>CM060942.1:445680647-446930647 GCA_030765085.1 Allium cepa
CAATGCAAAACGCAGAATCGGAGGAGATTTCTCCTTATGATAGTCAAAGATGCTTGATACGCATTTAAAATAACATTTGATATTATTACTAGTGCATAGTGTAGAAAAATTCATTTCGAAAGTAGAATATAAATCTTAGCCAACATACGACCATTATCGTATGCCTACTATAGCTACTATCCAAACAGTGGTGACCACCATAAGTGAATAGCAGGTTCTACAACTAATACCGTACAAGTTTCGTATTGAGAATTGGATTTCCAACAAATGGTCAGGCCAAGGAACTTCCCATTGCCACATGAGAATGCCTCTGGATGGACATCCCCGAGAACCAAACCGGATCTCTACCAACACAAGGCCGGGTTACCCCTAACTGGATAACAACTGACCGAATATGCCATCCCCCGGTCCTTTGGGACCTTTTTCCGAGAGCGCTCTCTAATCAATTCGCACAATCATAACAAAGTGTTTTCAACATGAGTAAGTATCTGGGCTCCATACCATGATACTACCCTTTTCCAGAAGGAAATGGACACATCCTAAAGGGTGCTACCCCTCATAACCTTGCTGCTTCTTTCCTGTTTTGACCATTCACGGGGTGTGAGGCTCGACGAAGTCACGTCCACAAAAACATACTTTATACAAAAGCCATGCTTTGGGTCAACAAATGATCAACACAATGATCACTAAGATAGACGATCAAATAAATGATCCTATCACAATAATCAACACAATGATCATTTCAGCATCACTCAGCATGTCACATTACCAAATTGGGAATATATCGCTGATAACTTCAACTATATAACCTTTGAGCACATACGTCTCAAAGAAGGGTGTTAAGCAAAGAATAAATTCTCAGCCACCAACAGAAATATATTTGAAAGAAATCGGCTTTATATCTCAACTTGTAATGTCAGGCATACAATCCATACAAGTCTGTTCCGGGCTCGAACAGAACCGAAGGCACTTACAAAGAAGTCCTTGCAATCCGGATATTCACAATCCTGATCGGATTCACCATCACATATGGAGAACTCAATACCGGAGCAACTCGGTGCAGAGTCAATCGATAGTTCATCCTATCACTCTTGCAAATACCGGTCTTCAACACCGATCTTCAAATGCAATTCACAACGACGTAACACATATTCGGAGTGGGTTATACGACCCCATGGTCCTTTCCCGGTTAACCCGAAAGTGAGCGCTTATTCAAAATAAGTGTGCATTCAAATTCAATCAATTCACATCAAATACCCATTTAAAGGGAAATATTGATAGTCGGCTATCGAACTATCACTGGATATGCACACATCACCAGATTCCAAATAATTTTCCAAATTATTTATTTTCCAAAATATCTTTACAAGATATTTAATTTCAACACTTCAAAAATAAATCAATATTTATTTTTATACAAATTCCACTTTTCACATATAAATTCCATAATGAATTTATATTTCCAAAATATCTATGCATATACGATTTCAATAATTCATTTCGATTTATCTTCAAAAAGATAAATTCTAATATTCACTTCTTATTGGAAAACATTTCCATACTTATTTATTCATAAGTAATTCACAAATTTCTTTTATTTTCAACACTTGGAAAATATTCGATATACTTAAACCGAATTAAGTATATATTTCTTTCTTTAAGGAAATCATTAACTTAACATATTTATTTGGGCCCAAAACGAATGTTGCGTAAAACATCGTTACGACAACCCAAAATCACTAGCATAGGGATTCAAAATTAAAAATAGATATATAAATCCCAATACTATTCAAAACATTTCCTTTCGGAAATCATTTACTATAACAACAGTGTTATAGTCCACTATTTCCTTTTATTTCTCGAAAACGTCTATTTCAACAATAAATGTTGAAATCTATGGTTTCGAATCACAACACCTTTTAAAACATCGTTAGATCGTTTTAATTCTATTTAAAATATCACATTCAAAACATTTCTTTAACGTCTTATTCACTATTCAAAAACGTGAATATACTATGTTCACAAATTCCATTATTTCTATTCTTTTTAACTTAAAGGATTATGCACAGTCTAAAACGTGAATATAACTCCATTTATAAGTTATAACAATTAACTTATCAAAATAAGTCGTTTGCGAATTCATAAAACAACGTTTATAAATTCCATTTCTATTTATTTATAAAAACTTCTCTTTTATAAATTCCTTTATTAACATATTTCAGTTTATAACTCAATTATAAACTAAATGTTTATATTATAAGTTAAATACTTATAAAACGATTATTTTATAAAATCGTTCTTTAAACTTCATAATTATAAATCTTATAACTTATAAGATTCATTTATTTAACCAAATCTATTCTTTAATTAACTTCACAAATTTATAAATCTTACTATTTATAAATTTCATTTATAACTTCACAGTTTATAATTCTATAAATTTCATTCATTTATGAAATTCATTTTCACTACATTCAAACACTTATAAAAACTCGTTTTATAATGTCTATATTTCAATTTATAAATATCCATTTATAAATCTCTTAATATAAATCAGTTTATATTATTATTCTAAAACGTCTTTAAATTCCTTTATAATTTCATCATTTCGATTTATAAAATAATCAAATTTTATAAATCGTTCTTTAAACTTCTATCATATATTCAAAAATCCAATCTAAATTATTTTATAAAATCATTAGTTCATATTTCTCAAAAATCGACTTTTAATCGTATTTCTAAAAATCAGCTTTTTAACTATATTTCACAAAAACCATAATTTTTATAACTTTAAAAATTATAACGTTTATTTATTTATAATGGATCAATTCCAAAAATATAGTATATTTTCAAAATCACTTTTAAAATCATTTTGAAATCCCAAAATCTGGGTCCAATGATGCTACACACCAAATAGTCAATCACGACTAACAACGATATCATATATCGATATGATAATCCATCAAATATCAAAATATCTTAAATAAAATAAATACTGTTGAGGAATCCAGTTGGATCCCTCCAACCTGTTTCCTGCATCCAAAAACATTAGCACAATACCAATTTCGCTCCAGTACGAAATTATCGCGGTATATGTTCTTATTAAATATTATCCGCTTAATAACGGCGTAATAGGGTCTCATCCGCTAAACAAAAAAATGCGGGAAATCAACAACTGCAATATATACATATGCCAATATATATATATTGCTATTATATATAATACCAATTTCACTGTTTATGAAATATTCGCGGTATATGTTTATAATAAATAACATCCGCTTACTAACGGCGCATAATGTCTATTTTAACAATCAATAATTTACACTCATCATTCAAACATGAATTCAAATATTTTAAATCTAACTATTTAAAATAAAATCGAAACTGATTCGATTGAGTGAGAAATTCTCACCTTGGTTTTAATTTCCGTTTTAGCGATTTATTTCGAATAAAATTAAACGCGCGTTTAATTTTACCCGAAATTCTCACTAACTCCAAACGACTCCAAACCAACTCCATCGCGTAGTGCTCGTCCATACGATTCCAACGCAACTGAGTTTGCATTTTTTCGACCTCGTATGAAAAAGATACGAATTTTTGAAGATCGTACACGATTTATATATACAATTTCAACATAACTTTTCATATTTCAACCTTCATAAATCTAGAGCCATAGGATCTTGAACCCCCCAAATCCTGGCCGTGCACTCTCTCTTCCTCATCACGCGTCTTCTACAGATCCAAGGCCGACACCACTTAACCCATTATCATAGATTAGGGTTTGAATTTGCTCTCTCAATACTCAACGATACTCGATCACACCAACGCCAATGCGAAGGCCTTCGCGATAGCTACACTCGGCCATAACCCTAGGAATCTCGGCCATCTCCTCCACCTGGGAGTGCGTGCGCAGGTCCCCCCCTATCGGCCCCCATATCTCCCAAAATACAACTCCATTTTAGATCATAGCCGTTGAAAACGTAGTACTCACAGCCCTCTACAACATTCTAGTTGAAACTTTCTTGAATCGTTGAGTGGATTTGAAGATTTGGAGGGAGAAAGTTGATGATTTTCTGGCCATTCAATTGTAGGTGGCGGCTATGCAGTTTGATATTAGGGTTAGGGTTATTTTTATCAAATTATGAAGGGGTAGGGGCTATTTATAAGGAACCGTTCGACACTATTCACCCGGAAATTCCGAACTCCGATTTAGACGCCGTAACCAGCGTACCTAGGGTTTACCCCGCGTTCCGGACACAATGGAACAGGTTTCGGAAGCTAATTCGGAAGTATGTGCGAGTTATGGCCGAAAACGCTCAATTTAAATTAAACCGATTTAAATCGATTTCTAGGCGTTTTAATTTGTACAGGACAAACCGTAAATCCAATTGACTTGAAATTTGAAACCTTACAATAATATCACATTACGGATCCGATGAAACTGGTTTCGTCGAAATCCGAGACTTTTTGAAAAATGGCTATTTTGACTCGCCAAATTTAAATTAAAAATAAATCGATGCGTTTCGAGCTGCCACGATCAAACGATAACTCCGATTGACACGAAAATTGAAATCCGGTAATAACTAACTAATACGGATCCAATGAAACTAGTTTCGTTCAATTCTGAGACTGCTCAAAAATTGGCTATTTTACAGTCGATTATTAAATATTAAAATATTCAATTTTCACAAATTAACTTTTAATTCGATTTTAAAAGTTCTAAAATATTTCCATAACTCCAGTATGATTAAATAAAATTTTACAAATCATTTTCTATGATATTTAACTCTATTTTCAATTATTTCCATAATTTAACGTATTAAATTATTGATTAAATTATCCAATTAAATCCAATAATTCAAATAAAAATTTATTCGACTTATAAATTCACTTATTAATATTTAAAATTAATTAAATATTCAATTTTTTAATTAATAAAAATTCTGGGTCGTTACAATCTTTCCCCCTTAAAAGAATTTCGTCCTCGAAATTATAAGTAAGAAAGGTTACAGAATCTATTAATTTTCCCAAAATTCATAATTAAACTTCTTACAAAACTTTACCAAGTTTTCAAATCATACTTAGTTATCTTTTCAAAAACAATTATATCATTTAACTTTCAACTTTAAAACAAAGTTTAAAGTTTTCAAAATTTTCCAATTTTCTCAAATTTTTTCTAACGCCTTGAATTTTCGGAAAAATTCGCCATAGTCTCCTTTGCGCGGCTCGATCCGAAAAAAAAATGACAGTATATATATCACAAATATACATCTCATCAAGTAATGAGGCATCCCGAAGGGAAAAAAGTATAAAAGTGCGATATTTAATCCGAGATATGTACCTTATATTTTATTAGCAAGCATATACGGCTAATATAGCGCTAAAGCGAACTCCAAATGCGAAGCAACGCGATCCGCACCTACTAAACACTTAACAAACAACATGAGAACCATGCATATAGACAATAATCTCAATATACAACATATAGTAACATAATAACTATATATGTCACATAGCAAATGCAACTAAACAACAAATGCAATATATATTCAACCATCAACCAACTATCATCCATAACCAAATCGATATTCATTCATATTCTCATTCATATTCATGAATTGGTTTTCACTTTAAATCATATTTGATTCATTACATTGGATTTTATCAACATTCATTCTCAATTTTAATTAGTTTGCATTCACTAATTAAATCCAATTCACGTTCAATTCTATTCAAATTTATTTACTTCTAATTTGAGTTCAATTTCATAGCTTTCGATTTCATTAACGCTTAATGAATTTTATACAATTAATCAACAATCATATAACAATCAATGTATATTAATTTCAACCAAATTCCTTTGCTTATATTTATTCAATTTGGTTTAACACCATCACTTTTCAATTGGTTTAATTAAATTGATATTCATTCAATTATTCAACCTCTAATAACATTAGCTTTTAATGAATTAACACTTATATTCATTATTCCATATCAACTTTATTTAACATTCAATTGATTAACATTTAATCCATCCATTTAATTCAATTACATAAGTTGAATTTCATTCACATAACTTAAGTTCACATTTCTTTTAATCCACTTGATTATTTACTTCGATACCAAAATCAATTCCATTCAACAACACTTAAGTTATATTTCATTTAACCTTATATTCACTTTTATTCACAACTCATATTCATAGATATGTTCATATAGTTTCACTTTTTATATATATAAGTTTATTTCACAATTGTAAACACTTTAATTATAATTCAATTCTTATAATTCATTTCCTTATACAATTATTCTTTTATTTAGATTATTCAAACAACCTAACAATCAACTTATATACACTTTAATAATTCTGAAAAATTATTCCTTTACATATAAAAATATAATCAAGGCAAAATTATTCCATTCACCCAATTTAAAATCAATATTGTGTCGAATTGTTCTATTCAAGTGTTTAGAAACCCCTTCGGCTCAGTTTCGAGGCTGTGCTGACGAAAGTTCATATGCCACTCAATAAACCAATCATCACAATATAAAACAATTTTATATTCACTAACAAATACGCACTCATAGCTATTATTACACTCAAATTCATTCTAGAGTACTACTGACTCTATCTCTAATGAATTATACCCTACAGAACCATGGTTGTCGCTTAACCATCAGAGCTCTGATACCAAATGTAACAAACAGGGATTTTCGACTTTCGAAAATTCAACATCGACACTCACTTTATCGACTGCCGAGAAATCAAAGGCCGAAAACCGAGATGTTATGGGTTTTAAAAAGAAAAGAAAAGAAAGAAGAGAGAAAAAGAAGAAAGAAAAAGAAAAATAGAGGGAAAAGAAGATAGACGATTTTTTTAGAAAACAGAGAATTTTAAAATAGAAAAAGAGAATTTGAAAATAGAACGGACAGAAAACAACAGAACAACAACAGAATCTCACAATTCGCAGCGGAACAACATATAATAATAAATGAATAATCTTTAAACAAAGAACTATATCAGTTATTACATTACATACATTTCATTACATCATATCATCAGAGTATACAACATCAACAACATCAAACAGTGCAGCGGAAAAAGAAATACTATATACTAGTAATACGCCATGCCATCCAGCTTGCCTCCAGCAACTCCAGAATATCCAGAATATCCTGATAAACCTAAGTCTTAACTGCCCGTGTGGAAATTTGTGGGCACCCAGAGTTTAGGAAGGAAAACAATAAACTCCGAGTCAGTCATGTGACTGGTGTGAGAACTCAAAATAGTTTATTTATCTTTAAAATCAAAATAGAGGAATATTTTTAAATCAATTCGCAATGCTTTTAAAAATGAGACTACCATAAGGCCTCCCGCACACACACACAATGCAAACGCAGAATCGGAGGAGATTTCTCCTTATGATAGTCAAAGATGCTTGATACGCATTTAAAATAACATTTGATATTATTACTAGTGCATAGTGTAGAAAAATTCATTTCGAAAGTAGAATATAAATCTTAGCCAACATACGACCATTATCGTATGCCTACTATAGCTACTATCCAAACAGTGGTGACCACCATAAGTGAATAGCAGGTTCTACAACTAATACCGTACAAGTTTCGTATTGAGAATTGGATTTCCAACAAATGGTCAGGCCAAGGAACTTCCCATTGCCACATGAGAATGCCTCTGGATGGACATCCCCGAGAACCAAACCGGATCTCTACCAACACAAGGCCGGGTTACCCCTAACTGGATAACAACTGACCGAATATGCCATCCCCCGGTCCTTTGGGACCTTTTTCCGAGAGCGCTCTCTAATCAATTCGCACAATCATAACAAAGTGTTTTCAACATGAGTAAGTATCTGGGCTCCATACCATGATACTACCCTTTTCCAGAAGGAAATGGACACATCCTAAAGGGTGCTACCCCTCATAACCTTGCTGCTTCTTTCCTGTTTTGACCATTCACGGGGTGTGAGGCTCGACGAAGTCACGTCCACAAAAACATACTTTATACAAAAGCCATGCTTTGGGTCAACAAATGATCAACACAATGATCACTAAGATAGACGATCAAATAAATGATCCTATCACAATAATCAACACAATGATCATTTCAGCATCACTCAGCATGTCACATTACCAAATTGGGAATATATCGCTGATAACTTCAACTATATAACCTTTGAGCACATACGTCTCAAAGAAGGGTGTTAAGCAAAGAATAAATTCTCAGCCACCAACAGAAATATATTTGAAAGAAATCGGCTTTATATCTCAACTTGTAATGTCAGGCATACAATCCATACAAGTCTGTTCCGGGCTCGAACAGAACCGAAGGCACTTACAAAGAAGTCCTTGCAATCCGGATATTCACAATCCTGATCGGATTCACCATCACATATGGAGAACTCAATACCGGAGCAACTCGGTGCAGAGTCAATCGATAGTTCATCCTATCACTCTTGCAAATACCGGTCTTCAACACCGATCTTCAAATGCAATTCACAACGACGTAACACATATTCGGAGTGGGTTATACGACCCCATGGTCCTTTCCCGGTTAACCCGAAAGTGAGCGCTTATTCAAAATAAGTGTGCATTCAAATTCAATCAATTCACATCAAATACCCATTTAAAGGGAAATATTGATAGTCGGCTATCGAACTATCACTGGATATGCACACATCACCAGATTCCAAATAATTTTCCAAATTATTTATTTTCCAAAATATCTTTACAAGATATTTAATTTCAACACTTCAAAAATAAATCAATATTTATTTTTATACAAATTCCACTTTTCACATATAAATTCCATAATGAATTTATATTTCCAAAATATCTATGCATATACGATTTCAATAATTCATTTCGATTTATCTTCAAAAAGATAAATTCTAATATTCACTTCTTATTGGAAAACATTTCCATACTTATTTATTCATAAGTAATTCACAAATTTCTTTTATTTTCAACACTTGGAAAATATTCGATATACTTAAACCGAATTAAGTATATATTTCTTTCTTTAAGGAAATCATTAACTTAACATATTTATTTGGGCCCAAAACGAATGTTGCGTAAAACATCGTTACGACAACCCAAAATCACTAGCATAGGGATTCAAAATTAAAAATAGATATATAAATCCCAATACTATTCAAAACATTTCCTTTCGGAAATCATTTACTATAACAACAGTGTTATAGTCCACTATTTCCTTTTATTTCTCGAAAACGTCTATTTCAACAATAAATGTTGAAATCTATGGTTTCGAATCACAACACCTTTTAAAACATCGTTAGATCGTTTTAATTCTATTTAAAATATCACATTCAAAACATTTCTTTAACGTCTTATTCACTATTCAAAAACGTGAATATACTATGTTCACAAATTCCATTATTTCTATTCTTTTTAACTTAAAGGATTATGCACAGTCTAAAACGTGAATATAACTCCATTTATAAGTTATAACAATTAACTTATCAAAATAAGTCGTTTGCGAATTCATAAAACAACGTTTATAAATTCCATTTCTATTTATTTATAAAAACTTCTCTTTTATAAATTCCTTTATTAACATATTTCAGTTTATAACTCAATTATAAACTAAATGTTTATATTATAAGTTAAATACTTATAAAACGATTATTTTATAAAATCGTTCTTTAAACTTCATAATTATAAATCTTATAACTTATAAGATTCATTTATTTAACCAAATCTATTCTTTAATTAACTTCACAAATTTATAAATCTTACTATTTATAAATTTCATTTATAACTTCACAGTTTATAATTCTATAAATTTCATTCATTTATGAAATTCATTTTCACTACATTCAAACACTTATAAAAACTCGTTTTATAATGTCTATATTTCAATTTATAAATATCCATTTATAAATCTCTTAATATAAATCAGTTTATATTATTATTCTAAAACGTCTTTAAATTCCTTTATAATTTCATCATTTCGATTTATAAAATAATCAAATTTTATAAATCGTTCTTTAAACTTCTATCATATATTCAAAAATCCAATCTAAATTATTTTATAAAATCATTAGTTCATATTTCTCAAAAATCGACTTTTAATCGTATTTCTAAAAATCAGCTTTTTAACTATATTTCACAAAAACCATAATTTTTATAACTTTAAAAATTATAACGTTTATTTATTTATAATGGATCAATTCCAAAAATATAGTATATTTTCAAAATCACTTTTAAAATCATTTTGAAATCCCAAAATCTGGGTCCAATGATGCTACACACCAAATAGTCAATCACGACTAACAACGATATCATATATCGATATGATAATCCATCAAATATCAAAATATCTTAAATAAAATAAATACTGTTGAGGAATCCAGTTGGATCCCTCCAACCTGTTTCCTGCATCCAAAAACATTAGCACAATACCAATTTCGCTCCAGTACGAAATTATCGCGGTATATGTTCTTATTAAATATTATCCGCTTAATAACGGCGTAATAGGGTCTCATCCGCTAAACAAAAAAATGCGGGAAATCAACAACTGCAATATATACATATGCCAATATATATATATTGCTATTATATATAATACCAATTTCACTGTTTATGAAATATTCGCGGTATATGTTTATAATAAATAACATCCGCTTACTAACGGCGCATAATGTCTATTTTAACAATCAATAATTTACACTCATCATTCAAACATGAATTCAAATATTTTAAATCTAACTATTTAAAATAAAATCGAAACTGATTCGATTGAGTGAGAAATTCTCACCTTGGTTTTAATTTCCGTTTTAGCGATTTATTTCGAATAAAATTAAACGCGCGTTTAATTTTACCCGAAATTCTCACTAACTCCAAACGACTCCAAACCAACTCCATCGCGTAGTGCTCGTCCATACGATTCCAACGCAACTGAGTTTGCATTTTTTCGACCTCGTATGAAAAAGATACGAATTTTTGAAGATCGTACACGATTTATATATACAATTTCAACATAACTTTTCATATTTCAACCTTCATAAATCTAGAGCCATAGGATCTTGAACCCCCCAAATCCTGGCCGTGCACTCTCTCTTCCTCATCACGCGTCTTCTACAGATCCAAGGCCGACACCACTTAACCCATTATCATAGATTAGGGTTTGAATTTGCTCTCTCAATACTCAACGATACTCGATCACACCAACGCCAATGCGAAGGCCTTCGCGATAGCTACACTCGGCCATAACCCTAGGAATCTCGGCCATCTCCTCCACCTGGGAGTGCGTGCGCAGGTCCCCCCCTATCGGCCCCCATATCTCCCAAAATACAACTCCATTTTAGATCATAGCCGTTGAAAACGTAGTACTCACAGCCCTCTACAACATTCTAGTTGAAACTTTCTTGAATCGTTGAGTGGATTTGAAGATTTGGAGGGAGAAAGTTGATGATTTTCTGGCCATTCAATTGTAGGTGGCGGCTATGCAGTTTGATATTAGGGTTAGGGTTATTTTTATCAAATTATGAAGGGGTAGGGGCTATTTATAAGGAACCGTTCGACACTATTCACCCGGAAATTCCGAACTCCGATTTAGACGCCGTAACCAGCGTACCTAGGGTTTACCCCGCGTTCCGGACACAATGGAACAGGTTTCGGAAGCTAATTCGGAAGTATGTGCGAGTTATGGCCGAAAACGCTCAATTTAAATTAAACCGATTTAAATCGATTTCTAGGCGTTTTAATTTGTACAGGACAAACCGTAAATCCAATTGACTTGAAATTTGAAACCTTACAATAATATCACATTACGGATCCGATGAAACTGGTTTCGTCGAAATCCGAGACTTTTTGAAAAATGGCTATTTTGACTCGCCAAATTTAAATTAAAAATAAATCGATGCGTTTCGAGCTGCCACGATCAAACGATAACTCCGATTGACACGAAAATTGAAATCCGGTAATAACTAACTAATACGGATCCAATGAAACTAGTTTCGTTCAATTCTGAGACTGCTCAAAAATTGGCTATTTTACAGTCGATTATTAAATATTAAAATATTCAATTTTCACAAATTAACTTTTAATTCGATTTTAAAAGTTCTAAAATATTTCCATAACTCCAGTATGATTAAATAAAATTTTACAAATCATTTTCTATGATATTTAACTCTATTTTCAATTATTTCCATAATTTAACGTATTAAATTATTGATTAAATTATCCAATTAAATCCAATAATTCAAATAAAAATTTATTCGACTTATAAATTCACTTATTAATATTTAAAATTAATTAAATATTCAATTTTTTAATTAATAAAAATTCTGGGTCGTTACAATCTTTCCCCCTTAAAAGAATTTCGTCCTCGAAATTATAAGTAAGAAAGGTTACAGAATCTATTAATTTTCCCAAAATTCATAATTAAACTTCTTACAAAACTTTACCAAGTTTTCAAATCATACTTAGTTATCTTTTCAAAAACAATTATATCATTTAACTTTCAACTTTAAAACAAAGTTTAAAGTTTTCAAAATTTTCCAATTTTCTCAAATTTTTTCTAACGCCTTGAATTTTCGGAAAAATTCGCCATAGTCTCCTTTGCGCGGCTCGATCCGAAAAAAAAATGACAGTATATATATCACAAATATACATCTCATCAAGTAATGAGGCATCCCGAAGGGAAAAAAGTATAAAAGTGCGATATTTAATCCGAGATATGTACCTTATATTTTATTAGCAAGCATATACGGCTAATATAGCGCTAAAGCGAACTCCAAATGCGAAGCAACGCGATCCGCACCTACTAAACACTTAACAAACAACATGAGAACCATGCATATAGACAATAATCTCAATATACAACATATAGTAACATAATAACTATATATGTCACATAGCAAATGCAACTAAACAACAAATGCAATATATATTCAACCATCAACCAACTATCATCCATAACCAAATCGATATTCATTCATATTCTCATTCATATTCATGAATTGGTTTTCACTTTAAATCATATTTGATTCATTACATTGGATTTTATCAACATTCATTCTCAATTTTAATTAGTTTGCATTCACTAATTAAATCCAATTCACGTTCAATTCTATTCAAATTTATTTACTTCTAATTTGAGTTCAATTTCATAGCTTTCGATTTCATTAACGCTTAATGAATTTTATACAATTAATCAACAATCATATAACAATCAATGTATATTAATTTCAACCAAATTCCTTTGCTTATATTTATTCAATTTGGTTTAACACCATCACTTTTCAATTGGTTTAATTAAATTGATATTCATTCAATTATTCAACCTCTAATAACATTAGCTTTTAATGAATTAACACTTATATTCATTATTCCATATCAACTTTATTTAACATTCAATTGATTAACATTTAATCCATCCATTTAATTCAATTACATAAGTTGAATTTCATTAACATAACTTAAGTTCACATTTCTTTTAATCCACTTGATTATTTACTTCGATACCAAAATCAATTCCATTCAACAACACTTAAGTTATATTTCATTTAACCTTATATTCACTTTTATTCACAACTCATATTCATAGATATGTTCATATAGTTTCACTTTTTATATATATAAGTTTATTTCACAATTGTAAACACTTTAATTATAATTCAATTCTTATAATTCATTTCCTTATACAATTATTCTTTTATTTAGATTATTCAAACAACCTAACAATCAACTTATATACACTTTAATAATTCTGAAAAATTATTCCTTTACATATAAAAATATAATCAAGGCAAAATTATTCCATTCACCCAATTTAAAATCAATATTGTGTCGAATTGTTCTATTCAAGTGTTTAGAAACCCCTTCGGCTCAGTTTCGAGGCTGTGCTGACGAAAGTTCATATGCCACTCAATAAACCAATCATCACAATATAAAACAATTTTATATTCACTAACAAATACGCACTCATAGCTATTATTACACTCAAATTCATTCTAGAGTACTACTGACTCTATCTCTAATGAATTATACCCTACAGAACCATGGTTGTCGCTTAACCATCAGAGCTCTGATACCAAATGTAACAAACAGGGATTTTCGACTTTCGAAAATTCAACATCGACACTCACTTTATCGACTGCCGAGAAATCAAAGGCCGAAAACCGAGATGTTATGGGTTTTAAAAAGAAAAGAAAAGAAAGAAGAGAGAAAAAGAAGAAAGAAAAAGAAAAATAGAGGGAAAAGAAGATAGACGATTTTTTTAGAAAACAGAGAATTTTAAAATAGAAAAAGAGAATTTGAAAATAGAACGGACAGAAAACAACAGAACAACAACAGAATCTCACAATTCGCAGCGGAACAACATATAATAATAAATGAATAATCTTTAAACAAAGAACTATATCAGTTATTACATTACATACATTTCATTACATCATATCATCAGAGTATACAACATCAACAACATCAAACAGTGCAGCGGAAAAAGAAATACTATATACTAGTAATACGCCATGCCATCCAGCTTGCCTCCAGCAACTCCAGAATATCCAGAATATCCTGATAAACCTAAGTCTTAACTGCCCGTGTGGAAATTTGTGGGCACCCAGAGTTTAGGAAGGAAAACAATAAACTCCGAGTCAGTCATGTGACTGGTGTGAGAACTCAAAATAGTTTATTTATCTTTAAAATCAAAATAGAGGAATATTTTTAAATCAATTCGCAATGCTTTTAAAAATGAGACTACCATAAGGCCTCCCGCACACACACACAATGCAAACGCAGAATCGGAGGAGATTTCTCCTTATGATAGTCAAAGATGCTTGATACGCATTTAAAATAACATTTGATATTATTACTAGTGCATAGTGTAGAAAAATTCATTTCGAAAGTAGAATATAAATCTTAGCCAACATACGACCATTATCGTATGCCTACTATAGCTACTATCCAAACAGTGGTGACCACCATAAGTGAATAGCAGGTTCTACAACTAATACCGTACAAGTTTCGTATTGAGAATTGGATTTCCAACAAATGGTCAGGCCAAGGAACTTCCCATTGCCACATGAGAATGCCTCTGGATGGACATCCCCGAGAACCAAACCGGATCTCTACCAACACAAGGCCGGGTTACCCCTAACTGGATAACAACTGACCGAATATGCCATCCCCCGGTCCTTTGGGACCTTTTTCCGAGAGCGCTCTCTAATCAATTCACACAATCATAACAAAGTGTTTTCAACATGAGTAAGTATCTGGGCTCCATACCATGATACTACCCTTTTCCAGAAGGAAATGGACACATCCTAAAGGGTGCTACCCCTCATAACCTTGCTGCTTCTTTCCTGTTTTGACCATTCACGGGGTGTGAGGCTCGACGAAGTCACGTCCACAAAAACATACTTTATACAAAAGCCATGCTTTGGGTCAACAAATGATCAACACAATGATCACTAAGATAGACGATCAAATAAATGATCCTATCACAATAATCAACACAATGATCATTTCAGCATCACTCAGCATGTCACATTACCAAATTGGGAATATATCGCTGATAACTTCAACTATATAACCTTTGAGCACATACGTCTCAAAGAAGGGTGTTAAGCAAAGAATAAATTCTCAGCCACCAACAGAAATATATTTGAAAGAAATCGGCTTTATATCTCAACTTGTAATGTCAGGCATACAATCCATACAAGTCTGTTCCGGGCTCGAACAGAACCGAAGGCACTTACAAAGAAGTCCTTGCAATCCGGATATTCACAATCCTGATCGGATTCACCATCACATATGGAGAACTCAATACCGGAGCAACTCGGTGCAGAGTCAATCGATAGTTCATCCTATCACTCTTGCAAATACCGGTCTTCAACACCGATCTTCAAATGCAATTCACAACGACGTAACACATATTCGGAGTGGGTTATACGACCCCATGGTCCTTTCCCGGTTAACCCGAAAGTGAGCGCTTATTCAAAATAAGTGTGCATTCAAATTCAATCAATTCACATCAAATACCCATTTAAAGGGAAATATTGATAGTCGGCTATCGAACTATCACTGGATATGCACACATCACCAGATTCCAAATAATTTTCCAAATTATTTATTTTCCAAAATATCTTTACAAGATATTTAATTTCAACACTTCAAAAATAAATCAATATTTATTTTTATACAAATTCCACTTTTCACATATAAATTCCATAATGAATTTATATTTCCAAAATATCTATGCATATACGATTTCAATAATTCATTTCGATTTATCTTCAAAAAGATAAATTCTAATATTCACTTCTTATTGGAAAACATTTCCATACTTATTTATTCATAAGTAATTCACAAATTTCTTTTATTTTCAACACTTGGAAAATATTCGATATACTTAAACCGAATTAAGTATATATTTCTTTCTTTAAGGAAATCATTAACTTAACATATTTATTTGGGCCCAAAACGAATGTTGCGTAAAACATCGTTACGACAACCCAAAATCACTAGCATAGGGATTCAAAATTAAAAATAGATATATAAATCCCAATACTATTCAAAACATTTCCTTTCGGAAATCATTTACTATAACAACAGTGTTATAGTCCACTATTTCCTTTTATTTCTCGAAAACGTCTATTTCAACAATAAATGTTGAAATCTATGGTTTCGAATCACAACACCTTTTAAAACATCGTTAGATCGTTTTAATTCTATTTAAAATATCACATTCAAAACATTTCTTTAACGTCTTATTCACTATTCAAAAACGTGAATATACTATGTTCACAAATTCCATTATTTCTATTCTTTTTAACTTAAAGGATTATGCACAGTCTAAAACGTGAATATAACTCCATTTATAAGTTATAACAATTAACTTATCAAAATAAGTCGTTTGCGAATTCATAAAACAACGTTTATAAATTCCATTTCTATTTATTTATAAAAACTTCTCTTTTATAAATTCCTTTATTAACATATTTCAGTTTATAACTCAATTATAAACTAAATGTTTATATTATAAGTTAAATACTTATAAAACGATTATTTTATAAAATCGTTCTTTAAACTTCATAATTATAAATCTTATAACTTATAAGATTCATTTATTTAACCAAATCTATTCTTTAATTAACTTCACAAATTTATAAATCTTACTATTTATAAATTTCATTTATAACTTCACAGTTTATAATTCTATAAATTTCATTCATTTATGAAATTCATTTTCACTACATTCAAACACTTATAAAAACTCGTTTTATAATGTCTATATTTCAATTTATAAATATCCATTTATAAATCTCTTAATATAAATCAGTTTATATTATTATTCTAAAACGTCTTTAAATTCCTTTATAATTTCATCATTTCGATTTATAAAATAATCAAATTTTATAAATCGTTCTTTAAACTTCTATCATATATTCAAAAATCCAATCTAAATTATTTTAGAAAATCATTAGTTCATATTTCTCAAAAATCGACTTTTAATCGTATTTCTAAAAATCAGCTTTTTAACTATATTTCACAAAAACCATAATTTTTATAACTTTAAAAATTATAACGTTTATTTATTTATAATGGATCAATTCCAAAAATATAGTATATTTTCAAAATCACTTTTAAAATCATTTTGAAATCCCAAAATCTGGGTCCAATGATGCTACATACCAAATAGTCAATCACGACTAACAACGATATCATATATCGATATGATAATCCATCAAATATCAAAATATCTTAAATAAAATAAATACTGTTGAGGAATCCAGTTGGATCCCTCCAACCTGTTTCCTGCATCCAAAAACATTAGCACAATACCAATTTCGCTCCAGTACGAAATTATCGCGGTATATGTTCTTATTAAATATTATCCGCTTAATAACGGCGTAATAGGGTCTCATCCGCTAAACAAAAAAATGCGGGAAATCAACAACTGCAATATATACATATGCCAATATATATATATTGCTATTATATATAATACCAATTTCACTGTTTATGAAATATTCGCGGTATATGTTTATAATAAATAACATCCGCTTACTAACGGCGCATAATGTCTATTTTAACAATCAATAATTTACAGTCATCATTCAAACATGAATTCAAATATTTTAAATCTAACTATTTAAAATAAAATCGAAACTGATTCGATTGAGTGAGAAATTCTCACCTTGGTTTTAATTTCCGTTTTAGCGATTTATTTCGAATAAAATTAAACGCGCGTTTAATTTTACCCGAAATTCTCACTAACTCCAAACGACTCCAAACCAACTCCATCGCGTAGTGCTCGTCCATACGATTCCAACGCAACTGAGTTTGCATTTTTTCGACCTCGTATGAAAAAGATACGAATTTTTGAAGATCGTACACGATTTATATATACAATTTCAACATAACTTTTCATATTTCAACCTTCATAAATCTAGAGCCATAGGATCTTGAACCCCCCAAATCCTGGCCGTGCACTCTCTCTTCCTCATCACGCGTCTTCTACAGATCCAAGGCCGACACCACTTAACCCATTATCATAGATTAGGGTTTGAATTTGCTCTCTCAATACTCAACGATACTCGATCACACCAACGCCAATGCGAAGGCCTTCGCGATAGCTACACTCGGCCATAACCCTAGGAAGCTCGGCCATCTCCTCCACCTGGGAGTGCGTGCGCAGGTCCCCCCCTATCGACCCCCATATCTCCCAAAATACAACTCCATTTTAGATCATAGCCGTTGAAAACGTAGTACTCACAGCCCTCTACAACATTCTAGTTGAAACTTTCTTGAATCGTTGAGTGGATTTGAAGATTTGGAGGGAGAAAGTTGATGATTTTCTGGCCATTCAATTGTAGGTGGCGGCTATGCAGTTTGATATTAGGGTTAGGGTTATTTTTATCAAATTATGAAGGGGTAGGGGCTATTTATAAGGAACCGTTCGACACTATTCACCCGGAAATTCCGAACTCCGATTTAGACGCCGTAACCAGCGTACCTAGGGTTTACCCCGCGTTCCGGACACAATGGAACAGGTTTCGGAAGCTAATTCGGAAGTATGTGCGAGTTATGGCTGAAAACGCTCAATTTAAATTAAACCGATTTAAATCGATTTCTAGGCGTTTTAATTTGTACAGGACAAACCGTAAATCCAATTGACTTGAAATTTGAAACCTTACAATAATATCACATTACGGATCCGATGAAACTGGTTTCGTCGAAATCCGAGACTTTTTGAAAAATGGCTATTTTGACTCGCCAAATTTAAATTAAAAATAAATCGATGCGTTTCGAGCTGCCACGATCAAACGATAACTCCGATTGACACGAAAATTGAAATCCGGTAATAACTAACTAATACGGATCCAATGAAACTGGTTTCGTTCAATTCTGAGACTGTTCAAAAATTGGCTATTTTACAGTCGATTATTAAATATTAAAATATTCAATTTTCACAAATTAACTTTTAATTCGATTTTAAAAGTTCTAAAATATTTCCATAACTCCAGTATGATTAAATAAAATTTTACAAATCATTTTCTATCATATTTAACTCTATTTTCAATTATTTCCATAATTTAACGTATTAAATTATTGATTAAATTATCCAATTAAATCCAATAATTCAAATAAAAATTTATTCGACTTATAAATTCACTTATTAATATTTAAAATTAATTAAATATTCAATTTTTTAATTAATAAAAATTCTGGGTCGTTACAAAGGGGGCGTCACTTCGGTTTACTGGCGCATGAGGGAGGCTGCGACGTGGACATGGGGTTTCGATTAATGTGACAATGGTAGGCGATCTCGTTGGATAGCAGCGTTTCTCGGTAGCAAGGCGAAGTCGCGAGGGGGCGCGCTCGTTCGTGAGGAAGAAAATCGAAGTTCAAGGTGACGCTCGGTGTGATGTGACGGCGACCACGGCATGGAGATGGTTGGGGGGGGGGGGGTCGGAGTCAGTAAGGTAGAATTTAAATTGTGTTTTAATAGAAATTAATTATATATACATATGTATATGCCCAGTGAAACTTAAATAAAGAAAAAAATAAATAAATATTTATGTTGAATGTTTTAAAATGGTTTTAAATCAGAGAAAATATACATATTTTAAATATCTGCTAGATTTGTTTTTAATAATGGGTTTGGAGAAAATTGTTTAATTAACTTGTTTTAATTGTTTATCTACTAAAAAGAAATTTATTAAAGGAAAATAATTGTTCAAATTTTCCAAATATTAACAAAATATCTAATGTGTTTAAACCAATTTATTAGTTTAGTTTTGTATTAATAATAATGTAACAGGGAGATTTATCTATTTGGTAAACTTATTAAATTTTTAGTAACTAAAAATATTTACTTTCAGGAAAATTAATTTAAACCAAATTTTTAGTTGATTAGTTTATTAAGCAGGAAATATATATATATATATATATATATATCTAGATAAGCTCACAAAAAAATAGAAATTTTAAATGAGAATATAGATTACTTTTGTAAGCATGTATGTGTCCAGAAATAAATATACATATTATACACTTACTAGTTTATTTTCAAAATGGTAGGTGATTTTTCAATTAGTTCAAATATTAATTTAGGGAAAATTTATTTATAACCAAATTAATACTTAAAACCAACGTATTAGGAATTAATCGATCGGTTAATCCAAATATTAAGAAACTGCAAAATATTTATACAAGGTTAAAAAAAATCGAGATGGAGGCAAGGTGGATTGGAATGGATGCTAATAAAATGGAAAGGCGAGTTAATCTCACTCAGTTCAATTTAAATTTAAATTTAAATAATTGTTTGAATGCTTGAATTGATTGATGTGATATATTATGGTATAATTTGAAATTGGCATATTAAGTTGTGCTAACGTCTGTGGATGCAGGGAAAACAGGTTGGAGGGATCCAACTGGATCCCTCAACATTTATTTAAATTATTTAGCATTCTCTGTTGTGATTATTTGATATTCTATGATGAATTATATTGGAATATTGAATGCTAAGGTTCGATCGGATTGGACATAATTGGGAATAATGAATTACCAAAAATATATAAATTGTATTTTGAAAAGAAAATAAAAGAAGTGAATTTGCAAGTAAAATAATTATAGGAAAGTTGAATATATTTAAGAATGAATTGGAAAGGAAATAAAATGACTTTAAATTTCTATTAAATAAATCTTAAGTTTAGTAAGGGAAATTTGAATAATCAGAAGGTTAATGAATTTTAAATTTCAGTATTATTGTTTTAAAAGAATGAACCATTTATTTAAAATTTAAGATTCAATTTATTGAAAAGAATAAAGAAGAAATTGGAAAGAAGCTGAAATTGGTATGTTTCAGTTAAATGATATAAAATCAAACAGAAATAATAAAAATAAATATAAAGTCTATAACTAATGAATTTCGAGATAAACTGAGTAAGTAAAGAAAATTATTTCAAATGGAATAAATTGGAAATCAATTTGGGAAAATTGATTTAAGTGATTGAGATTGGAAATTCTCCCAGAATAACCAAGTACGTTTTCAAAGAAATTGTTAAATATAAGTCAAAAGTTTTAAAGTTGTTTTAAAAAGTACGTTTTTGGAAAAATTTATTATTTCTAATATTTAAATTATAAAGTAAGTATTTTCCTTTAATCTATCATAACAGTAATTATTTAAGTAGCGACTTAGTGTTTTGTCTTTAAAGGTGGAAATCTAGTTTTATATTTTATTAAGTAATCTTATTTTCAAATATTCATATAGTATGTATTTTTAATAAATTATCGAAGTATTTTAACTTGAATATTTTAAAGTATATTTCAAAGTAAAGTGTTTTAAACTATTTTAAAAAATCTAGTTTTGTACTTGGTGATTTCAGTGGAGATAGAAAATATTTGGGAGGTTATTCTAAAAGGAAAGATAGTTTTGAAAACTGTTTCAAAAGGGTTTGAAAAGTGAAAATATATCCTGTGAAGATATTTTTGACATAAATAAATAATTTGGGAAATTATTTATTGTGTGATGGATGTTGTGAACATCAACTAATAGTTAAATAACCGACTATCAATATTGGCCAAATGCGTTGATTGTTTCGAAGAGACCGGGATCGAGATTTATTTCTCGAAAACCACTTCGACCCGGTTTGTACATTTTCGTGGGAAAGGATTGTGGATTCGAAGAGGGAGCAGTGAAGTGCAAGGGCTAGTCGCTGCTAATCCTGAGGATATTTCCAAAATGGATGTAGTAGGAATAGTGCCTTCAGTTATGTTCGGACCCGGGACAGACTTGTATGTATGAATGCTTGCGAAACATCGTCAGGTGGACGATAGGCATTCTAAGGGATATGTTCTAAAAAGGCAACGCTTAGCCTCAAGCCTCATCAAATGGGAATGATTGAAAATCAAGGGTTATGCAGCAAGGCTAGGTGGGTCGCACCCAAGCAGGGTAAGGTCATCCCTTTCTAGATGTCCCTTTTTATTTCGGCTTAGTGGGCGATTGCTGATCCCAACCGCGGGGTGATCTCACTCGAGATTATCTAGTAAGGGGTAGTCCCGGTCTTGTGTTGCAGGGGAACGGGCGTACTCCTCGGTACTGTAATCTAGGCCACGTACTGTGACAGGTGGTACCCTAATGCCTAGTCATTAGTTGGAAATCCATTCTCCCTACGAGCCTTGTACGGGTTTTGTTTGTATTACCCACTCTGTGGCTAGTAGCTGGAATTTAATCATGTAACAATTTCGGCTATTTTATAAGTATTTGTGTATAGACCCTATTATAATATCAGAGGATTTCTATAAAAATTGTTATAGCTATCGTAAGGTAAAAACCCGACATGTTTATTTGTGGCGTGGTCTACGAGATGCTTTTGTTTTCAAAGGATTTTTGAAACTTTAATAATCAATTGGGTGTGATTTTCTCACGCTGGTATTCCAGACTGACTCGGTTGTTATTTAACTGTAATGCTCGGGTCAGACCGAGTATTATAGGATACAGGATATGATGCTGTGGAGCTTAGGAGACGAGCAGGATGATGATACGTACTTCCGTACTTTATATATATGTGTGTGTGTGTATATATATATATATATTCCGTTGTGCAGAGTAACTGTGTATCCAGTTGTATGATATTGATGTTGAGCTGTGATTAATGTACTCTAATGATGTAATATATAAACAGATATATTTGACTTTGTGTAAAGATCATTTATTATCTATTATATTTTATTCTGCTGCGATGGTTAGATTCTGTTGTTGTTTTCTATTTTCTTCTTCTACATCTTCTTCTTAAACCCTAATGGTTTGTGTTTCTGTACAACTTGAGTAGATTTAGGTAGAGTAGTGTTAACTCAAGGGGTACGGATTTGTGGGCTGTTACAGTTGGTATCAGATCTTAGGTTGGTGATAACCTTTGCTCTGGTGGGAAGTACTCATTTAAAATAGAGTCTGTAGTACTCTATAATGAGTTTGAGCGTTTTAATAGATATGAGCGCGTATTTGTTAGTGAATATAAATTGTTCTAATATTTTGTTGATTGGTTTATTGAGTGGCATATGAACCTTCGTCGGCACAGTCCGGACAACTGTATCGAAGGGGTTTCTAAACACTTAAATAGAATAATCGACACGGTATTCTTTAAAATATGGGTAAATGAAATAATTTTACCCAAAATATATTTTGATGTAAAGAAAAGTTCTTGTAAACTATTCTAGCTAATATATGGTTGTTTGGATGTTAGAAATGATAATATTAAATTATTATCATCATTGTGTAAAAATTTAACGAGAAATTGAAAATATAACCAAAGTTTAAGGGAATAAATTCATTATAAAATGAAATTTATAAATATGAATTATAAATGTAAATTATAAATTGAAATATAATCAAATGGAAATTTGTATAAGTATAAACTATAGAAATGCATTATGGTTAAATTTTGAATTAAAACAGAATTTGAATCTTTAAAACCTGGAGATTTTGGAAATATTTTGAAGATAAATAGTAACATTTCTGTTTTAAAAAGTATTTCTGAAAAGGAAATTATTCCAAACAAATTTTGGGAAAGGATATAGCATTAAATTCACTTCAGCCGCTGGAAAATAATTTCGATGATGACTGCAACATCATCGATGTTCATTTTCGAGTTTCTGAGTGACAAATTGCTGCCAAATTGATTTGTTCGGGAAAATCTGTTTGTTTTTGAAAATTCAAAGGAAATTTGTTGGGAATAAAACCAAGATTGGTTTGAATTTTGAGAAGTGTGATATGAGATGTTGGAGATTTCAAAATGTTTTGAACCAAAATGCCGGTGTTTTTAAATTCCTGAGGAGATAGGTTATAAGCTTACTGTAATCATTCAGTTTTAACACTTTGCAATATACACTGGTTCTCAGGTGCACTTTCGTTTTTGGTTTATTGCTGCATGGAGTGATTTATGTGTCTGGTCCAGTTCTTTGTTTTTGTTCTTTGTTTGTTGTATCTATATTTGTATTTCTGGTTATACTTTAGGCAATCTGTTTTGTTAAGAGCTTGGAGTAGTGTGAGTTGTAATAGTTTGTAACTGAACATTAGGTAATAAAATGAGCTTTTGCTCTTGCCTTTTCAAAACAAAAATAAGATGATTTTTAAATCAGGAAGAATATAAGCTTTGAATGTTGGAATTTAATTTTAAAGTGAAAAGTTAAAAATGAAATTAACTTGGATTGGGGAATAAAATTTAACTGGACTGAAATTAATTGAATTGGACTGAAAATAATATCCAGTTGTATTCGAATTGAGTTGAAATCAAATTGATTTAAATAAATCTGAGCTAAAATAAAATTTAATTGGAATCAAAATTCTGTTGAGTTGTTGAATGGAATTGGATTCTTATCTGAATAAAGGGAAATAAATAGAAATAAGTCGGATAAGAAGTAAATTGGATAAGAATTAGATTGAAATAAATAAACCAGAATAACTTATAAAAGAATTAAATTGCATGGAATAAAAATATGCTTGAATTATAAATAAGCATAAATCTTGAGTTAAAATTAAAAGAAGAATATATTCAAGCCTAGAATGAATGGAATTGTGAAAATAATAAGCGGTGACTTATAAAATTTGAAAAGTGGGATAGAAAACCCAAATGAATATTTTTGATGAATTGAAAAATAAAATGAAAATCAAAACTTGGATTATAAAATAAATTGAACAAAGAAAATTAAATGAGGTGATATTTGGAAATAAAAAAAACCTAGTATTGAATTTTGACCAGGGAAGAACTAATTAGATAATAAATTAGTTAATGAAATATGTAAATGGAACTAAATGTAGCTAAACGGAAGCTAAATTGATGAGTTAATATTGAAGTTTGGAAATAAACTTATGTTTTAAATCAAATTCGACTTAAATCATTAATGAAGAAATATAATCGAAAGTGGCCTTGCAACTAATCAAAAGAATTAATTAAATGAATTGAGAATGTAATTGAATTGTGAGTTCATGAAATTGGGTGGTAAATTGAAAAGGGAAAGTGGATTTAGAACTTGAGTTATAAATTAAAATTTAACTTGAAGTGTTAACAAATTAAATATGATCAGAAATGTATCAAATAAAAGGAAATTGGATTAAAATAGTAATGTTTGTATTGCGAATAAAATCCAAATATGTGGAAATAAATTGGAAATGGCCTTGTAATCAATTGAACAAGTTGAATTTGGACGTTAAATTTTATAATAGCTAATCAAAAGAAATAGTAGATTGAGATAAGATTTGATTATGATAGAGTTAAGTTGAATAAAAGAGAAAAATTTACTTCAAAAATGAAATGAGCTTAAGTATAAAATTGAATAAATTGAAGTAAATTGACTTAAGCTGAATAGATAGAGGTGAGTTGAATTGAATTCAACTTAAAACCAAGTTTAATGATATTGGATTGAATTTGAATCAAGTAAAAATAAATTTGGATCGAAATAGAATTTGGTGGGTTGTAAATAAAATTTAAGGAAATGAAAATTCATAATGGATTGAGTGGATAAACTAATTATATTGAATAAATAAATGGAAGGGAATTCTTAATTAAATAATTGTAAACCATTAAAATGTTAAAGAATTGAAATAACTTGGAGACAATAAGAAAAATAGAATGTTTCAAGTTAATAGAATGGTTTTAAATGATTGCGGATAAGAAATGAATCGCAAATGAATAGATTGTGAATAAAGTTGAAATGAAATGTGTCGAGCTAAATAAATGGTTGTGAATGAATTAAAATAAAAAGGAAATTTAATTGGTAATGAAGATGAACCTAAATTGTTAATGGTTTTGAATGAAACTAGTTTGGTTAATAAAATGAAATACAAGTGAATGTATTCAAATCTGAAATGCAATGAAATGAGAATATATGGATTGTGAATAAATTTAAAATGGAATAGAATTAGGTATAAATTGAGTTGGAATCAATTTAAATTGGTTATAAAACATAAATACTTATTTATTGACATAGATCTCATCAAATTGCATAGAATAAATTGTCATTGGTTGTAAATAGAGGTGATTAAAATTCTATGAATCGATAGGATTTAAATAAATTGATATTGTAAGCAATTGAATTAAATATGAGTTCGGTTTGCTTAAAAATAAAAAAATGTAAGCGATTGAGTTTTAAGCCATTCAAATTGAATGAAAATGGTTATAAATTAATTGGAACAGTTGAATTAGTGTGAAAATTGTGTAAGTTGCTTACGGAAAAATGTTTGGTGTGAATTTCTTTTAGAATTCATATGTTTAACTATTGCAAGTAAGTGGAATATTGATAAAACTTTATATATATGGCACTTACATGTTTAGATTGTGTAAGTACAGGTACCCGGAAGCCGTGTGGCTGGATTTGATTGTGTTAACTGCTAAATAAATAGGCTGCTTGCTTAAAAATGCTAAATAAGGTACGCCTACGCAATAAAAATTGGAAATATGAACTGTTTTTGGTTTTTTCGACCGGGTGGGTCGATGTATATATATTATATCTTTTGTTAAATTGCAAAAGCTCCTCCGTACAAAAGAGACTCTGCCAAAATTTTCCTGAAATTTTGGGAGTTAGAAATTTTTTGAAAACTTTGGAAAATTTTGTTAACGACAAATGTTTTCGAATTGGGAATTGAAATAAATCAATAAATGAGACTAATTTAAAATAATGACATGAATCAATATAAATGAAAAATAAAATTTAATTATACAGAGTTAAAGATAAATTGAATTCGTATGAAAATGAAAGAATCGATTTGAATAAAATTTGGCATAAATTAAAGTGGTAAAATGGGAATAAACATAAGAAGCGTATAAAATGCTTATACTAACTTAAGAGGGAATGGTGAATTCTTTAAAAAAAAAAATTGATACTACCAATATAATCTAAGTCAATATTTGAATGAATAAATATTGACATTTGGAAGGAAGTCGATAAAATGTTTTGAATATTGTGATTGGATATTAGTGCTAAGCAGGATATGCAGGTATTATAAAGAGATAGGAAAATTGGTTTTGATTTCAGAAGATAAATTTGAAATGCTCAACAAAAAGGTATGTGTTTAAATTTCTGTGAAATTTGATTGGGTTTTTGGATCTAGCCACTTGGCTTTTGTTTTCTTTTTGGATTTGGGAGGCCGTAGAGCCATTTTGTAGTTGTACCGAGCTAGCCCGCAAAGGAGTTGCTAGCAAAAAAAATTCAAAAATTTAGGGAGTTAGAAAAATTTTAAGAAATTTCGATAATTCAAAATTTAGCTTTGAATTATAATTTGAATAGTTGAACAAGTAAGTTATTTGAAAACTATAGAAGGTTTTGGAAAAGTTTGGAAAGTTAATAAGAATAATAATAGGTCTTTTATAAAAAGATAGTTGATATGATGTTGAGTTGTTAGAAACCGTTTGGTTTCGGGGAAATAATAAACGGGTATTGGACTATTCTTCCTAATTAGTAATTTCGGGGACGAAATTCTTTTAAGGGGGGAGGGATGTGACGACCCGGAATTTTTGAGCATTTAAAATTAGGATATTTAATTGATTTTAAATATTCAACAGAGCAATTTTAACTTGAATTACGAATATCACAATTTACTTGCTGATTAAATTATTGAATTTAAATAATTTGAAATTGGATAAAATATGAAATCTAAGATTTTAAGCCTATCAAAAATAATTTGAAGGCTTATAAAAGTTATATTGATATTACAGAAGAGAATAAAAGTGTTGAAATCAAATTTGAGGATGGTTTGTTAAGTTTTGAAATTTATTATCGTTTAAATTGAATTTAAAAATAGCTTCTGAGGCGTAGTCTCGGAATTCGATGAAACCAGTTCCATTGGATCCGTTATATTGTATTACTATCGGGTTTCAAATTTCGTAGTGATTGGAGTTGTCGAGTGTGATCGTACGATATATAAACGCGCTAAGATTTTTATCGGAAATTCAATATATATATATATATATTTTAATATCAGTCAACTTCAACCGTGTATATTTCATATGAGCATACCTTCTTTCTTTTAATCGAGCACCGTACGTTGATTCCTTCACGCTATCCCCTTTCTATATCAAATCGCTTTCCCTTTTCTTATGCAGCCGAACCCTTTCGAAAAGAAAACAAAGGAACGAAATCAAGCAAAAAAAAAAAAGAATTGGTGGCCGAACGAAATCCTCTCTTTCCCTCAGTTTAAATCCATGCGAATTCCTTTTTCTTTCTTCCTCACCGCTTCAAAATCGCGACCTCCCTTTTATTCGCAAACAAAATCAGAATCATCGCAACCAAGGGGGCGTTACATCGGTTTACTGGCGTGTGGGGGTGGCTGCGACATGGACATGGGGTTTCGATTAATGTGGCGATGATAGGCGATCTCGTTGGACAGCAGCGTTTCTCGGGGGCGCGCTCGTTCGCGAGAAAGAAAATCGAAGTTCGAGGTGATGCTCGGTGTGATGTGACGGCGAGCACGGCATGGAGATGGTTATGGGGGGCGTCGGAGTCAGTACGGTAGAAATTAAATTGTGTTTTAATAAAAATTAATTTATATATCATATTTATATCCCCAGCGAAACATAAGTAAATAAAAATAAAAATAGTAAATATTTATATTGAATGTTTTAAATCAGAGAAAATATACATATTTTAAATATCTGCTAGATTTGTTTTTAATAATGGGTTTGGAGAAAATTGTTTAATTAACTTATTTTAATTTTTTATCTACTAAAAAGAAATTTATTAAAGGAAAATAATTGTTCAAATTTTCCAAATATTAACAAATCATCTAATGTGTTTAAACCAGATTTATTAGTTTAGTTTTGTATTAATAATAGTGTAACAGGGAAATTTATTTATTTGGTAAACTTATTAAATTTTTAGTAACTAAAAATATTTTTTTTTCAAGAAAACTAATTTAAACCAAATTTTTAGTTGATTAGTTTATTAAGCAGGAAATATATATCTAGATAAGCTCAGAAAAAAAAATATTTTATATGAGAATATAGATTACTTTTGTAAGCATGTATGTGTCCAGAAATAAATATAAATATTATACACTTACTAGTTTATTTTCAAAATGGTAGGTGATTTTTCAATTAGTTCAAATATTTATTTAAGGAAAATTTATTTATAACCAAATTAATAGTTAAAACCAAAGTATTAGGAATTAATTGATCGGTTAATCCAAATATTAATAAACTGCAAAATATTTATACAAGGTAAAATAAATCGAGAAGGAGGCAAGCTGGACTGGAATGGATGTTAATAAAATGGAAAGATTAGTTAATCTCACTCAGTTAAATTTAAATTTAAATTCAAATGATTTAAATTTAAATAATTGTTTGAATGCTTAAATTGATTGATTTGATATAATATGGTATAATTTGAAATTGGCATATTATGTTGTGCTAACGTCTGTGGATGCAGGGAAAACAGGTTGGAGGGATCCAACTGGATCACTCAACATTTATTTAAATTATTTAGCATTATCTATTGTGATTATTTGATATTCTATGACGAATTATATTGGAATATTGAATGCTAAGGTTCGATTGGATTGGACATAATTGGGTATAATGAATTTCCAAAAGTATATAAATTGGATTTTGGAAGGAAAATAAAAGAAGTGAATTTGTAAGTAAAATAATTAGAGGAAAGTTGAATAAATTTAAGAATGAATTGGAAAGGAAATAAAATGACTTTAAATTTCTAGTAAATAAATCTTAAGTTTAGTAAGGGAAATTTGAATAATCAGAATGTTAATGAATTTTAAATTTCAGTATTATTATTTTAAAAGAATAAACCATTTATTTAAAATTTAAGATTCAATTTATTGAAAAGAAAAAAGAAGAAATTGGAAAGAAGAAGAAATTGGTATATTTCAGTTAAATGATATAAAATCAAACGGAAATAATAATAATAAATATAAAGTCCATAACTAATGAATTTCGAGATAAACTGAGTAAGTAAAGAAAATTATTTCAAATGGAATAAATTGGAAATCTATTTGGGAAAATTGATTTAAGTGACCGAGATTGGAAATTCTCCTAGAATAACCAAGTACATTTTCAAAGAAATTTTTAAATATAAGTCAAAAGTTTTAAAGTTGTTTTAAAAAGTAAGTTTTCAGAAAAATTTATTATTTCTAATATTTAAATTCTAAAGTAAGTATTTTCCTTTAATCTATTATAACATTAATTATTTTAGTAGTGACTTAGTATTTTGTTTTTAAAAGTGAAAATCTAGTTTTATATTTTATTAAGTAATCTTATTTTCAAATATTCATATAGTATGTATTTTTAACAAATTATTGAAGTATTTTAACTTGAATATTTTAAAATATATTTCAAAGTAAAGTGTTTTAAATTATTTTAAAAAATCTAGTTTTATGCTTGGCGATTTCAGTGGAGATAGAAATTATTTGGGAGGTTATTCTGAAAGGAAAGATAGTGTTGAAAACTGTTTCAAAAGGGTTTGAAAAGTGAAAATATATCTTGTGAAGATATTTTTGAGATAAATAAATAATTTGGGAAATTATTTATTGTGTGATGGATGTTGTGAACATCAATTGATAGTTAAATAACCGACTATCAATATTGGCCAAATGCGTTGATCGTTTCGAAGAGACCGGGATCGAGATTTATTTCTCGAAAACCACTTCGATCCGGTTTGTACATTTTCGTGGGAAACGATTGTGGATTCAAAGATGGAGCAGTGAAGTGCAAGGGCTAGTCGCTACTAATCCTCAGGATATTTCCAAAATGGATGTAGTAGGAATAGTGCCTTCGGTTTCGTTCGGACGTGGGACGGACTTGTATGGATGAATGCTTGCGAAACATCGCCAGGTGGACGATGGGCATTCTAAGGGATATGTTCTAAAAAGGTAACGCTTAGCCTCAAGCCTCATCAAATGGGAATGACTGAAAATCAGGGGTTATGCAGCAAGGCTAGGTGGGTAGCACCCAAGCAGGGTGAGGTTATCCCTGTCTAGATGTCCCTTTATATTTCGGCTTAATGGGCGGTTGCTGATCTCAACCGCGGGGTGATCTCACTTGGGATTATCTAGTAAGGGGTGGTCCCGGTCATGTGTTGCAGGGGAGCGGGTGTACTCCTCGGTACTATGATCTAGGTCACGTACTTTGACAGGTGGTACCCCAGTGCCTAGTCATTAGTTGGAAATCCATTCTCCCTACGAGCCTTGTACAAGTTTTGTTTGTATTACCCACTCTGTGGCTAGTAGCTGGAATTTAATCATGTAACAGTTTCGGCTATTTTATAAGTATTTGTATATAGACCCTATTATAATATCAGAGGATTTCTATAAAAATTGTTTTAGCTATCGTAAGGTAAAAGCCCGACATGTTTATTTTTGGCGTGGTCTTACGAGATGCTTTTGTTTTCAAAGGATTTTTGAAACTTTGATAATCAATTGGGTGTGATTTTCTCACGCTGGTATTCGAGACTGACTCGGGTGTTATTTAACTGTAATGCTCGGGTCAGACCGAGTATTATAGGATACAGGATATGATGCTGTGGAGCTCAGGAGACGAGCAAGATGACGATACGTACCCCCGTACTTATATATATATATATTCCGCTGTGTAGAGTAACTGTGTATCTAGTTGTATGATATTGATGTTGAGCTGTGATTAATGTACTCTGATGATGTAATATATAAACAGATATATTTGATTTTGTGTAAAGATCATTTATTATCTATTATATTTTATTCCGCTGCGACGGTTAGATTCTGTTGTTGTTTTCTATTTTCTTCTTCTACCTCTTCTTCTTAAACCCTAATGGTTCGTATTTCTATAGAACTTGACTTGATGTAGGTAGAATAGTGTTAACTCAAGGGGTACGGACTTGCGGGCTGTTACAGCTACAATGGATTTGAATGAAGAGGATGATATAAATGTCAATGGGGTTGATGAAGAAAAAATCAAATGACAAATCTATAAAAAAGCATCAACATGTAAAAGTTTTTGAAACGACCCTGACTCGACCTTCGAAAATCGGTACCGAATACGACACTCGTATTCAAATGCCACAGATCGAAACGTCGAATTTGGTTCGCCGGAGCTTATAATACATTAAGTATAATAGCGGGAGAAAATGAATATATCATTATACAACATTTGATACAATATTCAGATAAAATTGTATGATACATTGAATATCAATATACATCAGAGATATGATACAAGATAATTGCAGCGGAAGGAAAAGATAACACCAGCAGTGGAACAATATCTCTAAGATGGCCTTCAAGAGAGAACTCCATCATCGGTAATCTCCATCTCCAAGGCACCAATCCGGAAATAGCTCGAACTCCCAATAACGATGCACAAAGATAAGAAAGTGTAGTCCTGATCCAAAGACTGATCTAGCTCCAGATAATCTACTGAACCTGACTATCTGAAAAACCCAACTCGAGACTGCCCGTGTGGAATAATTGTGGGCACCTAGAGTTTAGGAAAGGAATAATAAACTCCAGGTCAGTCCTGGGACTGGTATGAGCAAACAAAACAGGTTTATCTTTTTAAAACAAACAAAAAAAAAATTTAAAATAAATTCGCAATGCTTTTTAGAAAATGAAACTACCATAAGGCATCCCAGCACACACACAATGCAATCACACACTTGGAGGAGATTTCCCCTTATGATAGTCAAATATGCTTAATACGAGAAAATTCTTTGATATTATTACTAGTGCATAGTGGAAAACCTTTCAAAAGTATAATATTAATCCTAGCCAACATAGGTACCATGATATTATGCCTACTATAGCTGCCATGTTAAATGGTAGGTTCTACAATTGTAATCATAAAGGGCTTGTATTGTTTTGTTTGGATTTCCAACAAATTGTCAGGCTAAGAAACTTTCTACTGTCCATGGGTACGCCTCTGGCGGGACGTCTCCAAAGATTTATTCATAACTCGGAAGACCATTTTCATTTTAGACTTGAAAACCTTTTGACCCCAATTGGAAGTTCATTTCTTATGTAAAAGCTTTTATTATTTGAAAACAAATAGTTTTCGTTTCCGAAAAATCCAATTATATTTACATGAGTTAAAGCCCTTGAGTTAAATTCAAATTCCTAAATTAATATCTTTAAAATGGTTTAACCCATATATAACTTGTATAACATCTTTAATCCATAGTTTCCAAACATAGAATACAATTCCAAATTATGAATTTAAATTTAAATCAAATTATTTAAACTTCAAGACTTAATCAAATTATTCAAAAATAAATTTTATCTTTGAAATTTCCTTTCAAGAACTTTTACTTTAAACCCAATCCATTTCCAAAACCATTTGAATTCAAAAATTCAATTTTAAAATTATTTTTAAAAATCTGTGACATAACCAATTTCCACGTGCAATCCATATTTGTGTATGTATAAGTGTGGTCTAGGGGCTTTACACAATAGAAGTGCAACATCGTCAATCAGTACATATTCAAATACAGCAATATATATGATAAGTGGTATAAACCATAATGCTTATCTTCCATTCACAGATCACAGATAAATTACATTAAACACAGCTCAAATCAAAACAGAGCGTCACAATCACGGATATCAAACAATTCAATCATCCAATAAAATCCAAACAACCATAAATAAAATCAATTAATTGTCTGATTTATTCAAATCAAATTTAATTACCTATGAATCACTAATCCTGGTTAATTAATAATCAATTAATCATAAAATATTTAATTAATTATCCTTTAATTAATAATTAATTAATCTTTAATTATTAATTATTCCTTAATTAATTATCCTTAATTAATTATAAAAATTAATTAATTACTTCTTAATTAGTAATTATTTCTTTATCACTTTCATTAATTAATTAACCTTTAATTAATTATGTTAATTTATAAATAAATTCATCTTTAATCATTACATGGTTAATCCCTAATTATTTAATTATTCTTAATTAAAACATCATTAATTAATTCATAAATTAATTAACTTTAAATTAGTCTCCACTTTATTAATTATAAACCAAATCATCCTCTAATTATTATCTATCGAGTAATCTATCCTTAATTATACTTAATTATTCTTTGATTACTTCATAAATCGAACTTAAATTATTAAATAACTTACCTTAATAACCTTTAATTAAATCAATTATTCTCAAATTAATTACCTTAATTAATTTATCGCATTAATTAATTACCTTTAATTAGTTACAATAAGTGATCATCCCTAATCACAAGATCATCTTTAACCATTTGTTAATTAAGTAATTGTTTTTAAGCAATTAATCACCTTTGATTACTGATCATAAATCGGTCAACCTTTAAATTAAGTAATCAACCTTTAAGAAGTCGCACTAATTAATACTTCAAAATAAATTATCATTATCATATAATTTAACTTAAAAATTTCAAGTTTACTAATGATTAAAAATATTATTTTAAGACAAACCATTTTTCTATTAAATCAACTTCTTAATTAAGCTTATTGAAAATTATTTCAATACAACTTAAGGAAGAAAAACCTACTTAATTTTAAGTTGAAAAGGTACACAACTTTTATCAACCATTTGTTTAATTAAACTATTATTGTATAAAAGGGATTGTTTTTAAAATATGATTTCTAAAACTTGTTTCAATATTTCTTTTGAAAAATCTATTTAACAAATTTATTTCGCAACCAAGCTAAACATCTCAAAATACACTCGGCCCATGCCCAGGAATCATGACCAGAAACCCAAGCTACAACCCTTACCTCCTGAGCATGTCCTCGAGTCACCCCTTCCACATTTTCTTCATTTTTTTTCTTTGTTTTGTTTTGTTAATTTTTTTTAACTTGTTGTAAAATCCATACGAACTACCCTGTCATTACCCGAGATATTTCCACCCCTTCCTCGAGTTCGTCTTCGAGTTCGAACTCCTTCTCCCTAAAAACGACCCACTGACACCACCAAACGCATGTGCACGTGTACAAGGCGACGGCGATGACTCAACCTTCACCGCGACAATTATCAGATTGATTACAACCGTGCCAATGACCCTCATAACTCAGATCGATGGTATCACCTTCAAACCAAAAATCCAACCCATTCAACGCAGGCCTGTAGCCATTCCCATCAGAAAACAATCCATCGTCAGTGATCTCGACTGCGAGAACCCCTGCTACTCCTCCCAGAGACGCGTCACATCCCCACACACTCGTCCCCTTTGGTGCGGTGGCAATCTATCCATCCACGACCACGCAGCAATCACGAGAACCCAACTGTTACTAAGCTGACCTTAAACCCTACATTAACCTTGCACGGCCACCACCACGAATAATAAATTTATCCATGATTTTTCTGACAACCACCAACCCGTCAGCCACCGACCACATCAATTTCGAGACCCCTGATCACCATGATCGCCAGAATTTGAAGAAAAACCACCACGAATAATAAATTTACCCATGATTTTTCTAACAACCACCAACCCGTCAGCCACCTACCACATCAATTTCGAGACCCCTGATCACCGTGATCGCCAAAATTTGAAGAAAACAATAATTCTGTTCAACTCTCTTTTTCCCACGATTTAATACATTAAAAATTCTGATACAACTTTCTAAAATATCATTTTTGAACGCTATTCAGATTATATATTCCAATCGAGAAGACTTACTAATTGAATTTTGGATGTTTTAAGTTTTTTCACTATATTTCCTGATTTTTATTAATGCTATTTGTATTTGATGCTTCCAAATAGTTTAAAAACCCAAATCAGGTAAATTCAATCACATTTTGTTCAAGAATCCTCGGCTAAAACTTTTTAGATTCTGAGATTAAAAAAAATTCTTAATTTTTTTTCCTGTTAACCTGTACTAACAGAGACTACTCCACATATATACACAAGCATGCATCCATAAATTTACACATATATACTTGCAGATATATTGCATCCAAGATCATCACATGTAGATTAATATTTGAACCAGATTTAAGATTTTAAAAATGTGGTTTGCTCACATATTGGTTTTACAGGAAGGAAAAGAGACAGTTGCAAAGCCGGTATTCTTTTTCCTTCTTTTAAACTTGAAGTTAAATCTGCAAATTTTGTTAATAAAAAACTTTGCTTAATTTCTGTTGCATTGATTTGTTTATTTCATCAATAACAAAACAATAAAATTTGATTTACTTACAGTTTGAATTAGATGCAACAGAGGATATGGCCTGTAGTTGCAAACCAGAAATTGATTTTTTTAATCTTTGAACTTGATTTGTTCCCTGTAGCTGTTTAATATAATTGTTTAAATCTTTGTTTTATCACTGATTACAACTTCAAATTCAAATTTTAAAATGAAATTTACGGGCCTTTGATTGCTTTAGAGGATCCAGCTTTGTCTTTTTTAGCCAAAACCGAAGCACTGTGTTCATACTAATTCTGTAGTATGAACTTGTCTATTAAAACTTGATTTTAAAATTATAAATTCACTAAGCTGTAAAATTTAAAGGTTACCTGAGAGACGGAGTACAAACCTACTGCTCGTTGTTCAAGAAGATTTTCAAATTTTCCTTTACTTTGAATCCAAGAAAAATGTTTCCAGCCTTTTCTGTTTTTTTCCTGTTTTCTTTCTTTCTTTGGGTGTTGGAGTTTGAAATGCATAAATCTTTTTACTTTTTTTTTCAGATTTGCTAAGACTAAATAAATCTGAATATGGGGCGATGAAATTTCTTTCTATGAATTTTTTTATTTTTTTATTTTATTCTAGCAAATATATGGGATGTCGTTTGTAAAAAGTAATCATGAGATTCCAATGTAATGTTAATTTCGTTGCCCCATCTCTTTGATGTGTGTCTAATATTTATAATTTTACAAAGACAAAAGAATTATTGTTATTTTTAAATATTTTTTTTATCATATTCTCTTTATAATTAATCATACCCCTTATTCATTAGCATATACATATATAGAATGTTAAAAAGAATTGCTTTAACCAATATTATTTCAAGCTTAGTTCATATATAATTTCAAAAGAAAGAACGTTATTCCTTTATTAATATTTTATTCAAATCTTATTAATTTTAAAGAGATATGTGTATGTTAAACTTTTACTTCTTATTTTAAATTTTGCATTCATACATTATATCTTATACTCTTATAAATTTTTAAATAATCTTAAGAAATAAAAATTTGAAATCAAATTATATACTTATACAAAGTTTAAATTTCAAATAGTTATATATAAGAATTTAGATTAGGCTAACCTTTAAAAAATTAATTTCAAATTATAACTTCCAAAAGTTTAAAATATATTATTAGTTTTAATTGATAAAATTTGGGATGTTACTTCCTATTTATAAGATATTAAATATAGAATTTCAAAGCCCCAATTAAATTATAAAACCAATATCCAAATAAATTCTCAACTAATTCACAATAAAATTCCAAAATTAAACTAATTACCAAATTAAACGTGGTTGATTTTTAGGAATGTTACAGATTCCCCCCTTAGAAAAAAATTTCGTCCTCGAAATTTGCCAGGGAGACAATAAAGAAAGGATGAAAGAAAAAGAAGTATCTTTCCAAATCAAACTAGACATTAATTTTGTATTTGGGTTACCAAATCAGAATATCGACAATATGAGAACAAACTCACACAATTATTTCACAAGATACTCGAATCCACCGGTCTACAAATATGCAAGGGCATTGATTAGTTCAAAGGGATAACTAATCATTCGTAGAACATATCGGATCCCAGAGAATAGATAGATAGATTTAATTTCCACAATTCTCAAACACTAGATATAGATTCCAACTTCAGGTCGGAATACCCCAAAGTATATACCAATTTGTCCCTCTTCGGACTTTTTCATACTTACCAGAAATTACAGTAGAATTACAATTTGGTTTTTAACCCGATATCTTTTTATTGATACAACTCAAATTTAGCTTCATATTCTATTAACCAATTTAACTCAATTTAAAATTTCCAATTTATTTAATTAAATTTTCAATTTCAAATTCAAATTCATTAAAGTTTAAATGGAAAAACTGATAAGAAACCGCTGAAGATACGAAGTGAGGATTTTCTACAACGATTCGTAGGGCCACCATCACACCGAAGCTTCTTCCCTGAGCTACCATGAAGCCATCAAAAGAATTTGGAATCGAATCAAAGGAGATTGATAGAGAAAGTTGCTTCCACTGTCGTAGGGTATTGACCATTTATAATGGTACTCCCTTGGCCCTTATCTCGTCCTCTTCTTGCACTCATACTCACTATCAGTGGATAGTAAGAGAATTTACTGAGGCATTTGAACGGATATCTTAGGGATATACTCATTCTAGGGTACACTTCACCCTATCACTAATGAGTTACTTAATGTGTTATACTCCTGAGCTAAAGTTTCAACCTTCATCTCTGATACCAAATGAAATGACCCTGACTCGACCTTCGAAAGGCGGCACCGAATACGACACTCGTATTCAAAAGTCGCGGATCCAAACATCGAATCTGGTTCGTCGGAGCTTATAACACATTAAGTATAACAATACAGTGGAAGAAAAAGAATATATCAATATACAAAATTTGATACAATATTCAGATATAGCTGAATGATAAAATGAATATCAATATACATCAGAGATATGATACAAGATAATAGCAGCGGAAAGAAAAGATAATACCAGCAGCGGAACAATATCTCCAAGATGGTCCTCAAGAGAGAACTCCAGCATCGGTAATCTCCATCTCCAAGGCACCAATCCAGATATAGCTCGAACTCCCAATAACGATGCACAAAGATAAGAAAGTGCAGTCCTGATCTAAAGACTAAACTAGCTCCAGATAATCTACTAAACCCGATTATCTGAAAAACCCAACTCTAGACTGCCCGTGTGGAATAATTGTGGGCACCCAGAGTTTAGGAAAGGAACAATAAATTCCAGGTCAGTCGTGGGACTAGTATGAGCAAACAAAACAGGTTTATCTTTTTAAAACAAACAACAAAAGAATTTAAAATAAATCCGCAATGCTTTTTAGAAAATGAAACTATGTAACGTTTGCAATTTTCGTTGCCGAAAAACCGAATAGTTATGGGTTTTTAAAAAAATTTAAGAAAAGAAAAAGTAGAAAAGAAGAGAGAAGGTAGAAGATGGAGGGAAAAGAAAAACAGAAAATTTGAAAATAGAATAGAAAAGAGAAGATAGAACATTTTGAAAACATAGAACAGAAAATAGAGAACACATAGAACGGAACGGAACACAACACAACAACATCAGAATCTCACAATTCGCAGCGGAACAACATATAATAATAAATGAATAATCTTTAAACAAAGAACTATATCATTTATTACATTTTATACATTACATTACATCATATCATCAGAGTATACAACAACAACAAGTAGTGCAGCGGAAAAAGAAATACTATATAAACTAGTAATACGCCATGCCATCCAGCTTGCCTCCAGCAACTCTAGAATATCCAGAATATCCTGATAAACCTTAGCTCTTGACTGTCCGTGTGGAAAATTGGTGGGCACCAAGAGTTTAGGAAGGAAAACAATAAACTCCAAGTCAGTCATGTGACCGGTGTGAGAACTCAAAACAGTTTATTTATCTTTAAAATCAAAATAGAGAGATATTTTTAAATTCAATTCGCAATGCTTTTAAAAATGAGACTACCATAAGGCCTCCCGCACACACACACATGCAAACGCAGAATCGGAGGAGATTTCTCCTTATGATAGTCAAAGATGCTTGATACGCATTTAAAATAACATTTGATATTATTACTAGTGCATAGTGTAGAAGAAATTCATTTCGAAAGTAGAATATAAATCTTAGCCAACATACGACCATTATCGTATGCCTACTATAGCTAACTATGTTCAATAGCAGGTTACCGCCACATTCCATAGCAGGTTATACAACTTAAACCGTACAAGTCACGTATTGTTTCTTTGGATTTCCAACAAATGGTCAGGCCAAGGAACTTCCCATTGCCACATGAGAATGCCTCTGGAAAGACATCCCCGAGAACCAAACCGGAACTCTGCCAACACAAGGCCGGGTTACCCCTAACTGGGTAACTACTGACACGAGCACGCCATTCCCCGATCGTAAACGACCTTTCTCACGGGATCCCGAAAACCAACAACCACAAAGTAATAAATTCGTAGTAACCACATAGGTTAAATATCTGGGCTCCATACCATGATACCACCTCTATCCAGAAGGAAATGTACATACCCTAAAGGGTGCTACCCCTCATAACCTTGCCGCATCTTTCCTGTTTTGACCATTTCCGGGGTGTGAGGCTCGACGAAGTCACGTCCACAAAAACATACTTTATACAAAAGCCATGCTTTGGGTCAACAAATGATCAACACAATGATCACCAAGATAGACGATCAAATAAACGATCCTATCACAATAATCAACACAATGATCATTTACAGCAACACTCAGCATGTCACATTACCAAATTGGGAATATATCGCTGATAACTTCAACTATATAACCTCTGAGCTCGTACGTCTCAGAGAAGGGTGTAAAGCTAAAAGAATAAATTCTCCGCCACCAACAGAAATATATTTGAAAGAAATCGGCTTTATATCTCAACTTGTAATGTCAGACATACAATCCATACAAGTCTGTTCCGGGCTCGAACAAAACCGAAGGCACTTACAAAGAAGTCCTTGCAATCCGGATATTCACAATCCTGATCGGATTCACCATCACATATGGAGAACTCTATACCGTAGCTACTCGGTGCAGAGTAAATCGATAGGTCATCCTATCGCTCTCGCAAATACCGGGTCTTCAACACCGATCTTCAATGCAATTCACAACGACGTATCACATATTCGGAATGGGTTATACGACCCCATGGTCCTTTCCCGGTTAACCCGAATAGTGAGCGCTTATTCAAAAATAAGTGTAGCATTCACATTCAAACAAATCACATCAAATACCCATTCAAAGGGAAATATAGATAGTCGGTTATTGAACTATCACTGGATATGCACACATCACCAGATTCCAAATAATTTTCCAAATTATTTATTTTCCAAAATATCTTCACTAGATATATAAATTCAAAACTTCAAAAATAAATCAATATTTATTTTTAAACAAATTCTCCTTTTCATTCATAAATTCCATAGTGAATTTATAATCCAAAATATCTATGAATATTCAATTTCGATTATTCATTTCAATTTATCTTCAAAAAAGATAAACTCTCAAAGTATTCACTTTATATTGGAGAACATTTCCATACTTATTTAATAAGTAATTCACAAATTTTATTTATTTTCAACCCTTAGAAAATATTTAATATACTTAAATCGAGATTAAGTATATATTTCATTCTTTAAGGAAATCATTCTCATAAGCATATTCATTTGGGCCAAAACGAATGTTGCGTAAAACATCGTTACGACAACCCAAAATCACTAGTATAGGGATTCGAAATTAAATAGATATATAAATCCCAATACTATACAAAACATTTCCTTTCGGAAATCATTTACTATAACAACAGTGTTATAGTCCATAATCTCCTTCTATTTCTCGAAAACGTCTATTTCAACAATAAATGTTGAAATCTATGGTTTCGAATCTCAACACAATTAAAACTTCGTTAGATCGTTTTAATTCTATTTCAATATCACATTCAAAACAATTTCTTTAACATCTTATTCACTATTCAAAAACGTGAATATACTACGTTAACAATTTCATCCTTTTATTCGTTTTAATTCAAAGGATTATTCACTATTCAAAAATGTGAATATAACTCCACTTATAGGTTTCAACAAATTTTCTTGTCAAAATAAGTCATTTGCGAATTTATAAAACAACATTTATAAATTCCATTTCTATTTATTTATAAAAACTTCCTTTTTATAAATTCTTTTATTAACCTATTCCAGTTTATAACTCAATTATAAACTAAAAGTTCATATTATAAGTTAAATACTTATAAAACGATTATTTTACAAAATCGTTCCTCTAAAGACTTTCCAAACCATAAATCTTATAACTTATAAGATTCATTTATTTAACCAAATCTATTCTTTCAATAACTTCACAAATTTATAAATCTTACTATTTATAAATTTTATTTATAACTTCACAGTTTATAATTTTGTAAATTTCATTCTTTAATGAAATTCATTTTCACTTCACTCAAACACTTATAAAAACTCGTTTTATAATGTCCATATTTCAATTTATAAATATCCATTTATAAATCTCTTAATATAATTCAATTTATATTATTCTTTTAAAACTTCTTTAATCTCCTTTATTATTTCACCATTTTGATTTATAAAATAATTAAATTTTATAAATCCTATATTTAAACTTTTCACAATAATTCTAAAATATCTCGATTAAACTATTTTATAAACTCAATAGCATCATATTCTCAAAAATCAGTTTTTAACTATATTTCTCAAAAATCATAATTTTTATAACATTAAAAATTATAACGTTTATTTATTTAAAATGGATCAATTCCAAAAATATTTTATAAACTTATACTTTCTAAAATCACTTTAAAATCATTTTAAAATCCCAAAATCTGGGTCCAATGATGCTACACACCAAATAGTTAATCACGACTACAACGATATCATATATCAATATGAAAATCCATCAAATATCAAAATATCTGAAATCAAATAAATACTGTTGAGGAATCAAGTTGGATCCCTCCAACCTGTTTTCCTGCATCCAAAAACATTAGCACAATACCAATTTCGCTCCAGTACGAAATTATCGCGGTATATGTTCTTATTAAATATTATCCACTTAATAACGGCGTAATAGGGTCTCATCCGCTAAACAAAAATTGCGGGAAATCAATAACTCCAATATATACATATGCTAAAATATATATATTGATATTATTTATAATACCAATTTCACTGTTTATGAAATATTCGCGGTATATGTTTTTAATAAATAACATCCGCTTACTAACGGCGTATAATGTCTATTTTAACAATCAATAGATACGATCATCATTCAATCATGCATTCAAATATTTTAAATCTAACTATTTAAAATAAAATCGAAACTAATTCGATTGAGTGAGAAGTTCTCACCTTGATTTTAAATTCCGTTTTAGCGATTTATTTCGAATAAAATTAAACGGACGTTTAATTTTACCCAAAATTCTCACTAACTCCAAACGACTCCAAACCAACTCCATCGCGTAGTGCTCGTCGATACGATTCCAACGCAACTGAGTTTGCATTTTTTCGACCTCGTATGAAAAAGTTATGAATTATTGAAGTTTGTACACGATTTTAATAACATTTTATAACATAAATTAAAAAAATAAAACCCACATCCATCATCCACCGTCCATTCCTTCTCAAGCAAATCTGGGCCGTCCCCCCTATCATCTTCCCCACGTAAATTTGCTCCCAGGCAACACGCATATGGCCGAACCCATCATGCTTGAGTTAGGGTTTAATATTGCATCCTCATCTCTCGACTATACTTCATCATACAACCACCATCGCGAAGCCCCCAACCTAAGCTACCCACGGCCAGAAGCAAGTTGAACTCGGCCCCCCCATTTGCCTCGAAAACCGTGCGCAAGCGTGGCCGAACGCAGGCCATTATCTCCCTCCTCGGTGCATCGTTTTAGATCATAGCCGTTCAACTTGAAGCTCTCACTACACACTACAATTTCTTAGTTGGAAGTTTCATGAATGGGTTTGTGGATTGAAAGATAATTGAAGATGAAATCAAGACAATTTCTGTAACGTTTGCGATTTTTCGTTGCCGAAAAACCGAAATGTTATGGGTTTTAAAAAGAATTTATGAAAAGAGAAGAGAAGAGAAGATAGAAAAATAGAGAGAAAAGAAAACAGAAAATAGAAGAGGGAAAAGATAGAAGAGAGAGAGGAAAGATAATAGAAAATTTTTAAAATAGAAGAAAAAGAGAATAGAACGGAATAGAAAACAACAACAGAACAACATCAGAATCTCACAATTCGCAGCGGAACAACATATAATAGATAAATGAATAATCTTTAAACAAAGAACTATCAGTTATTACATATTATACATTTCATTACCTTATATCATCAGAGTATACAACATCAAACAAACAGCGGAAAAAGAAATACTATATAACTAGTAAAACGTCATGCCTTCCAGCTTGCCTCCAGCAACTCCTGAATATCCAGAATATCCTGATAAACCTAACTCTTAACTGCCCGTGTGGAAAATTGGTGGGCACCCAGAGTTTAGGAAGGAAAACAATAAACTCCGAGTCAGTCATGTGACTGGTGTGAGAACTCAAAATAGTTTATTTACTTTAAAATCAAAATAGAAGAATATTTTAAATTCAATTCGCAATGCTTTTAAAAATGAGACTACCATAAGGCCTCCCGCACACACACACATGCAAACGCAGAATCGGAGGAGATTTCTCCTTATGATAGTCAAAGATGCTTGATACGCATTTAAAATAACATTTGATATTATTACTAGTGCATAGTATAGGAAAATCATTTCAAAAATAAAGATATAAATCTTAGCCAGCATAGACATTCCGCACTTATGCCTACTATAGCTACTATGTTCAATAGCAGGTTACCGCCACATTCCATAGCAGGTTATACAACTAAAACCGTACAAGTTTCGTATTGTTTCTTTGGATTTCCAACAAATGGTCAGGCCAAGGAACTTCCCATTGCCACATGGAAACGCCTCTGGCTGGACGTCCCCGAGAACTTAACCAGCTCTCTGCCAACACAAGGCCGGGTTACCTTTATCACTAGGTAACTACTACACGAATATGGCATCCCCCGGTCCCATTGGACCTTTAACCGAGCGCTCGTCACCAACAACACCACACAGTAATAAAATATAGTGTTTCAACATGAGTAAGTATCTGGGCTCCATACCATGATACCACCCATTCCAGAAGGAAATGCACATACCCTAAAGGGAGCTACCCCTCATAACCTTGCCGCATCTTTCCTGTTTTGACCATTCCGGGATGTGAGGCTCGACGAAGTTTCGTCCACAAAAACATACTTTATACAAAAGCCATGCTTTGGGTCAACAAATGATCAACACAATGATCACCAAGATAGACGATCAAACAAATGATCCTATCATAAATAATCAACACAATGATCATTTCAGCATCACTCAGCATGTCACATTACCAAATTGGGAATATATCGCTGATAACTTCAACTATGTAACCTCTGAGCTCGTACGTCTCAGAGAAGGGTGTTAAGCCAAAAGAATAAATTCTCCGCCACCAACAGAAATATATTTGAATGAAATCTGCTTTATATCTCAATTTGTAATGTCAGACATACAATCCATACAAGTCTGTTCCGGGCTCGAACAAAACCGAAGGCACTTCTTACGAAGCCCTTGTAATCCGGGTATTCACAATCCCGATCGAATTTCCCATCACTTAGGAGATCTCAATACCAGGAGCTACCCAGTGCAGAGACAATCGATAGGTCATCCTATCGCTTTCACAAATACTCGGTCTTCAACACCGATCTTCAATGTAATTCACAACGACGTATCACATATTCGGAATGGGTTATACGACCCCATGGTCCTTTCCCGGTTAACCCGAATAGTGAGCGCTTATTCAAAAATAAGTGTGGCATTCAAATTCAAACAAAATCACATCAAATACCCATTCAAAGGGAAATATTGATAGTCGGTTATTGAACTATCAATTGATATGCATACATCACCAGTTTCCAAATAATTTTCCAAATTATTTATTTTCCAAAAATCATATCTTTACAAGATATATAATTTCACACTTCAAAAATAAATCGATATTTACTTTTAAACAAATTCTCCTTTCCTTTATAAATTCAATAGTGAATTTATATTTCACAATATCTATTGATATACGTTTTCAATTATCCATTTTCAATTTATCTTCAAAAAGATAAATTCTAAATATCACTTCATATTGGAAAACAATTCCATACTTATTTATTCATAAGTAATTCACAAATTTTATTTATTTTCAACACTTAGAAAATATTCAATATACTTAAATCGAGATTAAGTATATATTTCATTCTTTAAGGAAATCATTCTCACAAACATATTTATTTGGGCCAAAACGAATGTTGCGTAAAACATCGTTACGACAACCCAAAATCACTAGTATAGGGATTCGAAATTAAAATAGATATATAAATCCCAATACTATACAAAACATTTCCTTTCGGAAATCATTTACTATAACAACAGTGTTATAGTCCACCATTTCCTTTTATTACTCGAAAACGTCTATCTCAACAATCAATGTTGAAATCTATGGTTTCGAATCTCAACACATTTAAAACATCGTTAGATCGTTTTAATTCTGTTTAAAATATCACGTTCTAAACAATCTCTTTAACATACTATTCACTATTCAAAAACGTGAATATACTATGTTAACTAATTTCATCAATTCTATTCTTTTTAATTTAAAGGATTATTCACTATTCAAAAATGTGAATATAACTCCATAAATAAATTATAACAATTTACTTATCAAAATAAGTTGTTTGCGAATTTATAAAACAACGTTTATAAACTCCATTTCTATTTATTTTATAACCACTTTCTTTTATAAATTCCTTTGTTAACCTATTCCAGTTTATAACTCAATTATGAACTAAAAGTTCAGATTATAAGTTAAATGCTTATAAAACGATTATTTTACAAAATCGTTCTTTTAAATATCCCAATTCATAAATCCTATAACTTATAAGATTGTTTATTTATCCAAAATTCATTCTTTCAATAACTTTATAAATTTTATTAACCTACTGTTTATAAAATTTCATTTATAACTTCACTGTTTAAAATTCTATAAATTCCATTCAATTATGAAATTCATTTTCACTTCATTCAAACACTTATAAAAACTCGTTTTATAATGTCCATATTTCAATTTATAAATATCCATTTATAAATCTCCTAATATAAATCAATTTATATTATTCTTTAAAACGTCTTTAAATCCCTTTATAATTTCCTCATTCTCTTGATTTATAAAATAATCAAATTTTATAAATCCTATATTTAAACTCTTTATAATAAATTCAAAAATATCAATTTAAATTATTTTATAAAATCGTTAGCATCATATTCTCAAAAATCAGTTTTTTACTATTTTTCTCAAAAATCATAATTTTTATAACTTTAAAAATTATAACGTTTATTTATTTAATATGGATCAATTCCAAAATTATTTTATAAAACGTATACTTTTCAAAAATCACTTTTGAAATCATTTTAAAATTCCAAATTTGGTCCAATGATGCTACACACCAAATAGTCAATCACGACTACAATGATATCATATATCGATATGATAATCCATCAAATATCAAAATATCTGAAATCAAATAAAAACTGTTGAGGAATCCAGTTGGATCCCTCCAACCTGTTTTCCTGCATCCAAAAACATTAGCACAATACCAATTTCGCTCCAGTACGAAATTATCGCGGTATATGTTTTTAATAAATATTATCCGCTTAATAACGGCGTAATAGGGTCTCATCCGCTAAAAATACGGGAAATCAATCAACTGTAATATATACATATGCCAATATATATATATTAATATTATATACAATACCAATTTCACTGTTTATGAAATATTCGCGGTATATGTTTTTATTAAATAACATCCGCTTACTAACGGCGTATAATGTCTATTTTAACAATCAATAGATATCAATCAACATTCAAACATGCATTCAAATATTTTAAATCTAACTATTTAAAATAAAATCGAAACTGATTCGATTGAGTGAGAAGTTCTCACCTTGGTTTTAATTTCCGTTTTAGCGATTTATTTCGAATAAAATTAAACGGACGTTTAATTTTACCCAAAATTCTCACTAACTCCAAACGACTCCAAACCAACTCCATCGCGTAGTGCTCGTCCATACGATTCCAACGCAACTGGTTTCGCGCGTTTTCGACCTCGTATGAAAAAGATATTGATTTTTAAACTTTACACGATTTTTATATAACAATTACAACATAAATTAAAAATTTTAATACCCTAAACTAATCGTGGCCGTTGGATCTAGCTCCTTTGAATCTCTGCCGTCCACCCCTTCTTCCCACTCACTCACGCAAGCTACAGACCACTCCCGTTTCATTTGAACCCATTAGCATGATTAGGGTTTGAATTTGCAAACCAATTACTCGATGAAACTCGATCAAACCACCGCCATCTCGAAGCACTCAAGCCCCCCTATGCTCGGCCTGACTATGGTGGCACTCGGCCTCCTTGTGATGCGCGCGCACGTGTGATGAACGGCCACGTTTGCACTCGATTTCCCATCAATCCGTGAAGCTATTCGCGATCTCCACCGTTGATCTTGTAGTTCGTGTTGCCCTCTACAATACTCTAGTTGAAACTTTCATGAATCGTTGAGTGGATGAAGAGATAATTGAAGAAAAACGAGGGTGATTTTCGACCATTCATGCCTAAAACTGGCGGCCACAAGATGATGAAACCCTAATATATTTTTTTCTTTTAATTTGTGAAATTTGAGCTATTTATAGAGAATTTTCGAACACTATTCATCCGGAAATTCCGAACTCCGATTTACGCGCCGAAACTGACGTACCTAGGGTTTATACCGCGTTCCGGACACAATGGAACAGGTTTCGGAAGCTAATTCGGACATCTGTGCGAGTTATGGCTGTAAACGCTCAATTTAAATTAAACCGATTTAAACGATTTTCTAGGCGTTTTAATTCGTACAGGACAAACGGTAAATCCAATTGACTTGAAATTTGAAACCTTACAATAATATCACATTACGGATCCGATGAAACTGGTTTCGTCGAAATCCGAGACTTTTTGAAAAATGGCTATTTTCACTCGCCAAATTTAAATTAAAAACGATTCGATGCGTTTCGAGCTGCCACGATCAAACGATAACTCTGATTGACACGAAAATTGAAATCCGATAATAACTAACTATTACGGATCCAATGGAACTGGTTTCGCTCAATTCTGAGACTGTTCAAAAATTGGCTATTTTCACTAGTCGATTTAATATTAAAATATTCAATTTTCACAAATAAACTTTTAATTCGATTTTAAAAGTTCTAAAATATCGTTCTAACTCCCATATGATAAAATAAAATTTTACAAATCATTTTCAATCATATTTAACCCAATTTTCAATTATTTCTATAATTTAACGTATTAAATTATCGATTTAATTATCCAATTAAATCCAATAAATCGAAATAAAATTTATTCGACTTATAAATTCACTCATTAATATTTAAAGTAAATTAAATATTCAAATTTTATTAATAAAAATTCTGGGTCGTTACAATTTCGGCCATTCAATCCTTCACTGGCGGCTAGGGTTTTGGATTAGAGATATTTTTTTTTTTTAATGATGAAGGGGGTGTGGGTCTATTTATAGAAGAACGAACGAACACTATTCATCCGGAAATTCCGAACTCTGATTTACGCGCCGAAACTGACGTTCCTAGGGTTTATCCCGCGTTCCGGACACAATGGAACAGGTTTCGGAAGCTAATTCGGACATCTGTGCGAGTTATGGCTACAAACGCTCAATTTAAATTAAACCGATTTAAACGATTTTCTAGGCGTTTTAATTTGTACCGGACAAATGGTAAATCCAATTGACTTGAAATTTGAAACCTTACAATAATATCACATTACGGATCCGATGAAACTGGTTTCGTCGAAATCCGAGACTATTTGAAAAATGGCTATTTTCACTCGTCAAATTTAAATTAAAAATAAATCGATGCGTTTCGAGCTGCCACGATCAAACGATAGCTCCGATTGACACGAAAATTGAAATCCGGTAATAACTAACTATTACGGATCCAATGGAACTGGTTTCGTTCAAATTCTGAGAATGTTCAAAAATTGACTATTTTCACTAGTCGATTTTAATATTAAAATATTCAATTTTCACGAATTACCTCTTAAATTGATTTTAAAAGCTCTAAAATATCGTTCTAACTTCAACATGATAAAATAAAATTTTACAAATCATTTTCAATCATATTTAACTCAATTTTCAATTATTTCCATAATTTAACGTATTAAATTATCGATTTAAATTCTTCAATTAAATCCAATAATTCAAATAAAAATTTATTTGACTTATAAATTCACTTATTAATATTTAAAATTAATTAAATATTCAAATTTTAATTATCAAAAATTCTGGGTCGTTTCAATCTTCCCCACTTAAAAGAATTTCGTCCTCGAAATTACAAGTAAGAAAAGTTACAGAATCCATTAACTTTCCCAAAATTCATAGTTAAACTTCTTATAATACTTTACTAAGTTTTCAAATCATACTTAGTTATCTTTTCAAAAACAACTACTATTGTTTAACTTTCAATTCCAAAATCAAAGTTTAAGTTTTCAAAATTTTCCAATTTTCTCAAATTTTTTCTAACGCCTTAAATTTTCGGAAAAATTCGCCATAGTCTCCTTTGCGCGGCTCGATCCGAAAAAAAAATGACAGTATATATATCACAAATATACATCTCATCAAGTAATGAGGCATCCCGCAGGGAAAAAGTATAAAAGTACGGTATGTAATCCAAGATATGTACCTTATATTTTATTAGCGAGCATATACGGCTAATATAGCGCAAAAGCGAGCTCCAAATGCGAAGCAAACGCGATCCGCAGCTACTAATCACTCAAAAACAACATGAGAATCATGTATGAAGACAATAGTATCAATATACAACATATAGTAACATAATAACTATATATGTCAACATAGCAAATGCAACATATTCAAACATCAACCAACTAGCATTCAACAAATTCATAACCAATTCAATATTCATTTATATTCTCATTAATATTCAATGAATTGGTTTTCAATTTTAATCACATTTGATTCATTTACATTGGGTTTACTAATATTCATTCTCAATTAGTTTATATTTACTAATTCATATTCAAGTTGGTTCACTTCCAATTCAAATTCAATTCTATTCAAATTTATTTACTTTCAATTGAATTTCAATTACATATCTTTCAATTTCATTAACACAATTGCATTAACACTTAATGAATTTTATACAATCAACTAACAATCATATAACAATCAATATATATTTATTATAACCAAATTCCTTTTCTTATATTCATCAATTTGGTTTAATTAAATTGATTTTCATTCAATTAATAACATTAGATTTTAATGAATTAACACTTATATTCATTATTTCATATCAACTTAATTCACATTTAATTGACTAATATTCAATCCATTCATTCAATTCAATTACAAAATCGAATTTCATTTATATAACTCAAGTTCACATCTATCACTTGGTTTTACTTAACTTAAATTCCCATTTATAAATCAATTCAGCTTCCAATTCTAAGTAAATTTTCCATTTAACTTTAAATTCATTTTTATTTACTACTCATATTCATAAACATATTCATATAGTTTCACTTCTTATATATAAGTTTATTTCACAATTGTAAATCACTTTAATTATAATTCAACTCTTATAATTCTTTTTGCTTATACAATTATTCTTTTACTTAGATTATTCAAACAACTAAACAATCAACTTATACATACTTTAATAATTCTGAAAAATTATTCTTTTATATATAAAATATAATCAAGGTAAAATTATTTCATTTACCCAATTTAAAACAATATCGTGTCGAATTGTTCTGTTCAAGTGTTTAGAAACCCCTTCGGTTCAGTTTCGAAGCTGCGCCGACGAAGGTTCATATACCACTCAACAAACCAATCATCACAATATAAAACAATTTTATATTCACTAACAAATACGCTCTCATAGCTATTATTACACTCAAACTCATTCTAGAGTACTCCTGACTCTATCTCTAATGAATAATACCCAACAGAACCATGGTTGTCGCTTAACCTGGCTCTGATACCAAATGTAACGTTCGCGATTTTTCGTTGCCGAAAAACCGAATAGTTATGGGTTTTTAAAAAAATTTAAGAAAAGAAAAAGTAGAAAAGAAGAGAGAAAGGTAGAAGATGGAGGGAAAAGAAAAACAGAAAATTTGAAAATAGAATAGAAAAGAGAAGATAGAACATTTTGAAAACACAGAACAGAGAATAGAGAACACATAGAACGGAACAGAACACAACACAACAACATCAGAATCTCACAATTCGCAGCGGAACAACATATAATAATAAATGAATAATCTTTAAACAAAGAACTATATCAGTTATTACATTTTATACATTACATTACATCATATCATCAGAGTATACAACAACAACAAGTAGTGCAGCGGAAAAAGAAATACTATATAAACTAGTAATACGCCATGCCATCCAGCTTGCCTCCAGCAACTCCAGAATATCCAGAATATCCTGATAAACCTTAACTCTTGACTGCCCGTGTGGAAAATTGGTGGGCACCCAGAGTTTAGGAAGGAAAACAATAAACTCCAAGTCAGTCATGTGACCGGTGTGAGAACTCAAAACAGTTTATTTATCTTTAAAATCAAAATAGAGAGATATTTTTAAATTCAATTCGCAATGCTTTTAAAAATGAGACTACCATAAGGCCTCCCGCACACACACACATGCAAACGCAGAATCGGAGGAGATTTCTCCTTATGATAGTCAAAGATGCTTGATACGCATTTAAAATAACATTTGATATTATTACTAGTGCATAGTGTAGAAGAAATTCATTTCGAAAGTAGAATATAAATCTTAGCCAACATACGACCATTATCGTATGCCTACTATAGCTAACTATGTTCAATAGCAGGTTACCGCCACATTCCATAGCAGGTTATACAACTAAAACCGTACAAGTCACGTATTGTTTCTTTGGATTTCCAACAAATGGTCAGGCCAAGGAACTTCCCATTGCCACATGAGAATGCCTCTGGAAAGACATCCCCGAGAACCAAACCGGAACTCTGCCAACACAAGGCCGGGTTACCCCTAACTGGGTAACTACTGACACGAGCACGCCATTCCCCGATCGTAAACGACCTTTCTCACGGGATCCCGAAAACCAACAACCACAAAGTAATAAATTCGTAGTAACCACATAGGTTAAATATCTGGGCTCCATACCATGATACCACCTCTATCCAGAAGGAAATGTACATACCCTAAAGGGTGCTACCCCTCATAACCTTGCCGCATCTTTCCTGTTTTGACCATTTCCGGGGTGTGAGGCTCGACGAAGTCATGTCCACAAAAACATACTTTATACAAAAGCCATGCTTTGGGTCAACAAATGATCAACACAATGATCACCAAGATAGACGATCAAATAAACGATCCTATCACAATAATCAACACAATGATCATTTACAGCAACACTCAGCATGTCACATTACCAAATTGGGAATATATCGCTGATAACTTCAACTATATTACCTCTGAGCTCGTACGTCTCAGAGAAGGGTGTTAAGCTAAAAGAATAAATTCTCCGCCACCAATAGAAATATATTTGAAAGAAATCGGCTTTATATCTCAACTTGTAATGTCAGACATACAATCCATACAAGTCTGTTCCGGGCTCGAAAAAAACCGAAGGCACTTACAAAGAAGTCCTTGCAATCCGGATATTCACAATCCTGATCGGATTCACCATCACATATGGAGAACTCTATACCGTAGCTACTCGGTGCAGAGTAAATCGACAGGTCATCCTATCGCTCTCGCAAATACCGGGTCTTCAACACCGATCTTCAATGCAATTCACAACGACGTATCACATATTCGGAATAGGTTATACGACCCCATGGTCCTTTCCCGGTTAACCCGAATAGTGAGCGCTTATTCAAAAATAAGTGTAGCATTCACATTCAAACAAATCACATCAAATACCCATTCAAAGGGAAATATTGATAGTCGGTTATTGAACTATCACTGGATATGCACATATCACCAGATTCCAAATAATTTTCCAAATTATTTATTTTCCAAATTATTTATTTTCCAAAATATCTTCACTAGATATATAAATTCAAAACTTCAAAAATAAATCAATATTTATTTTTAAACAAATTCTCCTTTTCATTCATAAATTCCATAGTGAATTTATAATCCAAAATATCTATGAATATTCAATTTCGATTATTCATTTCAATTTATCTTCAAAAAAGATAAACTCTCAAAGTATTCACTTTATATTGGAGAACATTTCCATACTTATTTAATAAGTAATTCACAAATTTTATTTATTTTCAACCCTTAGAAAATATTTAATATACTTAAATCGAGATTAAGTATATATTTCATTCTTTAAGGAAATCATTCTCATAAACATATTCATTTGGGCCAAAACGAATGTTGCGTAAAACATCGTTACGACAACCCAAAATCACTAGTATAGGGATTCGAAATTAAATAGATATATAAATTCCAATACTATACAAAACATTTCCTTTCGGAAATCATTTACTATAACAACAGTGTTATTGCCCATCATCTCCTTCTATTTCTCGAAAACGTCTATTTCAACAATAAATGTTGAAATCTATGGTTTCGAATCTCAACACAATTAAAACTTCGTTAGATCGTTTTAATTCTATTTCAATATCACATTCAAAACAATTTCTTTAACATCTTATTCACTATTCAAAAACGTGAATATACTACGTTAACAATTTCATCCTTTTATTCATTTTAATTCAAAGGATTATTCACTATTCAAAAATGTGAATATAACTCCACTTATAGGTTTCAACAAATTTTCTTGTCAAAATAAGTCATTTGCGAATTTATAAAACAACGTTTATAAATTCCATTTCTATTTATTTATAAAAACTTCCTTTTTATAAATTCTTTTATTAACCTATTCCAGTTTATAACTCAATTATAAACTAAAAGTTCATATTATAAGTTAAATACTTATAAAACGATTATTTTACAAAATCGTTCCTCTAAAGACTTTCCAAACCATAAATCTTATAACTTATAAGATTCATTTATTTAACAAAATCTATTCTTTCAATAACTTCACAAATTTATAAATCTTACTATTTATAAATTTTATTTATAACTTCACAGTTTATAATTTTATAAATTTCATTCTTTAATGAAATTCATTTTCACTTCACTCAAACACTTATAAAAACTCGTTTTATAATGTCCATATTTCAATTTATAAATATCCATTTATAAATCTCTTAATATAATTCAATTTATATTATTCTTTTAAAACTTCTTTAATCTCCTTTATTATTTCACCATTTTGATTTATAAAATAATTAAATTTTATAAATCCTATATTTAAACTTTTCACAATAATTCTAAAATATCTCGATTAAACTATTTTATAAACTCAATAGCATCATATTCTCAAAAATCAGTTTTTAACTATATTTCTCAAAAATCATAATTTTTATAACATTAAAAATTATAACGTTTATTTATTTAAAATGGATCAATTCCAAAAATATTTTATAAGCTTATACTTTCTAAAATCACTTTAAAATCATTTTAAAATCCCAAAATCTGGGTCCAATGATGCTACACACCAAATAGTCAATCACGACTACAACGATATCATATATCAATATGAAAATCCATCAAATATCAAAATATCTGAAATCAAATAAATACTGTTGAGGAATCCAGTTGGATCCCTCCAACCTGTTTTCCTGCATCCAAAAACATTAGCACAATACCAATTTCGCTCCAGTACGAAATTATCGCAGTATATGTTCTTATTAAATATTATCCGCTTAATAACGGCGTAATAGGGTCTCATCCGCTAAACAAAAATTGCGGAAAATCAATAACTCCAATATATACATATGCCAATATTTATATATATATATATATATATATTGATATTATTTATAATACCAATTTCACTGTTTATGAAATATTCGCGGTATATGTTTTTAATAAATAACATCCGCTTACTAACGGCGTATAATGTCTATTTTAACAATCAATAGATACAATCATCATTCAATCATGCATTCAAATATTTTAAATCTAACTATTTAAAATAAAATCGAAACTAATTCGATTGAGTGAGAAGTTCTCACCTTGATTTTAAATTCCGTTTTAGCGATTTATTTCGAATAAAATTAAACGGACGTTTAATTTTACCCAAAATTCTCACTAACTCCAAACGACTCCAAACCAACTCCATCGCGTAGTGCTCGTCGATACAATTCCAACGCAACTGAGTTTGCATTTTTTCGACCTCGTATGAAAAAGTTATGAATTATTGAAGTTTGTACACGATTTTAATAACATAAATTAAAAAAATAAAACCCACATCCATCATCCACCGTCCATTCCTTCTCAAGCAAATCTGGGCCGTCCCCCCTATCATCTTCCCCACGTAAATTTGCTCCCAGGCAACACGCATATGGCTGAACCCATCATGCTTGAGTTAGGGTTTAATATTGCATCCTCATCTCTCGACTATACTTCATCATACAACCACCATCACGAAGCCCCCAACCTAAGCTACCCACGGCCAGAAGCAAGTTGAACTCGGCCCCCCCATTTGCCTCGAAAACCGTGCGCAAGCGTGGCCGAACGCAGGCCATTATCTCCCTCCTCGGTGCATCGTTTTAGATCATAGCCGTTCAACTTGAAGCTCTCACTACACTCTACAATTTCTTAGTTGGAAGTTTCATGAATGGGTTTGTGGATTGAAAGATAATTGAAGATGAAATCAAGACAATTTCGGCCATTCAATCCTTCAGTGGCGGCTTGGGTTTTGGATTAGAGATATATTTTTTTTTAATTATGAAGGGGGTGTGGGTCTATTTATAGAAGAACGAACGAACACTATTCATCCGGAAATTCCGAACTCCGATTTACGCGCCGAAACTGACGTTCCTAGGGTTTATCCTGCGTTCCGGACACAATGGAACAGGTTTCGAAAGCTAATTCGGACATCTGTGCGAGTTATGGCTACAAACGCTCAATTTAAATTAAACCGATTTAAACGATTTTCTAGGCGTTTTAATTTGTACCGGGCAAACGGTAAACCCAATTGACTTGAAATTTGAAACCTTACAATAATATCACATTACGGATCCGATGAAACTGGTTTCGTCGAAATCCGAGAATTTTTGAAAAATGGCTATTTTCACTCGTCAAATTTAAATTAAAAATAAATCGATGCGTTTCGAGCTGCCACGATCAAACGATAGCTCCGATTGACACGAAAATTGAAATCCGGTAATAACTAACTATTACGGATCCAATGGAACTGGTTTCGTTCAAATTCTGAGACTGTTCAAAAATTGACTATTTTCACTAGTCGATTTTAATATTAAAATATTCAATTTTCACAAATTAACTCTTAAATTGATTTTAAAAGTTCTAAAATATCGTTCTAACTTCAACATGATAAAATAAAATTTTACAAATCATTTTCAATCATATTTAACTCAATTTTCAATTATTTCCATAATTTAACGTATTAAATTATCGATTTAAATTCTTCAATTAAATCCAATAATTCAAATAAAAATTTATTTGACTTATAAATTCACTTATTAATATTTAAAATTAATTAAATATTCAAATTTTAATTATCAAAAATTCTGGGTCGTTACAACTACCATAAGGCCTCCCAGCACACACACAATGCAATCGCACACGTGGGGGGATTTCCCCTTATGATAGTCAAATATGCTTAATACGAGAAAATTCTTTGATATTATTACTAGTGCATAGTGGAAAACCGTTCGAAAGTATAATATTAATCCGAGCCAGCATAGGTACCATTAGCTGCCATGTTAAATGGCAGGTTTTACAATTGCAATCGTAAAGGGCTCGTATTGTTTTGTTTGGATTTCTAACAAATGGTCAGGCTAAGGAACTTCCTAATGTCCATGGGTATGCCTCTGGCGGGACGTCCCCAAAGATTTATGTAACAACCCTGGTTTTGGAGATTACCTATAAATATTAAATTATAATGGTAGTTATAATTTAATATTGTGAATTAAGAATAAATTGGAGATCTAAATTGTTTATTTGAAATAAAAAAATGGATTTTGGAAATAAAATGTAAAAAATAAAGTTTTACAAACTTTTTCATGGTTTTTGTGAGAAATGTGAGTGAAATATGATTTTATTTAGAGAAAATGCAATAATTCTTGTAATTATTGTCAAGTATTTCTGTTATTGATTCTTAAAAGAAGTATGTTGTTTTAATATGTGTTTGTAATAAATAAAAAGATGAAATTTGGTTTAAAAAATAAGTTTTGGACATAAAAATGATGCCAGAATGATTTATTGCATTTTATTATGCAAGAAAATAATTTTGTAAAAGTTATGTTGTTGAAAATAGCATTTTGTGTAAATATTTGTGTAAATTGTGTATTTATTTCATAATAAGAGTTTTTGTTAATAAAAATATTTTTATAACTAAATTATCTTTTTATTAGTTGTAAAATGTTTTATAAAACATGAAAATATATTTGTGAAAATTTATTGAGTTGAAACTTTGTAAAAATATGTTATTGATTTATTAACATATGTCTATATTGGTCTTAAGTGAGAAATTAAATTAACTTAGGCTAAATTTCTTTGTTTGGGTCACAGCCCACTTTTACTTAGCCTGTTAGAGAAGAGAAACCATCCTTCTCTCCTCTTCCTTTAACGTTCATTTTTACTGTAATCAGAAGCAAAAACAAAAGAAAACAATGAAACTTTACTTTTTCTCAACCCTAGGCTTTCAATCTTCTATCTCTTCACAAATTTACTGATTTTTAATCAAATTGAAGAAAATTGCAATAGGTAGTTAACTCCAAAATGAAGAATATCTCATCAAAATTTTGATTTTTGTTTGGCTTTGTCTGTAACTTCATTTCCTTCCTTGCATGTTTCTATTTTCTCCTCTTTCAGGTTTCTAACTCCAAATCAAGGCCAAAATTTCCTACTTTGCTTGCTAAATCCGCTAATTTGCTGCAAATAAATCTTAAGGTGAGTTTAAACACTCACTTTTCTAGTTTATTCACGTTTTCATCTTTGGATTTGGTTGTATTAAATGAATCTTTGGTTGAATTTGTGAATTACGAAGATGATTTTTGGGTTTCTATGCTTGCTGAAAATGAATTAGAAAAAATGCACAGAAGTAAAATAGTGATATCATGCACGTTTCTAATCCATTTGAGCTCATTCTTTTGGGTTAGAAACTAGACTCAAGGAGAAACAATTTATCTTTTGGTTGCATTTCGATTTATGGAAGTTTAATAGACCTGAAATGGAATTGAAAGTAAAAGTGCAACACTGTCCTTAAAGAAAATTTCCTGAGTTTATACCTGTAATATATTTTATCATATCTTTTATATTGCTTATCCAAATTGGATAATTTTTTTATTTTCTGGAAAGCTTATAAATTTTTCTACAAGTTTTATGTTTTGAGTTTTATGAAATTTTAATGTTAAGTTAGTCAAAATTTCACTTCTTTCTTACTATCCCGAGAGCAAAGTCACAGTTTTGTAATTTTAGACCTGAAAAATAAAATCATCATAACTTTTGACTTGATTGTCCGAATAGGTTATTCTTTTTCTATCTTTTAGCTTTTGCAATTCTATTAAACTTTTATGTTTTATGATTTATCAAATTCTAGGATCTACGGGGTTAAAATGGCTCTTTAAGCTGCAACCCTGTTGTTATGCACATTGTTCAGAGTTTTGTAATTTTAGACCTGAGAAATAATATCATCATAACTTTTGACCCGATTGTCCAAATAAGGTGATTCTTCTTCTTTATTTTAGCTTTTGTAATTCTCTTCAACTTTTATGTTTGATTTATCAAATTCTGGGATCTACAGGGTCAAAATGGCTCTTTAACCCGCAGCTCTTTTGTTATGCACATTGTTTAGAGTTTTGTAAGTTTAGACCTGAGAAATAAAATCATCATAACTTTTGACTCGATTGTCCAAATAAGGTGATTCTTTTTCTGTCTTTTAGATTTTGAAATTCCCTTCAATTTTTTGCTTTATGATTTATCAAATTTGGGGATCTACAGGGTCAAAATGGCTCTTTAAGCCGCAGCCCTGTTGTTATGCACATTGTTCACAGTTTTGTAATTTTATACCTGAGAATTAGAACTGCCATAACTTTTGACTAAAATGTCCGAATTAATTTATTCTTTTTCTGACTTCAGGATATGGCAATTATCTTCAAATTTTATGTTTCATGTTTTCTCTAATTTTGTGTTCAAAAGGAGAAAACTGGCAAAACAAGCCACAGGCCTGAGTTCTTTTGCAGTGTTTGAACATTCTCTGTTGAATTGTTTTTTTGAATTCAATGATTTCGAGCATTTTTTTCGAGATGGTTCTAAAAGGCTAACTCATGCTAATGGAAAACCCGACATTAATGTCGACTCGCACTACGAATTGACGGATTCATTTGGGTTTTATCATATGTTCATTTTATTAAATTTTCATCGGTTTTTGCTATTTCTGTGCACGTGTTTTCTAAACCATTTTCGAAATGATTTTCATAATGGAAAAACTTTCAAATTAAATGTTTTATAAAAATTAATAATTATTTTATATATATAACACACACTTTTATACTGTTCTAACGTATGAGAAAGAGAATTAAACAATTTAGTAAAACACGTGGTATGAGACATGTGTGTTTACTATTTCGGTTAATTTCGGACTTGTACGATCGAAGCTATTTGAGTTTAATGATTCTGAGATGCTTTTCCATTTTATGGCATATTTTGAGTTTTACAATTCCTATTTATCGGAATTATTTAAGATGGCCAATATTTGGCAAGTATTATGGTTTGAGATCTACTACGTAGGAGTTTGATCGATGAGAACCGTCACGATGTTTTATTTACTTGCCAATGGCATAAGGCAAGTCTTGAGTTTATGATTTCATATTTTGAGATTTATGGTTTATGAGAAACCATCATGATGTTTTTCACTTGTCGATGAGATGAAACAAGTTATGATGCCATTTAATACTTATCGATGAGACGAGACAAGTATGGTATCTCTTTATCACTCGCCAATAAGACTAGGCGAGATATAATTTTCTGAGTTTTATGATGTTTTTAGTGCGGCATCGACTAACAGCTAGTAAACCGCTAAGTGTGAATGTGTGATATGGGATACACGTTAACACTTTTCGGGTTCCTATCCGTGAGTTTGTGACACATTCACGATGTTTACCCAACAGAACTACTTTGAGAGGTGTCAGCGACCTTGTCATGAGGACGAATTGCTTTGGAGGTGTTAGCAACCTTGTTAGGGATGACAAAATGGCTTGGAAAGGTGTCAGCGACCTTGTCATAAGGACAAACTACTTTGGGAAGGTGTCAGCAACCTTGTCATCAGGACGGACTGCTTTGGAAAGGTGTCAGCGATCTTGTCATCAGGACGAACTGCTTTGGAAAGGTGTCAGCGACCTTGTCATCAGGACGTACTGCTTTCGAAGTTGTTAGCGACCTTGTCTAAGGCTTCAGCAATCTGAGTTTAGCACGTGCAGCATTGCTTCGGTATTGTATTCAGGGACATGTCCAATCCGGGTTTTCTGAGTTTTGAATTCGCCCTTTTTGGCACATTAGTGTTAAGATTTTCTGAGTTTTGGACATGCATCGAATTCTTTATTGAGTTTGAATTCGTATCGAGGTCCATGAGTTCTTATGATTGAGATGTATTTGTGAGATTTAGCCGCCTTGGCCTACTTATGAATTTGAGATCTCACATTCTTATGGGGTTGCCTTGTGTTACTTTCATGACTTCTATTTGTGATTGAGATGAGTTTTCTCCTTTTTGGAGTAATGGTTCATCGAACCATTTGAGTTTTGCTTGAGTTTTATATGAATTGATTTGAGTTCATTATGGATTATCGCTAATGATATGAGGCACTTGTGTTTTATTAGTGTATTGAGTCTGAGTTACCTCTTTCGAGATATTTAGTCACTTAGGTAGCGTTTATTACTTAAGTATTGAGCAATGAGTTATCTAGTCCTTCTCCTCATTTGAGAAGAAGTATCACTATATCCATTCTGCTTCGTATTATCGATATTGACTGATTTGTGTAGCTAGACTGACCCGTGTGTTTATACTTGGGTCAGACCGAGTTGTTTCAGGTATCATCTATTGGACTTAGCTTGAAGTTGGTGTTGGATATCATCTCTTCTTTCGCTTGAGTAGTTTATTTCTTTCGCATACTCTGATGTTTTTACATTTGATTTGATGTATATGGTGTGTCGAGTACCTCCTTTATTGTATTCATATTGTATTGTACTAAACATGTATCAGCGTATATGTGTGTATATGATGTCGATTACTGTTCTGTGATGTGCTTTACATTTAGTTATTGTATTTTATTCTGATAGATCCATCAACCACCTATAGTTTTGGATTAAACATGTACTGTGTATGTCGATCCATTGAGATAGAAAAGAAATATTATATTGCATTTATCGACGTATTCAGTAGATGTTTAAGACAAAGTTATAGATGGTCGCCTTTAACCAGCCCTATTCTCCGCTTTAGTAGACGGAATTACTCATTAATTCTCTTTACTAAGGTGGGTCTCGGGGTGGGGATTTACAGCTTGGTATCAGAGCTGTGGTCAAAACAAAGTAGAATAAACACAGAACAGTACGTATATCAAGATACGTCGAAGTACAATAGGAGTGAATCATTGTCCTTTATTCGAGCTTGTTTTCGAATCGAGCTTTGATTCTTTTTCGAGTTTTGGGATATGCTGAGATGGAATATGCCTAGGAATATAAATTGTACAACGTAGTATTCCATAATTGAGTTTGACGTTATCTTATCTTATGAATAATCTTATTTGGGATTAAGCTATTCTTATTTTTATCGATGCGAGTGAGTTCGTATCGATGAAGCTTATTGATTCCTTTAAGTATTCTTGTTGTGTTCTTTGAGAGTTGTGAATCATATTGAGGTGATCCACAATGATTGGCTCGTTGTGAGAATTTTGAGCGTTCTATTTGATGCTGCTTTTGTGAGTATTTGTTTGTTACTCACAATCTTGAGATGCATTTGTTTTTAAATAGATTAACTTATTTGATATTAAGTCCAATCCTTTGTTTTATAGGATCCTATTGTATATGTAGGTTTCCTATTTTGATTGGTTTATTATTTCTATCACCTTGGAATGTCAATGATGATTTCTAAGTTTCTAAATTCACTCTTGAGCATTGAGATGTAGGTGGTATATCTCGAATTCCAATCAAGGTGACTTCATTGAGTTTTGACAAGTCCGTTTGGGTTTGATATCCAATCGAGCAATTGAGTGTTGAATTAACCTTATTCTTGGCTTTTAGCCTTCGGCTATCCTTCCACGAGGATACCCACTAAGGAATGAAGTAAGTTTCTCGATTGTTCTAGATTTATTGAGTTTATCATTTAGTTTTTTTGCGTTATCCTTTTTGGATATTCAATCGGTATTATTCTTTGTAGCATTACTTTGTTTGAAGTAATGATTTGTTGTTTGTGTGCTTCTTTTACTTCAAGAAGAATAACTTTCTTATCTTATGTATTGATGATTTTCGAGAATGGCTCGTCATCTTGTAGGAGTTGACGAACACTCCATCTCCTTCTGTTGATTTTGTGAATCAAGTGTTCTAGGAATATCTCAATGCCTTCTCTTAATGTTCTTGGTTTGAGTTTTGAAGCTATATACATGAGTTTAAAAAAGAAGAAGAGAAATTGGAGTTTTGATATATTTTAAAAATAAAAGAATGTTTTGAGAATATATTTATATGAGTAGTATTCTTTCATAGTAATAATCTGAGAGTGCTGGGTTATCCATCGAGTAGTTAAGAGTTCTGGTCGATACGCCTGATCAACTTTATCGATAGGAATCTCCTAAATGCTATGGTGAGGCAATCAGACATGATGATTTGTGTTTTAAGGATTGAGATTTTGAAAATAATATTTTGAGATTAAATATTTAATTTATTTTTGAATGGTAATTGCAGTCTTCGATTTTAGAGATGAGTAATAGAGTGGCGAGGCGGTTTTGATCGTTCGGTCAACTCTGCAGCCAATAGATATATTTATTTATTAGAGACTCAATGGCGAGGCAATGCCATTTATTTAGTTTAAATTAAAAAGATGAGAATAAGTGAGAATATTCTTGAGCTATACTTTATTGAGAGTATATTTTGAGATTTTAGAATCTATATTATATACATTGGATGTTTTAAGAGAAGAGTTATAAGAAGATTTGAAGATTGTTTTTAAACGATTTAAGTGGTTTAATAAAAAGAGTAAAGAGAATTTAAACCCTTAATTTATTTTGAGGAAAATTATTATGGATTTACAGAATTCTTTGAAAATTAATTTTGAAGTAAGAGAAGAAATTTGAACTTTTAATTTGAGTTTTAAATTACTTACTAAGTAATATAGTAAAGAGTTTGAGAAATTTTCAAATGTTGAAAATTGAGATTTAAAAATTTAAAAGATGTTGAGATTTAAAATTATAAATATCTTGGATTAAAAGAAAATTCGAACTTGTATCCTTGTTCTTGAGTATATTCTATCTTTGAGCTATTATCAATGACGTGCATTCTCGCGGTCGTTTGAGTTTGGTAGCCTTGTGAGAAGCCATTTTGTGTGATTTATCTATCTTGTCTATTGAGTCTATCCTTGTTGTGAAGATGTTCTTTCCGTATTATTATGCGAAAAATTGTGTTGATGATCATTTTTGTTGCTTAGAGTTCGGGTTAGAATGAGTTTGATCCCGACTCTATTCGTAGACTTTTAAGAAATCAATCATTTTCGACTGATTAATTGTTAAGCATCTTATTGAGTTTAGATTCAAAAATGGGATATCTTCAATTTCGAGATACTTGAAAAATTCGATGGTTTGCTAATCACTATATTAGCATTTGATGGGCCATTGGATTAACCAAGTGAGTTTTCCTTGTATCTCTCAACCATTCTATGTTGAGAGTATGAATGGTTTGAGTTTCGAGATTGTCTTTTATCCTTTGTCGATCGAATTTTTGTGTTGTTTACGGCTCTTTTTCTAGGAAATTGCGGGGACGAAATTTTTCTAAAGGGGGGAGTCTGTAACAACCCTGGTTTTGGAAATTACCTATAAATATTAAATTATAATGATAGTTATAATTTAATATTGCGAATTAAGAATAAATTGGAGATTTAAATTGTTTATTTGAAATAAAAAAATGGATTTTGGAGATAAAATGTAAAAACTAAAGTTTTACAAACTTTTTCATGGTTTTTGTGAGAAATGTGAGTGAAATATGATTTTATTTAGAGAAAATGCAATAATTCTTGTAATTATTGTCAAGTATTTTTGTTATTGATTCTTAAAAGAAGTATGTTGTTTTAATATGTGTTTGTAATGAATAAAAGGATGAAATTTGGTTTAAAAAATAAGTTTTGGACATAAAAATGATGCTAGAATGATTTATTGCATTTTATTATGCAAGAAAATAATTTTGTAAAAGTTATGTTGTTGAAAATAGCATTTTATGTAAAAATTTGTGTAAATTGTGTATTTATTTCAAAATAAGAGTTTTTGTTAATAAAAATATTTTTATAACTAAATTATTTTTTTATTAGTTGTAAAATGTTTTATAAAACATGAAAATATAGTTGTGAAAACTTATCGAGTTGAAACTTTGTAAAAATATTTTATTGATTTATTAACATATGTTTATATTGGTCTTAAGTGATAAATTAAATTTACTTAGGCTAAATTTCTTTGTTTGGGACATAGCCCATTTTTACTTAGCCTGTTAGAGAAGAGAAACCATCCATCTCTCCTCTTCCTTTAATGTTCATTTTTACTGTAATCAGAAGCAAAAACAAAAGAAAACAATGAAACTTTACTTTTTCTCAACCCTAGGCTTTCAATCTTCTATCTCTTCATAGATTTACCGATTTTAATCAAATTGAAGAAAATTGCAATAGGTAATGAACTCCAAAATGAATAATATCTCATTAAAATTCTGATTTTTGTGTGCCTTTGTCTGTAACTTCATTTCCTTCCTTGCATGTTTCTATTTTCTCCTCTTTCAGGTTTCTAACTCCAAATCAAGGCCAAAATTTCCTACTTTGCTTGCTAAATCTACTAATTTGCTGCAAATAAATTTTAAGGTGAGTTTAAACACTCACTTTTCTAGTTTATTCACGTTTTCATGTTTGTATTTGTTGTATTATATGAATCTTTGGTTGAATTTGTGAATTAGGAAGATGATTTTTGGGTTTCTATGCTTGCTGAAAATAAATTAGAAAAAATGCACAGAAGTAAAATAGTGATATCATGCACGTTTCTAATCCGTTTGAGCTCATTCTTTTTGGGTTAGAAACTAGAATCAAGGAGAAATAATTTATCTTTTGGTTGCATTTCAATTTACGGAAGTTTAGTAGACTTGAAATAGAATTGAAAGTAAAAGTGCAACACTGTCCTTAAAGAAAATTTCCTGAGTTTATACCAGTAATATATTTTCCATATCTTTTATATTTCTTATCCAAATTGGATAATTATTTATGTTCTGCAAAGCTTACAAATTTTTCTACAAGTTTGGTGTTTTGAGTTTTATGAAGTTTTAATGTTAAGTTAGTCAAAATTTCACTTATTTCTTACTATCCCGAGAGCAAAGTCACAGTTTTGTAATTTTAGACCTGAAAAATAAAATCATCATAACTTTTGACTCGATTGTCCAAATAAGGTGATTCTTTTTCTGAATTTTATATTTTACAATTCTATTCAACTTTAATGTTTTATGATTTATCAAATTCTTGGATCTACGGGGTTAAAATGGCTCTTTAAGCCCCAGCTTTGTTGTTATGCACATTGTTCAGAGTTTTGTAATTTTAGACCTGGGAAATAATATCATCATAACTTTTGACTCGATTGTCCAAATAAGGTGATTCTTTTTCTGTCTTTTATTTCTTGCGATTCTCTTCAACTTTTATGTTTTATGATTTATCAAATTCTGCGAACTAAAGGGTCAAAATGGCTCTTTAAGCCGCAGCTCTGTTGTTATGCACATTGTTCAGAGTTTTGTAATTTTAGACCTGAGAAAAAAAATCATCATAACTTTTGACTCAATTTTCCAAATAAGGTGATTCTTTTTCTGGCTTTTAGCTTTTGAAATTATCTTCAACTTTTGTGTTTTATGATTTATCAAATTCTGGGATCTACAGGGTCAAAATGGCTCTTTAAGCCCAAGCCCTGTTGTTATGCACATTGCTCACAGTTTTGTAATTTTATACATGAGAATTAGAACTGCCATAACTTTTGACTAAAGTGTCCAAATTAGTTGATTCTTTTTCTGACTTCAAGCTATGACAATTATCTTCAACTTTTATGTTTCATATTTTCTCCAATTTTGTGTTCAAAAGGAGAAAACTGGCAAAACAAGCCACAGGCCTGAGTTCTTTTGAAGTGTTTGAACATTCTCCGTTGAATTGTTTTTTTGAATTCAATGATTTCGAGCATTTTTTTCGAGATGGTTCTGAAAGGATAATTCATGCTAATAGAAAGACCTACATTAATGTCGATTCGCACTACGAATTGACGGATTCATTTGGGTTTTATCATATGTTAATTTTATTAAATTTTCATCGATTTTTGCTATTTCTATGCACGTGTTTTCTAAACCATTTTTGAAATGATTTTCATAATGGAGAAACTTTAAAATTAAATGTTTTATAAAAATTTATAATTATTTTATATATATAATACACACTTTTATACTATTAGAACGTATGAGAAAGAGAATTAAACGATTTAGTAAAACACATGGTATGAGACATGTGTGTTTACTATTTCGGTTAATTTCGGACTTGTACGATCGAAGCTATTTGAGTTTAATGATTCTGAGATGCTTTGCCATTTTATGGCATATTTTGAGTTTTACAATTCCTATTTATTGGAATTATTTAAGATGGCCAATATTTGGCAAGTATTATGGTTTGAGATCTACTACGTAGGAGTTTGATCGATGAGAACCGTCACGATGTTTTATTTACTTGCCAATGACATAAGGAAAGTCTTGAGTTTACGATTTCATATTTTGAGATTTATGGTTTATGAGAAGCCATAATGATGTTTTTCACTTGTCGATGAGATGAGACAAGTTATGATGTCATTTAACACTTATCGATGAGATGAGACAAATATGGTATCTCTTTATCACTCGCCAATAAGACTAGGCGAGATATAATTTTCTGAGTTTTATGATGTTTTTAGTGTGGCATCGACTAATAGCTAGTAAACCACTAAGTGCGAATGTGTGGTATGGGACACACGTTAACACTTTTCGGGTTCCTATCCTTGAGTTTGTGACACATTCACGATGTTTACCTAACAGAACTGCTTTGAGAGATGTCAGCGACCTTGTCATGAGGACGAATTTCTTTGGAGGTGTTAACAACCTTGTTAGGGATGACAAAATGGCTTGGAAAGGTGTCAGCGACCTTGTCATGAGGACAAACTACTTTGGAAAGGTGTCAGCAACCTTGTCATCAGGACGAACTGCTTTGGAAAGGTGTCAGCGACCTTGTCATCAGGACGAACTACTTTGGAAAGGTGTCAGCGACCTCGTCATCAGGACGAACTACTTTGGAAGGTGTTAGCGACCTTTTCTAAGGCTTCAGCCATCTGAGTTTAGCACGTGCAGCATTGCTTCGATATTGTATTCAGGAATATGGCCAATCTGGGTTTTCTGAGTTTTGAATTCGCCGTTTTTGGCGCATTAGTGTTAAGATTTTCTGAGTTTTGGACATGCATCGAATTCTTTATTGAGTTTGAATTCGTATCGATTTCCATGATTTTTTATGATTGATATGTATTTGTGAGATTTAGCCGCCTTGGCCTACTTATGAATTTGAGATCTCACATTCTTATGGAGTTGTCTTGTGTTACTTTCATGACTTCTATTTGTGATTGAGATGAGTTTTCTCCTTTTTGGAGTAATGGTTCATCGAACCATTTGAGTTTTGCTTGAGTTTTATATGAATTGATTTGAGTTCATTATGGGTTATTGCTAATGATATGAGGCACTTGTGTTTTATTAGTGTATTGAGTTTGAGTTACCTCTTTCGAGGTATTTAGTCACTTAGGTAGCGTTTGTTACTTAAGTATTGAGCAATGAGTTATCTAATACTTATCCCCATTCGAGAAGAAGTATCACTATATCCATTCTGCTTCATATTATCGATATTGACTGATTTGTGTAGCTAGACTGACCCATGTATTTATACTCGGGTCAGACCGAGTTGTTTCAGGTATCATCTATTGGACTTAGCTTGAAGTTGGTGTTGGATATCATCTCTTCTTTCGCTTGAGTAGTTTATTTCTTTCGCATACTCTGATGTTTTTACATTTCATTTGATGTATATGGTGTGGTCGAGTACTTCCTTTATTGTATTCATATTGTATTGTACTAAACATGTATCAGTGTATATGTATGTACATGATGTCGATTACTGTTCTGTGATGTGCTTTACATTTAGTTATTGTATTTTGTTCTGATAGATCCATCAACCACCTATAGTTTTGGATTAAACAATTACTGTGTATGTCGATCCATTGAAAAAGAAAAGAAATATTATATTGCATTTATCGGCGTATTCAGTAGATGTTTAAGACAAAGTTATAGATGGTCGCCCTTAACCAGCCCTATTCTCCGCTTTAGTAGACGGAATTACTCATTAATTCTCTTTACTAAGGTGGGTCTCGGGGTGGGGCATTCCAATTTATTCATAACTTGGAAGACCATTTTCATTTTAGACTTGAAAACCTTTTGACCCCAAATGGAAGTTCATTTCTTATGTAAAAGCTTTTATTACAAATAATTTTTGTTTCGGAAAAATCCAATTATATTTACATGAGTTAAAGCCCTTGAGTTAAATTAAAATTCCCAAATTAATATCTTCAAAATGGTTTAACCCATATATAACTTGCATAACATATTTAATCCATAGTTTCCAAACATAGAATTCAATTCCAAATTATGAATTTAAATTTAAATCAAATTATTTAAACTTCAAGACTTAATCAAGTTATTCAAAAATAAATTTTATCTTTGAAATTTCCTTTCAAAAACTTTTATTTAAACCCAATCCATTTCCAAAACCATTTGAACTCAAAAATTCAATTTTAAAATTAATTTCAAAAATCTGTGATAAAACCAATTTCCACCTGCAATCCATATTTATGTGTGTATAAGTGTGGTCCAAGGGTTTTACACAATAGAAGTGCTACATCATCAATCTGTACATATTCAAATATAGCAATATATATGATAAGTGGTATAAACCATAACGCTTATCTTCCATTCACAGATCACAGATAAATTACATTAAACACGGCTCAAATCAAAACAGAGCATCACAATCAGGGATATCAAACAATTCAATCATCCAATAAAATCCAAACATCCTTAAGTAAAATCAGTTAATTGTCAGATTTAATTACTTATGAATGACTAATCCTGGTAATAATCAATTAATCACAAAATATTTTATTAAATATCCTTTAATTAATAATTAATTAACCTTTACTTAATAATTAATCCTTAATTAAATATCCTTAATTAATTACAAAAATTAATTAATTACTTCTTAATTAGTAGTTATTTCTTTATCACTTTCATTAATTAATTAACCTTTAATTAATTATCTTAATTAATAAATAAATTCATCTTTAATCATTACATGGTTAATCCCTAATTATTTAATTGTTCTTAATTAAAACACCCTTAATTAATTCATAAATTAATTAACTTTAAATTAATATCCACTTTATTAATTATAAAACAAATCATCCTCTAATTATTAATCATCAAGTAATCAATCCTTAATTATACTTAATTATTCTTTGATTACTTGATAAATCAAACTTAAATTATTAACAAACTTACCTTCATAACCTTTAATTAAATTAATTATTCTCAAATTAATTACCTTAATTAATTTATCACATTAATTAATTATCTTTAATTAATTACTATAAGTGATCATCCCTAATCACAAGATCTTCTTTAACCATTGGTTAATTAAGTAATTGTTTTTAAGCAATTAATCACCTTTGATTATTGATCATAAACCAGTCAACTTTTAATTAAAGTAATCAACCTTTAGGAAGTAGCATTAATTAATACTTCAAAATAAATTATCATTATCATATAATTTAACGTAAAACTTTCAAGTTTACTAATGATTAAAAATAATATTTTAAGACAAACCATTCATCTATTAAATCAACTTCTTAATTAAGATTATTGAAAATTATTTCAAAACAACTTAATAAGAAAAGCTTACTTAATTTTAAGTTGAAAAGCTACACAACTTTTATCAACCATTGATTTAAATAAACTTTTATTTTATAAAGGGATTGTTTTTGAAATATGATTTCTAAAACTTGCTTCAATATTTCTTTTGAAAAATATGTTTAACAAATTTATTTTGCAACCTAGCTAAACATCTTAAAATACACTCGGCCCAAGCCCAGGAATAATGACCAAAAACCCGAGCTACAACCCCTACCTCCTGAGCATGTACCGGAGTCACCCCTTCCTTAATTTTTTTCTATGTTTTGTTTTTTTAATTTTTTTTAACTTGTTGTAAAATCCATACGAACTACCCTGTCATAACCCGAGATATTTCCACCCTTTCCTCGAGTTCGTCTTTGAGTTTGAACTCCTTCTCCCAAAAAAGACCCACTGACACCACCAAACGCCTGTGCACGTGTACAAGGCGACGACGACGATTCAACCTTCACCGCGACCATCATAAGATCGATTACAACCTTGCCGATGACCCCCATAACTCATATCGAAGGTATCCCCTTCAAATAAAAATCCAACCCATTCAACCCATGCCTGTAGCCATTCCCATCGGAAAACCATCCTTCGTCGGTGATCTTGACCACGAGAACCCCTGCTACTCCTCCCGGAGACGCACCACATCCCCACACACTCGTCCCCTCTAGTGTGGTGGCACTCGATTCATCCATGACCACGCAGAATTCATGAGAACCCAACTGTTACTAACCTGACCTTAAACCCTACAATAACCTTGCACGGCCACCACGACGAATAATAAATTTACCCATGATTTTTCGGACAACCACCAACCCATCAGCCACCTACCACGTCAATTTCGAGACCCCTGATCAACGTGATCGCCAGAATTTGAAAAAAACAATTCTGTTAAACTCTCTTTTTCCCACGATTTAATACATTAAAAATTCTGATATAACTTTCTAAAATCATCATTTTTTATGGCGATTCAGATTATATAATCCTATCGAGAAGTCTTACTAATTGAATTTTGGATGTTTCTAGTTTTTTCACCGTATTTCCTGATTTCTAGTAATGCTATTTGTATTTTATGCTTCCAAATAGTTTTAAAACCTGAATCAGGTAAATTCAATCACATTTGGTTCAAGAATCCTCGACTAAAACTTTTTAGATTCTTAGATAAAAAAAATTCTTATGTTTTTTTTCCTGTTAACCTTTTGCTAAAAGAGACTACTCCACATATATACATAAACATGCATCCATAAATTTATACATATATACTTGCAAATATATTCCTTCCAAGATCATCACATGCAGATCCATATTTGAACCAGATTTAAGATTTTAAAAATGTGGTTTGCTCACATGTTAGTTTTACAGGAAGGAACAGAGACGGTTGCAAAGCCTGTATTCTTTTTCCTTCTTTAAATCTGCAAAGTTTGTTAATAAAAAACTCTTCTTAATTTCTATTGTATTCATTTGTTTATTTCACCAATAAAAAACAATAAAATTTGATTTACTTACAGTTTGAATTACATGCAACAGAGGACATGGTCTGTAGTTGCAAACCAGAAATTGATTTTTTTATCTTTGAACTTGATTTGTTTCCTGCAACTGTTTAATATAATTGTTTAAATCTTTGCTTTAACACTGATTACAACTTCAAATTCAAATTTTAAAACGAAATTTACTGGGCTTTGATTGCTATAGAGGATCCAGCTCTGCCTTTTTTAGCCAAAACTGAAGCGCTGTGTTCATACTAATTTTGCAGTATGAACTTGTTCTATTAAATCTTGATTTTAAAATTACAAATTGACCAAGCTATAAAATTTAAAGGTTACCGGAGAGTTGGAGTACAAATCTATTGCTTTATGTTCAAGAAGATTTTTAGATTTTCCTTTACTTTGAATCCAAGAAAAATGTTTCCAGCCTTTTCTGTTTTTTTTCTATTTTCTTTCTTTCTTTGGGTGTTGGAGTTTCAAATGCCCAAATCTTTTTACTGTTTTTTCCAGATTTGTTGAGACTCTAAATATGGGGAGATGAAAAGTTTTTCTATGATTTTTTTGTTTTATTATTTTATTCTAGCAATGATATAGGATGCCATTTGTGAAAAGTAATCATGAGATTCCAATGTAATGTTAATTTCTTTACTCCATCCTTTGATGTGTGTCTAATATTTATAATTTTACAAAGACAAAAGAATTATTTATTTAAATAATTTTTTTTATCATATTCACTTTATAATTAATCATACCCCTTATTCATTAGCATATACATATATACAATGTTAAAAAGAATTGCTTTAACTAATATTATTTCAAGCTTAGTTCATATATAATCTCAAACGAAAGAACATTATTCCTTTGTTAATATTTTATTCAAATATTATTAATTTTCAAGAGATATGTGTATGTTAAACTTTGCCTTCTTATTTTAAATTTTGCTTTCATACATTGTATCATATATTCTTGTAAATTTTTAAATAATCTTAAGAAATAAAAATTTGAAATCAAATTATATACTTATACAAAGTTTAACTTTCAAATAATTATATATAAGAATTTAGCTTAGGCTAACCTTTAAAAAATTAATTTCAAATTATAAGTTCCAAAAGTTTAAAATATATCGTTAATTTTAAATGATAAAATTTGGGATATTACTTTCTATTTATAAGATATTAAATATAGAATTTCAAAGCCCAAATTAAATTTTAAAATCAATGTCCAAATAAATTCTCAATTAATTCGCAATCAAATTCCAAAATTAAATTAATTATCAATTTAAACGTGGTTAATTTTCAGGAATGTTACAATTTTGATGAATGTGAAGAAAATTTCAGAGCTGATGTTGTTGAAAGTGTGTTTATGGCTTGGAGTGGTAAAGAATAGAGCATGGATGAAGCAAATAAAGAAAACAAAACCGAAGTTGAAGAATTAAACATAATGAATGTTCACACTGTTCAGAATGTTGGTGATATTGAAGAAGAAGGCAAAGAAACTAAAAAAAGGTGTTAAAAGTTGATATGTCAACTTTTAAACTATTTCATGCTCAAGAAAGAGAAGAGTTGGAATGTAAAACCGTTATGAAAATAGTAGCGCTTTGCGGAAGCTTTTATCAACGGATCTTTTTCACCCAAATCACAAGAAGATAACTTGGATTGAAAACAAGACAAAATTGAAATCAAAACGCAATAACACAAAATATTCCACCCAACCACCCACTTTATCGATTCACCAAAATTTTGTTTATAATTAATAGAACAAAGCTAAAGTAAACAAAATACCATTGAATCAATAACCAAATTGAGAAAGGGATAAAATATCTATATGGCTAAAATTGTTAGAGAAAAAGAACAAAGATGAAGAAGAGAAAATTAGAAAATAGAAAATTAGAAAATAGATTTTCCACCACACTTTTACCCTCTCTTCTAGTCTCTATTTATACAATCAATTACTTAATGCCAAAGTTAGCATTAGATGGCAAAAAATAATTTGATTAGCCAATTAAAGAGAGAAATAAACATTCTCAATATGCCTATTAATTAGTGGAAACAAAATATTCTCTTTCTTTTGCATATTTATTTCCCTCTATTTGTGATTTTTTATCACCATAATTTAATACTCAACCTTGATGCAAAGTCACATATCTCCAACATATCAAGCGTGACATAACTTGATCTATGACAAATGCTCATATCCCAACCAACCTAAATTGTAAGTCTGAACCACTGTCTGCAAGTGATGCATCTCATACATGAGGTGCACCGCACAAATCCGGTCTCAAAGACTTTTGTAATACCACAAAGATCTCCGTCTTGTATTTGTGGATTTTGCAATTCGACATCCGCCCATTACTCGACCTAAGCTCATTACCGATTGCTATCGATACCTCGAGCATCATCAACATGAAGACCCCTGTTTAAAATATAATCCTCAATGCTAGAATCACAAGCAGTGGCCATATTAACCTCTCCACCTTGCTGTGGACTTGGTTCTTCAACCGCTACTTGCTTTCCATTGTCGACTACAGAACCAACCAAGCTATAAAGGTTTCCTTCTTTCGATCCTCCTCCTATCCTTACACGTCCACCTTTCTTTACTCTCAAAACTCCATCTTGAGTCTCATAAGTGCAACCACGGTGATCCAATTGACTGATAGAAATAAGATTATGGAAACAAGTGGGTACATGTCTTGCTCCAGAGACTTCTCTAACCACACCATCATGCATACGAAATCAGATAGTTCCAATACCATAAATCAGTAGCTCTTCTCCATTGGCTGTCCTAATCATGCCGACACTCTTCCATAAGAAGAAAAACAATTCACATCTCTACAAATGTGAAAAATGGCTTCAGAATCCATCTTCCAAGGCTTATTTTCACTATCGGTACCTTCAGCAAAACCTACATGTGCATGAATACTAGTATCACCGCACGCAGCCTTTTTCTGGTCTCTTTTATAAGCATAACACTTGCTGCATATGTGACCTTTCTTATTACAATAATGAAAAGTGATAAAACCTTTACCATTAGCGTCTTTTTTCTTACAAATTGCATCTTTCTTCGAGTCCCTTGCCACCATAGCCTCACTTTGAATTGATTTCATACCTGACCCTTTTTTCTAAGCTCCTCATTCAAAAAACTACTTAGAACTGTTTCCAGACAGATAGTTCCATTAGCATTGAAATTACTTGATGAACGAACCAAAGTTTCCCAACTTTCTGAAAGCGAACTCATTAATAAAAGAGCTTGTAACTCATCATCAAAACTGACCTTCGTATTTGCCAATATATTTATTACATCTTGAAATCCATTCAAATGCTCTGCAACAGATTTCTCTTCATCTAATCTCAGTTATACCAACTTTCGAACCAGAAAAGCCTCACTAGTAGCACTCTTTGACTCATACGAAGATACCATCTTGTCCCACAAAACCTTTGCGGATTCACAACTAGCCACATGATGGAAAAGTGGATCATTAAGATAGTGGCAAATCAAAGCAAACACCTTCTTATCCATCTTCTTCCATTTTCCCTCATCTACATTAGAGGGCTTCTTTCCATCTCCATCAATCGGATCATGAAGATCATCGAGGAACAGAACATTCTCCAGCTTAGGCTTTAAAATACTCTAATTTTTCCCATCCAAGATGGCCATCTTTGAAAACGAAATCATATCCGAGATCATTAATTTTTCAAGCCATAATTACTCTAAGCTTTGCGATGATCTGTGCTTTGATACCAAACTGTTATGAAAATAGTAGCGCTTTGCGGAAGATTTTATCAACGGACCTTTGTCATCAAAATTATAAGGGGGTGACTTGGATAGAAACAAGACGGAATTTAAATCAAAACGCAATAACATAAAATATTCCACCCAACCACGCACTTTATTGATTCACCAAAATTTTGTTTACAATTAATAGAACAAAGGTAAAGTAAACAAAATATCATTGAATCAATAACCAATTTGAGAAAGGAAGCAAATATCTATATGGCTAAAATTGTTGGCGAAAAACAACACAAATGAAGAAGAGAAAATTAGCAAATAGATTTTCCACCAAACTTTTACCCTCGCTTCTAGTCTATATTTATATAATCAATTACTTAATGCCCAAGTTAGTATTAGATGGCAAAAAATAATTTGATTAGCCGATTGGAGAGAGAAATAAACATACTCAAATATGCCTATTAATTAGAGGAAACAAAATATTTTCTTTCTTTCTTTTGCATATTTAATTTCCTCTATTTGTGATTTTGTATCACCAAAATTTTACAGAAACTGAATTATCAGAAAAAGTAAATAAGAACAAAAGGCTATATTTTTCTTCATTAACAAAAAGAGTGAGAGAAAGGAAAGATAGAATACCTAAAGTAGATGAGGAGCTCACATATGAAAAGAAAATGAGGTTGGTAAAAGAAGCAAAGAAGAAGAAAAGTCTTATTACTAGCAAAAAAGAAAGAAAGAAAAATAGAAAAAGCATACTTGAAACAATCAAAGAAAATCAAAATGTTGAAAAGGGAAAAATCATTATTACTTACAAAAGACAAGAAAAAAGATGTTAAAAGAATAGAAATGAAGTAATCATGGAAAAGATGATTGAAGAAGCATAGAAAATAATAAAGTAATTTTTGTTTCTCCCATTGTGCCACCGAAACCAATGGAGAAACTAGAAGACACTCCAGTATTTTGTTTTTGTAGATCAGAAGCAACTTAAACCTATTCAAACATTTTATAAGTATGATGATGAAAAGTAAGTACATATTCTATTTACAACTTACATACGAATATACTTTGCATGTAACGACCTGTATTTTCAACCATTCGCATCCGCACGTGGCGGACCTGAATTGTTCAAAATACCACGTTGAAAATAAAATTTGCCAAATCTCAGAATATACAGTAAATAAATAATCACAAAATCACAGACACAGAAATCAGAATACTCGCAGCGGAATTTAAAAATAACTTAGCGGTTCATGAAACCACTATCAATGGTCTCAAAATAAGTATAAAGTACATAGTCTTAAACCAAATTTAGTTTGAAATCTCCCCAGAAAATCTCAATATTAGATTGTCTTGATTACAAATTCTAAATAAGAACTGAATAGAAACTTGACGGCAGCTTGAAAGGAGATGATCAGCAGAAGTCCAAGCTCCGGAGGTAAAGTCTGAACTGAAACTCAGGCTGACCCGAGCGTAAAATAAAACATAAACGCTCGAGTTAGGACATACATACTTATACAGTATAAGTTAATTCAAGTGTACTTTAATATGAAGCAAGTAACTTAAAGGATGCTTGGGACTGCCCATCCTCTAAGGGTCCGTTAAACTATTTACTATGTAGTAATAATTTCGGTATTATAATAGTGTCTATATTAAAATAAAATTACTTTTAAATAGCTTTAAGGAGTTACCCAATCCCCCCCTTAACACAATAATAGTCCCAGTAGTCCATCCAATATGATTGTCCCACCTGATTGGGAAGCTACCAGAGGATACCATACAGGCTACGGAAGAAAACCAAACTCGTACAAGGCTCGCTACAGTAGGTGACACGACACAACTAGGAAATGATAGGGTAGATATACCAGTTACGCTTCCGAACCGGTGGTAACACGTAGCTGCTACTACCTCCCACCTCGAACAACACTCCCGAATCAAAGGTGCGCACCAAAACAATCACAAAGTAATAGAATGGCATACGAAGAAGTGCCTCCGATCAAAGGTGCTACCTTATTAGTCCGTCAATCGCTCATGTTTTAGCCACCTTATGCCAACTCACGGGAGTCGGGTGCACGTATTTACCTCAAAGGAAATATCACCACCATCCTACTTCACTCTGGAATCTCCAATGCGTACACGGTTGTCAAAGTGGTTTTCGGTATGGATAGAGAGTATTCCCATATCCGATCCCAGTCTCTTTAACAACCAACGTTATTATTACCCTTGGTTATAAAAATCCAAAATAGTTTTATATTTCAATAAAAAACTACATTTAAAACTATTTAAAAGCGAAGTTATAATTCTTACAAAATCCCATATAATTCCCAAAGGTTTGGCCTTAGTTCATTTGTATCAACTACAGCACTTGCTCAGTGCGGTAATATCCTTTACAACAGATTTGATAAAAATTAAAATTTTAGACTTTAATATAATTTCAACAATAATTAACCTTAAATTAAACCAATTTATCTTATATAATCATAATTTCCACATTTGAATAGTCATTTAAATTACTCAATAATTTATGATTATTACAAAGTAAAATTTTCAAATATGTCTAACTTCTCTATACTTATTAAAAATCAAGTGCAAAATTCTCTATAAATTTTACTTAATAATTAAGTTAAATTACCACTTCAAAATATATAACTTAAATTCTAATCAATTTCTTAACTTACCTTTTCTAAACCACTTTACACTTCTAAATTTTGTTATATTTCAACTTCCATTTTTAAGTATTCACTTTATTTAATTATTTAATTCATAGACAACTTTACCCTTTATGTTTTATCTTATATTCATATTTTCTTCCAAAACGTCATAATTTATATCTTAACTAGAATCACATTATATTTGTCAAATCAAAATTTAGAAAATAAATTTATACTTTAAATTCTGAACATTTATTTATTTACATCTTTAACTTGTATAATATCACTACACTTATAAGAATCATTTTAATCCAATTTTTGAACAAAATATTATAACATTCTAATTTAAAAATATTTAATATTTCCAGAAAATATATATATAACCACGGGTTTGTATAATATTTTCTAACCTAGGTCAAGTGATACGTAATATGTCATTTCAATCCGTAATTTATAAAGAAAATCCGGGTTCTATCATTTCAAACCCGCAATCCCAAGTTAAATAAATAAATAATAAATATCATTCAGGCCTATCATTTCAGCCCGTAACGATTCTATTCTACAGGGAACTTGCAGTGTGATAAACAGTAAATAAATAAAAATCAGCATACATATAACAGTAGATAATATAACTGATGATGTGTAAATGTGGTAATAGGGTTTTTAACATCATAAATTTATATCACAGGCAAACAAAATATAAAATATAACTATTTTACAATTACACTTGTTATTAATTTACCGATCTATAAGTATGTTTGTCGTGTGAGAAATACTCACCTTTTCACTGCCGAAGATTAGACTCAAAACTAAGATAACCACACAGAAACAACGTAGACAACACGATCAAATATTGGAAAATGAGACAAACTGATTACGATCTTGAAACAAGATAAATAAATAAAACCGAGTATGTGAATTCCAATTATGGACAAAACAAATTTTAAATAAAACAGAATTGGAACGAGCTAAAATAAAATGAAAATTGACTCAAATTGCTCGACCACTCCACCGCACAACTTGACCGATTAAAACAAAAGCTCGTCCTGCCTGTATATTTTTTCCAAATCAAAATTTACAAAATAAATTTATACTCTATTCTTTACCATTTTTACAAAATATTATGACGTGTAAATAAAAAGGTGGCAAATCTTTTGTGGGCAACATGCAATTCACGGTAGTGATAACATAAAGGTGGCGCATGCAATATTTTTTTTCTTTGTTAGGAAACAAGCAAAATATCAGAATCTCCAAATCAAAACAAACTTTATACTGTTCACATATATCATATATCCTCATACGTAATGTTTCTATATTTTAAAACATAGGTGACCAAAACAAAAACGCGTACGGTCTGGAAATATTTTTTCCCTAAAAACTCACGTAAACAAAGTAGTGGAATTATCTTAAAGATTTTAGGCTGGGCTAACCTTAGGTGGCGTATGCCTTTTATATTATATTTTTTCTTCAAACTGAAGTGCGCCCATATCCAAAGAAGTATGCAGTGATACAATACAGGTGGAGATAAGAAAAATATTCAAGTGCTAGGCTAAAATTGCATCAGAGATGCTTGACAATGCACGTCCAGATCGGAGAGGAGGGGAAGAAAGTTAGGCGTTTGTCATGCGTTGGAGCAGTTTGAACAGAACAATGGGAAAAAAACAAAAGAAGGAAATAAAGTTGTAGCCATTACCTGATGCTACTGATTCTCACACATGCAAGGAAGAAGAGGAGAAACCAAATGTAGTGAATGATGGAATTTATACAAATGTGTTTGATATTTAAAGATAAAGCTTGCGTTAGTAGAGGTGAGAAAATAGGCAAATTATATTCTGAATGGTCAGGAAATTTCATTACGTTTGAGCTTATGCAATGTCGTTAGATAAAGGCAAGAAATAACTTTGCTTGAAACGTCAAGGAACCATGATACGTGAGTTGTTCATTTACCAGTGGTGCATTGATTTAGATGAGAGATTATTGGCAAGCATTTAATTTAAAACAATTATACCCGTTGCGTTGATTTTTTTTTTCGTGAAGGGAAAAGGTAATAGATGATTCTAGAAACGGTCAGGAAAACATTTATTCCCATTATAAACCAGAGGTAAATGGAAAATTTTGAACGTTATAAATTTTTTTCCAAGGAGGAACTTGTGTTGATTTAAGAAAATAAGGCAAGCCAAAATGAGATGAAAATTAATTGTTTGTGATGTACTAAAGTATTTCCGAGGGAGCTGCGTTGATTATACTCAAAAAGTAATGATACAACAGGTAAGCTTGAGTTATGGCATGCGAGATAAAATGGTAAGAAATTTTAAATTATGAACGGTATGGAAAAACGTGATGCTAAGAATTCAAAAGGAGGTAATTTCGTTGATGATTTAATCCAAGGAACGCAAGAAATAAAATGTATTCAAACATTATAACTTTCAAAGATTTTATACCAATTTGAAAACAATTTGAAGCAAAAGAAAAGTGTGTAAAATTTATGAGAATTCAAGGAAAACTATTAAATGACATTAAATGGCTAGGAAAATTATTCATTTGCCACTAAATTGCATGCATACTGATCTTAATTATTTATTTATATCTACGGTACGAATTTTAGAAATGCGGACTACAGACGCAAAAATTTACACCAAAAATATAACGAAAATAACGTATTTAAATTTTAAACGTTTTCTTATTTATTTGGTATTTATATTAGAAAATATACGTTTAAAGAGTATTCATTAAATAGATACTATTTATACCACCAAATTAATCAAAATGGGTATAAATATGCAAATTAAAACAAGCCTTTTTATAACACTTATTTATACACTAATTTTTTATTGGTAAATATTCGTAGTGTTAAATTAAGGAAGAAAATGCATTGATTTGATTGGAGCAATATTTGCAGTGGACATAAACTTTAATCAGTGGAGATTACGTGAATTAAGGGGAAAGAAACGGCAAGCAGAATATGTTTAAACGGTAAGGAGCATGAAATTGTAAATGTGTTTAGTTTAAAAGATGGAAACTTGCGATGATTTGGGGTGAAAGAATAGGCAAGCAATTACTTTGAACCGGTCAGGAAATTGTATGGTGTTTTGAGTTTATGTAATCGCGTTTATAAAGGCAAGGAATAAATGGGCTAAACTTAAATCAGGGAGGAAAATTTTGGCAAGAAAAATAATTTGTTAGAACGGCTACGTGAATTAAAGGTTTTTATATGCGAACTTCAGGTTGCTAAAGTGGGTAAGCACAATTTAATGCATGCGTAATTTAAGGCAAGCCCGGATTCAAAATTTTGAACGTTAAGGGAAAATGATTCTTTCATTATTAAAGGGGTGCGCGGGTTTATATTTAAATAGGGAAGTTTTGCATATGTTTACGGGAATTTAGGTGAAATAAAATAGCAAAGAATAATTTATAAATCGTCAGAGGAAATTTCGAATATTTTATTCCATAGTTACACACGAATCAAAGGAAATACGTGAATTTTTTTGAACGCATTTTATAAACAAAAACTTTCGTTAATTTGGGAACAATGGCAAGAATTAAATGTGAACGGTTATGAAATTTTTGGATAACGTTTCTATTAAATTAGGAGAGCAAAAGGACAGTGGAATGTTTACACGCTAATTTCAATCAAGCTTTAAATGAAATTTAACGGCTCTCTGGAAGAGTCAAAAAGATTATATACATATTAAACAAATTGAAGTAAAGGAAAGTGGGAAGTTATACGTGAATGAAAATGCTATACGTGAATTTTGAATGTCAAGGAAATTAGTATTTTATTCCAATTTAAAATTTATTTAAGCAAAATAAAAGTATGCGAAGATTTTATTTCTAAATTAAACATGATTTTGCTTAAAATTAAGTTATTTACCATTTCAACAAAATAAACCAAATTTTCAATTAAATTTAATCCTTTACCAAAGTCAAAATTTCAGAAATCTTATCTTTTATTTAAAAATTTGGGCAATGTTTTAAATCAATTCAAAATTTTGATTTCTGTATAATAAACCCCCAAAATTTTATAATTAAAAGTGAAAAATACATGTTAAAACTTCGAGCTGTTACAGTCCCCCCACTCAGAACTTTTTGTCCTCGAAAAGGAAGAAGGTAAGGGAATCGAAACAACCTGAAAGAAAACTAAATTGAAACTCAAAATAGAATCATTAATCTAAACCATACAAACTAAATTTTAAATTAATAATTGATTTCATCTATTTAATTTCACTTATGTTAAATTTTACTATTTCAAATTTCATTACTTTATCTTCCAATTATCTTAAATAAAAATTTCTAAAATCATAAGTTTGAAAATCATTTGTTATACGCAAAAATGTGTTCAATAAATTAATACCTTTTTTTATTCCTAATTATAACTAAATTTATTTGTCTTAATATATTTTTATCATCTATGTTAAATATGTTTACACTTATTACAACTGCTTAAATTTATTCTTAGAACATCATTTTATATTGTAAATTATTCCATTACCTCCGTTAATCTTTTTATAACTGGAATTTAAGTGTATAACATTTATTATAACCACTCAAATTTTATTTATAAAATCTTTTTATATTGTATATTATCCAATTACATTATTAACTTTTGAAAATCAAGGTAAGTTATATTGAAATGCAATTGAGTATTATACAAAGAAAACTTTCAAATTCAATTATCTCAGGTTGGAATCATTTATTCAAATTTTCTTTTTTTATTTGAAATTATTCCTCAAGATAAAATTTAAGAATTAAATTTCTGATTGCCTTCAAACCATTTAGAGATAAATAAATATATGTAGATAATACGTCAAATCAAATTTAAATCATATATCTATATATTATAAATCAAGTCATATTTTAGAGATTCAAATCAATTAAATTCTCAAGGTAACACTGTGGCCAAACTATAGAATGGTCTCTTCACTTCGAAACTCGTAAACGAATGTCCATGATGTTGCAGTCATCACCGAAATTATTTTCCAACGACAAAGAGAAGAGCACTAATTTTTAAACGTTTAAAATTCTTTGGAAACAAATTTCTATTCGAAAATAATTTAAATAATATATACTTTTAAAACTTAAAACACAAGATTTGAAACCATCAGAAATTTGAATTCTCAAGTTCTTGTTTTAAATTCATTTCTGTTTCCAAATTAATTTATAATCATTGTTTATATTCAACTATTTATATGACACAAAACCCATGGTTTGCAAAACTATAAATAAAATCAAAGGCTATTATCTCTTGACAACTAATTAAATTAATTATATTTATGTATAATATTAGATTTTTTCCAAATATAGGAATAAATTTTTCAAAACAAGGATAGAGATTCAAATTTAATGGGCTCAAATCAAAGAGAATTTTGATTTAAAGATGAGTTGGAATAAGAAGATCCGATGATTAAACAACAGAATAAGGAAATGGATAAGTTTATATAAATCGTGGGCAACCTTAACTGGGTCAACCGTGACTTAAAGAGTAAGATCGATGTGGATTTTTTGGGGTAAATCTACATTCGATCTAAAGAGATAGAGTTTGGAATAACCAAAGATACTAGCTTCTAAACCGAGGATAAATAAAAAAATATGGTGAATCAATGCTAATTGTAGAGGAGTTTCACCCCTTTATTAGAATATTGGCGAGTCTGCAAATTCACTATAAAGATCATCCGAAGTGGAGTTATGGGATACTCCAGAATCGAATGAAGATGAATAGTGAAGGACACGAATGAACTTTGGAACCGCAGCGAACGTTCCAAAATTCGAAAAGGAAGAGATTCAAGCTTGAATGAAAGTGATTCTGTAAATCAAATTCATCATATATCTAAGTTTTGCCAAGATCCAAAGCTCTTATACCAAATGTAACGACTGGTATTTTCAACCATTCGCATCCGCACATGTCGGACTTGAATTTTTTAAAATACCGCATTGTAAATAAAATTTGGCAAATCTCAGAATATACAGTAAATAAATAATCACAGAATCTCAGACACAGAAATCAGAATACTCGCAGTGGAATTTAAAAATAACTTAGTGGTTCGTAAAGCCACTATCAATAGTCTCAAAATAAGTATAAAGTACATAGTCTTAAACCAAATTTAGTTTGAAATCTCCCTATAAACTCTCAATATTAGATTTTCTTGATTACCAAGCCTAAATAATAACTGAACAGAAACTTGACGGTAGCTTGAGAAGAGATGATGAGCAGAAGTCCAAGCTCCGGGGGTGAAGTCCGAACTGAAACTCAGGCTGAACCGAGCGTAAAATAAAACATAAACACTTGAGTCAGGACATACATACTTATACAGTGTAAGCTAATTCAAGTGTACTGCAATATAAAGCAAGTAACTTAAAGGATGCTTGGGACCGTCCATCCTTTAAGGATCTGTTAAACTATTTACTATGTAGTAATAATTTCGCTATTATAATAGTGTCTATACTAAAATAAACTTACTTTTAAATAGCGTTAAGGAGTTACCTAATCTCCCCCTTAACACAATAATAGTCCCAGTAGTCAATCCAATATGATAGTCCCTCCTAATCGGGAAGCCACCAGAGAATACAACACGGGCTACGGGAGAAAACCAAACCTGTACAAGGCTCGCTATGGTCGGCGACACGGCACAACTAGGCATTGCCAGGGTAGATATATTAATTACGCTTCCGGACTGGTGGTAACGCGTAGCTGCTACTACCGCCCACCTCGAACATCACTCGCGAATCAAAGGGCGCACCAAAACAATCACGAAGTAATAGAATGGCATACGAAGAAGTGCGTCGGATAGAGGTCCTACCTCATTAGTCCATTAATCGCTCCTGTTTTAGCCACCTTATGCCAACTCACGGGAGTTGGGTCCACATATTGACCTCAAAGGAAACGTCACCACCATCTACTTCATTCTGGAATCTCCACCGCATACACGGTTGCCAAAGTGGCTTTCGGTATCGACAGAGAGTATGCCCATATCCGATCCTGGTCTCTTTAACAACCAACGTTATTATTACCTGTGGTTATAGAAATCCAAAATAGTTTTATATTTCAATCAAAAACTTCATCTAAAACTATTTAAAAGCGAAGTTATAATTCTTACAAAATCCCATATAATTCCCAAAGGTTTAGCCTTAGTTCATTTGTATCAACTACATCACTTGCTCAGTGCTGTAATATCCTTTGCATCAGATTTGATAAAAATTGAATTTTTTGACTTCAGTATAATTTTGACAATAATTAACCTTAAATTAAACCAATTTATCTTATATAATCATCGCATTTGAATAGTCATTTAAATTACTCAATAATTTATGATTATTATAAAGTAAAATTTTCAAATATATCTAACTTCTCTTACTTTACTTATTGAAAATCAAGTGCAAAATTTTCTATAAATTTTACTTAATAATTAAGTTAAATTACCACTTCAAAATATAAAACTTAATTTCTAATCAATTTCTTAACTTACCTTTTCTAAACCACTTTACACTTCTAAATTTGGCTATTTTTCAACTTCCATATTTAAGTATTCACTTTATTTAATTATTAATTCATAGACAACTTTACCCTTTATTTTTTATCTTATATTCAAATTTTCTTCCAAAATATCATAATTTATATCTTAACTTGAATTCCATTTTATTTTACAAATCAAAATTTACAAAATAATTTATACTTTAAATTCTGAAAATTTATTTATTTACATCTTTAACTTGTATAATATCACTACACTTACAAGAATCATTTTAATCCAATTTTTAAACAAAATATTATAACGTTCTAATTTAAAAATATTTAATATTTCCATAAAATAAATAAATAAATAAATATATAACCATAGGTATGTATAATATTTTCTAACCTAGGTCAAGTGATACGGATAATATATCATTTCAATCCGTAATTTTAAAGAAAATCCGGGTTCTATCATTTCAAACCCGCAATCCCAAGTTAAATAAATAAATAAATAAATATCGTTCAGGCCTATCATTTCAGCCTGTAACAATTCTATTCTACAGGGAACTTGCAGTGTGACAAACAGTAAACAAATAAATAAAAATTAACATACATATAAAAGTAGATAATATAACTGATGATGTGTAAATGTGATAATAGGGTTTTTAACATCATAAATTTATATCACAAGCAAGCAAAATATAAAATATAACTATTTTACAATTACGCTTGTTATTAATTTACCGATCTATAAGTATGTTTGTCGGGTGAGAAATACTCACCTTTTCGCTGCCGAAGATTAGACTCAAAACTAAGATAACCACACCAAAGCAGCGTAGACAGCACTATCAAATATTGGAAAATGAGACAAACTGATTTCGATCCTGAAACAAGATAAATAAATAAAACTGAGTATGCGAATTCCAATTGCGGACAAGGAAAATTTTTAAATAAAACAAAATTGGAACGAGCTAAAATAAAATGAAAATTGACTCAAATTGCTCGACCACTCCACCGCACGACTTGACCCATTAAAACAAAAGCTCGGCCTGCCCATATATTTTTTCCAAATCAAAATTTACAAAATAAATTATTACTCCATTCTTTACCCTTTTTACAAAATAGTATGACGTGTAAATAAAAAGGTGGCAGATCTTATGTGGGCAACATGCAATTCACGGTAGTGATAACATAAAGGTGGCGCATGCAATATTTTTTCTTTGTTAGGAAACAAGTAAAATATCAGAATCTCCAAATCAAAACGAACTTTATATTGTTCTTATGTAACAACCCACATATTTATCAATTGTATATTTAAACATTTTGTTTAAATATTTTATCGTTCGTCAGATTTTGGTCCGAAAAGCTAATTTTTGCAAACAGTCGAATTAGGACTCAAGACCCCTCCAATTGAGTTCAAAATGTCGTTCGCAACCTTTATGAGTATAAACATTGATATGTTTGGAGCTAGCTAAAAATTTGACCTTTTTCACTTTGGGTTTGGGTTTGGGTTCAGCCCACTTGCCAACTTGATACCCAAATCTGAACCACTTCTCCCCATTCACTCTCACTTCCTTCTCTTTTCAGTTCTAAAGCAAAAATGGTGGAAGAGAATGGGAAATAGAAATCCAAAACCCTAGTTTATTTGCAAAATCCAAGATCTAGCTCCAAATTCTAAGAGAACCCATTGGTAAGCATCTTCTTCATCTTCTTCAACTCTTCTCCATTCCATTTCCGAAATTCCTAAACCTAACATAGGAAATATTTTACTTGTAAGCTTAGATTGAAGCTTCTTGTGTTGTTATTGAAGAGGAATTGATCTTAGCTTGTTTTAAAAGCTTCTCCTTCATTGATTTGGGTTCAAAGGTGAGATTTTTATCCCACATCTTAGTCTATAACTATCTTTGAACGTTGGGTATGAATTCCTAACAATTATTCATGTGAATTTGCTTTTGGTTTGGATTGATTTGGTGAATATTCCAATTTTTAGTGTTTAGAGTTCAATTCTTTAAAGATCCTAACTTTGATGTTTGAATATGTTTTTGGTGGCGAATCGGAGAGCTAATGGAGCTAGGGTATCAATTGGCTAAGGCCCCTTAGGTCCATTGCTCGAACGGTCACGTTTTGGAGGAATTTGCACTTCATTGAAAAAGGGCAGGAACTGCAGAAACTTGCAGTTCGGCCGACCGAGCCCTGTAGCCGGTCGACCGACCTGCTACTCCAAGCAATTTTTCTGCTTCTGGCCAGCCGACCGAGCTCTGTAGCCGGCCGGCCGACCGACCTGTAGCTATTTCGCCTATTTTGCCTATTTTACATGGTTTCCAAATTTAAACCGATTCGCGATGATCCTATTTGTTGTTATTATTTACTATCGAGGTCGCTCGATCCTATCCTCCCTTGGGCCTTCACTAGGTCGTACCGTTTTGGACGGAGCGCTGCCCCACACCCCGCTGGGGGTGCTGCCTCCTGGACCCCCGCGACCTGACCGAGCAGGGCGAACCCCGATGTGGGGCGTTGCCCCCGCACCCCCCACCTTGGGGGGTTGCCACCCCCTGGACCCCCTCCATTGGGGATCTTATCTGAAAAATATTCAACAAAACTTGCTTTGTTGAGATGCCGAGTTGACCATTCTTCGAGACAAACTATCTTGGGCTTCTCCGTCGATTTTATGGATTTTTGAATATCTATTTCGATGGATTCTTTATCGGTTTCTTTGGATTTTATTCACGTCTTCGAATGTGAATTTTTATGATTGATTGTTTCTACAATCATTTTTATGATTTGTCACTTTAAAATATGAAGGTTTCAATACTAGTAGTAAATATCAAAACTCTTTCAACAAAATGATTTCAACTCTATTTTCAATAACAAAGCTCTTTTCTTAAACCGTTTTCCAATCTACTAGTATATACAAACCTTTACCACACTCGTATGAGAAATTGAACTAAACGGCTTAGTAAAACAAGTGGTATGAAATACTTGCGTTTGCTTCGTCGGTTAACTCTTGGACTTGTTCGATTGAACCTTTTTGTGACAATTTTCTAGTGGAGATCTACAATTTGTTCGTAAATATTTAAGTTAAGGTAGTGGTTATGGGACATGAAGCTATGCTCATATATTTACTAGCTTACTGTAATTGACACTTCTCTTTGATCATGACGATCATCTTATGATTTAGACTAGCAATTGTGCGATGTCTCTTTGTTGCGAGGTTATGCTAGACACCATTTGTGTGATTCCACTCACACATACCTTTTTGCTTTTTGGTTAGCCTAGACCTCATCTGTGTGATTTCGACTCGCACATATCTTTTTGCTGCGAGGTTAGGCTAGACACCATTTGTGTGATTCCACTCACACATACCTTTTTACTTTTTGGTTAGCCCAGACCTCATCTGTGTGATTTCGACTCACACGTATCTTTTTGTTGCGAGGTTAGGCTAGACACCATTTGTGTGATTCCACTCACACATACATTTTTGCTTTTTGGTTAGCCTAGACCTCATCTGTGTGATTTCGACTCACCAATATGGGGTAGCTCCCCATGGTCTTCGGACCGTCATGTGATAGGCCTCTTTCCCTTTTTCTATGATTTCTGGATTTCTTGTGTTGATTTCTGGAATTTATGTCATTGACTTGTTATGAGTACAAGTTTAGGGTATGATGCCCTCTTTGAATCTTTGAGAAGATTCTTGTGATATTGATTTATCTCTTATTGATTGATCTTCTGTTGATCATCATTTGCATACTTATAGTAGTATGTCAGTATGGATATTTTATGTTTATGCCACATCTTTTATTTTATACCATGTCATCTGATATTTATAGCTGGACTGATCCGTTTATTATTTTCTTAAATAATACTCGGGTCATACCGAGATGTTACAGGTGCTTCTGCTTGACTTCCTCTCGGGATTTGTTACTCTGACTTTTGGCTAACTATTTAGATTAGCATTTTTTGTTGTATACACTTGAGACATAGACTCATAGTTGTATTCTTTTTTATAGCACGGGTTGCTATTCTTTTGTATTATTGTGGATATTTTTGACTACTACTCTGATGTACACTTTCATGTGTTAGTTATATATTCATATCTTCTTCCGCCTTTGTGATATGAATTATCTGTGACTGATTTATGTTAGGTCTATTTCTATATTTGTCTCCGAAGATTATATATAGCCACTGTGTCATAGCTTTGAGTTTGTATCGGTATGTCGGATTGCTTTACTATCTGACATATCGGTGCTCGCCCAAAGAAATTACACGGATGGTCGCTCATCAACAGCCTTATTCTCCGTGCTAGTTGACAGCATTACTCCGTAGCGTTCTTGGCTAGCGTGGGTATAGAGGTGGGGCGTCACAGCTTGGTATCAGAGCGAAACTTCGGAACAATGTAGAATAATTTAACAAGGATCATCGTCCTAAGTCCATCTTAGGAGTCGTGCTTTAGGATTTTTTTTTTTGGGTCTTCGTACCGTCCTATCCTATTTTCATTTATGATTCCTTGTTTTATCTATCAAGAATGCTTGATATTTATTTTGAGAATAAATTTTCTCCTTCTTTCTTTTCTAAAGGAAGAGAAATGGTTAGTTATAGCAGTCCTAGCGCTGGTCAATCCAGTAGCCCTTCTTTGGATGGCGCATTCATGTCTGCCCAACAACTTTTGGATCTTGTAAAGAATCATGATTTTATCTGTGCTTTGAGTAAGAACCCCGAAATGATTCTACCTTTGAAACTTGAAGTTCCTTTCAATCAGCTTGTGGATATCACTCTTCGATATGAAGAGGTTGGTAAAGGAAGTGATATTGGGATTTCCAAGAAGAGGCATATTAAGTTCAAGAGCCTTAATCCTAATAAGAGAATGAAGCAAACTACTTTTGTTGCAAAGACTCAATCCCTAATCATGGAGGATGCTACAATTGTAATTCTAAGGAACACTATGCAAATATGTGTCCGAAACCTCATTCCTGTCGCTATTGCAAAAAACCAGGTCATCTTTTATCTGCATGTCCCAAACTTTTGAACAAGGACATGAGAAAGCTAAATATTGTGCAAGCCCCTAGCAACTCTTCTCTTGGTCAAGGTACTTTTCACTCAATCCTTGATGGCATTGTTTTATTTCGTGATCTTCTTATTTGAGTTCTTTTTGATATGGGTTCCATCTCACTATTTTATATCAAAGGAACTTGTTGATTCTTTTTCTTTGAAAATATTTTGGGCTTGATGACTTCTTTGAGAGTTGCAAATCCGGGTGGTAGATCCATAACACTCGGTTTGCTTTCTATAAATGTCGAAATTATCTTATGTGATTTTTCTTTCCGAGCCGATTTTTACTTAGAGACTTCGGAATTGGTTTTTGAAAAGGATTGGCTTAGTCGTTGTGAATCCCGTATCCTATTTTTCCCGTGGACTATTCATCTTCGACATTTTCTATCTGTTAAGAAGATTTCTATTTCTCCTTTGTGATTTCGATTCCAACTTGATGGCATCATTTTATTATTTAAGCCCACATGATGAGGAAAGTGTTGTTTCTCTCATTCATGTAGTTTGAGTATTTTCCAGTAATTTTGAGTTTGTCTTAGGGTCATCACCTAAGCAATATCTTGTGTGGTGTTAAGGTCTTTTCTGCTCGATCTTGCCACCGATTTTCATTAGTTACGAGTTGCGGAAGTTAGCATTCCACTTACCGCATTCCGCACTCGTTATGATTCTTACGAATGGCTTATTATGTCATTCAGTTTGTCCCGCTTATTTCACCCATTTTATAAATCGAGTATTCTATGAATATTTCGATGAGACCATTCTTGTATTTATTGATTTTGGATGAAAATAGCAATTTAAAAATTTTACAAATCTTTTTCATAAGATCTATTTATAAGTATAAATGGATTTTGTTCTTAAATGAGCAAAGAATATTCTTAAAACTTTTTAAGAGACATTTTGGTCATATAGAAGATGATTTTGTGATTGTATTGCCCATTTAGTGTTTTAAGAATTCTGGTCGATGCGCTTTATCAATGTTATTGATAGGAATATCCTAAACGCTTTAATGAGACAATCAGACATAATATATTGACTTGTAAAATGTAAATTTTTCTAGAAAGATTTTTACATTGAGATAATTGTAATTTTGAAAGTTTTAGCTTTTCAGGAAAGAAGATTATTTAAAAGAACTCTTTTTCGATACTCTTATTCTTATGATTCCCAAGGGGAACCAAGACTTTATCTTTTGTACCGATGCTTATCGTATTGGTTTGGATGTCGTTCTCTTGCATAAGAGAACGTGCTATCATTTATTCTTCTAAATCATTAATGCCGATCGAGACTAGGTATGCCACTCATGATCTGGTGCTCGCGGCTATTGTTTTCGCTTTTAGAATTTGGCATCATTATTTTTGGGGGAGAAATTTTTTCTCCACCTCGATCATAAATCTTTGGAATATTTATTTTCTCAAAAGGAACTTAATTTGCATCAACAGCGTTGGATCGAATTCCTTGCATCTTATGATCTTGATATTCTTTATACTCCCGAAAAGGGGAAATCGAGTTGCCGATGCGCTTAGTCGCAAGCAACAAGCGGTTGTTTCCATGATGATATCCAAATGGAATGATCTTGAGGTTTTATCCACTTGTAAAATTCGAGACCATGTTTCCGATTTATGTTCATCTCTTATTTTCTATAGCTATGAGGCTCATCCTTCTCTTTTAGACCGCATTCTTGAAGCTCAAAGGCTAGATCCCGACTAGGCTCTTCTTGGCTAAAATTTTAAGGGTAGAATTGATATTGAAGGTTTGAAAGACTTTGATATCGATTCTCGTGGCGGCATTCGAAAATTTGGCAGACTTATCGTGCCAAATATTAGTGATCTTCGTAAAGATATTTTAGAAGATTCACATCGTTCTAAATTTACCATTCATCCCGGTAGTAGTAAAATATACATGGATATGAAGCGACTTTATTATTGGGAGGGAATGAAATTTGATATCGCTGACTTCGTTAAGTATTGCATGACTTGCCAACATATTAAGGCCGAGCATCAAAGGCCCGGTGGGTTATTGCAACCTTTAGACATTCCAATTTGGAAGTGGGATCAAATTTCCATGGATTTTATTGACGGCGTTCCCCGTTCTCATTCGGGTCATGATAACTTATGGGTGATAGTTGATAGACTTACTAAATCCGCCCATTTTATTCCCGTTCGGTCTAATGGAACCGTACCTCTTTTGACCAAACTTTTTATCAAAGAAATTATTAAATTGCATGGAGTTCCTACTTCTATTGTTAGTGATCGTGATCCATTGTTTACTAGTGGATTTTGGAAGAGTCTTCAAAAAGCTTTGGGAACGAAGCTTAATTTTTGCACCGCTTATCACCCCTAGTCCAATGGACAAACCGAGCGTGTGAATCAAACTCTTGAAGGTCTTCTTCGTGCATGTGTTCTTGATTTTGGTGGAAGTTGGGAAGATCATATTTCTCTTGTTGAGTTTTCCTATAATAATAGCTTCCAATCTAGTATTGGTATGTCACCTTTCGAGGCACTCTATGGAAGGCCATGCCGTTCTCCTTCTTGTTGGCTTGAGGCCAGTGAGAAGCTGATTTTTAGTCCAGATTTTATTCGTGATTCCACAGATAAGATTGATCTTATTCGTCGTAGGATGAAAGAAGCCCATAGTAGACAAAAATCCTATGCCGATAACCGGAGAAGGAAATTAGAATTTTCTGTGGGAGATCTTGTGTTCATTCGTGTTTTACCTATAAAAGGTGTTGTACGTTTCAGTCGATCGGAAAATTAGCGCCTCAATATATTGGGCCATTTCCTATCACCGAACGTATTGGTTCCGTGGCTTATCGCCTTTTATTACCGGCTCAGTTTTCTGCTATTCATGACCTGTTTCACGTTTATCAACTAAGGAAGTGCCTTCGAGATTCTGATTCTATTCTTGAGCCCGGTGTTGTTGAAGAAATTGAAGTTTCACCTAATTTGACTGATGGGCAACATACTCTCTTGTGCTCATTAGGGTGAACTTCTTATTTCAAATTTTCTTTTGTGTTGATATGCTTTTATGGTTGTTACTATTTATTTCCTTCTTAAGTATTGCGAGGACGCAATTTCTTTAAGGAAGGGAGTCTGTAACAACCCGCATATTTATCAATTGTATATTTAAATATTTTATTTAAATATTTTATCGTTCGTCGGATTTTGGTCCGAAAAGCTACTTTTTGCAAACAGTCGAATTAGGACTCGAGACCCCTCCCACTAAGTTCAAAATGTAGTTTGCAACCTTTTTGAGTATAAATATTGATATGTTTGGAGCTAGCTAAAAATTTGACCTTTTTCACTTTGGGTTTGGGTTTGGGTTCAACCCACTAGCCAACTTAATACCCAAATCTGAACCACTTCTCCCCATTCACTCTCACTTCCTCCTCTTTTAATTTCTAAAGCAAAAATGATGGAAGAGAATGGGAAATAGAAATCCAAAACTCAAGTTTATTTGCAAAATCCAAGATCTAGCTCCAAATTCTACGAGAATCCATTGGTAAGCATCCTCTTCATCTTCTCCAACTCTTTCTCCATTCCATTTCAGAAATTCCTAAACCTAACATAGGAAATACTTTACTTGTAAGCCTAGATTGAAGATTCTTGAGTTGTTATTGAAAAGGAATTGATCTTAGCTTGTTTTAAAAGATTCTCCTTCAATGATTTGGGTTCAAAGGTGAGATTTTTATCTCACATCTTAGTCTATAACTATCTTTGAATGTTGGGTATGAATTCCTAACAATTATTCATGTGCACTTGCTTTTGGTTTGGATTGATTTGCTGAATATTCCAATTTTAGTGTTTAGAGTTCAATTCTTTAAAGATCCTAACTTTGATGTTTGAACATGTTTTTGGTGGCGAATCGGAGAGCTAATGGAGCTGGGGTATCAATTGGCTAAGGCTCCTTAGGTCCATTGCTCGAACGGTCGCGTTTTGGAGGAATTTGCACTTCTTTGAAAAAGGGCAGGAACTGCAGAAACTTGCAGTTCGGCCGACCGAGCCCTGTAGCCGGTCGACCGACCTGCTACTCCGAGCAATTTTTCTGCTTCTAGCCAGCCGACCGAGCTCTGTAGCCGGCCGACCGACCGACCTGTAGCTATTTCGCCTATTTCTCCTATTTTACGTGGTTTCCAAATTTAAACCGATTCGCGATGATCCTATTTGTTGTTATTATTTACTATCGAGGTCGCTCGATCCTATCTTCCCTTGGGCCTTCACTAGGTCGTACCGTTTTGGATGGGGAGCTGCCCCACACGCCGCCGGGGGCGCTGCCTCCTGGACCCCCGCGACCTGACCGGGCAGGTCGAACCCCGAAGTGGGGCGTTGCCCCCGCACCCCCCACCTTGGGGGGTTGCCACCCCCTGGACCCCCCTCCGTCGGGGATCTTATTTGAAAAACATTCAACAGAACTTGCTTTGTTGAGATGCTGAGTTGACCATTCTTCGAGACAAACTATCTTGGGCTTCTCCGTCGATTTTATGGATTTTTGAATATCTATTTCGATGGATTCTTTATTGATTTCTTTGGATTTTATTCACGTCTTCGAATGTGAATTTTTATGATTGATTGTTTCTACAATCATTTTAATGATTTGTCACTTTAAAATATGAAGGTTTCAATACTAGTAGTAAATATCAAAACTCTTTCAACAAAATGATTTCAACTCTATTTTCAATAACAAAGCTCTTTTCTTAAACCGTTTTCCAATCTACTAGTATATACAAACCTTTACCTCACTCGTATGAGAAATTGAATTAAAAGGCTTAGTAAAACAAGTGGTATGAAATGCTTGCGTTTGCTTCGTCGGTTAACTCTTGGACTTGTTCGATTGAACCTTTTTGTGACAATTTTCTAGTGGAGATCTACAATTTGTTCGTAAATATTTAAGTTAAGCTAGCGGTTATGGGACATGAAGCTAAGCTCATATATTTACTAGCTTACTGTAATTGACACTTCTCTTTGATCATGACGATCATTTTATGATTTAGACTAGCAATTGTGCGATGTCTCTTTGTTGCGAGGTTAGGCTAGACACCATTTGTGTGATTCCACTTACACATACCTTTTTGCTTTTTGGTTAGCCTAGACCTCATCTGTGTGATTTCAACTCACACATATCTTTTTGTTGCGAGGTTAGGCTAGACACCATTTCTGTGATTCCACTCACATATACCTTTTTGCTTTTTGGTTAGCCTAGACCTCATCCGTGAGATTTCGACTCACACATATGGGGTAGCTCCCCATGGTCTTCGAACCGTCATGTGATAGTTCTCTTTCCCTTTTTCTATGATTTATGGATTTCTTGTGTTGATTTCTGGAATTTATGTCATTGACCTGTTATGAGTACAAGTTTAGGGTATGATGCCCTCTTTGGATCTTTGAGAAGATTCTTGTGATATTGATTTATCTCTTATTGATTGATCTTCTGTTGATCATCATTTGCATACTTATAGTAGCATGTCAGTATGGATATTTTATGTTTATGCCATATCTTTTATTTTATACCATGTCATCTGATATTTATAGCTAGACTAATCCGTTTATTATTTTCTTAAATAATACTCTGGTCAGTCTGAGAAGTTACAGGTGCTTCTTCTTGACTTCCTCCCGGGATTTTTACTCTGACTTTTGGCTAACTATTCAGATTAGCAGTTTTTGTTGTATACACTTGAGATATAGACTCATAGTTGTATTCTTTTGTATAGCACGGGTTGATATTCTTTTGTATTATTTTGGATCTTTTTGACCACTACTCTGATGTACACTTTCATGTGTTAGTTATATATTCATATCTTCTTTCGCCATTGTGATATGAATTATCTGTGACTGATTTATGTTAAGTCTATTTCTATATTTGTTTCCGAAGATTATATATAGCCACTGTGTCATAGCTTTCAGTTTGTAACGGTATGTCGGATTGCTTTACTATCTGACATATCGGTGCTCTCCCAAAGAAATTACACGGATGGTCGCTCCTCAATAGCCTTATTCTCCGTGCTAGTTGACAGCATTACTCCGTAGTGTTCTTGGCTAGCGTTGGTATAGAGGTGGGGCGTCACAGCTTACATATATCATATATCCTCATACGTAATGTTTCTATATTTTAAAACACAGATGACCAACACAAAACATGTACGGTCTGGAAATACTTCTTCCCTGAACACTCAGATAAACAAAGTAGTGGAATTATCTGAAAGATTTTAGGCTGGGCAAACCTTAGGTGGCGTATGACTTTTATACTATACTTTTTTCCTTCAAACTGAAGTGCGCATATACTTAAACAAGTATGCAGTGATACAATATACAGGTGGCGATAAGATAAATATTCAAATTCTAGGCTAAAACTGCATCAAAGATGCTTGGCAATGCACGTCCATATCAGAGAGGAGGGGAAGGAAGTTAGGCATTTGTCATGCGTGGAGCAGTTTGAACAGAACAATGGGAAAAAACAAAAGAAGGAAGTAATGTTGTAGCCATTACCTGATGCTACTGATTCTCATGCACGCAAGGAAGATGAGGAGAAACCTAATGCAGTGAATGATGGAATTTATGCAAACGTGTTTGGTATTTAAAGATAAAGCTTGCATTAATAGAGGTGAGAAAATAGGCACATTATATTATGAACGGTCAGGAAATTTCATTATGTTTGAGCTTATGTAATCTCGTTAGATAAAGGCAAGAAATAACTTTGCTTGAAACGTCAAGGTGGTGCGTTGATTTAGATGAGAGATTATAGGAAAGTGTTTAATTTAAAACAATTGTACCTGCTGCGTTGAATTTTTTTTGTGAAGGGAAAAGGCAATAGATGATTCTAGAAACGGTTAGGAAAACATTTATTCCTACTATAAACCAGAGATAAATGGATATTTTTTGAACGTTGTAAATTTTTTTTCGAGGAGGCACTTGCGCCGATTTAAGAAAACAAGGCAAGCCAAAATGAGATGCAAATTAATTTTTATGACGTGTTAGAGTACTTCCGAGGCGGCTGCGTTGATTATACTCAAAAACCAATGATACAATAGGTAAGCGTGAGTTATGGCATGCGACATAAAATGGCAAGAAATCTTAAATTACGAACGGTATTGAAAAACGTGATGCTAAGAATTTAAAAGGAGGTAACTTCGTTGATGATTTAATCCAAGGAACGTAAGAAATAAAAGTATTCAAATGTTATAACTTTCAAAGATTTTGTACGAATTTTAGAATAATTTGAAGCAAAAGAAAAGTGTGTAAAATTTACGCAAATTTAGGGCAAACTATTAAACGACATTAAATGGGTAAGAAAATTATTCATTTACCACTGAGTTGCACGCATACTGATCTTAATTATTTATATATATCTACGGTACGAATTTTAAAAATGCGGACTACAGACGCAAAAATTTACGCCCAAAATATAACGAGAATAACGTATTTAAATTTTATACGTTTTCTTATTTATTTGGTATTTATATTAGAAAATATACGTTTAAAGAGTATTCATTACATACATACTATTTATACCACCGAATTAATCAAAACGGGTATAAATGTGCAAATTAAAACGCGCCACTTTATAAAGCTTATTTATACACTAATTTTTTTTATTGGTAAATATTCGTACGTGTTAAATTAAGGAAGAAAACGCGTTGATTTGATTGGAGCAATGTTTGCAGTGGACATAAATTTTAATCAGTGGAGATTGCGTGAATTAAGGGGAAAGAAACGACAAGCAAAATATGTTTAAACGATAAGGAGCATGAAATTTTGAACGTGTTTACGTTAAAAGATGGAAACTTGCGATGATTTGGGGTGAAAGAATAGGAAAGCAATTACTTTGAGCCGGTCAGGAAATTGTGTGGTGTTTTAAATTTATGAAATTGCGTTTATAAAGGCAAGGAATAAATGGGCTAAACTTAAATCAGGGAGGAAAATTTTGGCAAGAAAAATAATTTATTGGAACAGCTACATGAATCAAAGGTTTTTATATGTGAACTTCAAGTTGATAAAGTGGGTAAGCACAATTTAATGCGTGCGTAATTTAAGGCAAGCCCGAATTCAAAATTTTGAACGTTAAAGGAAAATGATTTCTTTCATTATTAAAGGGGTGTGCGGGTTTATATTTAAATAGGGAAGTTTTGCATATGTTTACGGGAATTTAGGTGAAATAAAATTGCAAAGAATAATTTATAAATTGTCTGTGGAAATTTCGAAGATTTTATTCCATAGTTACACGTGAATCAAAGGAAATACATGAATTTATTGAACTTGTTTTGTAAATAAAAACTTCCGTTGATTTGGGAACAATGGAAAGAATTAAATATGAATGGTTATGAAATTTTTGGATAACGTTTCTATTAAATTAGGAGAGCAAAAGGAAGGTGGAATGTTTACACGCTAATTTCAATCAAGCTTTAAATGAAATTTAACGGCTCTCTGGAAGAGTCAAAAAGATAATATACATATTAAACAAATTGAAGTAAAGGAAAGTGGGAAGTTATACGCGAATGAAAATGCTATTCGTGAATTTTGAATGTCAAGGAAATTAGTATTTTGTTCCAATTCAAAATTTATTTAAGAAAAATAAAAGTATGCAAAGATTTTATTTCTAAATTAAACATGATTTTGCTTAAAATTAAGCTATTTACCATTTCAACAAAATAAAACAAAATTCTAATTAAAGTTAATCCTTAACCAAAAGTCAAAATTTCAGAATCTTATCTTTTATTTAAAAATTTGGGCAATGTTTTAAATCAATTCAAAATTTAGATTTTTATATAACAAATCCCCAAAGTTTTATAATTAAAAGTGAAAAATACTTGTTAAAACTTCAGGCTGTTACATTGCAAAACCTACATTTTAAGATATAAGTGCTAACAATGGAACATGAACATTTACACCTTGCTTGTTTATGAAAACTTTGACGACGGCATAAAGATTATGGGATCTGTGCTTGATGATATAATAAGTGAAGACTACATAGGTTTTTCTGTAAATAAAATTGCTAACTTATTTTTTTGTTCAACTAATCTAATAATCTTTACTGATTTTGGTATAAAATTTCATTATGTATAGTACATTTATCTTGTCCAAAATGTAATTTAAAGGTAATTCATTGGTTTCAATTTACCAAGCTAAGGCCATACTGTCCAAATTTTTTGTATACGAGACCTGAAGACACGATGTGTTTGTTTTCGTTTCATATTATTTACAAATGTAAGTCTTAATTACGAAGTTAATTCTTTTATATAATACTATTTATATTTCTTGTTTTATAAAATTGCATATTATTGAAGTTGAAATTAACTACCCAGTCTTTACTGGCTACGCAATTGGAAGAAAGAATAGTGAGATATCATAAAAAAGAACTTGAATTATGCAAGATTTTCTTGCCAATATTTCATCAACAATCACATTGGACACTTTTAGTGCTTGATTATGAAGACATGCACTGGAGCCTGAATAATTCAGTAAAACCAAATTCTTTTTCAAATTGGCCATATGCAAAATAAGTAGTGAAAGTGAGAAGTAAAATAACACTATTAATTATTAATATATACTGTTATATTATTAGTCAGTTGGATTTCAGGAGCACACATTCCTCCTTCATATTTTGGAAAATGAACAGTCACGTTTTTTAATTTTTTGCTATTTCAAACTTTGAAACGCGATAACTTTTTCTACATTAATTGGATTTAAGAATCGATTTCACTATTAAATCTTAAATTTAATATGCTTTCCAATGATATACATTGTTGATAGCTAAAAATAAATTTTTTTAAATCATAGTTTTTCGGATTATTCATATTATTAAAGTTATTAAATCCGTTTGACTTTATTTTCTTTAACTAATCTATGTCGTTTATTGTTTTGAAAATATCCAGCCTTTGATTCTACTTTCACAAATTGCAATCAAGTCTGGTGAAATTCAATATTACCAAAATACATCAACAATGTTAGACTGAATTAGAAATGGAACCAAAAAGCTCAAAAGCATTAAATACAATTATATGCTTCTTACTGTATTAAATTTGCTTTGACTGTAAAAGAAATACAATGATATTCTTCACATTGAAATAAATATTCTTGAATAATGGTTATTAGTTCCAACACTTCAGACATAAAATATGTATGCTTTAGATTTACCATATTTTTCACAAGAATCGTTCAAAATAGAAAGAAATCTCTTTATCCTCTAATCTTATCATTCTACAATAGTATGATGCTGCATAATGTGTTCCTAGACATAGTCAGTTATGGGATCATCATCAACACATGCGTTCTAATGAATCATGTCAACATTTCTTTTGGCATTTTGGATCAATGGTCAAGTGTAAACCAAATGTTGTTACCTGCATTGCTCTTATAGATTGTTATTACCGAAGCAGCAAATGAAATCAACGACATCAAATATTAAAGAAAATGATTGATAAAGGTATCTCACCAAACGAAGTTACATGTAATACAGCTGATGCATAGAGCAACAGTTGATGCTGTAACAACCTGGGGTTTTGTGGAAATTAATTATCGTCATTAGACGACTAGATTTGCTAGCTGTTAGTTGTTTGAGTTTTTAATCGGTTAATATTCTTTTATAAATTTTTAAAGGAATTTTGGGCTTTGAAATTTAATAGTGGCCCATATTTTTAATTGTGTGCCGATGGTTATCAAAGCATAATAACCGGCCCCTTTCCTTAATTTCGTTCGAAACCTAAAAATAAATCGAAAGAAGATTAATGGTGGCTCGTCCCTTTCTTCGTTCGATCGAGAGACTAGGGCTTCAAAAAATATGGCGTTCGTTCGTGCCTCTCCAGAATTAGGTTTTTCCAAAGTCGCCTGCTCGATTCAATCTTCAACAGCTAAGGCTTAGCTTCGTTCGATTCTTCGATTTCTTCGGTCTCGTCTTCGTCAGCTCCATTCATGGCAAAGGTGAGTAAATTTTATTACTCACATCTAATTCGAATTGTTCGACGTTTTCTGCTTATTTTATTTTCGATTGTCTCGGCTTTGTCCTGATTTTATCAATGTTGATTTATATGCTCCGCAATGATTCTGACTTCGATCACTTTGATTTGTTTGATTGTTTTGTTGTGATGTTGATTTCGTGACCATTCGATGATATTGACTTTTATGGACTTCGTATTTTCTATCTTCGTTCAATCTGCTACTTAATTTTTAAGTTTAAACTTGGAATTGCTTTCAATTGCAGTATGAAATCTCTTTTGGCATTGTTCGAACTACCTAGTTCACTTGTTTATACTGGTGCTGTTGCATTGGGTATAGAGGTGTATGTGTTTTATATATAGACATACACGCACATTTGTATTAGTATTGTTTGCTGTCTCAGTTTGGGTTGTTCGAACTTGATACTTTCTGAAGTTTAATATTTGTTAGCTTCAATCTTGAACACTGTTTTCTCAAGCCAGCATAGATTGTTGTATTTTCCCAGTAGCACACTTGAACTTGTTATGAAATTCCATAACATTGGCCATTAACTGTTGGCATCAGTCTTGACTTTACTATTTTCATTTACATGAAGTAGATGTATTTGCTTGCATCCATATGGTCTCTGCATCAGGTGTGATATAGTTTACATTTGAGTTGAATTTGGTCCAATTTCATTTAGTTATTCACTGACCACTAAATACAAGTTTTTCATGTAATCAACTGTGCATTTGTCTGCAGTGTTACCATGTTTATTTGATAGCACCTTGGTCATTTTAGTTGGACTTGTACACCTTTGGGTTCACTGCATAGCATATTGGTACATATTAGAAATGCTGCATCATTAAGTTGCACTGCACTTTTGTGTTTGCATTAGCTTCACGATGAGGCTGGTGCTGTTTTGGTCGAGACTGTGTTCATATATGGTTATTTTAGAATCATTTTATTGTTGAGGCTGTGGCACTTGTTGTTGCACTTTCTTGACCCAGTTTCATTCCTCTTTGAGTCTGTTGCAGTTTGCATTCATTTGATTTTGTCATGGCTTTGGTTACATCAAGTCGCAACAGTTTCGACCTCTTTAGATTTTGCAGCCCACCTGAGTATATATGTATTGCTTCTTGCATACAATTATATAAGTGTGCATGTTTTTACTGCACTGTTTAATTGCATATAAATTTGGATTCTTGGATCCACCACTGCACTTCCATCACCATATCTCCATCACCTATGTATCTGGCCTGGTTTGCATTTGCACTGTCTTTGTCATTGTACTGCCTGATGCATACTATATGGTTCACCACTTATGCTTTGAGTCATGTTGAACTGTTTATCTACATTCGCATTTGGTCACTATTGCATTGATGCATTGTCTTCATTGCATCTGGTCACTATTGCATTCATATGTTGGTGTGCTGTGGTGCCAAATCCTGGTGCCCTCACTCTCCTTCTATTTTGTACCTGCACCAATGTTTTATGCTTTTTGGCTGCAGTTGTTTTCATCTTTTCTTGACCACTTTGGCATTTCTCTGCCTTGTTCGAACTTGTTTGGTTGTTGTTGCTTGAGATAGTCAACCACTTCAACTCACTGGGTTGAAGCTTTCCACTGCTGCCACTTGCTTATTGCATTTGTTTGCACTATGAATTCTTATGTATTGGCCTTTGTGCCTTGTAGCTATTTCTGTACATGTTGTTGTGGCGAGGCAGTGTACGCGTGCGTGCACTGCAGCCACACACTATCGACAATTTTAATTGATAGTTGAACTTTCATTGATTTTGGTCCGTTGATATTTTGGGTACATCATCACTATTGTGGCAAGGCAGTGCACGCAAGCGTGAACTGCAGCCACACAGCATGGCTTTTATGATATTCTATTTTGTTTCGATTTATTGACCTTTTGCATATTCCATATGCTGTAGTGGCGAGGCAGTGCACGCGTGCGTGTACTGCAGCCCTACTCGAATTAATATTTTAATTGAGGTTTCAATGTTTTGAACTGTTTTGTTTATTCAAATTCAAAATTCTGATTTGGCTTAATTTGCTGATTTGTGTTTAACCCTGTTACGTGCTATAGTTATCGTTATCCGATTTCTTTATTTAAGGATCGGATAGACGAGATTTATTATGACTGTCGTCTATTCATTATTTAATTATTATTGCTTCTGTGCACTAATAACTGTGTTTGAATTAGACTGACCCATGTATTATTTTCTTTTGAATGTAATACTCGGGTCAGACCGAGTATTTACAGGTTGTGTATATCTTACTTTGAGTTGCTGCTTGAGCTGTGAAGTCTCTTCATATCTTATGGAGTAGTCGTCGTCATGTTTAGTAGTCAGTATATTTGTATAGGCTGTTGTATATCCATGTATATTATTCACGATAATGTACTTGTATATGTAACTTCCAGAGTCGACAGTGTAGTTGTATCATATGTATTGTATCACGTGTATATCAACTGACATCAGTTATATATATATGAGACTTTCTGTTATATTTGTGTTCCGCATTTACTTTATCTGTGTTATTCTTATATATATTGTCCTAAACTATTATGAACCATCGTAGTTCGTTTTATACTAGAATTCGGTATGTCGATGGGAGTAAATAAATAGGAGATGAGAAATAAAAATATATACCACTCCTATCGAGATAACCAATACTAGTGTAAGGCCTAACTACGGATGGCCGCTCCTATCCAGCCTTATTCTTCGTAATAACAGACAATATTTCTTTTAATACTCTTTGTTATTGTGAGCATAGAGGTGGGGTGTTACAGATGCACATAATAAATTTATATGTGTATAATTTATATGTGTATTGTGTAGAAATTTTAGATTTTGAAATCATTTTTGCTCCATATTTTGCAATTGTTTATCAAGCACCATTACTATCTGCATTACCATTTTCAAAGATTTATACACGAGTTTTAGACAAAATGCAAACTTATTTGAAAATTGATAAAAAAGATCACTATTTCCTATCAATGAACCATATAAATCATTTAAACATGTTATGATGATAAGAGGTTGAGTGCGGTCCGTATGCGAAGCACGGGTTCGCACTAGTATATTATATTGTATAATAAATTAATTTATGTTTAAATGTGCAACGAAGGAACATTAAGGATATGAACGAAATACATATGGATTAGAAATGCAATTCCACAAATTAAATATGGTAATGAAAGTAATATTGAATGCAAAGATTGTCCTCAACAACCAGAATAGTCTTGAGTTAATTGTATAATTTTACGACTTTCATTAATAACATGACAATTACTTGTTGGGTCGTATTCATAATTTTGGTTTGCATGAATTGTTTAAAATAATATTTCAGTTCAATTGTAAGATCCATAATCCTCACTCTCATCACTTTTGATGCTTGGTCAGAAGTTGCAACATAACTCAGGTCTTATCGCATAGCTTTACATTTTCTAAAATAATACTATAAATTTTAACAGTTGTATTAGATGTTATTTTAATTTTCATCATGCATCATTTTATTAAATTATATAGTACAAAAAAATTTAATAAGAAATAAACTAAAATTTCAGGCTGCATTCTAAAACTTTATAATAGTAGGGCATCTAAGAAAAAAGAAGAGGCGGCTTTACTTTTTCTAAAATAATTATATTCAAAAGAAAGAATATTTTTATCAAACATGATGTAAGTCAAAGAAGCTGTTTCACTTACCCTTGCTAGTTATTTGTATACTCAATTGAGGACAGGTCGAAGTGTTTTAAAAATCTAATAAACTTTAATATCTCAAAATTAAAAGTTTTGGTTGACTTTTCCTGCGACAAAAGAGTTTTAACAATGCTTTTTGGTGAATTATAAATTATGGAGTTGGGATAATAAAAAATGTGTTGTTACTGCTGCTTATTAGTAGAATTTATTTATCTATTAATTCATCATTAATCTTTGGTTAATACTCTATGCTCAATGTTGAACTTATATTGAATACTACTATATAAAATAAGTTGTCAAACTTTCTACTCACAAATATAATATATAAATCAGGAGATGACATAAAGAAGGGAAAAGGGAAGAATCTTAGTGTAACAATATAGTTTAATTTGTAAACACCAAAAATGAAACCTTTGTTTACATAATGCTTCTACTTCTAAACATCTCCATCAATCATTTTGTTAAATAATTAAAAATCAATCTAAACATCTCGATTTCTCATTTTATTCAACTAGAATATCAGCATAATGTACACTACATTATTATGAGTGATTTAATATATATTGTGCATCGTTACAAAAAAACAAAGTACTGGTTGTATTGTTTAGTTTTTATAATTTGCCTAACAATGTAAACTAGCCTTGAACAACTTCAGCTTTAATTATGTTATTTTTACTTTTTGATACATATATAAAATAAAATTTTTATATACTTGCAGGTTGGATTGTGGAGTGTATATTATGAAATATATGGAAATTCTTAGCAATAATGAACGGCTACCAAGCTCCTTTTCGAGGAAAGAAATTCAAGAAATAAGAGCTGAAATAGCAGTTGGTCTATTTACCAGTAACAAGTATAGTTGGAGTGAAGTTAAGCATCTGAGCTATATTATGTTTCAAGATGACCTTGGGCAAAAATTTGCGTTTTTATATACTTGAATCGAATGCTCGATTAGGACCACGAAACAAACATTTATATGCTTATCTAGAGCAAGCATCAAATATTCACGTGTTCGACCCAGAGCAAGCTAAGGGTAAATAGTTGCTTGATTCGAAGTGAGGTTTGGGGAAACTTCATTTCAGCATGGAGCTAGCTCTCGGTAATGATAGTTGCCAACTCGATTATTTCCAAATCGTATCAAACTTTCGAATGAATTATTGATAGGGATCATTGCCCAAGTGAATAGAAGCCCCACCAAAATTTAGTTTGAGTAAGTAAATCCGATCTCTTTTCAGATCATGCAATTCCTTCTTAACCAACTCCTTATAAAACCCATCTATCGTGCCATAGACACTCCGAAACATCTCCATCGAAGGGAAAAATTCAAGGGAATAGCATTTCTTTACTTAGCTTGTTGTTCGGCTTTACCCTAGTTCGTCAGTACGAGCATTTACCCTAGTTCAGTGCACCAATGGCAACATTTTGACCATGCCGCTTGTTTTCGCCTTAACATGGTTTGGGAGTAATCTATGTGACTAAGGGCTAGACCTCAATGGTTCATGGAAATAAGGCCACTCTACCACTAACAATACCCTATTGCGTATTTAAGTTTTTTTAAAGGATTCAATCAATGGACCTTACGAAATTTCAATATAAGGAAAGCACTACGACAAATTTTTCGAATAGATCAAATTTTTTTACATGTGCCCATGAGAATTGAGACGACCTGCCCACATCAGAATCTCACAGCGGAATGGAACAACATATAATATATCACATAAATATTACATAGTTTACATATATCAGAGTTATACAATATCAATACATATGACGTCATACATACATCTACCACTATATACAGCAGAGGTACATCATACATCAACTAACACAGCGGAACTAGATTGATAGCTACATACGTCTGGAAACTCCTGCTCCAAACTCCTCCAGAAATCAAAGTCCAAACCTATCACTTGGCTACTCATAAAAATTTGAGTACCCAAGAGTTTATGAGAAAAAAAATATAAACTCTAGGTCAGACATGGGTCTGGTATGAGTAAACGGTTTAAGGTTGTTTAACTTTGAAAAGCATTTGAAAATAAGGGCATCACGTAAGACTCCCACAAATAAATACAGGTAAGTTTTTACCTTACGCTAACCAAAACATTTCATAGAAAATCCAGTGATATTATAATAGTGTCTAGGGTTTTCAAGTAAATAGAAAATAGCCGAAATTGTTGCATGATTAAATTCCAGCTACTAGCCACAAAAGTGGGTAATACAAATCAAAACCGTAGGGTCTCGTAGGGAAAATGGATTTCCAACAAAGGCAGGGCTACTGGGTACCGTCCATCACAGTACGGGGCCTAGATCACCGTACTGAGGATCACTCCCGACCCTCTACAACACAAGACCGAAACCATTCCTTACTGAACAGTACCGAACAAGATAAACCCCGCGGTTGTAGCTAGAAGCCGCCCACACAGCCGAAATATAGAAGGGACATCTAGACAGGGGAAATATCTTGTCCTGCTTGGGCATGACCCACCTAACCTTGCTGCATCTCCCCTGTTTTAGCCATTCTCGGTTGATGAGGCTTGAGGCTGCGATTACCTTTATAGAACATATTTCTTAGAATTCTCATCGTCCGCCTGACGATGTGCTGAAAGCATTCAATCCCTACAAGTTCGTTCCGGATTCGAACGAAACCAAAGGCATTATCTCGTTACACTCGTTATGGAATCACCCTCAGAGTTAACGACGATAACCCTTGCAATCTGAAAACACCATCTCGATCTTCCTTTGATAAGTCACGACCTATCGTTTAATTTGGATCGATGTGGTTTTCGGAGAATCAAATTTGATTCTTCCGATCCCGGTCTCATTGAATCCAAAAGACATTTTAAGGGCCAGGTTGTCTAATTAACTTAACAGATTTAAATAATTTAAATTCAACAATTGAATTAACATAGCATTTATCACAGATAAAACATATACAAGCATCATAGATATAACATAACATATCACAGAGCATCACAGAACATCATCAATAGATATCACAATCAGATATTCTACTCTTACAATCCATAAGCAGTCATCTTCAAGTCTTATTTGTAATTAATTCTGTTTAGAATTAATTACTGGAGAGTTAATGGCTTAACTCTATTTAATTAATGATTAATTAACAATTAATTACCTATTTCATTCCAGATCGTTTAATTAATGATTCCTTAATTAATCATTTAGTCTTAATTTCATCATTACTTTATTTCTCACTATTATTTAATTACTTCCTTAATCAAGTGATTAAATTTTAATTTCTTAATTAACTATTCCTTGATCATTTATTAATATCTTTAATTATCTATCAATAAAACTTAATTATCCAATTATTATATGTTATTTTCTTAATCAATCATTTATTCATTACACTTTTATTTATTTATTTATTTATTTAAATCACTTGATTACTCTTAATTATAAATCCCTAATTAAGTAACTAAAGTAGTTAATTCTAAATTTAGTAATTGCTTAAGCGTTATCTAAATCTAACTCTAATCATAATATAATTATTCTTAATTATTTTCAAAAAATAATAAATGTTAATTATTCGACTTAATTAACATTTTAAATAAATCTGCATAAAATCTGGAAATCAATTTAATATTACAACTAACCCTTAATGTTAACTGATTTTCATACAGGCCTTTAACCAAATTACTAATTTTAAAACTGTAATCAAGTGATAATTACATTGTTAAGTATTTCTTGAATTATTTAGCCTGAATCTCATCTCCTAAAAAAACAAAACTGCAGATTAAACAAACCCAAAGCTTCCCTGGAAAAAACCCGAGACCACCCCTACGTTCACTCGATTATAGCTTCGAGTAACACGCCAACTACCCCGAGAAATCCCCTGGAACCCCTTCTTCTCCTTCACTTTTTTTTATACAGTAAGTTGAAATCTTAAACTAAGAATAAGAGGGAACCATCAGTAACTCACATGACACGACACGACATGAAACAAAACCGAGTCTTCTCCCCATTTTACTCGAGCGTGACACGATGCAGACCTCTTCACTTCATCACCGACACGACACCCCACCCCAATGCCACCGTGCACGTGAACGGTGGTTCGCCACGACTCCGACCAATTCCATCACCTCCAACAACCCACAAATTGGCCCATTCCTCGAAATCAGAACTCAAATTAACACGAACAGATCAAATTCGAAAAATCACCTGACGTACGAACAAAAACTCGAACTACCCTAAGACATTGCTTCGCCCCTACCACCACTGACCATCGGAGGCGAAGATGCTTCACCTATGCCTCGTCCACATCCTCCCCTAACACCCCCTAGAATCGCGTTCGACTCGAACACGCGATGAGGCCGAAACCTCTATTTTACAGACATGAAAAAAAACTAGAACACAAGCCCTAACTTTCCTACATTCGACAAATTCTAGAATCTGAAAAAATGTTCAGTATTTTTCCCAACATCTTGAATGTTCGAACTACCTACAAGACAAATTTCGACAATTTAAATTGTATCATTAACTAGGAATTTGCAAAAATACAAATTTTGTCTATTTACAAACTGCTATTTAAATATCAATCTATTAATCTTGATTCTCGTTATAAAAACTTTGATTTGCAGTATATATTCAATATACAATCTTGAATCAACATTCTGCAACATTCGAAAATTATCAATGATCACTTAATCTACCTATATTTCAATATGACAGTGAAGTACTTGATGAAATGATTTGTAATCGCCCTTTAGAAATCTTAGTTTAAGTTTACATCTTGTTTGCTAAGGAAATCAAAGTTTATCAATGATCAAATAAGAGTATCCTTGAGTTAATGATTCAATATGAACCCTGTACCAATTTACAGAAAACACAGTGCATCTCAACATATGCAAACTGAAAAATATACAAATCAACTCATCAGATAAATTTGAACTATTTAAATTAGCTTAAAACTTTTTAAAAATTTAGTTTACTCACAGAAAATCCCTTTGAGCAGAAAGAAGCACCGATGTTTCGAAATCTTGTTGCTTTTGAAACTGCTTGCATATTTTCTATGTTTTTATTCAGTTAGAAACTGTTCTTAGTTCTTTTTTTTTTCAGGTTTGCTAATCTATTTTCTTACTGAACGAACTAAATTGGCCAGTTGTATCCATATATAAATAAGAAAAGGACCGGAAGCTCAAGGTAGGTAATAACTAGTTAGGCCTTTTCTCACTTTTGTTTTGATATGAGCAAATCTAAAAAAATATTTTGAGCTGACATAATGTTAATCTTGAGCAGAAATTGTGTAGTACTTTAGTTTCAAACTTAGTTTACATAATTATTATTTGTTCTGTTGACATAACATTGCAGGTCAAAGGATTGTGGATGAAGCTTGGTTTATGAAGATAATTAGTTTTATATACAAAATCTTGTCTTGTATCTTGATTAGTTGTATACTTATAAAAAATGTTGTTGTGTATTGTTTTCTTTAGTTTGAATCTGCGGGCAAACATTTGGGCTTTATGAGTGAAGATATTATGTGTATTTAAATGTTTGTAGTTACATTTGTATTTGAATATTATGAGTACTTTGTTCTCTCAGTACAAAAATCTTTTTTGCACAAGAATAAGGAATGAGTACTTTGACTCCTTTGCACACACATGATTGCACAGCATCACTTGATCAAGGATATATATATATATATATATATATATATATATATATGAAGATATTTTGTAAGTACATATTTGTTTTGTTATTATATTATTTTCTAGCTTACAAAATGTTCATACATATGTATCATGTTCTCACTTTACATTTGACTTATTTTATCTTATTTTATGCTTTGTTATTGTGTATATTTATTCGTTTTATTATTCTATTTATACTTTGGCCTAGATTTCATTCTATTCTATATAACTTTCGTTTGATACTTAAACATATTTTTATGCATTCACATTTACAGTTGATGTTGTATGTTTAACAAAATTATCTAATCCTTGCTTTATATTTTACATTTAGATTTTATATTACTAGAATTAGATTTTAAATTTCAAACATTATCATTCATATGTATTATTTTATCAAATGTAAGCAATGTAAAACATTATAATGTAATTATATAAGGTAAATTTTATCAAAAATATTGTTAAGAATCTTTTATTTTAGAATTTTCAAACATCATTATCTATATGTATTATTTTATTCTAAATATAAACAAAGTAAAGTATTTTGAGTAATTATATAAGATAGATTTTTATTGTGAATATTATTGAAATACTTATTTCAAATTTCCAAATCAATCTCCTTTTTAAAATACAGTTTATATAAATAAATGGCAGTATTTCCAAATCATATTTATTTTAATATGATCAATTACATTTTATTAAATTAGATTAAACATTTATTAAAATAAAAGGGCCAAAAATCAGGATCGTTACATTCCTCCCCCCTTAAAAGAATTTTGTCCCCGAAATTTAAAACAAAGATAATTTGAAAAGCTGGTATGCCAATCATTCAAACATAAATATCATTTATATATTAACAAACAACCAAACAGTCTATCCTAACCTAAAACACTAGTTATTCGAACACAAAACCGGATAAACTTCCCTAAAATTATCGAGAGTTTGTTTCTCAATGATCAACAATCCAAACTGGATTCCTGACCACAGTTAAATTTGATTCAACTTCCAAATTCCTGAATTACTGGTTTAACAACTAATGATGAATCATGAACAAATTTCTAAGATGGGATATACAGAATACACAATAAATTCCAGACATCCATTCTGGCAATTCAATTCTGAAATCTACAGTATTAACTCTTTCCAAATTTTATTGACTTCTTTACAGAATTTCAATATCTATTTAATCAAGCCCGTACGATGTACATATACCATTCGTACGCAATACCAAATCCGATCACTCACTCAATCACACAATTTCACTTCCGAACTAGTATCGTCCACCCGACTTCCTAGTGCGGACTCAGAACAGGTTTCTTGATCAGAAACTGTCATTCTCCTTGAATAGTCATAACTATGATAGAGAAATTCCAGAACCAATCAAAATCCATATCCATGGTTCGTCATTGAAAATCGAGTGAAAAATCCTAACTCGGATCTATAACTATCTCGAAATTCTGTGCTCGAATCTGGATCAAATTGTAATGCGAATAAAATAATATACGTTCATCCTATGTATTTATATTCATTGATTATCAATCATATCAATTTTCTTTTATTCACATCATTCTGATTTCCATTCACTTGGAAATTTTTTTTCCCAGTGTCAAATTTACTTAAGAATTCTACCACTCATTTCTTAAGTTTAATATAAGCATTATATATATACTCTTTTATTATTACTCTACCACTTTAGCCTTTATATCTTTTTATTTAAATCTGAATTTCAAATTTCATGTGAATTCAAATTTTCTTCAACTCTGAATATTTAATTTTATTCAATCTCATTTACGTCAAAAGACCTATTTTCTTATGCAATTCGACAATGCTATTGTGAATAAATAATCACCTAAGCTTTATAACAATTCTTAAATTGATTCCAGCTCAATTTACACATGACTCCATCACATTTAATGTATTCACAATATCTACATTGCATTTTCTTTCATTTCAACAGGTTTGGTTCCAGACCATTTTATTAAACTCGACAACCAATATTTTAAATAACCATCTCACAATTTACTCAAGTTATCTATTTTCTTCAAACTGCTCCACCTAATAACTTAGGTTTATTCTATTTCACCAATTTCCATTCAAATCTTTGATTTGATTTTCTTTTAATCAAATCCCAACTATTTACTGATTAGTTTATTCCTTTATCCATTCTTAAATTTACAGGAACAATTATTATTGTATTTATAATAAAGTCATTTAATTGATGCTTGGATTAGATTTATTTAAAATTCACACCAATTCTGTTTTTACTCAATTCAATACTTACTTATTTACTTAAGAATTTTATTCCATTCAACATTATTTATAACTCGATTAAATTCATCTAAATTCAGCTTTATTACGACTCAACTTCAGTTAAATTTAGCTACTTACCATTCCTTTAAATTTATTTCTCAATATATGAGCTCAAAACTTATTTATCTACTTAACAACTTATATTACTCATTTGGGTCCTTTCATCTTGTAATCACTATTCCAGATTACATATATATAACACTTACTATCTTAAGGTATACATTTCATTTTGCCATTACAATTATTTTCCCTTCCAGGTTTATATCCAGTTACGTTCATTTTGAATTTCAATTCTATTTAACTTATCTCAGGTTAAGCTCCAATATGTTTTCTTATTTTCATTTACTTAAGTTAAATTTAAATTACGGGATTACAATTCCCGATTTCTTCTTATTAATAACAGCTTTACTTTATAAGTTCGATAGTTGATTTTTTCAAACCTTTCACATTATTAAATAGAATTCTTTGAATTCAATTGCCCGGTTTTCATTTCCAAAATCATTTTGAAAGGATAACTACACTTACCCACTTGGTGTCAAATCAAATTTTCAAATTCCAAACACTTCTTGTCACTAAAACAAAATTTCCTTTTGAAATTTCTAAAACAACTTGTATACCCAACAAGCCCAAATAATTTATCATGACCAACTATTCTGGTAGCAATCCATCACTTTAAAAACTCGAAAATGAATACTGATGATGTGGCCATCATCATCAGGATTATTTTCCAGCGACTGAAGTGAGTTCAGTGCTTCCTTACTTCCACAATTTCTACCTAAAACAATTTCCACTCAACAATATTTTCCAAAACAATACTTCATTATTACCTTCAAATCTTTGGAAAAACATTTCAAACATTGCCAAGATTTTTAAATTCCCTTATCCTTTGTTTAAATTCATTTAAACACCCTTTAAATTTCCAGGACGTAAATTCAATTTAATCAAATTTTAATTATATTCTTATTTTTATTAGACAATTTTATTTGATTATAAGCCACTCCAATTTTTAAATTTTCTTTGATTGTAGTATTAACAACCGCCCATTCAAATATATATAATAATTTCAGAAAAATATTTCTTTTACATCAAAATATAGTCTTGGGTAAAATTATTTCATTTACCCTACTTTAAGAACAATACTGTGTCAGTTTATCTTGCTTAAGAGTTTAGAAATCCCTATCGATGAAATGGCATCCCACACATCGACCAGAATCCATAAACACTCAACAGATAAGTCAACACAATATAAAAACAATTTTATATTCCCTAAAAAATACGCTCTCATATCTATTAATATACACAAACTCATTTTAGAGTTCTACAAACTCTATTCTATGAGTAAGTCCTACCAGAGCCAAGGTTATCATCTAACCTATGATCTGATACCAACTGTGACGACCCGCCCTTCTACTTCCAGAAAGACGTATCATCATTAAGAAAGAAAGGGATAGAAATAGAAAGAAAGAGAAAGAAAGAACAACAACATCAGAATCTCACAGCGGAACGGAACAACATATAATATATCACATAAATATTACATAGTTTTACATATATCAGAGTTATACAATATCAATACATATGACGTCATACATACATCTATCACTATATACATCAGAGGTACATCATACATTAACTAACACAACGGAACTAGATAGATAGCTATATATGTCTGGAAACTCCTGCTCCAAGCTCCTCTAGAAAAAGTCCAAACCAATCACTTGGCTACTCATAAAAATTTGAGTACCCAAGAGTTTATGAAAATCAAAATATAAACTCCTGGTCAGACATGGGTCTGGTAAGAGTAAACGGTTCAAGGTTGTTTAACTTTGAAAAGAGTTTGAAAATAAGGGTATCACGTAAGACTCCCCATAAATAAATACGGCTATGTTTTTACCTTACGCTAACCAAAACATTTCATAGGAAATCCAGTGATATTATAATAGTGTCTAGGGTTTTCAAGTAAATAGAAAATAGCCGAAATTGTTACATTATTAAATTCCATCTACTAGCCACAAAAGTGGGTAATACAAATCAAAACCGTAGGGTCTCGTAGGGAAAATGGATTTCCAACAATGGCAGGGCTACTGGGGTACCGCCCGTCACAGTACGGGGCGTAGATCACCGTACCGAGGATCACTTCCGACCCCCTACAACACAAGGCCGGAACCATTCCTTACTGAATAGTCCCGAACAAGATATACCCCACGGTTGTAGCTAGCAACCACCCACACAGCCGAAATATAAAAGGGACATCTAGACAAGGGGAAATATCTTGTCCTGCTTGGGCATGACCCACCTAACCTTGCTGCATCTCCCCTGTTTTAGCCATTCCCGGTTGATGAGGCTTGAGGCTACGATTACCTTTATAGAACATATTTCTTAGAATGCTCATCGTCCACCTGACGACGTGCTGAAAGCATTCAATCCATACAAGTTCATTCCGGGTTCGAACGAAACCGAAGGCATTATCTCGTTACACTCGTTTTGGAATCACCCTCAGAGTTAACGACGATAACCCTTGCAATCTGAAAACATCATCTCGATCTTCATTTGATAAGTCACGACCTATCGTTTAATTTGGATCGATGTTGTTTTCGGAGAATCAAATATGATTCTTCCGATCCCGGTCTCACCGAATCCAAACGCCATTTTAAGGGCCAAGTTGTCTAATTAACTTAACGGATTTAAATAATTTAAATTCAACAATTGAATTAACATAGAATTCGTCACAGGTAAAACATATACAAGCATCATAGATATAACATAACATATCACAGAGCATCACAGAACATCATCAATAGATATCACAATCAGATATTCTACTCATACAATACATAAGCAGTCATCTTCAAGTCTTATTTGTAATTAATTCTGTTTAGAATTAATTACTTGAGAGTTAATCGCTTAACTCTATTCAATTAATCATTAATTAACAATTAATTACCTATTTCATTCCAGATTGTTTAATTAATGATTCCTTAATTAATCATTTAGTCTTAGTTTGATCATTACTTTATTTCTCACTATTATTTAGTTACTTCCTTAACCAAGTGATTAAATTTTAATTTCTTAATTAACTGTTCCTTGATCATTTATTAATATCTTGAATTATCTATCAATAAAACTTAATTATCCAATTATTATCTGTTATTTTCTTAATCAATCATTTATTCATTACACTTTTATTTATTTATTTAAATCACTTGATTACTCTGAATTATAAATCCCTAATTAAGTAACTAAAGTAGTTAATTCTAAATTTAGTAATTGCTTAAGCGTTATCTAAATCTTACTCTAATCATAATATAATTATTCTTAATTATTTTCAAAAAATAATAAATGTTAATTATTCGACTTAATTAACATTTTAAAGAAATCTGCATAAAATCTGGAAATCAATTTAATATTACAACTAACCCTTAATGTTAATTGATTTTCATACAGGCCTTTAACCAAATTACTAATTTTAAAACTGTAATCAAGTGATAATTACATTGTTAAATATTTCTTGAATTATTTATCCTGAATCTCATCTCCTAAAAAAACAAAACTGCAGATTAAACAAACCCAAAGCTTCCCTGCAAAAAACCCGAGATCACCCCTACGTTCACTCGAGTATAGCTTCGAGTAACATGCCAACTACCCCGAGAATTCCCCTGGAACCCCTTCTTCTCCTTCACTTTTTTTTATACAGTAAGTTGAAATCTTAAACTAAGAATGAGAGGGAACCATCAGTAACTCACACGACACGACATGAAACAAAACCGAGTCTTCTCCCCATTTTACTCGAGTGTGACTCGATGCAGACCTCTTCACTTCATCACCGACACAACACCCCACCCCAATGCCACCGTGCACATGCACGTTGGTTCGCCACGACTCCGGCCACTTCCATCACCTCCAACAACCCACAAATCGGCCCATTCCTCGAATTCAGTACTCAAATTAACACGAACAGATCGAATTCGAAAAATCACCTGACGCACGAACAAAAACTCAAACTGCCCTGAGACATTGCTCCGCCCCTACCACCACTGACCATCGGAGGCGAAGATGCTTCACCTATGCCTCATCCACATCCTCCCCTAACACCCCCCAAAATCGCGATCAACTCGAACACACGATGAGGCCGAAACCACTATTTTACAAACATGAAAAAAAACTAGAACACAAGCCCTAATTTTCCTTCATTCGACAAATTCTAGAATCTGAAAAATTGTTCAGTATTTTTCCCAACATCTTGAATGTTCGAACTACCTTCAAGACAAATTTCAACAATTTAAATTGTATCATTAACTAGGAATTTGCAAAAATACAAATTTTGTCTATTTACAAACTGCTATTTAAATATCAATCTATAAATCTTGATTCTCGTTATAAAAACTTTGATTTGCAGTATATATTCAATATACAATCTTGAATCAACATTCTACAACATTCGAAAATTATCAATGATCACTTAATCTACCTGTATTTCAACATGACAGTGAAGTACTTGATGAAATGATTTGTAATCGCCCTTTAGAAATCTTTGTTTAAGTTTACATCTGGTTTTCTAAGGAAATCAAAGTTTATCAATGATCAAATAAGAGTATCCTTGAGTTAATGATTCAAATATGAACCCTGTACCAATTTACAGAAAACACAGTGCGTCTCAACATATGCAAACTGAAGCACATACAAATCAACTCATCAGATAAATTTGAACTATTTAAATTAGCTTAAATTTTTTTAAAAATTTAGTTTACTCGCAGAAAATCCCTTTGAGCAGAAAGAAGCACTGATGTTTCGAAATCTCATTGCTTTTGAAACTGCTTGCATATTTTCTGTGTTTTTGAATTCAGTTAGAAACTGTTCTTAGTTCTTTTTTTTCAAGTTTGCTAATCTATTTTCTTACTGAACGAACTAAATTGGCCAGTTGTATCCATATATAAATAAGAAAAGGACTGGAAGCTCAAGGTAGGTAATAACTAGTTAGTCCTTTTCTCACTTTTGTTTTGATATGAGCAAATCTAAAAAAATATTTTGAGCCGACATAATGTTAAGCTTGAGATGAAATTATGTAGTACTTTGATATCAAACATAATTTACATAATTATTATTTGTTCCGTTGACATAACATTGCAGGTTAAAGGCTTGTGGATGAAGCTTGGTTTATGAAGATAATTAGTTTTATATAAAAAATCTTGTCTTATATCTTGATTAGTTGCATACTTATAAAAAATGTTGCTGTGTATTGTTTTCTTTAGTTTGAATCTGCGGGCAAACATTTGGGCTTTATGAGTGAAGATATTATGCGTATTTAAATGTTTGTAGTTACATTTGTAATTGAATATTATGAGTACTTTGTTCTCTCAGTACAAAAATCTTTTTTGCACAGGAATAAGGAATGAGTACTTCGACTCCTTTGCACACACATGATTACACAGCATCACTTGATCAAGGATATATATATATATATATATATATATATGAAGATATTTTGTAAGTACATATTTGTTTTGTTATTATATTATTTTCTAGCTTACAAAATGTTCATACATATGTATCATGTTCTCACTTTACGTTTGACTTATTTTATCTTATTTTATGCTTTGTTCTTGTGTATATTTATTCGTTTTATTATTCTATTTATACTTTGTTCTAGATTTCATTCTATTCTATATAACTTTCGTTTTATACTTAAACATATTTTTTATGCTTTCACATTTATAGTTGATGTTGTATGTTTAACAAAATTATCTACTCCTTGCTTTATATTTTACATCTAGATTTTATATTACTAGAATTTGATTTTAAATTTCAAACATTATCATTCATATGTATTATTTTATCAAATATAAGCAATGTAAAATATTTTAATTTAATTATATAAGGTAAATTTTATCAAAAATATTTTTAAGAATCTTTTATTTTAGAATTTTCAAACATCATTATCTATATGTATTATTTTATTATAAATATAAACTAAGTAAATTATTTTGAGTAATTATATAAGGTAGATTTTTATTGTGAATATTATTGAAATACTTATTTCAAATTTCCAAATCAATCTCCTTTTTAAAATACAGATTATATAAATGAATGGCAGTATTTCCAAATCATATTTATTTTAATATGATCAATTACATTTTATTAAATTAGATTAAACATTTATTAAAATAAACGGGCCAAAAATCAGGGTCGTTACAAGAATACTTGCGCATCCCTACTATGGGTCAAGAGGAGGTCCTTGTGCTACGTACATTCAAAGATTTGATGGTTCACGAGATTTTACAATTCACACTAAGTGTTGCATTTTGCTATGTTCCTCATCGACACAGGAGCCAAGATATCTATTGCGAGGAGTCATTCAAATGCTCGTTGGAATAACACAAAGCACATCAAAATAATGGCAAGCTCTCTAACAACAATTGTCCTTGGCACAAACCATGCTGGTTTCTTATTTCTACTCAACTTCTTAATTCAATTGAAGCAAGATGAAGGCAACAAATTGAATCCATCTAAACTACGTAAGTACTAACGGCACAAATATGTTGTTCTTGAAGGGTATGAATACAATTTCGTAGTTGTTCGAAAAGGATCTCTACAATGATCCTTCCGTAGGTTCACCTATAGAAACTTGTTATGACTTATTCTTCCTCTAAATGATAAGGTTTAGTGGAATTCACGCGATGCCAAAGGCGGCGAACCACCTTTATCGTCACCATCCAAACACTTCACCAGACCATTCAATTTGTAGGTGTAATGGGTGGTGTGCGCAAAGGGCATTTACATAATCAATGTGAGCTGATGATTGGCGTTTACTAGGAACTCCTTGTTGAAGACCAATAATTGCAACGATTTATTCCCATCATGATGAAATTTTTGAAAGATTACCCATGTCTATTAACAAAGGATTAAACTCGCTGAATACATCAGTGTAGCGTGCGAGTTATACTAATGTTTTTAATTGACGATCTCGATGACTAATAATGTACATCCCGAATAAAATTGAACATGTTCCTCTTCCTTACCATTGTTTTTCCAAAGAAAAAAGATATCAATCAAGTTTGAGCATTAGAAAGCACAAGTTAAGTCAATGCAGTGTTGAATAGTGCAAGTGTGTGTAAGTGTTCGACTATAATCACCTTACAGACCATGTATGGGAGCTTTGCTCATTGGTAGATCAGACAAAGGATCTAGTGGTAGGTTAATGGATGACTTGGATCGATCATAAACCCAACTTCTTGAAAGCTTGTGTACATTTTGCTTTTTTTTTTCTTGTCTTCAACCTGGAGTTGTGAGACTTGTGAGGATCTTACACCCACCCCAAGATCAATTTTATTTCCATCATGACCCAATTAAAGTGTAGTTAGCTTGAGGTAACTAGCTTGGTCCCATGAAGTTATATTTTAAATTTAGAGTCGATTTGAGTTCAATGCAAAAATCATAGATGAAGTTAGGATTTGTATGAATCGAGTAGGAATGATCTATGGAACAGTTCAGGTCATCAAGGGACATTCAATGTCTTGGAATCCACGAAGTCAATTCATGTGAAAATTCTAGAGAATCAGTGAAATTAGAAGGAGAGGCTATAAAAAACAATCACATATTGATAAATGCAGGATGACCTATCGTTAATACTGTTTCATCTTGCTTCGCTCATATCTCGGGCATGCATACGATATTCACAAGCATAATAAGTAGCTATGACTTAGAAATGAACCATATTGACGATGAGATAAACATTCAAATCCTATTAATAAAGAACTTTGACCATTATTGGTCCATCCACGGTTGACTCCCAGTCGAGAAGGACTAGGATAAAATGGAATAGAAACCACATGACATTGCTTCAATTATCAAAGAGATTCATTCCGATCTTCTTTGAATTATCTCTATTTCAATTTCAATTGTGTTTTGAACTACGACCAACTCGAACTAAACTACTTCCAGAATAATGTAGGTGATTAAGTACTTTGAGTTGGGCGTCTACCAATTTCCATGAACAATGATTGGACCTTTGGAGTTTCATCAAGATAAGCATGATTCAGTCGCCCATCAGCTACCACATCCCCCTAACTTAGGGATGTGGACTTGAGATGGAAAAGCTGACAAGGTCAGAATCCAATATCAAGTGGATGCAACTGACCATCCATTCAAGAACCTCCACATTTGACTTAGAGATCTCAGAAAGACCTAGAGCGAACGTGGCCCAATCATCCACTCCCTGGATCATAAAAGAAGATCAACAAAATACATATTTCTCTTTCGAAGCCCAGTGATGCTGGGATCCAACTAAAGTGGACGTGATTCGACTGTCCAGACATTAACTCCTGCTTTGAACACGAGTCGGTTTGTAAGCCCAAATAAAAGTAGATGTGACTGACTGCCCACTCATCAACCATCGCTCTCAGCACATGGACACAACTACATCCTGGTGTGGATGTGACTTAACTGTCGGCCCAATAACTCTCTGCCTCCACTTGTTAGGAAGAATGTAAATTGTACAAGGCCTGATCATGTAACCCCATGGATGTAATCAAGCCATCAATCACTTGCTTCATTCCTCAACTTGATTGGCGGAGCTATAATCACCAATTGGACATGAATCGACCATCCATTTTTCAAGTTTTTTCCTTGATGCTAGGGCTAGAGTTCTATCCCATAAATTGATGTCATACAACCTTCCATGTCACGTACGGGATTCTCGACTTTCGAAAATCGACATCAATACGTCCACTGTATCAATTGCCGAACAATCGAATGCCGGAAAACCGAACCATGAGGGTTAAAAAGAAGAGGTAGAAGAAAAAGATAGAAGAAGTAAGGAAACATAACATAAACAATAACAAAATCTCACAGTCGCAGCGGAACAACATATAGTAGATAAATGAATATCTTTAAAACAAAGAACAATATCAGTTATTACATTACATCACTTTACATTACATTATCAGAGTTTACAAAAACAAACAGCGGAACAGAAATACTATATACTAGTGGTACATCTCGCCATCTAGCTCGCCTCCTGAGCTCCATAGCACTCCTAAATCCAGAATAACCTGATAACCTAACTCTAGACTGTCCATGTGGAAATTGGTGGGCACCCAGAGTTTAGGAAGGGAACAATAAACTCCAGGTCAGTCATGGGACTAGTGTGATAACTTAAAACAGTTTATCTTTAAAACAACAACATTCCATGGCATTACGCAAAATAAATCATTTTTGATATTATTAAAAGTGCATAGTGTAGAAAACATTTCGAAAATATAATAGTAACCCTAGTCAGCAAGGGCATTACGCACTTATGCCAACTATAGCTACCATGATCAATAGCAGGTTACCGCCACATTCTATGGCAGGTTATACAACTAAAACCGTATAGGGTACGTATTGTTTCTTTGGATTTTCCAACAAATGATCGGGCTAAGGAACTTCCCATACCGAAATGGAACGCCTCTGGAAGGACGCCCCCGAGAACCTGACCGGATCTCTGCTAAACAAGGCTGACGCTACCTCACGCTATACAGCTGTGACTAGGTAACTAACACACCGACGCTACCTCACGCTGTACAGCTGTGACTAGGTAAGTAACACACCGACGCTACCTCACGCTCTACAGCTGTGACTAGGTAACTAACACACCGACGCTACCTCAAGCTATACAGCTGTCACTAGGTAACTATCACACCGACGCTACCCCACGCTGTACAGCTGTAACTATGTAGCTAACACACAAGCTATGCCATCCCCCGGTCGTTACCGACCTTTATCCAAGGATCCTCAACCACAAAGCAACAACCACAAAGTAGTAAATATGCAGTAACCACATAGGTTCGACATCTGGGCTATATACCATGATATCACCTTCAATCCAGAAGGAAATGGACATATCCTAGGGCGCTACCCCTAACAAAAACCTTATCGCAACATTCCTGTTTCGACCATTACCGGGTTGTGAGGCCCGACTAAGTCTCGTCCACAAAGCTACGCTTTTTCACAAAGCCATGCTTCGATCGACAAATGATCAGCAACACTTCGTATGCCACATTACCAAATTAGGAATGTATCACTAGTAACCATCAACTATATAACCTCTGAGCTCGTACGTCTCAGAGAAGAGTGTTAAGCTAAGAGAATAAATTCTCCGCCACCACCAGAAATGTATTTGCTAGAAACCAGCTTTACATCTCAAAATGTAACACCAGACATACATCCATACAAGTCTATTCCGGGTTCGAACAGAACCGAAGGCACTATCGAAGAAGCCCTTGCAATCCGGGTATTCACAATCCCGATCGGACTTCCCATCACTTAGGGAATCTCTATAACTGAGCCATGATGCAAAGAAAATCGACAAGTCATCCTATCATTCTCGCAAATACCCGGTCTTCACCACCGGTCTTCAACGCTCTCCATATACACCGTATCACGATTCGGAATAGGTTATATGACACAAAGGTCCTCCCCCGGCTAAACGAATGACGAGCGCGATATTTTAGAAAAATAAGTGTAGCATTCAAATTCAATAAAATCACAACAATTTTCCACTTCGATCTTTAAAATAAAAGATTCATCACAATCACAAAGGTTCGATGTGGTTTCCGGATATCCACCTAGAATCTGACCCCCGGTCGCATCGAAATTCAAATGCCATTTAAAGGCAAATATTGATAGTCGGTTATTTAACTACCAATCAATATTCAGAACAATTTTCAGGTTTAAATAATTTTCCCAATTATTTATTTTCAAAATATCTTCACAAGATATATTTTCACACTTCAACCCTTTGTAAACAAATTTCAAATCACTTTTCAATCCTTTGAAAGCAAATTTCAAATCATTTCCCTACACAGGATATATTCACAAATATTTATTCATTTTCATTTCAAAATGGATTATTTAAATCAATTAAATAAATCCTTACCGATTTATTTTAAATTTACGTTCCAAATCCATAAATTTATTTCCACACTTAAAAAATAAATCAATATTTATTTTTAAACAAATTTCCCTTTTCTTTATAAATTCCATGGTGAATTTAAATTTCCAAATATCCACTGATATACGATTTTCAAATCGATTTCAAATATGCACTTTCGATTTATATTTAAAAGATATAATCTCAAAACATTCACTTCATATTGGAAAACATTTCCATAATTATTTAAAAATAAGTAGTTCAGAAATCCATTTATTTTCAATACTTAGAAAATATTCAATATACTTAAAACACGATTAAGTATATATTTTATTCTTTAAGGAAAACGTTCTCTTTAAACCCATTTATTCGAGTCAAAACGAATGCTGCGTAAAACATCGTTATAACAACCCAAAATCACTAGTATAGGGATTCGAAATTAAGATAGATATATAAACCCCAATATTATATAAAACATTTCCTTTCGAAAATCATTTACTATAACAACAGTGTTATAGTCCACCATTTCCTTATTTCTCAAAAACGTCTATGTCAACAATGAATGATGAAATCTATGGTTTTGATACTTAATACATTTTAAAACAACTTTTAAATCATTTTAATTCTATTTTTGAAATAAATCACTTCCTAAAACATTACTTTAATATATTATTCACTGTCCAAAATCGTGAATATAACTCGTTTACCAAATTCAACACTACCAATTTGATTTAAAGGATTATCCATTGTCCAAAATCGTGAATATAAATCGTTTACCAAAGTCAACACTACCAATTTGATCAAAAGGATTATCCACTGTCCAAAATCATGGATAATCTCCTTTAATAATCTATAATAATTAACTTATCAAAATAAGTCGTTTTCGGATTTATAAAAAACGTTTATAAATTCACATTTATATATTTTATAAAAACTTTAAAATATAAAATCCCTTCATTAAAAATTTCTAATTATATTTCATTTAAAAGCCAAAATCCAATTTATAAGTTAATTACTTATAAATCTTTTATTTTACCAAATCTATTCATTTTATAAATTCACAATTCGTAGATTCTATTCTTTTATAAAATCCATCTACATCATTATTTTAAAACATTTTCAAAACTCCTTTATAATTTCATCACCTTGATTTATAAAATTCCAATTTTATAAATCTTATATATAATGCTTTTATAATATATTCAAAAATCTCTATTTAAACTATTTTATAAAATCATTAACTGCATATTTTCAAAAATCATATTTTAACTATATTTCTCAAAAAACACAATTTTTATAACATTAAAATTATAACATTTATTTATTTAGAATAAATCAATTCTAGAATTCAATAAAACTTATACTTTCAAAAAATCACTTTAAAAACCCTTTTAAATTTGAAAATCATCACTTTAACACTTTTAATTTTTCAAAATAGGGCCAGTGCTACAACAGCACTAAATATGACAATCATGGCATCCAAAACATCATATATCATATGATAACAGAATATATCACAATATCTGTAAATAAACCAATACGGGTGAGGAATCCAGTTGGATCCCTCCAACCTGTTTCCCCACATCCACAGATGTTAGCAAAATACCAATCCCATTTGAAGACGAGATATCGCGGTACATGGGTTTTATAAAATATTATCCGCTATTATGTGGCGCAATAGGGTCTCATCCGCTATATAATGCGGGAAAATCAACTCCAAGTGCATATATAATACCAATTCCACTTCAAGGTGGAATATGGCGGTACATGTGTTTAATAAATAACCTCCGCTTAATATGCGGTGTATAGGGTCTATTTCAAAACAATAGATAGCAATTTATCATCCAAGCATATAATCAACAAAATCAAGCAATTTTAAATCTAGCTATTTAAAATACAAATCGAAACTAATTCAATTGAGTGAGAAGTTCTCACCTTGCTTCAAATACAGTCGCACCGTTTTATTTCGAATAAAATTAAACATGCGTTTAATTTTACCCAAATTTTTCACCAGCTCCAATCAATCCCAATCCAGCTGCATTGCGTAGTATTCGTCCATACGAACCCAACGCAAATCGTTTCGTAATTTTTCGACCTCGTATCAAAAAGTTATAGTGTTACAATGTTTATACGAGTTAAACTAAATCGATTTACAATTTTCTTTTATAATTTTAAACCTAAGATTCAATCTGGGCCGTGCAAAACCAATCCCTAGATCGTGGCCGCAATATTTTTTCTTCTTTCCTTTCCCAGGCTACATCGCGTACGTGATAACCCATCTCGCCGCCACTATCAATGAATTTCGCAACCACCTATGTCGACTTCCACGACAATCAAGCCCCGCTGTTCGAACGGCCATCACGAGGCGCACCTTCACCTACCACCAGGTCGAACTCGGTCATCCCTTGCTTTTGAAAAGCGCGCTCGAACCGTGCACAAACGTGAGCGATTTTCTGATGATCCATAGCGCTCAACCCAATCTCGATCATTGGATATCTAGATCACTCGATGCTCTACATTTTTCATGTTGAAAGTTTCTTGAATTGATGCTTGGATTAGAACAAGTCGAGGGAAGAAGAGTTGAAATTTTCAGCCATTGATTCTAATGGTGGCGGCTGAAGCTCTTGAAACCCTAGGGTTTGAGTTGTGTTGCAAATGAAGATAATAGAGGTACTTTTATAGAAAATTCACGAAACACTATTCATCCAAAATTTTCCGAACTCCAAACGAAGCGTTCCGGCTGACGTTTCTAGGGTTTACCCTGTGTTCCAGACACAATGGAATAGGTATCGAGAGCCAATTCGATCATATGTGTGAGTTACGGAAATAAACGGTCAAATTTAAATTAAACTAATTAAACTAATTTCTATGCGTTTTGGCTTTCCCCGGACAAATCGTAAATCCGATTGACACGAAATTTGAAATCTTACAATAATTTAACATTACGGATTCAATGAAACTGCTTTCGTCGAAATCCGAGACTGTTTGAAAAATGGCTATTTTAACTCGTTAATTAAATATTAAAATATTCAATTTTCACAAATTAACATTTAAATTTAAAAGTTCTATAACATCATTCTCACTCCAATAGGATTAAATATAACTTTACAAATCAATTTTAATCATATTAAACCCAGTTTCCAATTATTTCTGTAATTTCAAATATTAAATTATCGATTTAATTATCCAATTAAATCTAGATATTCGAAATTTAATTCACTTAACTTATAAAATTCATTCCTGAATCATCAAAATTAATTAAACATATGAATTTCAAATGACATAAATTATGGGTCGTTACAAACTTCCCCCTTAAAAGAATTTCGTCCTCGAAATTACCAAGTAAGAAAAAGTTATAGAATCCATTAACTTTTCAAAACAAACTGTTCAAATTAAATTTCAAATTCATTCAAACATTTTAACTTTTCCATAATCCATAGTTAAACTTCTTACAATAACTTTACTAAGTTTCAAATCATACTTAGTTACCTTTCCAAAATCATCTACACTGTTTAACTTTTGACTCCAAATCAAAGTTACAGTTTAAAAAATTTCCAATTTACTCAAAAATATCCCCACACCTTAAACTTTTGAAAAATTTCGCCAGCGTCTCCTTTGCGCGGCTTGCTTGGTACGACTAAAAAAAATGGCACCATGGCCCCCAGATTTCAAAAACAAAACAAAAAGCCAAGTGGCTGGACAAGAAAATCATCAAATTTCATACTGAAATAGAAATATATACCTTTTTTGTCGGGCAATTCAACTTTTTTACCTTCGAAATCAAAATCCCAATTTCCTTTAATACACCTTTATATCCTGCTAATCATAATATCCATTTTCATTCGATCTCACATTTTCAATTTCGTTTGAATTCAATTTACAATTTCAATTCTATTTGGATTCAATTTACCTTCTGATTATTGAATTTTATCAATTATTTTTCATTCACAATTGATTCATATCACTATTTTAAATTAGTTTTATTTACTAATTCATTACAAATTCCAATTCATTTTATCCCAAACTATTCAAATTGGCTTTCAATATTCAGTTACAGTTTCCAGTTTTATTCTTTTGTTCATTTCCAAAATTTATTTTCAATTCACTATTTTGGTTTACAACCACTTACATTAACTGGATTTCAAATTCCATATGAATTTTAATTTATCTTTCATTTATAATTATTAGATTCAATTCATTCTAATTAGTTTTACTTACCAATTTTATTTTAATACTCAGCTTCATTTGATCCTATTTGACAAATTTTTAATTTACTTGCAATTTCAAGATGAATTTCAACATTTAGTTTCCAATTTCATTTACTCACAATTGTAAATTCATCCATTCATAAATTCATTTCCATAATTCAAAATCAATTTCAACTCATTAGTTTCTATCCCAAATTTATTTTCAACTTAATAAATTTTATTCCATAACTATTTTTATCAGATTCTAGAGTCTATCCAACATTTCAAAATAATTTTTGAATCCAATTCAAATTATCCTTTGAATTTCAAAACCCAAATCCAAATTTTCCAAACAACTTGGCAGCAATCCCTCTTTTGGAAACCCGAAAATGAACACCGATGATGCTGCAGTCATCACCGAGGTTATTTTCCAGCGATCGAACAGAGTTTAGAGCTTTTATCTCTCCAAAAACATTTTTTTTCCAAACCCTCGAAAACCATTTTCAAAATATTTCCAAATTGCAAACCCTTTCAAAACATTTCCAAATATTTCTCTGGAATTTTTTTATACAAATATCATTTACAATTTATATTCTCTAATTCTATTTGTATGTGAATTTATTTCTTAACTTTGGAGTTATTATTTCAATTTATTTTTTCAACATTAGTGATAATAATCTAATATCATCACTTTCTAGCAATCAAACAATCATATATTATAATAATTCATAGAAAATTTTCTCTTTTATATACGAAAATAATTTAGGTAAAATTATTTCATTTACCCTATTTTAAAACGATATCATGTCGAATTTGTTCTGTACAAGTGTTTAGAGATCCCTATAAATAACGTTAATTACTCGTATTGACCAGAATCCATATACCACTCAATAAACCAATCAACAAAATATAAAACAATTTCATATTCACTAACAAATACACACTCATATCTATTATTACACTCACACTCGATCTAGAGTGCCATTGACTCTATCTCCAATGAGTAACACCCAACAGAGCCAAGGTTGTCTCTTAACCAAATGCTCTGATACCACACTGTCACGTACGGGATTCTCGACTTTCGAAAATCGACATCAATACATCCACTGTATTAATTGCCAAACAATCGAATGCCGGAAAACCGAACCATGAGGGTTAAAAAGAAGAGGTAGATGAAAAAGATAGAAGTAAGGAAACAGAACAGAAACAATAACAGAATCTCACAGTCGCAGCGGAACAACATATAATAGATAAATGAATATCTTTAAAACAAAGAACTATATCAGTTATTACATAACATCACTTTACATTACATTATCAGAGTTTACAACAACAAACAACAGAAAAGAAATACTATATACTAGTGGTACGTCTCGCCTTCCAGCTCGCCTCCTGAGCTCCATAGCACTCCTAAATCCAGAATAACCTGATAACCTAACTCAAGACTGCCCGTGTGGAAATTGGTGGGCACCCAAAGTTTAGGAAGGGAACTGTAACGACTGGAAATTTTCTAACCCGAAAATTCCAGATAGTTATGAAAAAGAAGAAAGAGATAGAAGAAGAAGAACAGAAACACCAAACATCTCACAATCGCAGCGGATAAAATATAATAATAAATAATAACAGTTGCAAAAGAATACTATATCTGTCGATTACATTCTAATACATCAGAGTTTCACATTATATACAGTCACTGAATATTTACAATTATCATGTCTCAGATTAACAATAATATAAATACAGTGGATATACTCTATACGATATTGCCATCCAGCTCGCCCTTTGAGCTCCAGAACGTACCTACCTAGAAATCAGTAATACTCGGTCTGACCCGAGCATTACACCAAAGTAACACCCGGGTCAGGCTGGAATCCAGCGTGAGTAAACTCAACTAACATGAAATACCCAAGCAAACAACTTATATAAACCCGGGGGTAACTTATATCAATTTAACTAATTCACAATTTGCTATAGACAACACTTATTTCACATATTAATTTCTATGTACTAAACTTAGATAAATGTTCCAGTCTACTTAAATCATTTCAATCCAGCCTATTGATTTCACAAATCAATATATAAATATTTGAATTGGTTTCGGGTATTTCCCAAATACCCGACCCCGGTCTCCTCGAGACTCATATTATCCTAATCCCAAATTATTCAAATGAAATTCACAACATTTCATATTAGAGATATCAACTTATTCAAAACATCCAATACCATTCCATCATCCATAAGCAAAGCCTAATCCCATACACATTAATTCAATTGATTCAAATTGAATTTCAAACCTCAATCACATAGATTACTTCATTTAACGTTAATTAATTCCAAATTAATTGGTCAACCCATCATTATCCATCTTAATTAATCACCCTGGATTAATTATCTTTCAATTGCATTCAAGTAATTATCTTAAATCAACTTCACAATATTAATTAGTCTCTACCGAGATTATTAAGAAATCTTAATTTCTTCATGAATTAATTATTTATTTAATTACATTAATCCTTAATTTCTTAAACTAATTAATTTCCCATAAGTCACTTATTATAGATTAATCAATCTTAATTAATCAATTTTGATTACTTCATTAATTATACAAATTAAGGATTTTCAATTATGTTTTAATTTATTCTAATGAAATTTCGTTATATTAATGAAACCACAATATTAACCATTTTCAATTAATCCTAAACTGTAATTAACTATCCTTCATTTTACTTTATTCATAAATTAATTATCTCTTACTTAACTATCTTAATTAAACTCTTGATTAATTTCACCAAGTAATTATATTTTATTACTTACATTAAGTAATTATTTATCACACCATCAAATGATTATTCTAAATTCCTTTTACTTATTTAATTAACTTACAACTCAATTCCTTATTTATTCAAATCGTTAATTACTAAGTCAAATAACCCAAATCATTAATTAATTAAATCCATAAATTATTCATTTCAAATTCCTTACTAATTTAAATGAATCACAACACATCAAGCCCTTACTAAATATAAAATGAAATCATTTTCTTATTTATGATTTCTGTTTGAAACAATTTAAAACCCCATATACTTCGAGTCAATCCACAATTAACTCGAGAATCAATCAAAACCAAAGTCACATCATCATCCATATGCATCCAATCAACTTAAACATTCAACCAATTATTTAAATTTAACCCTATAAATTTAAATAAGAACCAGACAGAGTGCGATTTACTCACCTTTGCTTTTATTTGCAATCCACCTCAAAATTGCCTCGGTTTCCTCGATTTGTTTCCTTCAGATTTAGACCTTGTATAAATAGTTATACGATCTTATTAATATTCGACCAAGTTCAATTTCTATTTAATAAGTTTCATTTTACCCAATAAGTTAATTTCAAACAAATTTTCTGTTTATAAAATATGTTCTATTTATCAAATAATTATATAAGTTTCTGAAATAAATTGATTTCCAATTTGTAAATTTAATTTAACTAAATCTTTATTTATGCACTAATTAAATTTTTCTAAACTATTTTTTTTTGTTTTTTTTCTTTCCCCTTTTCTTCTAAATCCTTACATATAATTCCAAATTCAAACCTAATAATTGTTCATACCTAGACTTCCAATTTCAACATTTCAGTAAACACAAAATAATTTCCCTTTTTTTTCCTTCTCTTTTTTTTCCATACATATATTATAAAAACTAAAAAAAACAGCTCACCCAAACTGTCGTGAGTCTCCCCCCACTGTCGTTCGTCGTGAACATCTCGAGCCTCCACCTCCATCGAAGTCGAAGTCACTTCTGACCACCTCCTCGCAACCCCCACCCGACAGCGCCTCATGAGAGTCCATTGAGTCACGCTCCTCCTCACGCGCCTCCGCCGAAACCCTAGCCTACACGAACACGATACAATCGCGACCTCGGCTAGACCTCTCGAGTACGAGCTCGAGTTACACGAGCTCGATTCAATCCTTGCGTCGCCGATTATCTCGAGCTAGAGATGAAGATGAATGGGACTGTGGCAGAGCCGGCTTCGGCCATGATTCATAACTTCCTCTTTTTTTTATCGATTTGTACGCGACGAAGGCTACGACCATTAATATCAATTTTTTTTCTTCGAATCGAATTTGGAAATGATGAAAAGGGAAAGCTCAGTTCGAATCTGTTAAAGGAGAGAGGACGGTAATAAAATATTGGTTTGGGGATAAGCTTCTTCAGCACGCTTGAAACTAAATAATTAAATATGAAAATATCTCGTGTCCCAAAACACGAAATCCCGAATCCCGAATCACACATGTCGACAGACGTTCATAAGGTTTTATTCGCATTTCGATCACAATGGAACGTGTTTCAGAGGCTAATTTGAAAGTATGCACGAGTTACGGAATTAAACGATCAATTTAAAATTAAATTGATTAAAATAGTTTGAAGCGTTTTGAGCTGCCACGGTCAAACCACAACTCCGATTGCTACGAAAATTGAAATCCGATAATAACTAACTATTACGGATCCAATGAAACTGGTTTCGTCGAATTCCGAAACTGTGTCTCGGAAGGCTATTTTTAAATTCAATTTAAGCAATACTTTATTAAAATTGAACAAATTACTTTTAAATTAAAATTTCAACCATTCTAATATCTTCAGTATCATCATTATAGATTTTATAAGCCTTCAAATTATTTGAAACAGGCTTAGAATCTCAGATTCAACAATTTACCCAATTTCAATTATAAAATTCAATATTTAAGCTATACAATTCAATGATTTCATTATCAAGTAAATATTGATATCCTAAATTCAAATTAAAATTAACTTTTAAATATTTAAAACCAATTAACTATTCAAATTTAAACTGCTAGAAATTTCGGGTCATCACATTCCTCCCTCCTTAAAAGAATTTCGTCCCCGAGATTGCTAATTAGGAAGAATTGACCAATACCCGTTTATCTTTCCAAAATTCACAATTCAACATCCTACCAATTATCTTTTATTAAAGGCCCACTATCACCCTATCCAACTTTCCCAAAACCTTCCTCAATCATTTAAGTTTCAATTTAAAACCAAATTTTGAATTATCAAAATTTCTCAAAAATTTTCTAACTCTCTAAATTCCCGAAATTTTTTGCCAGCGTCTCCTTTGCGCGGCTAGCTCGGTACTACTACAAAAGGCCTCTAGGGCACCCAAATACCAAAAAGAAAACAAAAGCCAAGTGGCTACATAAAAAACCCAATCCAATTTCATACAGAATTTTAAATACATATCTTTTTGTTGGGCAATTCACATTTATCTTTTGGAAATCAAATCCAACTTTCTTTTTACCTTTTTATACCTGCATATTTTACTTAGCAACAATATTCAATCGTAACCTTTCAAATCATTTATACTTTTTCTTACAGGGGTTTTCACATATACTTCTATGCAAACTAATTTTCCTTGTTTCATGCAAATTTAATACGTCTTCAATTATTAATATTAAATTTTATTTTCCATTTATAACTGATTCATATTAGTTTCATTTACTAATTTACTTTGGTTTCAAATTTGAACTTGTTTTGTCGTTAATAAAATTTTACAAAAATTTTCTAACTCCCAAAATTTTCAGAAAATTTTCGCAGAGTCTCCTTTGTACGGAAGAGCTTTTGCAATTTGACAAGAGGTATAAATATATATACATCGACCCACCTGGTCGGAAAAAGCAAAAACAGTTCATATTTCCTATTTTTATTGCGTAGGCGTACCTTATTTAGCATTTTAAGCAAGCAGCTTATTTATTTTAGCAATTGGTGCAATCCAAACCAGCCAAACGGCTTTCAGGTACCTGTGCTTACTCAATTTGGATATGTAAGTGCCATATAAATAAAATCTATTAGCATATCACTTATTTTCAATAGCTACGCATGAATATCATAAGCAACAAGCACCAAAACCTTTCCATAAGCGATTTATATGATCTTAAAGCTAATTAAATTGCTTTCATCCAATTTATAAACCATTTTATTCAATTTCAATGGTTTGCAACTCAATTTCTTACATTCCATTGATTTTTAACCCAAACAAGCTCATATTCACTTCGAATGATTCAAAATCAATTTCATTAAATCTCTATCAACTCATAGTATTTTAATTACTTTGGTTTACGGCAAACAACAATTATTGTTATGCAATCCTGACGATATTCGCTTGATAGAGTATCTATTTTAGTTTATAACTACTTCAAATTAATTTCAACTCATTCTGAATCTAATTCCATTTCATTTCTATACTATCTACCAACCATTCATTGCATTTCATTTAATTTCCGCATTAAATTCATGCAAAACAATTTATTAAGCTTGGCACATTCAAACTTATAAATTAATGACCATTTCCAAATTAATTTAACCCAAGCTTCTATTTAATGGGCTTTCACTCTTATTCGACGCCAAAGTTCCATAAAATTTAAACTTAAGTGAATTTACTTTAGTTTATTCCAACACCAAACTTAAGTCTACTTCTATTTGATTCTCATTTAATCAAATTCTATTAAATTCGATAAGCCCATCCATTTAAATCTTAATTTTTTTAATTTATCTTCTCAATTTATCAAAATAATATCCAACCGAACTCACGTATATTTCAAATTATTATACCACCAAATTAAGTTCAGTCTGATAATCCAATTCCAATCACAGTTTTGATTTAGTTTTTATTCAATCAGACTTCATCCATTTATTATTTAACTCAATTATCCCGTTTTAAAATTTTAATTTACTTACTTAATTCGTTATCGAATTTATTTTATTAATACAAGGCCACTCTCAATTTATTTCTATTCACTTGGGTTTTGTTTTGCAACTCAAAACATTGCTATTATAATCACTTTTCTTATATCCAATTTTTCTTGAAAATTTCATTAAACATTATTCAAATCACCCTTGAATTTTATTTGTAGTTCAAACCATCACATTTTCAATCCAACTCTATTTTACTTTTATTTTACAACATCTCTTCTTATTTAATTCATTATCAAATCCAGGTCGGATTCTATTTACAATTCGAATTCATTACCAAATGTTATTAATTTACAATCCATTTGTTTACCCAACTAAATTTTATTAACATACACTATAAATAATTTATTTAGCTGATTGGTTTACTTTCACTTTTAATTTAATATTCGATTTCCTTTAATTGCAAAGAATCACTTCATTAAATTTTCTCGAGTTCTAATTTTATAATTTCAGTTTGGATTTCCTTTGATTTTCCCAAAATCCCATCACCTTAATTTCAAAATTTTAGAAAAAACTTTAAAGTCGCATAATACTATTAAAATGACTCTTTATAAAAATACTTTTCAAATAACTCGATGTCTCAACCAGTCCATCCTTGTTTTCACAGAAATTCAGTCATACGTTGATCAGGCGCAGGACCCAAAATCTATAAGTACTCGGCAAACTCGTTTTCAACATCCAGTGAAAATACTTGGAAAATAATTTTATTGAAAATATAGAAAACAGTTTTTTTTGAAAATAAAGGAAATATCTTTGTTGAGGATGCTCTGGAAATCATCACCCCCATCCAGGGTCACAGTTACATCCTAGGGTTACGTTGCAGTCGCAGCAAAAGTCCATGTAACTGCAGGCTCTCCGCGGCCTCTCGATTACGCCATGGATCCCACACAACAGATCACAGTTACATAAAGGGTTACGTTGCTGTCACAGCAAAAGTCTATGTAACTGCAGGCTCTCCGCGGCCTCTGATTTCGCTATCCAAATGAAACCTCTCCACTCCTACATAGGTCGCAGTCTGCCGATATAAAATCAAACGCAGACTGTTGGCTCTCAGCGGCACACACGACTTCCGCTATGTTATACCATAGGTCGCAGTCTACCGATATAAAATCAAACGCAGACTGTTGGCTCTCAGCGGCACACACGACTCTCACTATGGTATACAATACTCATAACCCTCAGGAACTAGTTTTGTCCGGACTCCTCACAGGATCAACTTTAGAACCCCGCTGGGCTCAAGGCAGCACCACCCGGTGGCACTCCTGAGAAGTTCATTTCAAGGGAGCGCCTTTTTCCCCAGAGACATCTTCAAAACATTTTATACTATACACATATAGTATCTTCAAATCATACACCTAGTATGATCTCATACAAAGCTCATTTATACAAAATCGATTATTCCAAAATCGATAATTCCAAACTAGGATTTCCAAATTCTCATATTGATTTTACCCAAAAATCAAAAGCCTTTCCAAATCCAAAGGTTCTCAAAACCTTTTCCAAAATCGTTATAAAATCCTTTATATATATATATACACACACACATATATATATATATGCAGATATATATAAATTTTAAAACTTTGGATCATTTCAAACTTGTATAAAACCCCTTTTATACTTTAAACATCTTGAAAATCATTTTTCTTCTAGCAATAAATTCAACAAGGTGAGATTTATCTCATATAACAAAGATATACAACTTTGTTTATTCAAAACCAAATATTCGAATTTGACTTCTCTTTCCAATATCAATTTCCTTTCCATTCACATTCGCGTAAATTTTCATTCACTTATCCACATTTACCTTAGTCCCCATTTGGATTATCACTTTAATTCTCATCTCAGTTGGGTATTTTTCCAATAACAGTTTGAACTCCGACCAGTTTATATTTTGGATCAGTTGAACCATATTTTTGTAATGTGTGTCCAGTTCATGCTTATGTGCATCATCAGCATTTTCATCTACCTAGATCAGAGTTGTGCAGCGGAAGCAGTTGGGAGTGCATTTGTTTTTATTTTCGAGAAAAAGAGAAGTTGTTTTCTACTAAGGATAATACTAAGGATAATAAAGGTTGTGTTCTTGGTTCTGGTTGGTTTTGAGAGAATTATTCTGCTGGATTGTTTTTGGATTCAGATTGTTTTAGGAGTTATCAGCTAAGGTTGAGCTGATCAGTAAGTTGAAGGAAGCTCTGAATTGTCAGAAGTATTTGGTGGATAAGAGACGAAGGAATAAGGGAACAATAAACTCCAGGTCAGTCATGGGTCTGGTGTGAGAACTTAAAACAGTTTATCTTTAAAACAACAACATTCCATGGAATTACGCAAAATAAATCATTTTTGATATTATTATTAGTGCAAAGTGTAGAAAACATTTCAAAAATATAATAGTAACCCTAGTCAGCATGGGCATTACGCACTTATGCCAACTATAGCTACCATGATCAATAACAGGCTACCATCATATTCTATGGCAGGTTATACAACTAAAACCGTGCAGGGTACGTATTGTTTCTTTGGATTTTCCAACAAATGATCGGGCTAAGGAACTTCCCATACCGAAATGGAACGCATCTGGAAGGACGCCCCCAAGAACCTGGCCGGTCCTCTGCTAAACAAGGTCGATGCTACCTCACGTTATACAGGTGTGAGTAGGTAACTAACACCGACGCTACCTCACGTTATACAGCTGTGACTAGGTAACTAACACCGACGCTACCTCATGTTGTATAGCTGTGACTAGGTAACTAACACACCGACGCTACCTCACGCTATACAGCTGTGACTAGGTAACTAACACACCGACACTACCTCACGCTGTACAGCTGTAACTAGGTAACAAACACACAAGCTATGCCATCCCTCGGTCGTTACCGAATTTATCCAAGGATCCTCAACCATAAAGCAACAACCACAAAGTAGTAAATATGCAGTAACCACATAGGTTCGATATCTAGGCTCTATACCATGATATTACCTTCTATCCAGAAGGAAATGGACATATCCTAGGGTGCTACTCCTAGCAAAAACCCTGTCGCAACATTCCTGTGTCGACCATTACCAGGTTGTGAGGCCCGACTAAGTCTCGTCCACAAAGCTATGCTTTTTCACAAAGCCATGCTTCGATCAACAAATGATCAGCAACACTCCGTATGCCACATTACCAAATTGGGTATGTATCACTAGTAACCATCAACTACATACCCTCTGAGCTCGTACGTCACAGAGAAGGGTGTTAAGCTAAGAGAATAAATTCTCCGCCACCACCAGAAATGTATTTGGTAGAAACCAGCTTTACATCTCAAAATGTAACATCAGACATACATCCAGACAAGTCTGTTCCGGGTTCGAACAGAACCGAAGGCACTTCCGAAGAAGCCCTTGCAATCCGGGTATTCACAATCCCGATCGGACTTCCCATCACTTAGGGAATCTCTATACCTGAGCCATGATGTAGAGAAAATTGACAGGTCATCGTATCATTCTCGCAAATACCTAGTCTTCACCACCGGTCGTCAATGCTATCCATATACGTCGTATCACTATTCAGAGTGGGTTATATGACACAAAGGTCCTCCCCCGGCTAAACCGAATAACGAGCGCAATATTTTAAAAAATAAGTGTAGCATTCAAATTCAAGCAAATCACAACAATTTTCCACTTCGATCTTTTAAATAAAAGATTCATCACAATCACAAAGGTTCGATGTGGTTTTCGGATATCCCCTTGGAATCCGACCCTTGGTCGCATCGAAATTCAAACGCCATTTAAAGGCAAATATTGATAGTCGGTTATTTAACTATCAATCAATATTCACAACAATTTTCAGGTTTAAATAATTTTTCCAATTATTTATTTTCAAAATATCTTTGCAAGATATATTTTCACACTTCAACCCTTTGAAAACAAATTTCAAATCACTTTTCAATCCTTTGAAAACAAATTTCAAATCATTTCCCTGCACGGGATATATTCACAAATATTTATTCATTTTCATTTCAAAATGGATCATTTAAATTAATTAAATAAATCCTTACCGATTTATTTTAAATTTACGTTCCAAATCCGTAAATTTATTTCCACACTTCAAAAATAAATCAATGTTTATTTTTAAACAAATTTCCCTTTCCTTTATAAATTCCATGGTGAATTTAAATTTCCAAATATCCACTGATATACGATTTTCAAATCGATTTCAAATATGCACTTTCAATTTATCTTTAAAAGATATAATCTCAAGACATTCACTTCATATTGGAAAACATTTCTAAACTTATTTAAAAATAAGTAATTCACAAATCTATTTATTTTCAATACTTAGAAAATATTCAATATACTTAAAACACGATTAAGAATATATTTTATTCTTTAAGGAAAACGTTCTCTTTAAACCCATTTATTTGAGTCAAAACGAATGTTGCGTAAAACATCGTTACAACAACCCAAAATTACTAGTATAGGGATTCGAAGTTAAGATAGATATATAAACCCCAATACTATATAAAAATCCATTCGAAAATCATTTACTATAACAACAGTGTTATAGTCCACCATTTCCTTATTTCTCGAAAACGTCTATTTCAATAATGAATGATGAAATCTACGGTTTCGATACTTAATACATTTTAAAACACCTTTAAAATCGTTTTAATTCTATTTAAAATAAATCACTTCCTAAAACATTACTTTAATATATTATTCACTGTCCAAAATTGTGAATATAAATCGTTTACTAAATTCAACACTATCAATTTGATTTAAAGGATTATCCACTATCCAAAATCGTGAATATAAATCGTTTACTAAATTCAACACTACCAATTTGATTTAAAGGATTATCCACTGTCCAAAATCGTGAATATAAACCGTTTACCAAATTCAACACTACCAATTTGATTTAAAGGATTATCCACTGTCTAAAATCATGGATAATCTCCTTTAATAATCTATAATAATTAACTTATCAAAATAAGTCATTAACGGATTTATAAAACAACGTTTATAAATTGACATTTATATATTTTATAAAAACTTCAAAATATAAAATCCCTTCATTAACAATTTCTATTTATATTTCATTTAAACGCCAAAATCCAATTTATAAGTTAACTACTTATAAATCTTTTATTTTACAAAATCTTTTCATTTTATAACTTCACAATTTGTAGATTCTATTTTTTTATAAAATCCATTTATATCATTATTTTAAAACATTTTCAAAACTCCTTTATAATTTCATCACTTTGATTTATAAAAATCCAATCTTATAAATCTTATATATAAAGCTTTTACAATAAATTCGAAAATCTCTATTTAAACTATTTTATAAAATCATTAACTCCATATTTTCAAAAATCACATTTTAACTATATTTCTCAAAAATCATAATTTTTATAACATTAAACTTATAACGTTTATTTATTTAAATTAAATCAATTCTAAAATTCAATAAAACGTATACTTTCAAAAAATCACTTTAAAAACCCTTTTAAATTTTAAAATCATCACTTTACCACTTTTAATTTTTCAAAATAGGCCCAATGCTATAACAGCGCTAAATATGACAATCATGGCATCCAAAACATCATATATCATATGATAACAGAATATATCATAATATCTGTAAATAAATCAATACGGGTGAGGAATCTAGTTGGATCCCTCCAACCTGTTCCCCTGCATCCACAGATGTTAGCAAAATACCAATCCCGTTTCAAGATGAGATATCGCGGTGCATGGGTTTTATAAAATATTATCCGCTATTATGTGGCGCAATAGGGTCTCATCAACTATATAATGCGGGAAAATCAACTCCAAGTACATATATAACGCCAATTCTACTTCAAGGTGGAATATCGCGATATATGTGTTTAATAAATGACCTCCGCTTAATATGCGGCGTATAGGGTCTATTTCAAAACAATAGATAGCAATTTATCATCCAAGCATATAATCAACACAATCAAGCAATTTTAAATCTAGTTATTTAAAATTTAAATCGAAACTAATTTGATTGAGTGAGAAGTTCTCACCTTGCTTCAAATACAGTCGCAGTGTTTTATTTCGAATAAAATTAAACGTGCGTTTAATTTTATCCAAAATTTTCTCTAGCTCCAATCAATCCCAATCTAGCTCCATTGCATAGTATTCGTCCATACGAACCCAATGCAATTCGTTTCGTAATTTTTTGACCTCGTATCAAAAAGTTATAGTGTTACAAAGTTTATACGAGTTAAAATAAATCGATCTACAATTTTCTTTTATAATTTTAAACCTTAGATTCAATCTGGGCCGTGCAAAACCAATCCCTAGATCATCGCCGTAGCATTTTTTCTTCTTTCCTTTCCCAGGCAACATTGCTTACATGATAACCCATCTAGCTTCCACTATCAATGAATTTCGCAACCACCTACGTCGATTCCACGACAATCAAGCCCCGCGGTTCTAACAGCCATCACGAGGCGCACCTTCACCTACCACCAGGTCGAACTCGGTCGTCCCTTACTTTCGAAAAACGCGCTCGAACCTTGCACAAACATAAGCGATTTTCGGATGATCCATAGCGTTTAACCCAATCTTGACCGTTGGATATCTAGATCACTCGATGCTCTACATTTTTCATGTTGAAAGTTTCTTGAATTCATGCTTGGATTAGAAGAAATCGAGGGAAGAAAAGTTGAAATTTTTGGCCATTGATTTTAATGGTGGCGGCTGAAGCTCTTAATAGGTATCGAGAGCCAATTCGATCATATGTGTGTTACGAAAACATACGGTCAAATTTAAATTAAACCGATTAAACAAATTTCTATGCGTTTTGGCTTGCCCCGGACAAACCGTAAATCCGATTAAGACGAAATTCGAAATCTTATAATAATTTGACATTACGGATCCGATGAAACTAGTTTCGCCGAAATCCGAGACTGTTTTGAAAATGGCTATTTTAACTCGCCAATTAAAATATTAAATTTTCATAAAATAACTTTTAATTAAATTTTAAAAGTTCTATAACATCATTCTAACTCCAATATAATTAAATATAGCTTTACAAATTAATTTTAATCATATTAAACCCAATTTCCAATTATTTCTATAGTTTCAAATATTAAATTATCGATTTAATTATCCAATTAAATCTAGATATTCGAAATTTAATTCACTTAGCTTATAAAATTCATTCGTGAATCATCAAAATTAATTAAATATACGAATTTCAAATGACAGAAATTCTGGGTCGTTACATTCCATCAACTAACTTTGGTCCAAACATCAAACGGATGTGATTGACCACACATTGACCAAATCTAGTCCTAAAAGTGCAAACTAGAGTATAAACATAATTCGAGCATGAACTGACCTCCTACGAGACAACTCTAATCCCCTAGAGTGTGGATCAGAGTATAAAAATAATTCAAGTGTGAACCGATCGCCCACAAGACAAATCTAGGTCCCCATAGTGTGGACTGGAGTATAAACATAATTCAGGCATAAACCATTCACCAACAAAACTACTCTATGTCCATAAAGTGTGGACTGGAGTATAAGCATAATTCGTGCATGAATCAACCTCCCACGAGATAATTCTAAGTCCCTATAGCACGGACTGGAATATAAACATAATTCGAGAGTGAACTTACTGCCCACAAGATAACTTTATGTCCACACAATAGGACTGGAGTGTAAACATAAATTGGGTATGAACCAACTACTTCCGAAATAATTCTAAGCACCAATAGTGTGGATTGAAGCATGAACTTAAATTGAGCGTTAATCAACTTCTCGCAAAATTACTCTTAAGTCCCCAAAGCGCTTACTGAAGTATAAACTCCATGGATAGATGAATGGATTTCGATTGTTCTCCATCCCACAAAGTCCGACTCGAAATCGATGAGAGGAATATAAACTACTAAATACTGAATATGACATCTTAATATAGCTTTGACTTGGTGTTCCATATGACTTAAAGCAATAACCATAAGGAGGCCAAAGTAAAAAATTAATCAGAATGATGTCCAAAGTCATCAGCGACCAAAATATCATGACATTGGGTCGACGATCAATATAAATTCACACCAAACACAAACAGATGTGATCCAGACATCCTTTAGAAAACTTTGATCACCAGAGTGCAAATTCGAGAATAAATCATAGATGAGTATGATCTAACTATCTATTCCTTTGGTCCTTGGACAGAGTATGGAAACATGTGAAATATTAAATGTCCGAAGATTACTTTTTATATTTTCTATCCTTCTTCTATTTCTTTGGAGTGGTTCCTTTGAACTATCACTCTACCCCTTCTTTGACCCTTTGTCGCTTTGACTTTTCTCTAAAGGAGTCCGCTAGGTTATATGTATCGAAGTGGTATCATCTTGGGAAGTAGGAGGGACGGAGGCATCCTTGGCATGAGAAGCAATTGTTACAAATGGCTTTGAGGAGGAGGATGACTCCCTCGAATAATAATCTTTATCGCATCCTTCATCTTTCTCTCTATGTCACATGTACTCACATTCCCGACTTGTGAGTTGGAAAGAAGAAGTGCCTCGGAGATGATCGAAGGCACATGACCAAGACGTTGCACCTGTAAAAAACTAAATAATAGCGTATTAGAAGTTGTCACACGAGACATTAATGATAAGTGTATAGTAGAGTGCAAGTGTTTGTGAGTTTCCTAGTGTTCCCTAATGGACCGGTAACGGTTGCTTCACTCATCGAAGTTCTCTACCCTCTATTAGAAGGTTGAATTCCTTCATTGTTTCTCATAGGAGAGTTGAGTTCTTTGATGTTTATATTTGGAAAGTTGTAGGACATGATATTGTTCGGAATTTGAAGGATAAAGAATTCTTTTAGAGAGCTTTCCATGTGTTGAGAAAATGATCTTTTCAAGAGGAATAATAGTTAACTCTGGATTTGATCCAATATTTTTTTTACGTAGCTAGTACATCAAATTATTTTTTCTCTTTGAAGAAGTCTATGATTACTTGATTTTCGACGGACCAACAACCAATGCTCTTAAGTGATTACTTGACTTTCGACGGACCAATAACCAATGCTTTTCCAACGCTTGCATCATCATTTCCTAGTTTATCAGCTTGATAATCTTTGATTTTCCCCTCTTTGGTAACTTCCCAAGCCCCTTCAACAGGGGCACGATGGGTTTGATTGTTTCTTCTATTCATTCAATGATAATTTTTATAACTGCTTTGCTCCCGGGGAGTCCAATAATGCGGTCGTTTTCCAACAGGCCGAATAAAGTTAGTAGCTTGTTGGTTACAAGGAGTTCGATATCCTAGTTCTCAATGTGAGTAGCGTGGATGGCAGTGATAACAATTGAAAACTCGGTGCCTTCAGGACATGGACGGACACCTAAAATAAGTTTGGATGTTAGAAAATTCAAATAAGAAATTATGACTAAATTCATTGAACTTAAGAGAGAAGTGGTGATAACACTTACGTCCTTCTAGCCATCTTCTTGCGATTTCAGGAGGACATCATATGTAGAACCACTCGTGCTTAAATAGTGGAAGCTTGTTCCATATGCCCATTAAGACTTGACAGTTCCATGAAGGTTGAAGGGAGGCATAAGGAGGGCCATTTGACCGTCTTATAGATAAATCTAATTTCTATGGGAGTGGGTCGACGGAATCAAACATTCATGAATAATAGGAAAGTCAAGTGAATAAAAGCGTAGCTGTTGGGATGCAATAGTGTCGAAGCGATCCCAAGATATCTCAACATCTCTGGGATAAAGGAGTAAAAACGTGGAACGTATCCGGCCCAGCATTCAAATCTATGGCATGTTGTATATCTGGCTAGGGGCAAGTGAGGTCTATCTTGCCTCGTAGGAATTAAAACATCCCTAATCGGAATCCCGTGAATGGAGAACAATCAATAAAGAGTGGCTTCCTTGAAAGGATAAGTAATTTTATAAATAAAATTGGATTTAAAAATGAATATTGATTTAATGAAGAATAGCAATTTGATTTGAAAAATAGGAATAAGTATTTTATAAACAAATGTTGAATTTCAAAATAAAATGTATTCAAAATAAAATAGAATTAAAATCTTTCGAGAAGCTTAGGAATCAGCAGGGTTATCAAGGACAATGGCACCCTCAATGGCATCAAGAGTAGGGCTGACTATTTCCGTCGGAAGAATTAGAATATTGAAAAAGGGATCAATTTGCGGGTTGGAAGTTTCTTCTTGTTCTGCATGATGGCTCGGAGAAGGTCTTCCGGATGTAGTGGCAGAAATTGATTTTGCTTTAGACCTGATGTGTTTCGCCGTTGAATCAAAAGACATATTGATTGAACGCTTCGTATGTCTGGAATCTCTATTAGATGCACTAAGTAGACAATCGAGCTTAGAAGTAATAAATTTTCCCCCTTGTTTCAAATAGAATGAGTAGTATAAAAGAGGATCGGCATACATGATCAAGCCTTTTTCTGCATGACTTTTGATATTCAAGGGATCGGCATGGCATAAGGGTATATGTGGATGCCATGCTAAAATATTGACTTATGCCTATCATCACATATTGCCTTGTCGTCTCATTATCTACATCATTATCATAATCTCCTTTTCTTCTCCTTTACCTTCATCAAATAACTCTACTATCATTTAAACAACCAAAAACCATAGCCACCATCAATTCTTACCATCAAAACACACTAACATATCATAGCATTAGCCCAAAACTATAACTAGCACTAGACCATATTGTCGTAGCACATCATTAACTATAAAGCCAATCAGACAAAAATTCTAATAGGACACATATTGAAACAAAAGCTAATAAATGTTAGAAATAATAAGGTGTGTATGGATATAAAATTAAATTAGGTGCTAAACATAATTGGGTGTCAAACCTAATCATAGTTGAAGTGCTTGTTTATCATGACTCAAAATAATCACTGAGCATCATGGTTTGGTACAAACCCAAGCCTTAGCTTGAAAAATTGAAGGTGAGTCTCAAACTAAACATATGTATGAAAATTTTGAAGTACTAATCAAATGACTAGTAGCAAATACATCGTTAACTAAAATCCGCATTACAAGTCCCGACCATCTATCCATATGACCCCTAAAAACTCACCATTAATTTAAACTAGTTACAACCATCCCATCATTGATTCAATAACTAGACACAACTAAACCATGCTTCATCCTTGAACCAGCATTTCATTGAACCAAGCTGCTATCCTGAAATTATGAATCATTATCAATCCATGGATCAAAGATTCCATACTTTATTGTTTAATGACGTTTCAAGCAACATTCTTAAACCAATTCCAACTCACTCTTTATTTGATTTTAAGTAGCTTTCATTTATCTCAAAGCACAAATCACCACTGACACCACCCTTCTTCGAAGTTCAATTTTTGTTTACACCATAAATGGCATAAATAACAAAGTAGTGGATTAAAGCATTGTGATATCATAGAATTTTTGGCAATATCAATTTAATAATTTTTATTTAAAATTAAATTGGTTTGATCATATTGATTAATAAAATATGAATTGGTTTGATAATCTGATTTAAATAAATATTTAATTAGTGATTTTATCTTTTAAAAGCTAAATAAATGTTTCTATCTGTAATGTATATATATTTGTATATATATTATAGATAATCTTTGATTTGGAATTTAATAAATAAATAAGTCATGTTTTCAAATTCTAATAATATATTTAATAATTTGGAAACTATGATTTAAATTAATATTAAGTTTTTCAAAGATAAATAACTATTTGGTTTTAAAATACTTAAAACAAATGTTTAATTTTTAAATATATCATAACTTAAGATAAATGTTTATTTTATTTCTTTTTAAATATTTCTCGGACATTATGATTTGAGAATATATCAAAGTTTAAAATAGAATTAATATATGATATATTAATTCATATAAGAAAATAAGTAATTTATAATAAAGAGATAATTTCTTTTATAAATTGATAAATTTGTTATTTTCAAATAATAATTATAATACCTTGTTTTTATAAACATAAATAAATATTTGAAATATTTTGGATTTTTAAAGATATTTGTATAAGTTTTATTTATAAGTATAATTGATCTCATTTTCTTTAAAGTTATATATGTATATAAATAAGTATTTAGTAAATTTATATAAAACTTTTATTTACGTTTAAATATATAAGAAATAGGTATTTAATACTTAAAAGACAAATGTAAGCTTATAAAGACTTGTTTATACATGTGCTAATTAAAGAATAAAGGTATATGACAAGTGTCATTTAATTCCTATTTTTTCTTTTTATTATTTTCTTAATTAATTTCAGCCTTTATAACATTGTCTTCTCCTCTTAAATTTTCTTTTCAAATTCTAAAATAATAAATCAAGTTTGAAATCTGAAACTCTAGCCTACAAATCTACTTCAAAAATAGAAATTATCAAACAAAATCTGGAAACAAAAAGGATTTGTAATACCCTCCTCAAACCTAAATTTCCAACTAAATCAAAAACCTGAATCAAAACTTGTTCTTCTTCAACCTGAGACAAGCAACTCAAACATGCAAGTCAATTTCAAAAACAAACCTATAATCTCATCAATTCAGCAACCCGGAATCAATTCTTGCAAGATCAAAGGTCTGCATTTTTCAAAGTTAAAGCAGAAATGAGGCCTACATGCATGTAGGTTAGACAGGGAGCAAAAGCATTTTAGTTTCTGAACATCTCAGCACTCAAGTTTTAAAAGTTTAAAGGATTAAAAAGCTTTTCAAAAATAAAAGAGGCTGCCTCTGTTTTAAATCAGGTGATAACATTTTTTGACAATTACTTAAGTTAAATCATGGTTGCCTAATTTAGTATGATTCTAGTTGTCTGATTTCCTCTGGAAGTAAGATTGCCTGTGTGTATATTTAGGAATATATTTGTGTATATATATGGATGAATGATGTGTGCATGGATGCTAATGCCGGTAATGCCTTTGTTCCTAGATTCAAGTCCAGTATCTTTGTTTTAAATCCCCTATCTCATGATCTAAGAATTGTTATGATTGTGATACAAACAAAAATTGTTTGGGTGATCATAAGTGTAAGCTCAAAAATTTAATTAAGTTAAAATAAATTCAAACTTGCTCTGGAAACAAAAATAATTAGGAGAACATGAGTTTTGTTTAAAATTCAAATTTTCTAATTCATAAATTTAAGTTTTTAATCTGAAACCTGATATGAAAATATGATTTTTAAAACAGAAATCAAAATTTTTAATTTAATTTTGCTCATGCAATTCTGGGTTGTACTGTTTTTGGAATTTTGTGAAATTTTGATGATCGTGGAATTCTGGAGGTTTGAGGTTTCTTCTGGAGGAAGTGGGGCGAATGGAGAGGCCAGGAAAATTGTCAAAATAATGGTCAGAGTGATGTAGTGTCGGCGGTGATGGTTTTAAGCTGGTAAACCTAGTTTTTAGACGTGGACAGAATTCGATCACCATGGTAGCTGTAATGAATCGAGTTGTATGAAATTCTTGGAAATGGAAGTTTGGGAAATGGCAAAGTCGTGGCTGGAAGCGGAGGCATTTCGGTGATTAGAGTTTGGTGAACTTGGATGTTACAGGTTTGGAAGTGGGTTCCAATTTGAGTTCTTATGCTCAATTTTGATTATGAGTAGATGGTGGAGTTCTGATGCTCGACTTCGAGTTCGATGTTGTTCGTGGAAGTGTGGGAAGCGTTGGCGATGGTCGGTGCTTCGCCGTGGATTGTGCAAGGTGTACGGGGCATTGGTGTATCTGCTGATACCTGGGTTGAAGGGGAAAACATGAGTCAGTCTGTTGTTACAGGTTTACTTTAAAACTCGTCAGCTTATTATATTTTAAAAAGAAAATTTAAAATTTGAAAGCCAAATGTAAGTAGAGTTTTTAATCAAGTTTTAAGCTCGGTTTCAATTCAGATTTGAATTCTAGTTTTTAAAAATAAATATGGCTTATAAGAAGTGAAATGTTTTTAACAACTAAAAATTTGTTACAGTATTTTATAATGTGGTTTAAAAGTATGAAATAAAGTTTTCAACAGGATTTTAAATTAGGTTAAAATCTAAATTCAAGCTTAGTTAAAATTCTAGTTTGAAGTAAATAAAGCTTTTGAATTTAAATGTTTTAAAACAACTTTGAATGTTTTAAATCTGGTTAAGTTGAAAATGAAATTAGTTTCTAAAATTCTTTTAAATTTCTTTTGTAAGATAAATAGATTCTTTAACATGTAATACAAGGGTTTTTGAATTGTTTTAAAAGCCTTGTTAAAGTTAAAATTTGTTTCCATTTTAGATCTTAAATTTAAAATGGAATTTAATAGTAATTTTATAGTAAATTTAAAGCAAATTGTTTTAAAATATTTCGTTAATGATAACTTACTCATAATTAAGATTAAGGTTTATCTTATAGTTAATTAGGCCTTAATGATTTATAATTCATTAAATTATTAAGGTAGTTAAGATTTGTAACTAATTAATTTAATTAATTAATAATTTGGGTTAATTAATTGAATAATTAAAGGTTTTATTTAATTAATTAAAGGATTAAGTAAGTTAATTAAGAATTAATTGATTTATAATTAAGAAATCATTAGTAAGATAAGATTCGATTTTAAATTAATGATTTAAATTCATTAATCAAGTAATTAACAATTAATTAAGTTTTAGATTATCACTTGGTTAATTAAATAATTAGAGATTAATTAATCGGTTAATATAGATAATTTAATTTGTAATTATTAATGATTAATCTCAGTTAATTACTTTAGAAAAGTAATTAAAGATTTGTTAGTAGTTAATGAAGGTCATTAAGTTAGGATTATTTAATAATTAATTAATGTGATTAATTTTTAATGATTAATTAGATTAATTAATTTAAAGGCAATCATTTGAGAATTGTTTAAGTGTAATTACTTAATGGAAGTAATTAAGAAAACTAATTACTAAGTGTAATTAATTAAGTTTATTTTTGATTAGTTTAAGTTAATTAATTAAGTATAATTAATTTAAGATAATCGCTGGATAATTTAAGAGCTAATTACTCAATGTAATTAATGAAGAACAATTACTTAGTGAAGTAATTAAGAAGATAATTACTGGATGTAATTAAATGAAAAATAATTACTTAGTGAAGTAATTAAGAAGATAATTACTGGATGTAATTAAATGGAAGGATAATCAGGTAATGGAAGAGTTTTGGAAATTATTTACTTTATGTAATTAATATAAAGGATAATTACTTAGAGGAAGTAATTAATAATTAATTACTTAGTGTAATTAATTTAGAGGTGATTAAAAAAGTTATTAGAAGATAATTAAGAGATGGAATTAATCTAGGGTGATAAATAAATATAATTAATTAAAGATTAATTATTAAAGATAATTAATTAAGAAGTAATTAAATTATCTGATGAAGTAATTAAGGTAGTTAATTACTGAATATGGTTAATCAAGAGTGATTAATCAATATGGTTTAATTGTTGATTAATTACTTAACATAATTAATTTAAATAGGGTAATTATAAATAAAATAATTAGAGATCATTAATTAATTTAATAATGTAATTAAGGAATGATTAATTAAGATCAATTAATCAATGAAGGAATTAATTAATGTAATTAATTAAGGATTAATGTAATTAATTATAGTTAATTAGTTAATAAAGTAATTAAAAGGTTAATTACTGAATTTGGTTTGGGATAATTAATTTGTGAAATTAATTAGAGGTTAATTACTTGAATGTAATTAAAGGATAATTAATCAAAAGTGATTAATTAAGGTGATTTATTTATGGGTAATTAATTAATTGATTTGTAATTAATTAATGGATATGTATGTAAGATTTATATGGATGAAGTAATTAATTTAATTTACTTTAAATTAATTAGGAAAGAGGTAATTAATTTAATTCATTTTAAATTAATTATAAAATGGCGATTAATAAGTCATTGCTTATGAATGTCGATTGATATTGATTACCCTGAATAGTTGAGATCTCAGATATGAGATAAGTGATGTTGTGTGATATGGATGCTTTGGTTGCATTGAGTTGATAATATGAGTTATCTGTTGTGATGATAATATGGATTATCTGTTGTGATGATAATGGTGATTATCTATTGTGATGTTGTGAATTATCTATCTGTATGAATATAGATAATATTGAATTGAATTGTTTTAAAACTTTAAAACAACTTGGACCTAAAAGATGGCGTTTTGGATTTGGTGAGACCGGGATCAGGTTTCCATATTTGGATATCCGAAAACCACATCGATCCAAATTGACGATAGGTCGTGAATCTCAAGTGAAGATGAAGATTCATAGTGCAAAGGTTATCGTTGTTAACTCTGAGGGTGATTCTAAAATGAGTGTAACAAGATAATACCTTCGGTTTCGTTCGAACCCGGAATGAACTTGTATGGATTGAATGTTTTCAGAACATCGTCAGGTGGACGATGAGCATTCTAAGTGATGTGTACTATGAAGGTAATCGTAGCCTCAAACTTCATCAACCGGGAATGGCTAAAACAGGGGAGGGGCAGCAAAGTTAAGTGGGTCATGCCCAAGTAGGACGAGATTTTCCCCATTCTAGAAGTCCCTTTATATTCGGTTGTGTAGGGCGGTTGATTTCAACAACTTCCGGGGTTATCTTCTTTGGAACTGTTCATTAAGGAATGGTTCCCGCCTTGTGTTGCACGGGATTGGAAGTGATCCTCGGTACAATGATCTAGGCCACATACTGTGATGGACGGTACCCCAGTAGCCCTGCCATTGTATGGAATCCAAAATCCAATAAGTTCTGTACATTTTAGATGTGCCCAACTATGTTGGAATGTGAGATGTAAGCATTCCAGCTATTTCTATATTTTTCTTGAAAACCCTAGACACTATTATAATATCATCGAATTTCCTACCAAATGTTTCGGTTAGCGTAAGGTAATTTTTTTTCCATGTTTATGTGTGGAAAGTCTTACGTGATACCTTTCTTTCCAAAAGATTTTTAAAGTTAAGCAACCTTAACTTGTTACTCACACCAGACCCATGTCTGACCCAGAGTTTATCTTTTGGTTTCTTAAACTCTTGGTACTCGAATTTTTTACGAATAGCTAAGGGATTTAGGTTAGCTTTGACGAATTATGGAGGAGCAATGGAGTAGGAGGCTTTGGCGTTAGATATATAGTTCCCGCTATGTGTTCTCTGTGTTGGTATCTCTTTGTTGAGTTGTATTGAGTTGTAAATACTAGGCAGGTGTTTATAACTGTCTAGTATGTGATGTGTATGCTGTGTAACTCTGATAGATATTGTATATTGTATAAATACTTATGTTATTAATATAATTTATTCGTTCCGCTATTAAGGTTATGTGTAATTTCTTCTTTCTCTTCTTTCTTTTCTCTTTCCATCCCTTTCTTTCTTAATTCATGATGCGTCTTTCTGGATAGTGGAAGATGGGTCGTGACAGTTGGTATCAGAGCGTTAGGTTGAGTTAATACCTAGGCTTTGGAGTAATTTTTTTATTGAGAGAGCGTATTTGTAATTTATATATATATATATATATATATATATATTTCTACCTATTTGTTGGGTTACCTGTTTGGGTTTTCCAATATAGGTTATAAAGGTAGATAAGGTAGTAGTGTGTGTAACACGACGACTACTATTATTTGGAGTTTGAATGTTGAGGTTGGAAGTGTATTTGTCGAGACGGTAGACCTAATACCGTCTTGAGTAAGCTTTGCAGTGGTGAAAGATTTCATCGATCTCTGAAGGTAACCCATTAAGGTTCGGAGCTCATCTTCGAAGTTGGATGAGTAGAGTTTGGGTCTGTCGGTCGGGCAGAAGCGAGTGATGGTATCTTGATACCTCAGGAAGTAGTAACTGCGTGATGAGATGCAGTGACTACGAATGTTTCCGAAGATGATTTCTTTGGAAAAAGTTTAAGGAAGTAATTCTGCTTCGATATTGTGGCTGAGTCCAGCAAGGTGTTTCTATTTAGTTTGAAGTCCGAGTTTCTCGAAGAGTTTTAGATTGAGAATTCTTTGGCATTGGTGTCAGCAGTGTAGCTCCGAGTGTTTTACGTGTCGGCAGAGTCTTCTAGATTAGCAGTGTCTGAGGGTGGAGTTCAAAAGCAGAAGAGTGGATCCATTTCTTCAATGGATTGGCTAGGCCAGCGTAAGTTGTTCTATTTGGTAAAGGGAGAACAGTTTTCTTTGGAAATTGGTCTAGGACGATCGCAAAAGTGACATGCGATAATTGAGTATTCTCTTGAATTGTTGAAGATTTTTCTAGATGTTTTCAGGGAAGTCAGAGGTTGTCCTCAACTAGAAATTTAGTTTTCTTATCGACCAGGATTCCAAGAGTGGTATCGGTGGTTCAACTCGTTGAAGGTTGGTTCCTTGAGATTGAGTTGGTGTAGCAGCTCAGGTTTTGGTGGAGCTTCTGAGTTTTCTCTTGGTTATCATAGATCTTTTGGGTGGTGTTGTCTAGTTTATGCTCGTGTTCTTCATCAGCATTCTTATCTACTCCAGATCAGAGTTGTGCAGCGGAAGCAGTTTGGGAGTGTATCTTCTTTTCTTCTTCGGATAGGAGAAGTTTGTTTACTTCTGATGGTTGTGAGTGGAGTTTGTTCTTGATCTTGGTTGATCTGGGGGGATCATACTGGTAGATTGGGTTTGGTCCAGTTTGTTTCTTGAGACGTTAGTAAGGGTTAAGCTGATCAGGGAAGATGTAGGCAGCCCGAGATCGTTCGAAGAGTTTTGTGGATCTGAATCGGAGATCTGATTTTGGATAAGTTTTCTCCGATTTTAGGTGCTATAAATTTTGGTAAATCTGGTAAGCTAGCTCCGAGGTGTTTTGGATCTCTTCTGTGTTCTATTTTGGATAAGTGTTTGGTCTTCTGGATTGAATTGCCAGTTTGGACAACTGGAATTCATTGTGTTTCACGTATCTCTGAAGGAGTACGTGTATGATCTATCTCTGATTGTGGAATCAGCTGTTTTGAGAGATTTGGTTATTGAGTCTGTTAATTCCTTTCTGAATAGCGACTCAACTACTCAAGGGAAGCAAGCGGCCTAACGAGTTAAGAAGCTAGCAACCTAACGAGTTAAGAAGCAAGCGACCTAACGAGTTAAGAAGCAAGCGACCCAACGATCTAAGCAGATCAACGGCATAACATAGCAGTGGAATGAAAACTACAGCGGCCTGAGACCTAGCGAGTTAACGACTTGGCGACCTAGCGAGTTAACGACCTAGCGACCTAACAAGTTAACGACCTAGCGACCTAGCGAGTCACGAGTCTCATATCCTTATGTCGCTTGGTTATAGGTTGAACCAACATTAGATCGATACAACCTACCAGCAGAAGCAGTTGATCAAGCACAACCATTTTAAGCCATAGCTCGTGCCCCTTAGGTCGCTCATGACCTACGACCTAACCTTATGTCGCCCACGGCCTACGACCTACTTCCAGATTTTCACTATAAATACCCTGCTTACTTCACCTGGAAAGGGACTTGTGGATCATTTCTGGAACACCAGTACTTTGGTGTTTTCTCGACTCCTTCAACACTTCATATACCAAAGACGCTTCAACGAACTTGGAGAAAGATCTAACTCATTCAACATGAATTCAAAGAGCCTTTCCACATCGAAGTTCTAGCTGCTCGTCTTAATTGTTTTGTAATTGAAGAATCGTTGAAAAAGTTGTAATCAAATCGGCAATAAAAGAGATTAAGTGGACATAGGCTTGACTTTAAGACGAACCACTATAAAAACTGTTGTCCCTTTACTATTTCTCTGCTATTTTCTGCTTATTTTCAGTTCCCGTACCAACGGGTGGTGCTTTCACTATACTGCAACTTACATCGGAGTGTTAGCGTATATTTTTAGCGTTAACATTTTTGGTGCTTTCACCGAGAATTGATTTCAGGGGTGCTCTCACCATTGCTTCGCAAAGATTTTTTGAAAAAGCTCTCTCTACGAATCATAAATCTATCTGAGATTATGGCTCCTGGAAGAAAACGTAAATCTGCTAGATCTGGAGATACTTGTGATAATACCGCCACTTCTCCCGTGTCAAATGAAGCGGCTCCTAGTGTTGGAGTCACAAGGGCGGAGTTGGATGCCGTATTGTCTAGGTTGTATCAACAAATGGAAGCCCAAAACACTTTAATGTTGGACATGTTAAATACTTTGCTTGGATTTAACCGTCCACCAGAGAACAATGAAAAAACCTTTGCCGAAGATGTTCATGATTCTCGAGGAAAGAGTATTCCTCAAAGGGTAGCTGGCACCGCCGAAGGGGCACCTCCCCAAGTCGGAGGTTCAAGGCCACAGCCAACTCTTCGCGAACGTTTATCCAGGCAAACTTCCGAAAAAGTAGTCGACGTCGGTCCCGCGGGGCCTCTAAACGATGAGGAATACCTCTTGGGAATGATTCGACAAATTATGAAAGAAAACATGCAAAGGGAAGAAGATGAAATTTGCTGGGGGTTTGCTCCAAGCAAGACTCCCTTTACCGAGAGGATCCTAAAGGTTGAATTTCCAAAGAAGTTTGTTCCTCCTACTATTCCAGCTTATCGGGGAACAAGCGACCCTAACCTGTTCTTGTACAAGTATGACTGGCATATGACTGGTGCCAGAGCATCAGATGAGATCAAGTGCATATATTTTCTGGTGTATTTGGAAGGAGTGGCTCTACTTTGGTTCACAAAGCTACCAGTTCATTCTGTGGATCAATTCTCCGACCTAACTCGGAAGTTCAAAAATCAGTTCAGGTTATATGCTTCAAAGGCCAAGGATATAATGTCACTGTCCAGCCTTGAACAAAACCCTGGAAAGCCTCTCAGGTCTTTCTTAAATCGCTTCAACATAGCCTTGGTCGATGTTGACAATACAGAGCCTCAAATGCTTCTGACCTACTTGATGCGGGCTATTGACAAATCTAGTGAATTTGGAAAATGGCTAAAAGTGAATGAGTCAAATTCACTTGAGAAATTCTACAAAAAGGCCGATGAATTTATGCGCCTAAAGAGCCTTCCTGTGCCGGCAAAAGCAGTCGTGACTGAGATTGGGAATAATAATGTTGCTTTAAACAAAAAAGAATCTGGTGCACAGAAGAGGGAGAATGATGGTGGAAAGAAGCAGGGAAATGCAAAGAAAAATCGTCACTTTAGACATTCAGATTTCACTCCCTTAACCGATACTCCAGAAAATGTCTTCTTTGCAACCAAGGATACTGTTGAGTACCCCAAATCACCTAAGTGGAGGATTGGGAAAAATGTTGCGCATAATGGAAGATTCTGTCGGTTCCATAATAAACCCGGCCATGACACTAATGAGTGTCGCCATTTGAAGAGTTTAATTGAGGAGCTATTGAGAGAGAATAAACTTCAGCAATATGTGAAGAGAAACAAGAATGACCCAACTTCATCTACTCAGGGGCAACAAGTTCCTGCTCACAACCCGGTTCAGGTGAGAGGGCTGCAGCGCATGAATCTGAAAGTCCTGTCATTAATGTCATCACAGGGGGTCCTCACCCAGCAGACATAAGTTGGGGTGAGATGGAAAGATATGCTCATGCTTTGAGATATGCTCCAACTTAAGAAAGTGTTTTGTTTTGGAAGATGCCACACCTTTAAAACAGCAAAGAACTTTCAACAATGACATCATATTCCGGGCTAGAGACTCTGTTGGTGTGGAGGCTCCTACCATCGATCCTGTGGTGATATCGGCTGGCATCGGACTAGCCATTATAAGAAGGGTGCCTGTGGATTGCGGTGCCTCTGGCAATGTCCACTTCAAAAGGACATTTGATCAAATGAAAATTCCCATGGCTGACGTCCAAGCTTCCTCTCATAAAATTGTTGGGTTCACTGGAGAACCAAAATAGCCTATTGGGACTATTGACCTATTTGTGGAACTTGGAGAAGGGGAAAAGAAGGTGGTCTGCAAGCAAACCTTTGTGATTATTGACGAACTCTCTGCTTACAATGCCTTCTTGGGTCGACCAACTCTTGCTGCATTCAAGGTCGTTCTCGCCACAAGGTGCCTGACTATGAAGTTCCCCACTGATAATGGCATCGGTGTTGTAAAGGGGGACCAAAATGCCGGGCGAGAATGCTATCTCACAGAGTTGCGGGAGGCAAAAAAGAGAGAGATGGGTAAAGGTGCGGCAGCTCCGCTCCGCATCAAAGAACCCACCTTGTAGCAATTACAGGGTGGACCCTGCACTGGTGAGCATAGTTGTGCATGAAAAGAAATTGATCGCAAAAAAATCAATGTAGGGGAGAGTAGAGTGGCGCCGGTGGAAGTAACGGTGCCAACACCTGTTGACCCGAAAGATCCAAACAAGGAGCTGAATGTGGGTTCACAACTCGGTGTGTCGGTTCAGAATATATTGATATCATTCTTGAAAGCAAACCTGGATGTATTCGCTTGGAGTCATGCTGACATGTGCGGAATATCTCCAGAAATCGCAGTGCATACTTTGAATATTAATCCGAAATTCACACTCGTAAAGCAGAAAAGAAGAACCCAGGTGTCCTGAAAGGTCGGCAGCATTGAAAGAAGAAGTAGATCGTCTCATGGAAAATGGCTTCATCAGAGAATCCACTTATCCATATTGAATTTCTAATCTGGTGTTGGTTAAAAAAACAAACGGAAAGTGGAGAGTATGCATTGACTTTTTAGATTTGAACAAAGCATGCCCAAAAGACTGTTTCCCATTCCCCAGGATCGATCAGTTGGTGGATAGAACAGCCGGGCATGAACTATTGTATTTTATGGATGCTTACTCAGGATACAATCAAATTATGATGTAGGTGCCAAATCAGGAGGACACGAGCTTCATCACTGATGTTGGTCTATACTGCTATAAAGTCATGCCCTTTGGACTAAAGAATGCGGGGGCAACTTATCAAAGACTTGTTAACGCCATGTTTAAGCCCCAGATTGGCAAGACTGTGGAAGTATATGTTGATGATATGTTGGTGAAATCAAAGAAGGCAGTAGACCATATGGATCATTTGGCAGAAATGTTCGCGATCCTCCGAGAGTAATGAATGAAGCTAAACCCTCTGAAATGTTCATTAGGGGTAGAGTACGGAAAATTCTTGGGTTTCATTGTGAGTGCTAGGGGCATCGAAGCAAATCCTGCTCATATTATTGCCTTAAGAGAAGTCAAAGCCCCTAGGACAAAGAAGGAATTGCAAAGCCTCAACGGGAAAGTCGCTGCTTTGAGTCGGTTTATCTCCAGGGCCACTAATAAATGCATTCCCTTCTTTGACGCTCTGAAGAAAGGAAAGAAAAACTTTGAATGGACTCCTGAACGCTAGAAAGCTTTCGATGAATTGGTTCGTCACATGGAATCGCCTCCAATACTTTCTAAGCCCAGTAATGGTGAAGATCTTTTCATATATTTGACAGTTTCATCTCATGCTCTCAGTGCAGCATTGATACGGGAAGACGCAAAAGTTCAGCGTCCGGTTTATTGCATCAGCAAAAGATTCACTGGGGCAGAGATGAATTATTCAAAAGTGGAAAAGCTTGCCTATTGTTTATAGATTGCGTCCAGAAAGTTGAGGCCATATTTCCAAGCTCATCCTATTAAAGTCCAAACCGATCAACCTCTGAAGCAAGTCCTATTTCGCCTTGAAACTTTGGGTCGTCTTCTAAAGTGGAATATTGAACTCAGCCAATATGATATCACCTATCATCCCCGAAGAGCAATCAATGGACAAGCTTTAGCAGATTTCATTGCAGAATACACAGATAAAGGTGACAGTGAGGAAGAGGTGACTGATGACACCCCAATCCGATGGAAATTATATGTTGATGGTGCAAGAAATGACTACTGTTTCGAAGCTGAGGTTGTGCTTGAAACCCCCGAAAGGCATTCATTGTGCTATGCATTGAGATTAGAATTTCCTTCGATAAATAATGATGCAGAATATTAAGCTCTTATTGCTGGCTTGAAGATTGCTAAAGAATTGAACATCAGAGTATTGCAGATTTTCAATGATTCTCAGCTTATTGTATGCCAGGTCAAGAAAGAGTTTCAAGCTAAAGGAGGAAATCTGCCTGCTTACTTGTCAAAGGCCTTGGAGCTTCTCGATGATTTTGATCACTATACAATAAGCCATATACCCCGGGAGGTGAACATGAAGGAAGATTCTCTCGCGAAGTATTCAAGCTCTGGCGAAGCTCAACTATTAGGATTGGTCCCTGTGGAAGTCTTTTCAGCTCCAAGTACCGATGAGATGGATATTGACTCGGCCATGGCTGTATCCCAAGAGTAGGAGTCGTGGATGGCTCTGATCAAGGAATATCTACTTAACGGCTCCCTGCCAGAAAATTCAAAAGAACGCCAGAAGCTGTTAAGAAAAGCCCCGAGATATGTGATTCAAGACGACTGGTTGTACAGACGGGGAATCTCGACGCCATTACTTCGATGTGTAACCAAGAAAGAGGCTAAGATAATTTTAGCTGAGGTGCATGGAGGAGAGTGTGGGGATTATTCAAGTGGCCAAACTTTAGCAAAGAAAATTCTCTGCTATGGATATTTTTGGCCAGATATTAATCGGGATGCTGCTAGCTATTCTCAGAAGTGTGACAGATGCTAGAGATTTGCAAAAATCCCAAGAGCACCTTCCACCGAACTAACACAGATGGTCAGTCCATGGCCATTTTCCATTTGGGGAATAGGTCTCATTCGGCCTTTGCCAACTGCAAGATCCGGAATCGAATATGCTATTGTTACTGTTGATTATTTCACTAAATGGGCTGAAGCTGAACCATTGGCTACTATTACCTCTAAAAAGATGATAAATTTTGTGACTAAAAATATCATTTGCAAGTATTGTGTGCCTCAGAAGATAATCACAGACAATGGTACCCAATTCGAAAGCGAAGAATTCCAAGATTTTTGCAAGCGATTCAAGATCCAAAAGCTTCTCGGCAGTGGCTCATCCGCAGGCAAACGTGCAAGTGGAAGCAGTGAACAAAATTATCAACTCAACCATCAAAAAGTAGCTGGAAAAAGAAAAAGGTGCTTGGGTCGACAAGCTGCAACTAGCACTATGGGCATACAGAACTACCCACAAAACTGCAACTGGGCACACTCCATTCTCATTAGCATATGGATCAGAAGCAATGATTCCGATGGAAATAGAGGCCCCCTCACACAGAAGATTCCATTTCAACCAAGCTGAAAATGAAAAGCCGCAACTTGAAGTACTTGACTTTCTTGATGAAAGAAGGGAAGAGGCTAAGCTCTGAATTGCAGCCCATCGGCAAAGGATAGCCAGGCACTTCAATTCCAAAGTTCGCCAATGCAGCTTTGAAATCGGGGATCTAGTCTTGAAGAGGATCATGACAGCAATAGGAGTGTTTGGACCAAACTGGAAAGGGCCATACATCATAGGCAAAAAACTTCTCGATGGCACTTTCAAACGCACAACTATCGAAGGAGATCCAATTCCAAGAGCCTGGAACAGCAATCACTTGCGTCCATATTTTACTTAGAAGCTTTGCTTAAAATTGTAAAATGATTATGGATGTATGATTCTTGTATTGTAAGCCATTGTAAACCAGTGCAAATGAATAATAAGAGCTATAAAGTGGATCTAGGCCCAGTTTTTGGCCGAACAACTATAAATCTTGTGTTCACTACTACCATAAAATGCCTGTTTTATTTTGACATGCAAATATCTTAAATGTATTGCTAAAATGTGGATTTAATATTGCAGGCTATCAAAGCAAAGCTTACCTATTCAACACATCACAAGGCTCAGCGATTCCTACAAATCACTCAACAATTGAATGTCAAGCCACAAAAAATTCCAAATTCAATTCCTACATAAGAAGTGCTTCTCACAAATAGTTGGTGATTCCACCGGAAGGGCACCTTCCCGAAGTGAAGGTTCCAGGACCTTGCTAACTGATTGCGATCATTTGTGCAAACGGACATCCGATTAAATAGCTTGCGTATGCCCCGTGGAATCACTTAACAATGAAATACACTTCTCTAGAAAAAAGCAAATAACTTTCAAAGGAAGAGAACATGTGCTTGGAAACAACAACGAGGAATCACTGAGAGGAAGATGGTGTAAAGGCATGGGAAAGCAGACAAAGAAACAGCCAAAATGGAATCTTGTCTCTCAACAAAGTTGGTGGAACCACCGGAGGGGCCCCTTCCCAAAGTGAAGGTTCCAGGTGCTTTCTAGTTAATTGTGATCGTTTGTGCAAACGAACATCCAGTTAGGTAGCTTGCGTCTGCCCCGTGGACCCACTAAACTGTGATATTCAACTTTCCTGGCGAATGGAGCAAAAAAGCCCTCTTCGGTGGCCCATTTCACCAAAGCTGAAGTGCCAAATCCCTCTTCGGAAGGCCACTTCACCAAAGTTGAAGTGCCAAAGCCCTCTCCGGAGGCCCATTTCACCAAAGTTGAAGTGCCAAAGCCCACTTTGGAGGCCCACTTCACAAAAGCTGAAGTGCCAAAGCCCTTTTCGGAGGCCCACTTCACCAAAGTTTAAGTGCCAAAGCCCTCTTCAGAGGCCCGCCACCCCGCATAAAGGGAAAAAACAAAGCCCTCTTCGGAGGCCCTCTACCCCGCATAAAGGGAAAAAACGAAGCCCTCTTCGGAGGTCCGCTACCCCGCCTAAAAAAAAAAAGAAAGCCCTCCTCGAAGGCACACAAAAAAGGAAGCAAAAGCCCTCTTCGGAGGCACACTTCTACTCCCAAGGGAAGATCAGTTTCTCCACAATGAGAACATTCTTCCCCAAAAGTTGAAGTGCCAAATCAAAGCCTTCTTTAGAAGCCCGCTTCCCCGCGTAAGGGAATTCACTTCTCCAAAAAGTGACCATCTCCGAAAGTTGAAGTGTAAAAGCTCTTTCTAAAAAAGAAAAAGAGAGAGAAGACTTCTACTAGAGCATAGTAATACTTCCTCAAAATGGAAGAATTATTCTCCAAAATAAGAGTATAAGTCTTCTCAAAGTGGAAGAATTGTTCTTCGAAGTTAAAAGTACAAGTCTTCTCAAGATGAAAAAGATTGCAATAAGCCGTGGTATGGGGGTAATACAATATAGCTATATTAATAAAAACAACGCTCAGCCAACATACCACGAGCTCACTGCAACATCACACAAAGAAAATAAAAAAACTTGTGTGAAAATAAGGAATAAATGCATTCACGAATGCAATCAAAAGATTTTACAAGTAAAAAGTATCATTTTATTCCATACTATAAAAGTTTGTATACATGTGCAGGTTTCAAAAAGCGGGGGCCGGTACCTGCACAGTCTTCGGTCGATGCAAATCTTTGAATACAAGCAAAAAAGCAAAACAAGAAAGATAAAGCCGGACCCGTCACTTCTTCTTTCCCCCGCCTTTGGAGCCCTCGCCCGGCCTAATGGTTAACTTCTTTCGGCTTGAACGAGTCGGGAAAGAGGAGAAAGAGGTGCGATTGGGTCCTCTTCTGCTTTCTCGTCACTAGCAGAAGTCTCCTTCCTTCTCTTTGAAACTCCACGCTTTCCCCTTTTCTTTGAAGAAGACTCACTGCCCAGAGCCATTAGATCAATCAGCTTTGTATCATCGGTAGTGAATTCCTCCGGGGTCCTTTCGCCCACTTCAAGCTCTTCCGCTTTCTGTTCTTGTGAAGCGGCCGGGTCATCAAAACCTTGAAGAGCTTCTATTTGTTCTTCTTGTGACCCCGGTTGAGAAGCAGGAGTAACTTAAAGAGACGGAGGAGCAGCAGCTGGAAGAGGCGAAGGTTGTACAGCACTTGTTGTTTGCACTACAGAATAAGAAGAATTAAAAATCAGTATTTCTCGCAAAGAAGGGAGATAGTGGCACGTCGAGGTTTAAGTAATAATCAAGAAGTTCATAGAGCTTATGTGAAGCAAACAAGTAGTCCACTTGAGCTAGATTAGAGTTTAAGTTACTGGAGAAGTCGGCTTTATCGTGTCGATTTCAAAATTGTGGGCTTCAATGTCTTCCTGGGAGTCGGTGTGAGCAGTTGTAATTCCGGTCTCGGCTCTAGTAGGGGGTGGAGAATGAGAACTAGAGCCAATAATGTCGACATCAATCGGAACCGAAGGATGAGTCGGGTCGGTCAAAGGTGCCTTCCCTAAAAGATCTCCTATCGCCGCTTCGGTTCGTTCTTTGGCGAGTTGTTCTTTCCCTCTCGCAAGGGCGGCTTGACCCTCATCATCCAAAAAGCAAGCTTCAAGACCCTCCTCAGCATAGCCGGCGCCATTAAGCATATTAACTGCTGCTTCCCACACCTCAGCCAGGGTAATTTCATATTTTGGGCCCAGAAATGAAAGACTACCATGCTCCAAGACGCTATGAATGTAAAACTCGAATAATTGAGCTGACATTGGCCTTAGTCTCTTCATGTGATTGTTCAGCTGCTGCTTTTCCAGCAATGGCCTCGTCGCGCTTCTTTTCAACTTTAGAAAGCTGAGCTTTTAAGATTTCAATCTCCATGTCTTGGGAGCTAGTCTTTTCCCACAACCAAGCAACATCAGTGCGGTAGCTTTCCACAATTTTTTGTTGTGCCTCAAGTCTAGCCCTAGCATCTCGTTGATTAGCATGGGCATCTCTTACTAGCTTTTGAAGCACCTCTTCCTTTTGAGTATAAGTAGTGGAAGAGGTAGCAAGGTCATCTTTAAGTTGCTTGATTTCAGCATCGAGTTTCTCATTGTATGCGGTGATGTTCTTCATCTCCGTGTCGTGCTGATCAAGACCTTTTTGCCATTCGTATTTATCACTTTCCATGGTTAGCATAGCTTCAAGATTTAAACAGTTTACCCTTTGAAGCTCATCAACAAGCTTTTGCCAATCGGACATTCTCTCAATGTCAAGCTTAACAGCATCAAAATTCCTTAGCATGGCCTGCTTGTCAATAGGAACCAAGGCCAAATCCAAGCGTACTCCTTTTAAACACCAGTTTGGAAACCGGCTCTGGAGCGCAGGCGGGGCATTCTCAACTTGATACGTAGGACTATTAATAATTGCCTGAAACTCAACTCTTTTGAGGGCAAGGGAGCTGGAAGGGATGTCTAAAGAAATAGAAGTAGCGGGCACTTTAGAGATTTCAGTCGAAATTTTTTCGCTAGGCTTGGCCCGCTTGCTGGATTCTTCCGCTTCATAACTCTTCCCCTTGTCATCGTGAGACTTTCTTTTATGGGAATCATCATCCCTTTGGTGAGAGTCATGGTGGTCATCCCATCTTCCATACCGCTCTTCATAAGCCTGCCTCTCGCGAGCTTTCCTGGCAGCTCTTTCTTCATCGGTCTCCCTAGGGGCAGGGATGTAGCGCCTGGGGTCTTAAGAAGCGCGCCTCCCAAAGCGTTTAAAGTCGTCGTAGTACGAACCACTGCGTCCCATTGGAGAACCTGAAAGTGAAGAAGAGACAAAGCTTAGAAAGCTTCGAAATAAAGAATCTAAGTGCACATAATTGCCAAAAAATCCTAAGTGTGTGTGTGGAGTGTAAACCGCGCGTCAAGCTACAAACCACTCTTTGGTTTAAGAGTCAACTCTTGAGTTGATGGAGTCGACCGCAAAATAGACGTCGCTTCAATTGATGGAGAAATGAGCTTAGAGGTGATGGTGTCGTCTTTAAAAAGCTCTTGGGAAGTCACCATAAGGTCACTCAGTCCCCCGAAGACATCATCACCATCATGCCCGATGGAATGGGTCATGCCCTCTTCAGCACACTTTACACTCTGTATAACGGGGATTTCTTTCTCAGATCCCTTATCAGCTTCTCTAGTCTCTTTCCCAGAACGTTGAGGAAGTTCCTCTTCTTCAATGACTACTTGAAGTTCAGATCTGCCAGACAATCCTGCATCGTCAACGGAACTGGAGCATTTCACTAACGAAGCCACCACAATAGATTCCTTCGGTGCGGATTCCTTCACGGAGGCTGGGGCATCCGACACTTCCGCCTGGGAACTAGGGGCATCACGGGGCTGAATAGATCGAGAAGAGTGCAGAAGTTCTTATTGGTGAAAAAACTCGTCCTTTAGCAGAAATTTGATACTTCTTTCATCAACAATTAGGGCATTCAACCTCTCGAAAGTCGGTTTATGGCTAGAGTCCTTTGAGGGAGGAGGAATTGCTGCAAAAGTAAAGAATGAAGTTAACACTTGATGAATCGAATCTTGAAAGACTCAGAAATGAAGTGAACGAAGATAAGTAGTCTTACTTCCTACTCTTCAAATGCCGTAGAATCCCGGGAGGCAGCGAACAAAGAAGAACTGATTCAAAAACCCATGGGCGCTTTCAGGAAGATCATTAATCAGTTTACGGTTTCTTGCACTCCTCACAAGTGTAATAGAAGGATGATCTTTGTTCTTCACAAATGTGCACAAATAGAAAATCTCTTCAAAGCTCAGAAGATGGTCGAACATCCTCTTGAACAGTACGCATAGTCCCATCAAAGTGGCGTAGCCATTGGGGTGTAACTGGAAACGAGAGATAGATAATCGAAGAAGGGGCATTTGAAGAAAAGCATTGAAGGGGGGAATAGCTCCGTTCAGGCACATTTGATGATTAATTGCAACAAAGCCAGGAGGAGGCCTATCGGCAGTGTCATCCACCCTTGGAAGCAGAGCATCCGCTTCAGCAATGCGAATTGAGTACATAACTGGTTGAAAGCCCGTTGGCTGAATGAAGTTGTAACTCTTTCCAGAGGGTTCTCTAAAGGATCCTCTATCGGAAAGACCCCTTCCGTTCGCTCTACCACCTCTTCTTGCATTTATTGAGAAGTCATTGTACACAAGGAACTGGATATTCAAATATGAAGGTGCACCTTTCCTAAAAGTGTGAAGTGTTGTGCAAAACTAATAAAAAGAAAAGCAAATATAACTGTAATTAAACTAATTGGCATTTTCAATTATAAAATTTCAGGGCTTGTTATTTTAAGTCCGAGTACAGTATTGATGCAAGCAGGTCAGCTTTAGTTGATTAATTTGGCTTTGCTTTAATACTTCACATGAACTTGTTAATTCACAGTACTTCATTCGTGTAATTCCATTAAGTTGATTATTCTTTATCGACTAATCTGTCATTCGACGTGGGCAGTCAGTGGCAGTATATTCGCCCTATTTTTCTACAAATGTTGAGTTTGACAGTTTGTTAGCTTAAAAGTTAATTCAATCTGTGGAAAAATGCAACATGTTCAAGCAGTTTATCCTGGCAGTTCAAGTTGAAGATTCAATTAAGTGCTCTCAAAATTTATAAGCGATCAAGTTCAAACGACTTAGCATAGGTCGAAGCTTCCTTAAGTCGCTCCATGCGAGTTATGGAGTTTATTATTCATGATCCTGCGAGTTAAAGTTATGCTACGGGTTATGGCATAAGGATTTAAGTCATGACAAAGCATATTTGTTTAAGTGTTAGCTTGTTCGAATACACCAGCGACCTAAAGGTTATGACGCAAGAAGTTAAGTCGCCCAGATCGCAATGCGACCCAATGATAGGTCGTTAAGAGGGTTATCCCATCCGAAGAAGTATGCTATGCAAGTTAAGTCGCAAGTTCGAAAGTCGTTCAGCTTCCCTTAAGTCGCAAGGCTTTTAGGTCATTCGATTCATTAGGTCGCTCTTGAAGTAGCTCGGAAACACCAAACTTTCGCCCATCAGAAAACCCTAAGGCCTGCTCTCCATTCATAGGTTGCCACGCGTCCACCGCCCTTGCATCACTAGTAGCACCACGGCTTAACCTAAAATCCACTAACCTGTTAACCAAATATCCCTTCATCTCTTCCAAGCACCTAAAGCCTCATCATCTCTTCCAAATTTCCAGAAAACATCGTTAAACTCCACAAATTCAAAACACTCGCCAAATAACTCCATGAGATCCTAAGCCGATTCATTGTTAAGGCAATTGCCACCGGTTCAACGGTAAATAGAGGGAAATCAGAGTATAATCTTACAACAGAAATTGTGTAAAACCAATCATGGGAGAATCGATGGAAGATAGGACGGACAGATGATCAATTTACCTAAGTTTGCTGTTTGGAATGATGATCGAAATCAACGAGGAAGGGAATTTCGCTTTGAAGTTCTTGAACTTAGTTATGGCAATGGAGGCAAAGTATAAGCAATAAAGTGAAGAGGACGGAGCGGTTTAACAGCTTACATAGGAGAAAGAGGAGAAGACGAATAGGCGCGCGAGTTAACGAGCTACTTGAGTCGCTCACGACCTAGCAGAGTTAGATCGAAGCACACGACCTATAACCTAGGCATGTGCTTCGAGGGGCAAGTGTTAATTCCTTTCTGAATGGCGACTCAACTACTCAAGGGAAGCAAGCGGCCTAACGAGTTATGAAGCAAGCGACCCAACGAGTTAAGAAGCAAGCCACCTAACGATCTAAGCAGATCAACGGCATGACATAGCAGTGGAATGAACACTACAGCAACCTGGCGACCTAGCGAGTTAACGACCTGGCGACCTAGCGAGTTAACGACCTAGCGACCTAGCAAGTTAACGACCTAGCGACCTAGCAATTTAACGACCTAGCGACCTCGCGAGTCACGAGCCTCATATCCTTATGTCGCCTTGTTATAGGTCGAAGCAACATTAGATCGCTACAACCTACCAGCAGAAGCAGTTGATCAAGCATAACCATTTTAAGCCATAGCTCATGTCCCTTAGGTCGCTCACGACCTACGACCTAACCTTATGCTGCCCACGACCTACGACCTACTTTCGGATTTTCACTATAAATACCCTGCCTATTCCACCTGGAAAGGGACTTTTGGATCATTTCTAGAACGCTAATACTTTGTTGTTTTCTCAACTCCTTCAACACTTCAAATACCAAAGACGCTTCAACGAACTTGGAGAAAGATCTAACTCATTCAACATGAATTCAAAGAGTCTTTCCACATCGAAGTTCTAGCTACTCGTCTTAATCGTGTTGTAATTGAAGAATCATTGAAAAAGTTGTAATCAAATCAGCAATAAAAGAGATTAAGTGGACGTAGGCTTGACTTAAAGCCGAACCACTATAAAAACTGTTGTCCCTTTACTCTTTCTCTGCCATTTTCTGCTTATTTTCAGTTCCCGTACCAACGGGTGGTGCTTCCACTATACTGCAACTTACACCGGGGTGTTAGCGTACATTTTTAGTGTTAACAGAGTCAGACGTGTCTATAGTCTGATATCTTATTCTGTAGTAGATCTAGATGAGTAGTATCTTAGTAGTGTTGATTGTTTGGATTCTGTAGAGCGAGTATCCTAGTGTTTATACTTGGGAAACTCGAGAAAATTCTATTCAGAATTTTTGTGTGAATAGTTAAATTTGTTTGTTTGGATGAATTGGTTGCTATGGTTGTTAGCATATGGTTGTTATTATATGCTTGTATTTTAAAACCTTAGATAAATTATTAAATTACCTTTTTTTAAAATTTCGGGGACGAAATTCTTTTAAAGGGGAAGGAATGTGATATCCTGGAATTTTTGGCAATATCGATTAATAATTTTTATTTAAAAATAAACTGATTTGATCATATTGATTAATAAAATATGAATTGGTTTAATAATCTGATTTAAATAAATATTTAATTAGTGATTTTATCTTTTAAAAGCTCAATAAATGTTTCTCTCTATAATGTATATATATTATAGACAATCTTTGATTTGGAATTTAATAAATAAATAAGTCATGTTTTCAAATTCTAATAATATATTCAATAATTTGGAAATTATGATTTAAATTAATATTAAGTTTTTCAAAGATAAATAACTATTTGGTTTTAAAATACTTAAAGCAAATGTTTAATTGTTTAAATATATCTTAACTTAAGATAAATGTTTATTTTATTTCTTTTTAAATATTTCTTAGAAAATATGAATTGAGAATATCTCAAAGTTTAAAATAGAATTAATATATGATATATTAATTCATATAAGAAAATAAGCAATTTATAATAAAGAGATAATTTCTTTTATAAATTGATAAATTTGTTATTTTCAAATAATAATTATAATACCTTTTTTATAAACATAAATAGATATTTGAAATATTTTGGATTTTTAAAGATATTTGTATATGTTTTATTTATAAGTATAATTGATCCCATTTTCTTTAAAGTTATATATGTATATAAATAAGTGTTTAGTAAATTTATATAAAACTTTTATTTACATTTGAATATATAAGAAATAAGCATTTAATACTTAAAAGACAAATGTAAGCTTATATAGACTTGTCTATACATGTGTTAATTAAAGAATAAAGGTATATGACAAGTGTCATTTAATTCCTATTTTTTCTTTTTATTATTTTGTTAATTAATTTCAGCCTTTATAACATTGTCTTCTCCTCTTAAATTTTCTTTTCAAATTCTAAACTAATAAAGAAAGTTTGAAATCATCTCTTAACCAAAACATATCTGAAACTCTAACCTGCAAATCCACTTCAAAAACAGAAATTATCAAACCAAATCTGAAAACAAAAAGGATCTGTAATACACTCCTTAAACCTAAATTTCAAACTAAATAAAAAACCTGAATCAAAAATTTTTCTTCTTCAACCTGTGAAAAGCAACTCAAACATGCAAGTCAATTTCAAAAACAAACCTGTAATCTCATCAATTTAGTAACCTGGAATCAATTCTTGCAAGATCAAAGGTCTGCATTTTTCAAAATTGAAGCAGAAATCAGGCCTACATGCATGTAGTTTGGACAGGGAGCAAAAGCATTTTAGTTTCTGAACATCTCAGCACTCAAGTTTTAAAAGTTTAAAGGATTAAAAAGCTTTTCAAAAATTAAAGAGGCTGCCTCTATTTTAAATCAGGTGAGTAACATTTTTTGATAATTACTTAAGTTAAATCATGGTTGCCTAATTTAGTATGATTCTAGTTGTCTGATTTCCTATGGAAATAAGATTGCCTGTGTGTATATTTAGGAGTATATTTGTGTATATATATGGATGAATGATGTGTGCATGGATGCTAATGTCTGTAATGCCTCTGTTCCCATATTCAAGTCCAGTATTTTTGTTTTAAATCCCTTATCTCATGATTTAAGCATTGTTATGAATTGCGATACAAACAAAAATTGTTTGGGTGATCATAAGTTTAAGCTTAAAATTTTAATTAAGTTAAAATAAATTCAAACTTGCTCTGGAAACAAAAATAGTCAGGAAAACATGAGTTTTGTTTAAAATTCAAATTCTCTAATTCATAAATTTAAGTTTGTAATCTGAACCTGATATGAAAACATGATTTTTAAAACAGAAATCAAAATTTTTAATTTAATTTTGGACATGCAATTCTGGGTTGTACTGTTTTTGGAAATTTGGGAAATTCTTATAATCTTCGGATTCTGGAGGTTTGATGTTTCTTCTGGAGGAAGTGGGTCGAATGGAGTGGCCAGGAAAATTGTCGAAATAATGGTCAGAGAGATGCAGTGTTAACGGTGATGGTTTTAAGACGGTAAACCTAGTTTTTAGACTTAGACAGAATTCGCTCACCATGATAGCTGTAATGAATCGAGTTGCATGAAATTCTTGGAAATGGAAGTTTGGGAAATGGCCAAGTCGTGGCCGGAAGCAGAGGCATTCCGATGATCAGAGTTTTGGGAACTTGGATGTTACAGGTTTGTAAGTGGGTTCCAATTTGAGTTCTTATGCTCAATTTTGATTATGAGTAGATGGTGATGTTCTGATGTTCGAGTTCGATGTTGTTCGTGGAAGTGTGGGAAGCGTTGGCGACGATCGGAGCTTCGCCGTGGATGGTGCAAGGTGTACGGGGCATTGGTGTATCTGCTGATACCTAGGTTAAAGGGAAGAGTTCTACTTGAGTAAATGCTCGAGTCATTTGAGTGATTGCTCGAAGTAAGGGGAGATTGACTCGAAGTACTTAAGGGGGAAAACTCGAGTCAATCTCTTGTTACAGGTTTACTTTAAAACCTGTCAGTGTATCAGATTTTAAAATGAAATTTTAAAATTTGAAAGCCAAATGTAAGTAGAGTTTTTAATCAAGTTTTAAGCTTGGTTTCAATTCAGATTTGAATACTAGTTTTCAAAAATAAATAAGGTTTATAAAAAATGAAATGTTTTTAACAACTAAAAATTTGTTACAGTATTTTATAATATGGTTTAAAAATCTGAAATAAAGTTTTCAATAGGATTTTAAATTAAGTCAAAATCTGAATTTAAGCTTAGTTTAAATTCTAGTTTGAAATAATTAAAGCTTTTGAATTTAAATGTTTCAAAACAACTTTGAATGTTTTAAATCTGGTTTAAGTTGAAAATGAAATTGATTTTTAAAATTCTTTTAAATTTCTTTTATAAGATAAATAGATTCTTTGACATGTAATACAAGTGTTTTTGAATTGTTTTAAAAGCCTTGTTAAAGTTTAAATTTGTTTCCATTTTAGATCTTTAATTTAAAATGGAATTTAATAGTAAATTTAAAGCATATTGTTTTAAAATATTTTGTTAATGATAACTTACTCATAATTAAGATTATGGTTTATCTTATAGTTGATTAGGCCTTAATGATTTATAATTCATTAAATTATTAAGATAATTAAGATTTATAATTAATTAATTTAATTAATTAATAATTTGGGTTAATTAATTAAATAATTAAAGGTTTTATTTAATTAATTAAAGGATTAAGTAAGATAATTAAGAATTAATTGATTTGTAATTAAGAAATAATTAGTAAGATAAGATTTGATTTTAAATCATGATTTAAATTCATTAATCAAGTAATTAACAATTAATTAAGTTTTAGATTTTCACTTGATTAATCAAATAATTAGAGATTAATTAATGGGTTAATATAGATAATTTAATTTGTAATTATTAAGGATTAATCTCAGTTAATTACTTTAGAAAAGTAATTAAAGATTTGTTAATAGTTAATGAAAGTCAATAACTTAGGATTATTTAATAATTAATTAATGTGATTAATTTTTAATGATTAATTAGATTAGTTAATTTAAAGATAATCATTTGAGAATTGTTTAAATGTAATTACTTAATGGAAGTAATTAAGAAAATTAACTACTAAGTGTAATTAATTAAGTTTATTTTTGATTAGTTTAAGTTAATTAATTAAGTTTAATTAATTTAAAATAATCATTGGATAATTTAAGAGGTAATTACTCAATGTAATTAACGAAGAATAATCACTTAGTGAAGTAATTAGGAAGATAATTACTGGATTTAATTAAATGAAAAATAATTACTTAGTGAAGTAATTAAGAAGATAATTACTGGATGTAATTAAATGGAAGGATAATCAGGTACAGGAAGAGTTTTGGAAATTCATGATGCCTCTTTCTGGATAGTGGAAGACGGATCGTGGCAATCATCAACTCAGATAATGAGGATCTTCGATTTATGATGGAATTTATAAATTGATTTTGAGATGGTGATTAATAGTGAAGAAGAATAAAAGAGTTCAAGATCCAAATACTAGATACTAGACAAAAAGGCGTTCCTCCTTTGGTTGCAAGTATGCTAGTATTTATATAGAAATAGATGTATCGGTCCAAATGTTCGCTTGCATTAAACTCCAAAAGATAGTTCGGTACCGCGTAATAAAGCATGGAGGAACATGAGTTAAAATGATAACTCAATACAAACCCAAGCTAATTAACTTGATAGCAAGATAAGGATATTGATGTACGTTGAAAATTTTCACTTGCTTTTTCCTTCTATCTCCCACTAGAGTTTTTTTAAGTTCTATTCCTTCATCTTTGAGTCGATTCTTGTAATATTTTTGATGAGTTCATCCTTACCTTTCTCCTCATTAATTGTCAGGATTTCTTATCTAATCATTGAAAATCAAATAGACTGCAAGTTATTGTAATAATATATTAGATGTTATAAAATGAAGAAAGTAGAAGTCATTAGGGAGAGCGACAGAAGATATATTATCCATTCCTGAAATTAGACATGTATTACATAACATAGCCTACTTTATATAAAGGTTTCAGAGCTAAGGATTTAACATATTACACAATGTGGGACTAAACAAAACAACATAAAAGCATATTCATTTGATGATTTACATATATTGTAACACTCCCCCTTTAATATGCGTCATCAAAATCTTGAATGCCCTGATAACTTGAAATTTTCCGTTTCGAAACGTGTATAATGATTGCTCCCCCTCATTATTATCTTGCTTGCATTTACCATTTCAGTCGATATAGATGTTGTCTGTTGCCTCACTAAAAACCTCTACTAGGAAAACCTAATGGAAAAACCTTGAACGAGGAAAAGAGTGCAACATGAAATCATAGATATCATACAATGATATTCCTTCTATGAGTTTGATACTTTGGGATTAATATAATGTCTCATTAAAATCCTTACTAAGAAAAACAAAATGGGAAAAATCTTGGTGAAGGAAAAAAAAGTACAATGACATATCTTATTTTCTCATTTCTTCAAATGAAGTTTGATACTTCTGGATCAAACTAATGCCTCATTAAAACTTTACTAAGAAAAACCCCATCGGAAAATTCTTAGCGAAAGAAAAAGAGTACAATATAGGATGAGGTATTTCAGTAATCTACAGAATCAAATAGATTCTGATACTTCTGGATCAATATAATACTTCATCAAAAACCTTACAAAGGAAAACCTGATAGGAAAAACCTTAGTAAAGGATTAAAATACAATTTAACTTTAATAACATATTTGAGATGTTATTTCTTGATAAGTCATTTGATTCTTCTAGATCAAGACAATGCCTCGTTAAAACCTTATTAAGAAAAAACCAGTGGAAAAAATCTTTAATAAAGGAAAAGAGTACATTGTAACTTATTTTCAAATGTTATTGGAAAGTTGATACTTCTGGATCAAGATAATGCCTCATTAAAACCTTACTAGCAAAAAAGCAGTAGGAAAAATCTTAGTTAAGGAAAAAGAGTGCATTATAAAATACTTATGGATGCTCCCCCTAATTCAAAATTTTCCTCTGAATTCATATTTGTATTTCAATAACTCAAATTGGTCATAGATACTTCTGGATCCATAAATATGAATCTAATTAATAATACAATTTATTAATAGTTTCCTTTGATACAATCAAATTTTCTAAGATTGTTTCTTCCAAATATGGTTTGCATTTTATGCATATTTATGCTACTTTTATGAAAAACACTTCATGTGCTTTCATTTTTGTGCTTTGAATTAGTTTTGCGCATTGCAACTATACATCTTTCATGAATATAAAAAAATTCATTACAACATTACTAGAAAGCAGGAAGTAATCCACTCATCTTGAAGTATATCAAGATTTTCATTACAATAATACTTAGAAGAAATTTGTAATCTACACTTCATGTCTTTTGCATTCTTGATAACTACAAAAGTTATATATATTCTTCATAAATTTGTATACATTAATAAATATTGCCTATCGCAACTATCACTTTAATGGATATTAAGAGTTTTAGTACAATGATACTTAAAATAGGAAGTAATCTACTCATCATGAATTATATCAAGATTTTCATTACAACAATACTTAAAAGTAGGTTGAAATCTACTCTCCTTGTTCTTCGCATTCTTCATAACAATGAAAGTTATTTGTATTCTTCAGGAATTTGTATACTTTCATTATTTAATATGATTTAAACCACATTTATACCTTCGGGGTATATTATGCATTTCAAGTACTTTCGGTACTTTGCGGACTCCAAGTCCATATTTCTCTACTATTAAAGGATTCAAGATGGCCAGTCATGTTTTCCCCTAATTCAAGATTCTTAATCTATTTATAAATATAAGTGCTTTATTATTTATAAATTTATCGTCAATAATTATTTCTTGTCAGTTCTAGACATGATTTATTGAGATCTCTTTGATTATCATGTTTTAGGTACGTAAACCACTTCTAGGGTTATTTGATAATATGTCATTAGTCTCTTCAAGTGCACTGTGACGACCCGCCCTTCTACTACTAGAAAGACGTATCATCATTAAGAAAAGAAAGGGATAGAAGTAGAAAAGAAAGAAGAAGAAAGAACAACAACATCAGAATCTCACAGCGGAACGGAACAAAATATAATATATCACTTAAATAATTCATAGTTTGTACATATATCAGAGTTATACAATATCAATACATATGACAATCATACATACATCACATACTAGACAGTTATAAACACCTGTCTAGTTAATACAACTCGATACAATACAACTCAAACAATATGACTCAGAGATACCCACACAGCGGAACTATATATATATCTACAACGCTGAGGCCTCCTGCTCCATTGCTCCTCCAGAATTCGTCAAAGCTAACCTGAATCCCTTGACTACCCGTAAAAATTTGGGTACCCGAGAGTTTATGAAAAAAACAAAAATAAACTCCGGGTCAGACATGGGTCTGGTATGAGTAAACGGTTTAAAGTTGTTTAACTTTGAAAAACATTTGAAAATAAAGGTATCACGTAAGACTCCCCACAAATAAATATGGGTAAGTTTTTACCTTACGCTAACCAAAACATTTCATAGGAAATCCAGTGATATTATAATAGTGTCTAGGGTTTTCAAGTAAAATACAGAAATAGCTGAAATGCTTACATCTCACATTCCAACATAGTTGGGCACAATCAAAACGTACGGCGCTTATTGGAAATTGGATCCCATACAATGGCAGGGCTACTGGGGTACCGCCCGTCACAGTACGGGGCCTAGATCACCGTACCGAGGATTACTCCCTTCATCCCCTGCAACACAAGGCCGGAACCATTCCTTACTGAACAGTCCCGAACAAGATAAACCCCGCGGTTGTAGCTAGCAACCGCCCACTAAGCCGAAATAAAAAGGGACATCTAGACAGGGAAATATCTTGTCCTGCTTGGGCATGACCCACCTAACCTTGCTGCACATCCCCTGTTTTAGCCATTCCCGGTTGATGAGGCTTGAGGCTGCGATTACCTTTAGAACATATTTCTTAGAATGCTCATCGTCCACCTGACGATGTGCTGAAAGCATTCAATCCATACAAGTTCGTTCCGGGTTCGAACGAAACCGAAGGCATTATCTCGTTACACTCGTTTTAGAATCACCCTCAGAGTCAACGACGATAACCCTTGCATTCTGAAATCACCATCTCGATCTCCATTTCAGGTTCACGACATATCGTTTAAATTGGATCGATGTGGTTTTCGGAGAATCAAAATTGATTCTTCCGATCCCGGTCTCATCGAATCCAAACGCCATTTTAAGGGCCAAGTTATCTATTTAACTTAACAGTTCAATTTAACATCAGAACTAACATAGCATTTATCTCAGATAAAACATATACAAGCATCATAGATATAACATAATGAAACTCAGAACATCACAGAATATCACCACATAAATATCACAATCAGATATTCAACATAACAACCCATAAGCAGTCATCTTAGGTCTTATTTGTAATTAATTCAATTTAGAATTAATTACCCGAGAGTTAGATCTTTTAACTCTATTTAACTAGTCATTAGTTAACAATCAATTATTTATTTCACTCCGGATTGTTTAATTAATGATTTCTTAATTAATCATTTAGTCATAACTACATGCTTATTTTATTTCAAACTATCAATTACCTAATTATCTCCTAACTCGGTTATTTACCTTAAGTAACCATTTAGTTTAATAAACTTAGCTATTAATCCATTTACTTACCCATGTAATAACTGCTGATTACTTCCTTAATCCTTTATTTATTCGTAATTAAACTACTCAATTAATTAATCATTAATCATTCATAAATTATCTTAAGTAGTCAATTACAAATTTATCAATTATTTATAATTTATGACTAATTATAATTTAAGAGTTATTTTTTTTTTTCTAAACTAATTAAATGTTCAACTTAATGAAACATTTAAAAGTCTTCTCTTAAATTTTGAAACCAGTTATAATATTAACTCCAAACCTAATTATTAGATAATCTTATATTTAATGTAATTAATTTCTTAATTTGTTACCCCAATTCATATATTAACTTACTTAACTAATTTAAACTCCTTATTTATAAATTAATTGAATAAGAGTCAAAAATCTTTTCTTATTAATTTTAAAACTAAACACTTATTAACTAAAAATGTTTAAACGTTAATTAAATCTGATCCTGTATCTTTAATTGACTACTAATTAAAATATTCATTTAAGTTTGAAAACATTTTTAACAATACTTAATTATTACTTAGAACTCATACAGTTAAGTAACCAAGTCATGTTACGCTTGAACTCTTCAACTACACCCGAGACAAAATTTGCAATGCACGAGTAAAACCCCGGGTTCCCACTCAATCTCCCCGAGTCTTTCCCCCCTGAACCCATTCATCCTCTCTCCTTCCCTGTTTCTCCTCTTCTTCTCATTTTATATACTCTTTTTTTTTAAAGTTATAAACTGTTAAATTATAAACTGCTAAACGTTTACAAAAGAATGAACAACAGGTCCTCAGCAACTATCATGCGATCGTCTCGAGGCAACTTCCCAGAAAATTAAGCACGGCTCGAAGCACACCAATGACAGAAAAAAAACACAACTCCCCCTCCATCGCCACCGTGCACGTGCACGGTGGGTAGCGCCCCCCTGCGGTGACTCGCGACAGCCCCACAAACCACAAAACGACACTACTACCAAGAACTAAACCCAAAACCCTTCGAAGAATCCTAGATCAGAAAATGACCTGCTGCCTGAACACGAGCCCAGAACGCCTCACCGTAAATTCCTCCGCGCGGCCACCCTCCATCACCGGAGGTGATGAATCTCCACCAAAACGTCACTCACACCCCCCTCCAACTACTCCTAACATCACGTGTCACTCGGTTGTTCATTGAAGCCGCAACTAATTTTTTTACAGAGCATAAAAAATAGGAATCTTAAACCCTATTTTACATTCAAACTCAAAATTTATGAATTCGAAATTTTGTTTGACATTTTTTTGGATTCACATAGATTACAAACTTGCCTCCTATCAATTTACAGGAATTAAAATTAACTCTAACATCCAGAATTGGCAAAAATCACATTTTTGTTCTATTTTGAACTGCTCGTAAATCCCTTGCTTAAAAATCCTAATTTTTATGTTAAAAATCATAATTAGATGTATGTAACCTAAATATGTGATGGAATTTACAAATTTAAATATTTGAATTTTAGTTCTTGATTTCTCTTTTTACCTGTAAGTTGAATACAGTATTTACCACATACTACTTAAACTTTACAGCATGTTTACAGGTTTTTGGTCAAGCTAAACAACTTGAATTAGCTTCAATACCAAGTTCATCAATGATATGCATAAGTATTTCAAATTTCTTGGTTTAACTTATTCAGATTTCAAATTTCTGTAGACCACTGAAGAACAGTCATATTATATTTTTCCAGAGCAACAGAAGTTCCGTGTATAACTTATTAAACATAAACATCACAACACATACATTTTAAGTTGAATATACAGGATTAAATTTTCAAATAGTTAAGTTTACTCACCAAAAATAAATCATAGTTGAACAGAGGAGTTTGATGATGACAGAAGGCAGCAGTTTGAAGTTTGCAAATCCCTGTAAACTTTTCTTCTTGCTTCCTGAATTCTGTTTAAACTTGATAATTTGTTTATGCTTCTTTGTTTCTTTTCTCTTTTTTTTTTAGGCTTTACTTTATAAGTTTTAATAACCGATCTAAATGATATGAACAGATGAACATACATATGTATAACTTTGAACTTAATGCCTTCTTGAGCAAGCTTTGACTTAAAATAATATTTGCTTTATTTGTAATTGTACTAAGGCCTGAGATGCCCCAAAAATTTCGGCTGGAAGATGCTCTTTAGACAGAAAAGTGGCTTAATTAAATGCTTATGTTTTTTTTTTACTTAGGCTAACATAACCTATGTTTGCTGACACATAGATTTTGTACAATGATATTTCAGGTTCTATTTGTACTAAAATGTCTTTTATGAAGGTGCATACTTATTATGTGTTGCTGACACATGGATTTTGTAATGATATTGCTTTATTGCTTGTACTAAATGTGTTCATATGGGTTTGCACTATAATGCTTGCTGAAAACCTTGTTTTGATAATTGCAGATTTTGGGTTTAAACATACTTATGTTAACAAAATGTTTTGCAGACAACAAGATTACTTTGCAAAGATACTTGCAGGTCTTGTGTGTACATATACTGCTTCTTGCATTTGATCAAAGATATTTGTTTACATCTTTATATGTTTTGTTTTAACATTGTTAACATTTTATTATAATTTCAAAAGCTATCGTTATTAGATCACATACATGTGTTAGGCTTATAAAAATATTTATATTTATTTTGAACATTATCATCTATTTATATTTTATAGTTTATATTGTTAAAATTAGATTTTAAACATTGTCATCTAAATGTTAACCAAAAGAAAGTATTTTAATTTAATAATGAAAGATAAATACTATAAGGGAATTTATTTAAAATTTCAAACATTATTATTCATATGTAAATGTTTATCAATGTTAGCAAATGTAAAACTTTTTAATTTAATTGTATAAGGTAAATTTATCAAAAATATCGTTAAGAATACTTTATATTAGAATTTTCAAACGTACTATCCATATGTATTATTCTATTCTAAACATAAACAATAGTAAAGTATTTTAATAAATTATATAAGGTAGATTTTTATTGTAAATATTATTGAAATACTTATTTCAATTTCCAAATCAATTTCCATTTTAACACAGTTTATATAAATAGATGGCAATATTTTCAAAGTCATACTCATTTAAATATGAACAATTCATATTTTATATTTAATTAATTAAACATTTATTAAAATAACAGGGGCCGAAATCCAGGGTCGTTACATTCCTCCCCCCTTTAAAGAATTTCGTCCCCGAAATTTTAAAACAACAGTTAATTCAAAAGCTTTTATATCAACTATTCAAACATACTTATCATTTATATATTAGCACATTTATATATTAGCAAATAATAAAACAGTCAATTCTAACAACATTATTAGCTACCCGGACAAAATCTAGATAAGCTTCCCAAAACTATCAAGAGTTTGTTTCTCAATGATCAACAACCCAAACTGGGTTCCTGACCATAGTTAAATTCGACTCAACTTCCAATTTCCTAAATTACTGGTTTAACAAGTTATGATGAATCATGAACAAATTTCCTGAGATATAAGGAATACACAATAAATTCCAGACATCCATTCTAGCAATTCAATTCTATAAGTTACAGTACTAACTCTTTCCAAATTTAATTGACGCTTTTACAGAATTTTAATATCTATTCAATCAAGCCCGTACGATGTACATATACCATTCGTACGCAATACCAAATTTGAGCACTCACTCGATCACACAATTTCACTTCCGAACTAGTATTGTCCACCCGACTTCCTAGTGCGGACTCAGATCTGATTTCTTGATCGAAACTGTCATTTTCCTTGCATAGTTACGACTATGATAGAGAATTTCCAGAACCAATCAAAAATCCAAATCCATGGTTCGTCGTCAAAAATCGAGTGAAAAATCCTAATTCGGATCGATATAACTATCTCGAAATTCTGTGCTCGAATCTGGACCAAATTGTTATGCGAATAAAATAATATACGTACATCCTACGTATTTATATCCATTGATTACCAACCATATCAATTTTCTTTTATTCACATTATTCTGATTCCATCCACTTGGAATAATTTTTCCCCAATATCAAATTTTACTTAAGAGTTTCACCATTCATTTCTTAAGTTTTAATATAAGCATTATATATTCCCTTATATTATTATTCTACCACTATAGCCTTTATATCTTCTTATTTAAATCTGAATTACCAATTCCATATGAATTCAATTTTCTTAACTCTGAAAATTGAACCTTTATTGACTATCTCTATTTATAACTGATTCCTATTATTATTTTAAATCAGTTTTATTCATTATTTTATTTCAATTTTTTTTTTATATAGTTTCCAAATTTTGAAAAGTTTTGACAAAGTCTCCATTTGTTTAACATTACATATTTTCATAAGCACATATGTATTGTTTCAATCCTTATCACAATTAATTCCAATAAATTCTCAAATCATTCCTTTCAGTTTAAGTGTTTTACAACTTGCTTGCTTATATAATCTATTTAAGCAATACAGACTCATATTCAAAATCATCCAATTTTGCTTCCAATAATTCATAGAATTTTATTCAATCTTATTTACTTCAATAGGCAATTTAACAATATCATTGTGAATAAATGATTTCTTAAGCTTCATAACACATTTTAAATTGATCCCATCTCAATTTACACTTGTCTCCACCACAATTAATTTATTCACAATCATTTCATTTCATTATTTACTTAAGTCATTCATTTTTCTCAAACTGTTCCACCTAACAACTTAGGTTTATTCTATTTCACCAATTTCCATTCAAATTTTTGATTTGATTTCCTTTTTAAATCAAATCCCAATTATTTACTAATCTATTTGATTAGTTTATTTCTTTATCCATCCTTAAATCTTTAATTTACATTAACAACTCATTATTGAATTTATTCATGATAAGGTTATTCAATTTATACTTGAATTAGATTTGTTTACATCTCACACCATTTTTATTTAAATCCAATTCAATACTTACTTTGGTTTACATTTACTTATTTACATAAGAATTTTATCTCATTCAATATTATTTATGACTCGATTGAATTCATTTAAATACAATCTTATTCCAACTCACCTTCAGCTAAATTTAGCTACTTACCAATCTTTAAATTTATTTCTCAATATATGAGCTCAAAACTTATTTATCTTCTTAACAGCTTATATTACTCATTTGAGTCACTTCATCATATGACCACCATTCCAGATTATTTATATATAACACATACTATCATTAGGGCATAGAGTTTCACCTCACAATTACTATCATTTTACCCTTAACTTTTATATTCAATTAAGTTCATTTTGAACTTCAATTCCATTTAACTTATCTCAGGTTAAATTCTAGTATATTTTCTTATCTCAAGTTAAATTTTAATTCCTGGATTAAAATTCCCGATTTCTTCTTATTAATATCAACTTTACTTTATAAGTTCCTTAGTTGATTCATTTAAACTTCACATTATCTAAATAGATTTTCTTAGAATTCAAATGCCCGGTTTTCATTTCCAAAACCATTTAAAATGATAACTACATATACCCACCTGGTATATCAAATCAAACATTCAAATTCCAAACACTTGTTTTCACCAAAACAATTTTCCCTTTGAAATTTCTGAACCAACTTGTATACCCAACAAGTCCAAACAATATCCTGATAGCAATCCATCACTTTAGAAACTCGAAAATGAATACTAATGATGTGGCCATCATCATCAGGATTATTTTCCAGCGACTTAAAGTGAGTTCAGTGCTTCCTTACTTTCACAAATTTTCCCAAAATAATTTCCATTCAACAATATTTTCCAAAACAATACTCCATTATTGCCTTCAAATCTTTGGAAAAACATTTCAAACATTCCCAAGATTTTAAAATTTCCAAATCCTTCTATTTAAAATCCATTTAAACACTTTTCAAATTCCCGGTACTTAAATTTTAGTTTAGTCAGATTTCAGTTATATTCCTTTTTATTTAAAATCATTTTTAAATAATTTTATTTGGTTATAATCCACTCCAATTTTTATTTGATTGTACTATTAACAATCAAACAGCCAAACATATATAATATTTTTAGAAAAATATTTCTTTTATATCAAAATATAATGTTAGGTAAAATTAGTTCATTTACCCTATTTTAAAATAATTCTGTGTCGGTCTACCTTGTTTAAGAGTTTAGGAATCCCTAACGATGGAATGGCGTCCCACACATCGACCAGAATCCATAAACACTCAACAGATAAATTAACACAATATAAAAATAATTTTATATTCACTAACAAGTACGCGCTCATATCTATTAATACACTCAAACTCATTTTAGAGTTCTACAAACTCTATTCTATGAGTAATTTCCTACCAGAGCCAAGGTTATCACCAACCTATGCTCTGATACCAACTGTGACGACCCGCCCTTCTACTACTAGAAAGACGTATCATCATTAAGAAAAGAAAGGGATAGAAGTAGAAAAGAAAGAAGAAGAAAGAACAACAACATCAGAATCTCACAGCGGAACGGAACAAAATATAATATATCACTTAAATAATTCATAGTTTGTACATATATCAGAGTTATACAATATCAATACATATGACAATCATACATACATCACATACTAGACAGTTATAAACACCTGTCTAGTTAATACAACTCGATACAATACAACTCAAACAATATGACTCAGAGATACCCACACAGTGGAACTATATATATATCTACAACGCTGAGGCCTCCTGCTCCATTGCTCCTCCAGAATTCGTCAAAGCTAACCTGAATCCCTTGACTACCCGTAAAAATTTGGTTACCCGAGAGTTTATGAAAAAAACAAAAATAAACTCCGGGTCAGACATGGGTCTGGTATGAGTAAACGGTTTAAAGTTGTTTAACTTTGAAAAACATTTGAAAATAAAGGTATCACGTAAGACTCCCCACAAATAAATATGGGTAAGTTTTTACCTTACGCTAACCAAAACATTTCATAGGAAATCCAGTGATATTATAATAGTGTCTAGGGTTTTCAAGTAAAATACAGAAATAGCTGAAATGCTTACATCTCACATTCCAACATAGTTGGGCACAATCAAAACGTACGGCGCTTATTGGAAATTGGATCCCATACAATGGCAGGGCTACTGGGGTACCGCCCGTCACAGTACGGGGCCTAGATCACCGTACCGAGGATTACTCCCTTCATCCCCTGCAACACAAGGCCGGAACCATTCCTTACTGAACAGTCCCGAACAAGATAAACCCCGCGGTTGTAGCTAGCAACCGCCCACTAAGCCGAAATAAAAAGGGACATCTAGACAGGGAAATATCTTGTCCTGCTTGGGCATGACCCACCTAACCTTGCTGCACATCCCCTGTTTTAGCCATTCCCGGTTGATGAGGCTTGAGGCTGCGATTACCTTTAGAACATATTTCTTAGAATGCTCATCGTCCGCCTGACGATGTGCTGAAAGCATTCAATCCATACAAGTTCGTTCCGGGTTCGAACGAAACCGAAGGCATTATCTCGTTACACTCGTTTTGGAATCACCCTCAGAGTCAACGACGATAACCCTTGCATTCTGAAATCACCATCTCGATCTCCATTTCAGGTTCACGACCTATCGTTTAAATTGGATCGATGTGGTTTTCGGAGAATCAAAATTGATTCTTCCAATCCCGGTCTCATCGAATCCAAACGCCATTTTAAGGGCCAAGTTATCTATTTAACTTAACAGTTCAATTTAACATCAGAACTAACATAGCATTTATCTCAGATAAAACATATACAAGCATCATAGATATAACATAATGAAACTCAGAACATCACAGAATATCACCACATAAATATCACAATCAGATATTCAACATAACAACCCATAAGCAGTCATCTTAGGTCTTATTTGTAATTAATTCAATTTAGAATTAATTACCCGAGAGTTAGATCTTTTAACTCTATTTAACTAGTCATTAGTTAACAATCAATTATTTATTTCACTCCGGATTGTTTAATTGATGATTTCTTAATTAATCATTTAGTCATAACTACATGCTTATTTTATTTCAAACTATCAATTACCTAATTATCTCCTAACTCGGTTATTTACCTTAAGTAACCATTTAGTTTAATAAACTTAGCTATTAATCCATTTACTTACCCATGTAATAACTGCTGATTACTTCCTTAATCCTTTATTTATTCGTAATTAAACTACTCAATTAATTAATCATTAATCATTCATAAATTATCTTAAGTAGTCAATTACAAATTTATCAATTATTTATAATTTATGACTAATTATAATTTAAGAGTTATTTTTTTTTTTCTAAACTAATTAAATGTTCAACTTAATGAAACATTTAAAAGTCTTCTCTTAAATTTTGAAACCAGTTATAATATTAATCCAAACCTAATTATTAGATAATCTTATATTTAATGTAATTAATTTCTTAATTTGTTACCCCAATTCATATATTAACTTACTTAACTAATTTAAACTCCTTATTTATAAATTAATTGAATAAGAGTCAAAAATCTTTTCTTATTAATTTTAAAACTAAACACTTATTAACTAAAAATGTTTAAACGTTAATTAAATCTGATCCTGTATCTTTAATTGACTACTAATTAAAATATTCATTTAAGTTTGAAAACATTTTTAACAATACTTAATTATTACTTAGAACTCATACAGTTAAGTAACCAAGTCATGTTACGCTTGAACTCTTCAACTACACCCGAGACAAAATTTGCAATGCACGAGTAAAACCCCGGGTTCCCACTCAATCTCCCCGAGTCTTTCCCCCCTGAACCCATTCATCCTCTCTCCTTCCCTGTTTCTCCTCTTCTTCTCATTTTATATAATCTTTTTTTTTTAAAGTTATAAACTGTTAAATTATAAACTGCTAAACGTTTACAAAAGAATGAACAACAGGTCCTCAGCAACTATCATGCGATCGTCTCGAGGCAACTTCCCAGAAAATTAAGCACGGCTCGAAGCACACCAATGACAGAAAAAAACACAACTCCCCCTCCATCGCCACCGTGCACGTGCACAGTGGGTAGCGCCCCCCTGCGGTGACTCGCGACAGCCCCACAAACCACAAAACGACACTACTACCAAGAACTAAACCCAAAACCCTTCGAAGAATCCTAGATCAGAAAATGACCTGCTGCCTGAACACGAGCCCAGAACGCCTCACCGTAAATTCCTCCGCGCGGCCACCCTCCATCACCGGAGGTGATGAATCTCTACCAAAACGTCACTCACACCCCCCTCCAACTACTCCTAACATCACGTGTCACTCGGTTGTTCATTGAAGCCGCAACTAATTTTTTTACAGAGCATAAAAAATAGGAATCTTAAACCCTATTTTACATTCAAACTCAAAATTTATGAATTCGAAAATTTGTTTGACATTTTTTTGGATTCACATAGATTACAAACTTGCCTCCTATCAATTTACAGGAATTAAAATTAACTCTAACATCCAGAATTGGCAAAAATCACATTTTTGTTCTATTTTGAACTGCTCGTAAATCCCTTGCTTAAAAATCCTAATTTTTATGTTAAAAATCATAATTAGATGTATGTAACCTAAATATGTGATGGAATTTACAAATTTAAATATTTGAATTTTAGTTCTTGATTTCTCTTTTTACCTGTAAGTTGAATACAGTATTTACCACATACTACTTAAACTTTACAGCATGTTTACAGGTTTTTGGTCAAGCTAAACAACTTGAATTAGCTTCAATACCAAGTTCATCAATGATATGCATAAGTATTTCAAATTTCTTGGTTTAACTTATTCAGATTTCAAATTTCTGTAGACCACTGAAGAACAGTCATATTATATTTTTCCAGAGCAACAGAAGTTCTTTGTATAACTTATTAAACATAAACATCACAACACATACATTTTAAGTTGAATATACAGGATTAAATTTTCAAATAGTTAAGTTTACTCACCAAAAATAAATCATAGTTGAACAGAGGAGTTTGATGATGACAGAAGGCAGCAGTTTGAAGTTTGCAAATCCCTGTAAACTTTTCTTCTTGCTTCCTGAATTCTGTTTAAACTTGATAATTTGTTTATGCTTCTTTGTTTCTTTTCTCTTTTTTTTTTAGGCTTTACTTTATAAGTTTTAATAACCGATCTAAATGATATGAACAGATGAACATACATATGTATAACTTTGAACTTAATGCCTTCTTGAGCAAGCTTTGACTTAAAATAATATTTGCTTTATTTGTAATTGTACTAAGGCCTGAGATGCCCCAAAAATTTCGGCTGGAAGATGCTCTTTAGACAGAAAAGTGGCTTAATTAAATGCTTATGTTTTTTTTTTTACTTAGGCTAACATAACCTATGTTTGCTGACACATAGATTTTGTACAATGATATTTCAGGTTCTATTTGTACTAAAATGTCTTTTATGAAGGTGCATACTTATTATGTGTTGCTGACACATGGATTTTGTAATGATATTGCTTTATTGCTTGTACTAAATGTGTTCATATGGGTTTGCACTATAATGCTTGCTGAAAACCTTGTTTTGATAATTGCAGATTTTGGGTTTAAACATACTTATGTTAACAAAATGTTTTGCAGACAACAAGATTACTTTGCAAAGATACTTGCAGGTCTTGTGTGTACATATACTGCTTCTTGCATTTGATCAAAGATATTTGTTTACATGTTTATATGTTTTGTTTTAACATTGTTAACATTTTATTATAATTTCAAAAGCTATCGTTATTAGATCACATACATGTGTTAGGCTTATAAAAATATTTATATTTATTTTGAACATTATCATCTATTTATATTTTATATTTTATATTGTTAAAATTAGATTTTAAACATTGTCATCTAAATGTTAACCAAAAGAAAGTATTTTAATTTAATAATGAAAGATAAATACTATAAGGGAATTTATTTAAAATTTCAAACATTATTATTCATATGTAAATGTTTATCAATGTTAGCAAATGTAAAACTTTTTAATTTAATTGTATAAGGTAAATTTATCAAAAATATCGTTAAGAATACTTTATATTAGAATTTTCAAACGTACTATCCATATGTATTATTCTATTCTAAACATAAACAATAGTAAAGTATTTTAATAAATTATATAAGGTAGATTTTTATTGTAAATATTATTGAAATACTTATTTCAATTTCCAAATCAATTTCCTTTTTAACACAGTTTATATAAATAGATGGCAATATTTTCAAAGTCATACTCATTTAAATATGAACAATTCATATTTTATATTTAATTAATTAAACATTTATTAAAATAACAGGGGCCGAAATCCAGGGTCGTTACATGCACCATTAAGTGTTTCTTCAAGAACACTCACATATTATATTTGGCATCTTTATTAGTTACTCCAAAAGTATTTCGTACCGATTTTGTACCATATTTCAGATATGGTTTACACATTTTGATCCTTTAGGGATTCAAATCTATATTGGAGAAAGTCTACTAGGGATATTACTATGAATTTATTCACGTTACTTTATATTTTGCATCATTATACATGTTACAAATATTTGACATTGATGATCAAAATGAACTTGTGTCCCTTTATCCTCCCCCTCAATGTTGAGGAACATTGTCACATTAAATAATAATCATCTTTGGATTCTCGGTTTGATCCATTATCATATTGCTACTAGCAAATACACCATACATATTAATAATAGGAGGATAATTCTTTTATCAATTGATAAGACGCATTCAAGTGATATTTGTGAGCTTCAGACTCATGTTTAAATATGGGATTCAATTATGCCAAATTTTGTAAAATATAATCCAGTTGAAATTGTACCAAATTTTTCTAAAATAAGCTTCTAGCTTTCAATTTGTATAGATTACGCAAATATGTTCTTTGACATTTTCATTATAGTTCCAATATGGTAGCCATACATTTATGTATCCTCAAAACTCAACAAATTGATTTTAAATTTTCTTGAGTATAGTGTATTTTGAATTAAGATATTTGTACCATTTGGTAATACTATATGGGCTCTTCCGGACCCTTCAATTATATAGCAAATTTGCTATGGTTGAAATTTTTAGCTAAAATATTTTCAGATAGTTCATAGAAAAATTTTGGTTTTTCAAAATCATATGAGTAGTTGCATTATCTAGTAGGCATATATTATCACTCAATATTGATGGCCCATATCTTAAGAATTAATGACAATATAGTTAGTCAACTGCTAAAATTTGTAAGCACTAAATATATGCTAATACTTTCCAATATTTTTTTTAAATAGACTACTTATTAAAACACAACATTCATCAGTATGTCATTTCAATTAGTTCTAAAAGGAAAAATATACAAGCACCAACTTCAAATTTGTTGAAACTTCAGGTTCAACCACTCTTGTTAGTGTTTAAAAGTGGTACCGTTTTCTAGTGGTCATAACGCTCCTTCAAGGAGTTCTATAAATAAAGATGATCTTTTTTTAGTTAAATATCTTATTTTCAGATTCTCATGAATGTGACACCTTAAAAATATAAGAGCCTTTGTTTTATCCTACCGGGACATATTATCATTTTTAATGGCATATTCTAAGCATTGAGATTATAATTGAATGTCAGCATCCAATATCCATACAAAAAGCTATCTCCTAAGAAGTCCAATGTTTTAAATTCAAGCTTGGCTATGTTTATCATATTAGCAACTATCATTGGAAATAAAAATGCATAAGCATCAAAAATTATTCATGGGTATGTAATTAATGCATTTCATAAAGTAAGAAATCATATTTAATAGTAGTTACAATGAAAGAATAAAAACATTACTGCAAAATAGAAAAAGACAACCAAATATAATTAGCGATATAATTTCTTATTTACATCCTTTTGATAGCTCTAAATCCAATCACATTAACTGCATTAATTAATTTCCTTGAAAATGCAAAACTACCCTTGAAAAAATGGAAAGGCCTTTATATGCATTGATTGGTGGAGAAGGGATGAATTATAATCAAAGATTGTGCATAGCTTGCATGAAAATTATGATATGAAATATAGACCATCTCTTCAGGAGAATATTTAAATATTTTTTTCAAGAAATGATTATTCATATAATATTTCTTATGAAATAATAACTAGGAATATTACCATTATAATACAATTAGACATATGAACATAGGACAATGTATTCTTGAGATAATCTTAAACCTATTGGATCTAATCTAAACTAATTTAGGATCCTTCATAATTATATTTATGTACACTTACTTGGTTTAATAAAATTACCAAATATATAAACAAATCTCTTCTAGAGATATGTTATTATTTTCAAATTTATAAATCTCTTCTAGAGATATTTTAGTATCGCCACTTCTGGAGTGAACTTTCTCTTCTAGAGATATATATAAATATATGCACTATTGGAATGCCATATCAATACACAATATTTATTTTATATAAATTACAAAATTACTACTTTTACAGTAGCATAAAATATCCATGCTAGAGATTTTTGTAGTAACTGCTTCTAAAATGGCATATCAAACTTTAAATACAATGACAAAATTAGATTCACCAATTGAAAGTAAGATGCAAGAGATGAAACCACTACTTCTGGAGTGTAACATTGGTATAAAATATCACTTTTTTTGGACAAATTATTGTTACTACAAAAAAATTTATATCGTTGTTCCTTCAAGGAATATAGTATTTTCTTTTAAGGAATCGCAATGTCACAAAAATAAAATTCCTATAACATCTCTTCTAGGACGTTGAATTTTGCAATATAAAGATAAATAAATCTCTAAAACATCTCTTCAAGAGATTAATACACACAAACTTCCGATGATGTTTGAAATATCATATAACATAATATCTTCAAAATGCTTAGTTAAGATAATTTAAATGTGAAGAAATAAGGTAAGATATAACTCATTTGGAGGTTTTTGTAATATCTTGAGTGCAGCTTCATTATCTCATATGATAACTTGTTAATTTCCTTTAACTTCTTCAAGAAGTACAACCTTATCATTTTACACAATTTCGATAGAGTTTCGAGCTTCTAATTCATGAACAAGTTCATTAATGTGTTATGAACTTCATTTTCTCAAATTTTGTATATTTTTTTAGAAGCTTGTATGTCACGACACGAAATTCAACGTTCGTAAATTGACATCAAATACCTCACTTGTACTCGACTGTCAATGATTCCAACATCGAACTCCAGTCGGATGGAGCTTATAACAACATTAGATGAATATATAATAGTGGAAATACAATGAATATCATGCATCATATCACAGATACAACATCATAATAATATCTGTTACAACATCAAAGTACATAATACATGAATAACATCTCCAAATGGAATGACATAATAGAACAACAAGGTATCATATGCCAAAAGTCTTCAAAAGGATAGAAAATGATAGAGAACACCAAACTAAGCAGCTCGAGATCCAAAAGCTTCCAAAATGACTCTAAGGTATGAGCCTCCAAAAATCAAAATACTCCAAACCGTAGCTAGAGCCAAAATATAGAAACTTGCTACTAGGCTGCCCGTGTAGAAACGGTGGGCACCCAGAGTTTAGACAGGAAACAATAAACTCCGGGTCAGTGATGGGACTAGTATGAGTAAACAAAGATAATTGCTTTCAAATAAACAGATTTTATACAAGAAAAATCGGTATGCTTTCGGAAAATGAAACTACCATAAGACCTCCCGCCACACACACAATGCAATCACAAAATTGGACGTGATTTCTTCTTATGATAGTCAAATATGCTTGATACGGGGAAATTCTTTGATATTATTACTAGTGCATAGTGTAGAAAGCTATTTCGGAAGTAGAATATCAATCCTACCCGCATAGACATTCCGAACTATGCCTACTATAGCTACCATCTAAACAGTGGTGACCACCATAAATAAATGGCAGGTAATACAACTAAAACCGTACGGGGTTCGTATTGGGAATTGGATTTCCAACAAATGGTCTGGCTAAGGAACTTCCTATGCCACATGGGTACGCCTCTGGCGGGACATCCCGAGGACCCACCCGGTTCTCTACCAACACAAGGCCGGGTAACCTCTGTAACTAGGTAACTACTACTCGAGTATGCCACTCCCCGGTCCTTTGGGGCCTTTATCCAAGGGCCGTCCCACACAAAGCAACAACCATACAGAATAATGAGATTGAAGCAACCACAAAGGTAAGCATCTGGGCTCCATACCATGACGCTATCTTCTTCCATAAGGAAATGACATGCCCTAAAGGGCGCGACCCTCATAACCTTGCCGCATCTTTCCTGTTTCGATCATTTTCGGGGTGTGAGGTCCGATGAGGTCTCGTCCACAAAGCTACGCTTTACACGAAAGTCATGCTTTGATCAAAAATGACAACAAATGATCATCACTATACAGCAGCACTTAGTATGCCACACTACCAAATTGGGAGTATATTGCTGATAACCTTCCAACTACATAACCTCTAAGCTCGTACGTCTTAGAGAAGGGTGTTAAGCTAAGAGAATAAATTCTCCGCCACCCAAAGATATGTATTTGAAAGAAATCGGCTTTATATCTCAAAGCGTAGTGTCAGACACATGACCATACAAGTCTGTTCCGGGTTCGAAAAGAACCGAAGGCACTTCGTCCAATAAAGGAAGAAGCCCTTGCAAATCCGGGCGTCCACAATCCCGATCAGACTTCCCATCACTTAGGGAATCCCTATACCAGAGCAACTCGGTGTAGAGACAATCGATTGGTTATCCTTTCGTTTTCGAAGACACCCGGTCTTCACTGCCAGTCTTCAAATGCAATCCATTCGTCGAATCACTATTCGGAATGGGTTATATGACACAAAGGTCCTCTCCCGGCTAATCCGAATAGTGAGCGCTCAAATTAAAAATATGTGGGTGTATCAATCACAAAGGTTCACATTCACGGTTCGATGTGGGTTTCGGATAACAAACTGAAATCCGACTTCCTGTCGCATCGAAGTTTGAATGCCGTTTTATGGCAAAAAAGGGGTTTCACAAACATATAGGAACAAATCATAAATCACAGTCCATCACAAAGCAATCTCAGTTTCACAACAAAAATGTCAATACAGTATAGAGTATTTGATGATGGTTAATCATCGTTGATTCAAGTTACTGTGATTAAAGTGAATTGGCCATATAATTATCTTTATTAATCATTTTGAATCAATGCTGAATTTTCACTTAATTATAAATTAGTTTAATTGGCTTAATTAGTTAGTTATCCTTTAATTTATTAAACTTATGGATCCTTAATGGTTAATTAATTAAGTTTAATTATATTTTATAAATTCCTTATTCTTTAATTATTTACTTTTAGATTGTAAAATCATTTCAAGCCTTAAGGTCTAATTATTCTTCATTTTTATAAATCAATTTGGTTTGTAAATTAGCATTTAAACATTTATTTTACTTTTAAAAGTTTTGTTAAATTAAATTTTAAAAACTACTTTTATAAAATTTTAAATTTTTGAAATGCCATTTGTTTCATATGCCATTTATCATTATCATTAAATTTACCCAGAACATAAGTTTACTTGAGTTTTCAAAAAAAATAAAAATTTGGCAAAAAAAAACTGATTTCTGTTTCAAATTCAATCCCCCGAGACTTGCTTTGGGTTGTACCCGAGAATATCGCCCCTTTACTTCGAGTTTTCCCCAAAGTGACCCGTGCCCCCTTTTTCCCTTTGAAATTTGTTTCAGGCCAAGCATTTGCACGATTCCACACTAAAATAACCCGAGACCCTCTTCGAGTTTTCACTCCACTTTCCCGTGTTGTGCTTTGAGTCACTACTCGTCCTTCCCAACGCCTCACGCTGACACACCACCAACCACGTGCACGGCTATCCTCGTCGCCGTTGGACGATGCTACGACCACCAACTCGTCAACGTCCACCCCCTAAATCGATTTGAACACTCCGATTTCGAATTTGTTTCGACACTACAAATCAAGCTACAGAACCCAAAAAAAAACATCAGGCACGCCATCAGAAAACGGTCGTGCGACACCTCCTCTGGCCATCAGAGGCCGTGAAAACTCGCCTGAAGCTTCGCCACGACCAGATGCTTCTATTCCCACCGGAGGCTCAAAGTCCGATCGCCCTTAAAAGGCGCGGCACCACTGTATCCAACGTGAACAGAGAAGGGTTCTAAACCCGAGTTTGATCTCCAATCAAAAATGCAATGGTTTGAAAATTTATCTAGCATTTTTCTAGTGATGACGATCCTTAATTCTTGCTGCGAAAACGAACACGAGGCCCACCATTACTTGGATCACCAGATTTTGATGAAACTTCAATTTACAGGTTATTGAAAATGCACCAGTGGAAAGCCAATGAAAAAAATTGATTGTAGTTTCAAAAATCATCATTTTAAGAGTGGATTTACTTAAAGTCATGGAAGTTAAGATTCGTGAAGTTTGAGTTTTCTTGAGGACTTGAATTTTTTAGTGTGTTTCAACTTTATAGGAAGAAACTATGTGATATTTGTTTGAATCCTTTTCTGGAATAAAATTCAGTCTTAAAAAAAATCTTAACTTGTTTACATTCTCTCTGTTTTTTTTTTCAGAAGTAAAAGAAAAAGATTTTTAAATTTCCTTTGATATTTATTTCCCTGTAAACCAAAGTTCAGATGTACTGTTTTTTTTTTCTTTTTTTTTCTTTTCAATCCCAGTAAGACTACAGCCCTGTTTTGATTATTTTTGTGAAGCATGGTGCAAGCTCAACCAAACTTCAACTTGTTACAAATTCACTTCAGAAGGAATAAAGAAGAGAAAGATTGGGATTCATCTTAATATGCTTTATTCTTGTAAACAGAAAACCATATGAAATTGAGTGCACAATTTCTAGAGAAAAAAAACTATATAAACTTGCTTCATTACTGTAATGTTATGCAAATTTAAACAACAAATTTTAACTTGTTTACCAACATTTTCAAAAAAAGAGAGGGAGAAGATGTTGAATTAGTGTATAGTTTACTCTGTAAAACCAGAGATTTGAGCATGACAGTGTTTTACAGTTTTACAGAGAAGAAGAAAGCTATAAATTTTTTGCTTTGATTTATCTCTAAAACATAGTGTATGTTTTGAACTACACTTTAACTTATTTTGCAATTCAAAATTTTTTTTTCTTCCTTTTTCCAAAGGAGTATGGGAGCGAGGATTATATATTCCCTGTAACTACATGTTACAGAAAACAGGAATAGGAAAAACAAATATTTTCGAGAAAAGAACAATTTTGCTTTGATTTATTGCAAAAAGAAATAGTGTGAGTTTACACAAAAACTCCATCTTGTTTACTGAAACAAAAATGCATGGCTAAACTTAGTTTTATCATTCAAATCAAATAGAGACAAAGGGGAAAGAAATGGATTTTCTTACAGGTTTTCATTTTTTTTGTTTTTCCTGAACTAAGACAGTGACTAAAATTTTGTACAGTCAATCATGACAAACCAAGCATTCAATCATACATTCAAATTTCTTGCATGCAAACAAAATTTAAGTTTCCTATATCACCCAAAACGTACACATAGCAAGCATGATAAAATAAAAACAAGGTTTACTCACCTCTTTTTTTTCCAGAGATTACATACAGTTTTCAAACAGAGAGATGAGGCCTACAACTTGCCCTCTTTTATACTTAATTCTCTTGGGGTTTTTAGATCTTTTATATTTATAGCAGAGAAGATTATTCTTTCTTTTTTTTCTTAAACTTGAAACCAAAAAAAATTAAAATTAAACCTTGATTCTTCCTGCAATACAATTAGATATGGTTGTATTAATCCCATGTTGTTTTCATTTATTCTAATCATTAAAAATAACAAAAAAATTTCTTACAGCTTGAATCCTTAACAGAGAACCATTTCCTAAACTTGAAAACCAGAGATTGCCTTTAATTCTTGATATTTTTTTCCTGCACAGATTCAATATTGTTGAATTAAACTCCTACTTCATTAGGAATTACAACTTCAAGTTCAAGCTTTTAAAATGAAAATTTACTTGCCTTCTTTAATTTATTTCCAGAAGTAGAAAAGAACTGTTCTGCATAAAGAAAACCAGAAATCCCTTGCTTCAAAAATCTGCAATTTTTTTGTTTTGAATTAATTGTTAACACTTGATTTTAAAAATCAAAATTTCATAAACTATAAATTTTAAAACAAGGCTTACCTGAAAGTATCACACTACTGTTCAGAAGCATGAGAAAATATTTTAGATTTTTAGCTTGAATTTGAAGAAGGCAGTCTTTTTTTTTTTCTTTGAATGTTGAAGTAAAAATTGCAAAGATCTTTTGATTACTGAGTATCAGGTGTTAGGGGATTTAAAAATTCAAATTTTAGAAGGTGAAGAGTTTCCTGAATTTGTTATTTGAATTTTTTATTAAAGAGTTGATGGTTTGTGCCATTTGTAAAGAAATATCTTAAGCACTAGATTTTGTTAATCATTCAACTCTATTGTGAATGTATGTTTCAGCCGTTGTTGTTTTCAAAGCAAAGAAATCTTTATAAATTTTATTTCCTATATTATATATATACTTTTATAAATCAATACGTGTATATATTTATTCATTTGTATATATATGCATATGTACAATGTGAAAAGAAAGGTTGTTTTGACCATTGTATACTTATTCCTCAATGATTTCAAATGCTACTTAATTTTAAAACGTTTATTCAAAATTTAAATTCAACTTGGATTTTAAACTTGAAAAATAAACACTTATCTTTTAACAACTTTAAATTTAAATTCCAATGTGTATTAAATTTACTAATGTATGAAAATGTTCATATGTATAAGATTTTAAATCTATATGACCTTTAAAAACATTTATTATCTCAATATCTCAAACCCAAAAATAAATTTGGAATTTATTTCATATATATTTTCCACTTATTTTATTTGTTTTAGATTTTTTTTTCCAATTTATTCTCAAATTAAACACCAAGAGTTTAAGTATATTATTTATTTTAATTGATAATTTTGGGATGTTACAAATACCCCCTCCTTAACAAAATTTCGTCCTCGAAATTGAAAGAGAGAGAAAAACAGACAAAGAATATATGATTCAAAAAGAATAAGGAAATGGCTTACCGGCTAAGCTGAGATATCCACTCTGCATTTGGGATAAATTTTTTGCATATTATCTTCAGTTTCCCGAGTGCAGTCCTTTGGATCGCCACTCCCCTGAACTTTTACTAGCTTTACAACCTTGTTCCTTAATTGCTTCTCCTCACGATCCACAATCTTTATCGTTTCTCTTTTAACGGTTAGATTTGGAGTGATGTCGAGATCTTCTTGGGCAGCTTCTTTAATAATACTGTCCGGATCGTGCACATACTTCCGAAGGCTAGAAATGTGGAATACATCATGCACACCCGATAACCAACTAGGCAACTGCACACGGTAGGCTAGAGAACCAATCCTCTCCAGAATAGGAAAAGGACCGATATATCGTGGTGCTAGCTTGCCGGTCTTCCCAAATCTTAGTACACCTCTCATAGGAGATACTTTAAGAAAAAAAGAGTCTCTAACCTGGAATTCCAAATCCCGTCTTCAACGATCGTAATAGCTCTTTTGACGACTCTGAGCTGTCTTCAATTTCTTCTGAATAAAATCAACTTTCTCGGTGGCTTCTTTAATCATGTCCGGTCCAAGAATGAGTCTATCTCCTGCCTCGATCCAGCATGCCGGTGACCGACACGGTCGACCATATAAAGCCTCAAAGGGAGCCATCTCAATACTGGCCTGATAGCTGTTGTTATAGGAGAACTCGACCAGATGCAAATGGTCCTCCCAAGAACCACCAAAATCAAGTATACAAGCTCGCAATAGGTCCTCCAAGATTCGATTGATCCTCTCTATCTGCCCATCAGACTATGGGTGATAAGCAGTACAGAAATGCAGCTTGCTTCCCAATGCGTCATGAAACGCCTCCCAAAATCTACTAGTGAAGATCGGGTCACGATCACTCACTATGCTGCTAGGAATGCCATGGAGACGGACAATTTCTTTCACATATAAATTAGCTAGACTTGCAGTCGTGCGGGTAGATTTTACTGGCAAAAAGTGGGTCGACTTAGTCAAACGATCTACAATGACCCAAATCGCTTCATTGCCCTTTCGAGTGCGAGGCAAACCGTCGACGAAATCCATCGACACTTGGTCCCATTTCCACTTGGGCACCTCTAAAGGCTGAAGCAAACCCGCCATCTTCTTTTGGTCGCTCTTGACTTGTTGTCAAGTAGCACAACGACTCAAATAAATAGATATATCCCTCTTCATCGTCTTCCACCAGAAAGTTCTTTTGATATCTCTATACATCTTGTTAACTCCTGGATGGATGCAAAGCTTAGATTTGTGACATTCGTCTAGAACTTCACGTTTCAGATCAGGGAAGTCTGGAGCACATATTCTTCCTTTCAGCCTTATAACTCCTCTACTATCCGTCTCAAAACTAGTGTCCTCCTCTTGCCATATTCTTTTATAAATTCCCCGAAGAAACTCATCTTCATACTGCTTGCTCGCGATCCTCTTAAGAAGAGTAGGAGCGATAACAAGGTGAGCAAGAATAGCATGCTTTCTACTCAAGGCGTCCGCAACCACATTGGCTTTTCCGGGTGTATATAGAATATCTAGGTCATAGGATGCCAGAAATTCCAGCCAACGCTGTTGTCGCAAATTCAGATCTTTTTGGGTGAAGAGATATTTCAAAGATTTGTGATCGGTGAATAATTCGAATTTTTCACCTAGAAATAAAGAGAATTCGATAAGTATACTTGTTAAGTTAAGTTAAATTAAATTCACAGATTGTTAAGAAAGCTCAAAAGATTTACCCAAAATATAATGTCGCCATATTTTTAAAGCGAAGATAACAGCTAGAAGCTCCAAATCATGGGTCGGATAATTTCTTTCATGAGGACGTAATTGTCTACTCTCGTAGCCAACCACCTTCCCGTTTAGCATCAATACTGCACCCAAGCCTTCACCGCAATCATCGGTATAAACAGATAATCCCTGGTTCCCGTTGATAATAGCGAGGACAGGAGCGGTGGTTAATCTCTTCTTCAATTCCTCAAAAGCTTCTTCACATTTTGGAGTCCAAATAAACTTTGCATTCTTCATTGTTAGCTTGGTCAATGGACTAGCTAACTTCGAGAAGTCCTAAACAAACTTCCGATAATAACCTGCTAGGCCCAAAAAGCTTCGAACTTCCTTTAGGGTAGTAGGTCTCCTCCAATCAAGAATGGCGAAAATTTTGCTAGGATCTACAGAAATCCCTTTTTCATTAACAATATGGCTGAGAAATTTGACTTCTTTGACCCAAAAGTGGCATTTGGAAAATTTAGCATATGGAATATATCGCCTCAACATTTCCAAGACAATTCTAAGGTGTTCGGTATGCTCCTCTTCGGTCTTGGAATAGACCAAAATATCGTCAATGAATAGGAGCACAAATTTATTCAATACATCCTGAAACACACGAGTCATAAGGTCCACGAAGTATGCAGGGGCATTGGTTAGCCCAAAAGGCATGACTAACCATTCATAGAACATATTGGGACCCCTAAAAGCTGTCAAATGGATACAGTCTTCGGCGATTCGTAATTGATGGAATCCTTGGGCTAGATCCATCTTCCAAAAGAAACAAGCGCCGTGCAAATAATCAAATAAATCATCAATTCTGGGCAGTGGGAATTTATTCTTGAGAGTCTACTTATTGAGATCGCGGTAATCCACGCACAACCTCAAAGATCCATCTGACTTAGCAACAAATACGACGGCTGAGCCCCATTCAGAAGCACAGGGTCGAATAAACCCTTTTTCTAGTAAATCTCTAGTTTGCACGACTAATTCAACCCTTTCCCTAGGTGCCATCCTGCGACTTGCATGAACGACAGGACGAGCATTAGGCATAAGGTCGATTATGAATTCTATTTCTCGCTGAGGAGGTAGAGATTTCACTTCTTCAAATAGATCTGGAAAATCTCTAACAATAGGAATGGACTCCAAGCTGGGTTCAGGATAACCCAAATTATACATTAACCCTTCCCTTTTAGGACTAGGGTCCTCACAAGAAATTTCGATAAAATTCCCAAATTCGGTTTTGATTGAAATTAATCGATTATTGCAATCCAATTTGGCTTCATATTTTGCTAGCCAATCCATTCCGAGTAAGACTTCAAACTCGTTGAAGTCTAGAACAAAAGGACTAATAGGGAATTAATGGCAAGAATATGAGATAGGAACATCTCTACATCGAAGTTAGAGGTTTGCGGGACCTCCAACTGGATTCCTTACGCATATAGGCTCATCGACAAAATCAGGTTCAATATTCAGTTCATTAATAGCTTGTTGAGAGATAAAACTGTGTGTAGCGCCAGTATCAAAAAGAACTCTAACAATGCTATCATAAATGGTAAGATTACCTTCCAGGACTCCCTTTCCCTTTTCTGATTTGGAAGATGTAGGCTTGTCTTTGACTGAGTATACTTTAGCTGTCTGGGCTTGCTTCATAGTTGGGCAGTCTTTCACTTCATGTCTCACCTTCTGACAATAATTGCACTCTCTGGGCTTTGCTTGAGTGGGTTGATCTCTCTTTGGCTTCTTGCAGCTATTAGAATAGTGGCCCTTCTCCAAGCAATTATAGCAAGTGACATTCTCTGTAGTGCTCCCTTGATTGCCTTTCTTCTTCTCCTTGCCGTGCCAAGGTTTCTTGCCTCCAAATTTCCTTTTCTTCCAATTCTGATTGCTTGAGTTCCCTTTCTCCCTCGGTGCTTCTTGCATGTCTAGTGTAGCATAACGGTATCCCATATCAACCAAATCTGAGAAGGATTCTTTGACGTGGCTAGTCATCCTTTCGTGGAACTTTTTATTCATCCCACAAATGAATCGCTCATTCTTCTTACAAGGCATGTTCACTAATTCTAGACCAAAGCGAGACAATTCATTGAATTTGTTGAGATACTCCTCGAATGATAGACTTCCTTGCTTCAAGTCCAAGAATTCCTGGTACATACGAGAAATCCCGGCTGATGGCATGTAGTGCTTCTCAAATACTTCTTTGAATCTGCTCCAAGTGAATTCGTCCTCAGGCTCATCAATAGTGACAGTCTCCCACCAAGCTAAGGCTTTACCTTGAAGTTGCCAAGTAGCTATGAGACACATCTGATCATCTTGCAGCTTAAGGCCCTTAAAGATTTTCTCACAAGAATTAATCCATGCCTGGGCCTCAACAATCATCTCTTTGCCGGTGAATGGCTTACCCCCAAGCCTTGAGAAGTTCTTATATAAGTCAGCCAGATTCGGCTGATTCTGAATAGGTAAAGTTGCCTCAATTGTAGGGGGAACTTGGCTAAGTGCTGTGGCATTTCCTGGCCCCCTAACTCTGCCTCTTCGCCCACTCATCCCTACTACCTGTAATTAGTAAGAAAAATTGGCTTTGATATTTGGACAAGATATCTTAAGAAATATTGGCAGTTAAAGGAAACAGACTAAGAAAAATTTGAGGTGTTGATCGATTTTACTCATTCTAGCGTATACTTCACCCTATCTCTAATGAGCCATCTAATGTGTTATACTCCGTAGCTGAAGTTCTTACTCACTTTAGCTCTGATACCACATTGTCACAACCCGAAATTCAACGTTCGAAAATTGACATCAAATACCTCGCTTGTACTCGACTGTCAATGATTCCAACATCGAACTCCAGTCGGATGGAGCTTATAACAACATTAGATGAATATATAACAGCGGAAATACAATGAATATCATGCATCATATCACAGATACAACATCATAATAATATCTGTTACAACATCAGAGTACATAATACATGAATAACATCTCCAAATAGAATGCATAACAGAACAACAAGGTATCATATTCCAAAAGTCTTCAAAAGGATAGAGAATGATAGAGAACACCAAACTAAGCACCTCGAGATGAAAAAGCTTCCAAAATGACTCTAAGGTATGAGCCTCTAAAAACAAAAATACTACAAACCGTAGCTAAAGCCAAAATGTAGAAACCTGCCACTAGGCTGCCCGTGTAGAAATGGTGGGCACCCAGAGTTTAGAAAGGAAATAATAAACTCCGGGTCAGTCATGGGACTGGTATGAGTAAACAAAGATAATTGCTTTCAAATAAAACAGATTTTATACTAGAAAAATCGGTATGCTTTTGGAAAATGAAACTACCATAAGACCTCCCGCCACACACACAATGCAATCGCAGAATTGGAGGAGATTTCTTCTTATGATAGTCAAATATGCTTGATACGGGGAAATTCTTTGATATTATTACTAATGCATAGTGTAGAAAGCCATTTCGGAAGTAGAATATCAATCCTAGCCGGCATAGACATTCCGAACTATGCCTACTATAGCTACCATCTAAACAGTGGTGACCACCATAAGTAAATGGAAGGTAATACAACTAAAACCGTACGGGGTTCGTATTGGGAATTGGATTTCCAACAAATGGTCTGGCTAAGGAACTTCCTATGCCACATGGGTACGCTTCTGGCGGGACGTCCCGAGAACCTACCCGGCTCTCTGCCAACACAAGGCCGGGTTACCTCTGTAACTAGGTAACTACCGCTCGAGTATGCCACTCCCCGGTCCTTTGGGACCTTTATCCGAGGGCCCTCCATCACAAAGCAACAACCATACAGAATAATGAGATTGAAGCAACTACATAACCTCTAAGCTCGTACGTCTCAGAGAAGGGTGTTAAGCTAAGAGAATAAATTCTCCGCCACCGACATATATGTATTTGTAAGAAATCGGCTTTATATCTCAAAGCGTAGTGTCAGACACACGACCATACAAGTCTGTTCCGGGTTCGAACAGAACCGAAGGCACTTCGTCTAATAAAGGAAGAAGCCCTTGCAAATCCGGGCGTCCACAATCCCGATCGGACTTCCCATCACTTAGGGAATCCCTATACCGGAGCAACTCGGTGCAGAAACAATCGATAGGTTATCCTTTCGTTTTCAAAGACACCCACTCTTCACCGTCAGTCTTCAAATGCAATCCATTCGTCGAATCACTATTCGGAATGGGTTATATGACACAAAGGTCCTCTCCCAGCTAATCCGAATAGTGAGCGCTCAATTTTAAAACATGTGGGTGTATCAATCACAAAGGTTCACATTCACGGTTCGATGTGGGTTTCAGATAACCAACTGAAATCCGACTCCCTGTCGCATAACATATATGAACAAATCATAAATCGCAGTCCGTCACAAAGCAATCTCAGCTTCACAACAAAAATGTAAATACAGCATAGAGTATTTGATGATGGTCAATCATCGTTGATTCAAGTTACTGTGATTAAAGTGAATTGGCCATATAATTGTCTTTATTAATCATTTTGAATCAATGCTGAATTTTTACTTAATTATAAATTAATTTAATTGGCTTAATTAGTTAGTTATCCTTTGATTTATTAAACTTATGGATCCTTCATTGTTAATTAACTAAGTTTAATTATATTTTATAAATTCCCTATTCTTTAATTATTTACTTTTAGACTGTAAAATCATTTCAAGCCTTAAGGGTTAATTATTCTTCATTTTTATAAATCAATTTGGTTTTTAAATTAGCATTTAAACATTTATTTTACTTTTAAAATTTTTGTTAAATTAAACTTTAAAAACAACATTTATAAAATTATAAATTTTTGAAATGCCATTTGTTTCATATGCTATTTATCATTATCATTAAATTTACCTAGAACATAAATTTACTTGAGTTTTTTATAAAAAAAAAAATAATTTGGCAAAAACAAACTGATTTCTGTTTCAAATTCAATCCCCCGAGACTTTCTTCGGGTTGTACCCGAGAAAATCTCCCCTTTACGTTGAGTTTTCCCCAAAGTAACCCGTGCCCCCTTTTTCTCTTTGAAATTTGTTTCAGGCCAAGCATTTGCACGATTCCACACTAAAATAACCCGAGACCCTCTTCGAGTTTTCACTCCACTTACCCGTGTTGTGCTTCGAGTCACTACTCGTCCTTCCCAACGCCTCACGCTGACACACCACCAACCACGTGCATGTGCACTGCTATCCTCGCCGCCGTTGGACGATGCTACGACCACCAACTCGTCAACGTCCACCCCCTAAATCGATTAGAACACCCTGATTTTGAATTTGTTTCGACACTACAAATCGAGCTACAGAACCCAAAAAAAAACATCAGGCACGCCATCAGAAAACGGTCGCGCGACACCTCCCCTGGCCATTAGAGGCCGTGAAAACTCGCCTGAAGCTTCGCCGCGACCAGATGCTTCTATTCCCACCGGAGGCTCGAAGTCCGATCGCCCCTGGAAGGCGCGGCACCGCTGTATCCAACGTGAACAGAAAAGGGTTCTAAACCCTAGTTTGATCTCCAATCAAAAATGCAATGGTATGAAAATTTATCTAGCATTTTTCTAGTGATGACGATCCTTAATTCTTGCTGCAAAAACGAACACGGGGCCCACCATTACTTGGATCACCAGATTTTGATGAAACTTCAATTTACAGGTTATTGAAAATGCTCCAGTGGAAAGCCAATGAAAAAAATTGATTGTAGTTTCAAAAATCATCATTTTAAGAGTGGATTTACTTAAAGTCAAGGAAGTTAAGATTCGTGAAGTTTGAGTTTTCTTGAGGACTTGAAGTTTTTACTGTGTTTCAACTTTCCAAGAAGAAACTATGTGATATTTGTTTGAATCCTTTTCTGGAATAAAATTCAGTATTAAACAAAAATCTTAACTTGTTTACATTCTCTCTGTTTATTTTTCTTTAGAAGTAAAAGAAAATGATTTTTAAATTTCCTTTGATATTGATTTCCCTGTAAACCAAAGTTCAGATGTACTGTTTTTTTTCTATTTTTTTTCTTTTCAATCCCAGTAAGACTACAACCCTGTTTTGATTATTTTTCTGAAGCATGGTGCAAGCTCAACGCAAACTTCAACTTGTTAAAAATTCATTTCAGAAGGAATAAAGAAGATAAGGATTGGGATGCATCTTGATATGCTTTATTCTTGTAAACAGAAAACCATATGAAATTGAGTGCACAGTTTCCAGAGAAAAAAAAACTATATAAACTTGCTTCAGTTTGTTACTGTAATGTTATGCAAATTTAAACAACAAATTTTAACTTGTTTACCAACATTTTCAAAAAAAGAGAGGGAGAAGATGTTGAATTAGTGTATAGTTTACTCTGTAAAACCAGAGATTTGAGCATGACAGTGTTTTACAGTTTTACAGAGAAGAAGAAAGCTATAAATTTTTTGCTTTGATTTACCTCTAAAACATAGTGTAAGTTTTGAACTACACTTTAACTTATTTTGCAATTCAAAAAAGAAATTTTTCTTCCTTTTTCCAAAGGAGTATGGGAAAGAGGATTCTAAGTTCCCTGTAACTGCATGTTATAGAAAACAAGAATAGGAAAAACAAATGTTTTCCAGAAAAGAACAATTTTGCTTTGATTTATTGCAAAAAAAAATAGTGCAAGTTTACACAAAAACTCCATCTTGTTTACTGAAACAAAAATGCATGGCTAAACTTAGTTTTATCATTCAAATCAAATAGAGACAAAGGGGAAAGAAATGGATTTTCTTACAGGTTTTCATTTTTTCGTTTTTCCTGAACTAAAACAGTGACTAAAATTTTGTACAGTCAATCATGACAAACCAAGCATTCAATCATACATTCAAATTTCTTGCATGCAAACAAAATTTAAGTTTCCTATATCACCCAAAACGTACACATAGCAAGCATGATAAAATAAAAACAAGGTTTACTCACCTCTTTTTTTTCCAGAGATTACAAACAGTTTCCAAACAAAGAGATGAGGACTGCAACTTACCCTCTTTTCTACTTAATTCTCTTGGGGTTTTTAGATATTTTAGATTTATAGCAGAGAAGATTATTCTTTCTTTTTTTTCTTAAACTTGAAACCAAAAAAAATAAACCTTGATTCTTCCTGCAATACAATTAGATATGGTTGTATTAATCCCATGTTGTTTTCATTTATTCTAATCATTAAAAATAAAAAAAATTCTTACAGCTTGAATCCTTAACAGAGAACCATTTCCTGAACTTGAAAACCAGAGATTGCCTTTAATTCTGGATATTTTTTTTCCTCCGCAGATTCGATATTGTTGAATTAAAATCTTACTTCATTAGGAATTACAACTTCAAGTTCAAGCTTTTAAAATGAAAATTTACTTGCCTTCTTTAATTTATTTCCAGAAGTAGAAAAGAACTGTTCTACATAAAGAAAACCAGAAATCCCTTGCTTCACAAATCTGCAATTTTTTGTTTTGAATTAATTGTTAACACTTGATTTTAAAAATGAAAATTTCATAAACTATAAATTTTAAAACAAGGCTTACCTGAAAGTATCACACTACTGTTCAAAAGCATGAGAAAATATTTCAGATTTTTAGCTTGAATTTGAAGAAGGCAGTCTTTTTTTTTTCTTTGAATGTTGAAGTAAAAATTGCAAAGATCTTTTGATTACTAAGTATCAGGTGTTAGGGGATTTAAAAATTCGAATTTTAGAAGGTGAAGAGTTTCCTGAATTTTTTATTAAAGAGTTGATGGTTTGTGCCATTTGTGAAGAAATATCTTAAGCACTAGATTTTGTTAATCATTCAACTCTATTTTGAATGTATGTTTCAGCCGTTGTTGTTTTCAAAGCAAAGAAATCTTTATAAATTTTATTTCCTATATTATATATATACTTTTATAAACCAATACGTGTATATATTTATTCATTTGTATATATATGCATATGTACAATGTCAAAAGAAAGGTTGTTTTGACCATTGTATACTTATTCCTCAATGATTTCAAATGCTACTTAATTTTAAAACGTTTATTCCAAATTTAAATTCGATTTGGATTTTAAACTTGAAATATAAACACTTATCTTTTAATAATTTTAAATTTAAATTCCAATGTGTATTAAATTTACTAATGTATGAAAATGTTCATATGTATAAGATTTTAAATCTATATGACCTTTAAAAACATTTATTATCTCAATATCTCAAACCCAAAAATAAATTTGGAATTTATTTCATATATATTTTCCACTTATTTTATTTGTTTTAGATTTTTTTTCCAATTTATTCTCAAATTAAACCCCAAGAGTTTAAGTATATTATTTATTTTAATTGATAATTTTGGGATGCTACAAATACCCCCTCCTTAAGAAAATTTCGTCCTCTAAATTGAAAGAGAGAGAAAAACAGACAAAGAATATATGATTCAAAAAGAATAAGGAAATGGCTTACTTGCTAGGCTGAGATATCCACTCTGCATTTGGGATAAGATTTCTGCATATTATCTTCAGTTTTCCATGTGCAGTCCTTTGGATCGCCACTCCACTGAACTTTTACTAGCTTTACAACCTTGTTCCTTAATTGCTTCTCCTCACGATCCACAATCTTTATCGGTTCTCTTTTAACGGTTTGATATGGAGTGATGTCGAGATCTTGTTGGGCAGCTTCTTTAATAATACTATCCGGATCGTGCACATACTTCCGAAGGCTAGAAATGTGGAATACATCATGCACACCCGATAACCAGCTAGGCAACTGCACACGGTAGGCTAGAGAACCAATCCTCTCCAGAATAGGAAAAGGACCGATATATCGTGGTGCTAGCTTGCCGGTCTTCCCAAATCTTAGTACACCTCTCATAGGAGATACTTTAAGAAAAACAGAGTCTCCAACCTGGAATTCCAAATCCCGTCTTCTACGATCGTAATAGCTCTTTTGACGACTCTGAGCTGTCTTCAATTTCTTCCGAATAAAATCAACTTTCTCGGTGGCTTTGATGTGAACGTAAATGTGCATATTTTTACCACCATATTTATTCTATTTAAATTAAATAAATGATCATATTGGGTATTTTAACTTGTTTTAACCAAAATTCATATCAATTCCAAATTTTCACATATTCATCTTCATATAGGGGCAAAAAGGTCATTTTTGTGCATATATCAATTTGAGAAAAATTAATTGAAAATTTGTATATATTTTTATAGGAGATTGATCTCAAATAGAAGTGGTTTCATGAAGATATGCATGCACAAAATTAATACAAAGGAATGAAGATGGAAATAATTCAAAGTGAAGAACATGGAGGACCCCACCTACCCACCTACCTTAATGTACAAATTAAAGGCTAATGCACATGCTTTTGGAGATAATGGCTTCATGTACACTTAATGGGGGATTAAGACATGTTAATGATAACTTGGCCTCCATAATTCCTAAGGGGCATTTTGGGCATTCCCCAAAAAAATGAATTAGGGTTTTAACACTTGTATAAATACCCCTAATGTTTCATGTAGCCAACTTCCTCTTAGTTAGTTAGTTTTAGTTTAGAAAATAAATCAAATCTCTCTTTCTTTCCATGGCTACTTAGCCATGTCTTCTCTTATGTAATTCCTTTTTTTTTATGCAATGTTAATTATTGTGTTTTTTTAATTACATGTTCATTTCCTTTTATGCAAGTAGTGTAGATTTTTCTTTATGCAATTAGAATAGTTTTCCATTTCATTTTGCTCTCTTTTCCTTTTCTTTTTCTCTCATTTTGCAAGCTACATTTGTTCATATGATAACAAATATGAGAGGCTAAACCCCTTCAATTTAGGGGTAATGAAGCTCTCTAATCATGTAGCTTCAACTTAATTTGATGTTTATGCTCTCTTTTTATGCTTAATGAGAATGAATGAAGTGGTTTAATGATGTTGTTTAGCTTTGAATTTGATAGTCTATGTTGTTTATAACAAATAGGCTGTGCTTAAACAAACAAAACACAAATTGCCTCTTCATCTACATATGATTATGTCAAAGAAGTGAATGTTGAAATTAAAATTTGATAGCCTATATTTCTAAACGATGGTTAATGGGCTATGCTTAAAATAGATTTTTATTTCAACTTTGTTGTCATATTTTATGAGATTTAAAAGTGTATTAGTGGTTGTGTTATAGTTTGATGGTTTATATTGAGCTAATTAGTAGCACAAATATACCATACTTATGATAAGCACATCAACTAATTCACTAATGACAAGAAAAGAGAGATCATAACTTCATTTTGTTGATTTATGTGATCTAGAGAGTGGAAATTGCCTCTAAATTGTCTTAACACTCTCATATTTTTATCTATTTTGTTTTGTCATTTTTTTTAGTTAATCACTCTTCCAACTTTGGTTAATTTGATTGAGTAGAATTTTAAAATCATCAATTCCTAATGGATCGACCCGTATTCGCCACGTGCTACATTCGTACACCGTGCGCTTGCGGTATAAATTTTATTTCAAAATTCGTTCGACGGTTTTCTAAACCGATAGAATTTCCGTCGACGAACAAGTTTTTGGCGCCGTTGCCGGGGAGTTGTCTTGATTTTATTTTTCTATTCTTCGAATTATTTTGTTTGATTTTGTGTGTTTGTTTGTGATTTTTGTGACATTTGTTTTGTGTGCATGTTGTTCTAGTTTTCCATTTGCATTTCTATTTAAAAAAAAAACAAAAAGAATTCACAATTTCGAAACAAAAACAAAAAAATATTTTATTGCATCGACATTTTCGTTTACAAGTACATTCATTTTAATTTTATTTCTACAAAACCATCACTTTGCATTTTTCAGTTCACTTCTTTGGTTCACTGTTACTGTTGCATTGCCCATAGTCATACTGTTTTAGCAACTGACTTCTGTTTCTTCTATTCTCTCTGGTTTCTATTGCATTTTCTTCCCACCCTTCATACCCTCCACTACCAGACATCTTCAAACTGCCTGTACATCTCACAACTTCAACTTGCCTTACCACTTCTTCAAACTGCCATAAACATTTCAACCTACTTCCTTCTCAAACCCGAGTTAACACACCCCTTCCAAACTGTCTACAACATCTGCTGCTCCTCGCCATTCCACTTGTTTCAACTACAGTTCAATCACACAACCCCTTCCTACCTTCATTTCACTGCTACATCCACCATTCTACAGTCAGAAACCTCTGTAATCACCACTTCACTGTTACATCCCATCTACCACTGCCCATTACATCCAGCCACTATTTCAACTAACCACCACCACTACTGCTTCACTCAACAACCACCATACTTCCATCACTGCTGCAGACCATCACCAGAACATATACGGCTTCACCACACAACCCATTCACTTCCACAAACAAACTTCAAGTTGCCAAACAAACCAAAACCACCCACACTTCCTCCACCAGTTCAACAACATCCCATTCTCCATCTGCACAGATAACAATTGCAAGCTTCCTTCATTATAACTTCTTCCACCACCCACCTCTGAGTCATACCCTCTGTCACTAACTGTCAAAATCTTCTGACCATACATTGCAACTGTCTCTACCATCTACATCCCTTCAAACGACCTCGACTTCACCATCTTCTTCAAACATTCCCATTCTCTACTGCAGCACCACAACATCTGCCATAACTATTGCACCTCTGCACAGCCACTTCAACCACTTCACATATCAACCACCATAACAAAATCCCACATTTCCACTGTCTATCTCTACCTTCCACCAAAACTATACTTGCTGCCTTCACCTATTCCCTCCAGTGATCATCCAAACTCCTCTACGCTCACATAACCACCAACTTCTTGCCTGTAATCAACTCCCCACTGACATCACCCAAAATTCAAACTTCCTCTACCCATCCAAAATTCACGACAGTCCACCGCGACCAAATCTCCAGCCGAAATCACTTCGCCACCTTCCACCCAAACTCGCCTGAACCTGAATCAAGTCTCGCGACCTCCCGCAATAGCCATACCCAATTTGAACATCACCAGTGTCCATCCACACCACCAAAAAAGAATCGACCACAAACTCCACCGTTTCCCCCAATCGCCCATCACAAAAAGAACGAACAACCCACATTCTAAAAGCACCAAATCATCACCTGAAATCGCCTCCCCTAAACTAAAAAACGAACCACTTCCTCTGTCAAATCGAACAGCCAACAAACTCGAACTCTAAGAAACTCCAATTCGTTATCACTCATTCACGACCACTAAAGATAGATTTTTTTCGAAAATTTTGATATGGGAAACAAAGTTTTCAAATTGAGGGGATAAAGTCTAAGTATTCGCGTTTTGTCATTGAGGAATTAGTGTTTGAGCATTGTTTTGAGTGAACTGTTGAGCATTGCCGAGGAATTTGCGTGTTTTAAGAGTGGCCGCGTGTAATTGGGCCGGGTTTGAAATTCCTTTGGGTGTGTGTTTGAGTTAATAATTTTTTTATTTCTTTTGTTTGTTTTTTTTTAAAACAATTTTGTTGAGTTTCCTTTTAGTGTCATCCTTGTATAAACGAATTTGGTATTAAAGTAGAGTTGAAATCATTTGAAGAAAGAGTTTTGATATTTACTACTAGTATAGAAAACCTTTATATTTTTAAAGTGACAAATCACGAAGAAGATTGTAAGAACAATCAATCACAAAAATTCACATACGAAGACGTGAATAAAATCCAAAGAAATCAATAAAGGATCCATCGAAATGGATATTCAAAAATCCCTAAAAAGAGTCATCAAAGTCATAATAGATGATAACAACAAATAGGATTATCACGAATCGATTTAAATTGGAATTTCAATCCAAAAAAGGCAAATTGGACTCAAACAGCAGGTTCAGTCGACTGAACAGAGTTTTCAGTCGACTGACCCTATGCCTGGAAATTTTCCAGGTTCAGGAAACTTTCTGTTTCCAGTTTCAGTCGACTGTGCAGAGTTTTTCAGTCGACTGAATCATGCCTGGAAACTCTCGGTTTTCAGGTTCAGTCGACTGAACAGAGTTTTCAGTCGACTGAATCATGCCTGGTCTGTTTTTCAGCCTTATGCAAATGAAGAGAAAACTCTTCCAAAATGCAACCGGACGAACATTGGCTCTAAGGGTTTATGCCAATCGGCAACCCGGACCTATATGCTCCTCGATGCATCACCAAAAGCATGATAAAACATCCATAAAAGGATTTTACACAAATTTGACTTAAAAACCCAAAAATTGGAGTATTCACAAAACCAATCCAAATCAAGAGAAAATGCACATGAAGAAGTGTTAGGAATTCATACCCAACCACCAAAGATAATTATAGTCATAGATGTGAGATAAAAATCTCACCTTTGAACCCAAATTTATGAAGATGAAGCTTGAAAGAAAAGAGGAATCAACCACTCTTCAAGTCCAACTCTAGAAGCTTGAATCTAAGCTAAAAAGAAGAACATTTCCTAAGTTAGGTTTAGGAAATTTCTGAAATTCAAAGAAAGAATGAGTTGGAGAAGAAGAAGAGGAAGCTTACCAATGGGTTCTCTTTGATTTTGGAGCAAGAACTTGAGCTAGCAAGAGGAACTAGGGTTTTGGAGTTTTAATTTCCTCTTCCACCCTCCATTAACATAAAAGCTTGAGTATTAGGAAAATAGAAGAGAAGTGAATGAAGAGGAGAGTGTTGGAACTGAGTTAAGTGGCTAATTGGCTCAGCCCAACCAAAGCCCTAAGCGGGAAAAAGTAGCAAAAATCAACTTTCTCCAAACATATCGAAGCTTATACTAAAAAAGGTCGCAAACGGCATTTTGAACTCATTGGAGGTGGTCTCGAGTCCTAATTCGACCGTATGCAAAAAGTAGGTTTTCGGACCAAAATCCGACGAATGATAAAATATTTAAATAAAATATTAAAATATAAAATCGATAAATATGCGGGTTGTTACACCGGTGACCTACACGGTCGACCATATAAAGCCTCAAAGGGAGCCATCTCAATACTGGCCTGATAGCTGTTGTTATAGGAGAACTCGACTAGATGCAAATGGTCCTCCCAAAAACCACCAAAATCAAGTATACAAGCTTGCAATAGGTCCTCCAAGATTCGATTGATCCTCTCTATCTGCCCATCAGACTGTGGGTGATAAGCAGTACTGAAATGCAGCTTGGTTCCCAATGCTTCTTGAAACGCCTCCCAAAATCTACTAGTGAAGATCGGGTCACGACCACTCACTATGTTGCTAGGAATGCCGTGGAGACGAACAATTTCTTTCACATATAAATTAGCTAGACTTGCAGCCGTGCGGGTAGCTTTTACTGGCAAAAAGTGGGCTGACTTAGTCAAACGATCTACAATGACCCAAATCGCTTCATTGCCCTTTCGAGTGCGAGGCAAACCATCGACGAAATCCATCGACACTTGGTCCCATTTCCACTTAGGCACCTCTAAAGGCTGAAGCAAACCCGCCATCTTCTTTTGGTCGCTCTTGACTTGTTGGCAAGTAGCACAGCGACTCACATAAATAGATATATCCCTCTTCATCGTCTTCCACCAGAAAGTTCTTTTGATATCTCTATACATCTTGTTAACTCCTGGATGGATGCAAAGCTTAGATTTGTGACATTCGTCTAGAACTTCACGTTTCAGATCAGGGAAGTCTGAACACATATTCTTCCTTTCATCCTTATAATTCCTCTACTATCCATCTCAAAACTAGTGTCCTCCCCTTGGCATATTCTTTTATAAATTCCCCGAAGAAACTCATCTTCATACTGCTTGCTCGCGATCCTCTTAAGAAGAGTAGGAGCGATAACAAGGTGAGCAAGAATAGCATGCTTTCTACTCAAGGCGTCCGCAACCACATCGGCTTTTCTGGGTGTATATAGAATATCTAGGTCATAGGATGCCAGAAATTCCACCCAACGCTGTTGTCGCAAATTAAGATCTTTTTGGGTGAAGTGATATTTCAAAGATTTGTGATCGGTGAATAATTCGAATTTTTCACCTAGAAATAAAGAGAATTCGATAAGTATACTTGTTAAGTTAAGTTAAATTAAATTCACAGATTGTTAAGAAAGCTCAAAAGATTTACCCAAAATATAATGTCGCCATATTTTTAAAGCGAAGATAACAGCTAGAAGCTCCAAATCATGGGTCGGATAATTTCTTTCATGAGGACGTAATTGTCTACTCGCGTAGGCAACCACCTTCCCGTTTTGCATTAATACTGCACCCAAGCCTTCACCGCAAGCATCGGTATAAACAGATAATCCCTGGTTCCCGTTGATAATAGCGAGGACAGGAGTGGTGGTTAATCTCTTCTTCAATTCCTCAAAAGCTTCTTCACATTTTGGAGTCCAAATAAACTTTGCATTCTTCATTGTTAGCTTGGTCAATGGACTAGCTAACTTCGAGAAGTCCTAAACAAACTTCCGATAATAACCTGCTAGGCCCAAAAAGCTTCGAACTTCCTTTGGGGTAGTAGGTCTCCTCCAATCAAGAATGGCGGAAATTTTGCTAGGATCTACAGAAATCCCTTCTTCATTAACAATTTGGCCAAGAAATTTGACTTCTTTGACCCAAAAGTGGCATTTGGAAAATTTAGCATATAGAATATTTCTCCTTAATATTTCCAAGACAATTCTAAGGTGTTCGGCATGCTCCTCTTCGGTCTTGGAATAGACCAAAATATCGTAAATGAATACGAGCACAAATTTATTCAATACATCCCGAAATACACGAGTCATAAGGTCCACAAAGTATGCTGGGGCATTGGTTGGCCCAAAAGGCATGACTAACCATTCATAGAACATATTGGGACCCCTAAAAGCTGTCAAATGGATACAGTCTTCGGTGATTCGTAATTGATGGAATCCTTGGGCAAGATCCATCTTCAAAAAACAACAAGCGCCGTGCAACTGATCAAATAAATCATCAATTCTGGGCAGTGGGAATTTATTCTTGAGAGTCTTCTTATTGAGATCGCGGTAATCCACGCACAACCTCAAAGATCCGTCTGACTAAGCAACAAATACGACGGCTGCCATTCAGAAGCACTGGGTCGAATCAACCCTTTTTCTAGTAAATCTCTAGTTTGCTCGACTAATTCAACCCTTTCCCTAGGTGCCATCTTGCGACTTGCATGAACGATAGGATGAGCATTAGGCATAAGGTCGATTATGAATTCTATTTCTCGGTGAGGAGGTAGAGATTTCCCTTCTTCAAATACATCTGGAAAATCTATAACAATAGGAATGGACTCCAAGCTGGGTTCAGGATATCCCAAATTATACATAAACCCTTCCCTTTTAGGACTAGGGTCCTCACAAGAAATTTCGATAAAATCCCCAAATTCGGTTTTGATTGAAATTAATCGATTATTGCAATCCAATTTGGCTTCATATTTTGCTAGCCAATCCATTCCGAGTAAGGCTTCAAACTCATTGAAGTCTAGAACAAAAGGACTAATAGGGCATTGATGGCAACAATATGAGATAGGAACATCTCTACATCGAAGGCAGAGGTTTGTGGGACCTCCAACTGGATTCCTTACGCATATAGGCTCATCGACAAAATCGGGTTCAATATTCAATTCATTAATAGCTTGCTGAGAGATAAAACTGTATGTAGCGCCAGTATCAAAAAGAACTCTAACAATGCTATCATAAATGGTAAGATTACCTTCTAGAACTCTCCTTCCCTTTTCTGATTTGGAAGATGTAGGCTTGTCTTTGACTGAGTATACTTTAGCTGTCTGGGCTTGCTTCATAGTTGGGTAGTCTTTCACTTCATGTCCCACCTTCTGACAATAATAGCACTTTTTGGGCTTTGCTTGAGTGGATTGATCTCTCTTTGGCTTCTTGTAGCCATTAGAATAGTGGCCCTTCTCCAAGCAATTATAGCAAGTGACATTCACTGTAGTGCTCCCTTGATTGCCTTTCTTCTTCTCCTTGCCGTGCTAAGGTTTCATGCCTCCAAATTTCCTTTTCTTCCAATTCTAATTGCTTGAGTTCCCTTTCTCCCTCGGTGCTTCTTGCATGTCTAGTGTAGCATAACGGTATCCCATATCAACCAAATCTGAGAAAGATTCTTTGATGTGGCCAGTCATCCTTTCGTGGAACTTTTTATTCATCCCACGAATGAATCGCTCATTCTTCTTTAAAGGCGTGTTCACTAATTCTGGACCAAAGCGAGACAATTCATTGAATTTGTTGAGATACTCCTCGAATGATAGGCTTCCTTGCTTCAAGTCCATGAATTCCTGGTACATACGAGAAATCCCGGCTGATGGCATGTAGCGCTTCTCAAATACTTCTTTGAATCTGCCCCAAGTGAATTCGTCCTTAGGCTCATCAATAGTGACAGTCTCCAACCAAGCTAAGGCTTCACCTAGAAGTTGCCAAGTAGCTATGAGACACATCTGATCATCTTGCAGCTTATGCCCCTTAAAGATTTTCTCACAAGACTTAATCCATGCCTGGGCCTCAACAATCGACTCTTTGCCGGTGAATGGCTTAACCCCAAGCCTTGAGAAGTTCTTATATAAGTCAGCCAGATTCGGCTGATTCTAAATAGGTAAAGCTGCCTCTGTTGTAGGGGGAACTTGGCTAGGTGCTGTGGCATTTCCTCGCCCCCTAACTCTGCCTCTTCGCCCACTCATCCCTACTACCTGTAATTAGTAAGAAAAATTGGCTTAGATATTTGTAAAGATATCTTAAGAAATATTGGAAGTTAAAGGAAACAGACTAAGAAAAATTTAAGGTGTTGATCGATTTTACTCATTCTAGGGTATACTTCACCCTATCTCTAATGATCCATCTAATGTGTTATACTCTGTAGCTAAAGTTCCTACTCAACCTTTAGCTCTGATACCACATTGTCACGACCCGAAATTCAACGTTTGAAAATTGACATCAAATACCTCACTTGTACTCGACTGTCAATGATTCCAACATCGAACTCCAGTCGGATGGAGCTTATAACAACATTAGATGAATATATAACAGCGGAGTACAATGAATATCATGCATCATATCACAGATACAACGTAATAATATCTGTTACAACATCCGAGTACGTAATACATGAATAACATCTCCAAATAGAATGACATAATGGAACAACAAGGTATCATATGCCAAAAGTCTTCAAAACGATAGAGAATGATAGAGAACACCAAACTAAGCACCTCGAGATCGAAAAGCTTCCAAAATGACTCTAAGGTATGAGCCTCCAAAAACCATAATACTCCAAACCATAGCTAGAGCCAAAATATATAAACCTACTACTAGGCTGCCTGTGTAGAAATGGTGGGCACCCAGAGTTTAGAAAGGGAACAATAAACTCCGGGTCAGTCATGGGACTGGTATGAGTAAACAAAGATAATTGCTTTCAAATAAAACAGATTTTATACAAGAAAAATCGGTATGCTTTTGGAAAATGAAACTACCATAAGACCTCCCGCCACACACATAATGCAATCGCATAATTGGAGGAGATTTCTTCTTATGATAGTCAAATATGCTTGATACAGGGAAATTCTTTGATATTATTACTAGTGCATAGTGTAGAAAGCCATTTTGGAAGTAGAATATTAATCCTAGCCGGCATAGACATTCCGAACTATGCCTACTATAGCTACCATCTAAACAGTGGTGATCACCATAAGTAAATGGCAGGTAATACAACTAAAACCGTCGGGGTTCGTATTGGGAATTGGATTTCCAACAAATGATCTGGCTAAGGAACTTCCTATGCCACATGGGTACGCCTCTGGCGGGACGTCCAGAGAACCTACTCGGCTCTCTGTCAACACAAGGCCGGGTTACCTCTGTAACTAGGTAACTACTACTCGAGTATGCCACTCCCCGGTCCTTTGGGACCTTTATCCGAGGGGCCTCCATCATAAAGCAACAACCATAAAGAATAATGAGATTGAAGCAACACAATAGGTAAGCATCTGGGCTCCGTACGATGACACTGTCTTTTTCCAGAAGGAAATGACATACCCTAAAGGGCGCGACCCTCATAACCTTGCCGCATCTTTCCTATTTCGACCATTTCCGGGGTGTGAGGTCCGATGAGGTCTCATCCACAAAGCTACGCTTTACACGAAAGCCATGCTTTGATCACAAATGATCAACAAATGATCATCACTACACAGCAGCACTTAGTATGCCACACTACCAAATTGGGAGTATATTGCTGATAACCTTCAACTACATAACCTCTGAGCTCGTACGTCTCAGAGAAGGGTGTTAAGCTAAGAGAATAAATTCTCCGCCACCAACTGATATGTATTTGAAAGAAATCGGCTTTATATCTCAAAGCGTAGTGTCAGGCACACGACCATACAAGTCTGTTCCGGGTTCGAACAGAACCGAAGGTACTTCGTCCAATAAAGGAAGAAGGCTTGCAAATCCGGGCGTCCACAATCCCGATCGGACTTCCCATCACTTAGGGAATCCCTATACCGGAGCAATCGGTGCAGAGACAATCGATAGGTTATCCTTTCGTTTTCGAAGACACCCGGTCTTCACCGCCAGTTTTCAAATGCAATCCATTCGTCGAATCACTATTCGGAATTGGTTATATGACACAAAGGTCCTCTCCCGGCTAATCCGAATAGTGAACGCTCAAATTTAAAACATGTGGGTGTATCAATCACAAAGGTTCACATTCACGGTTCGATGTGGGTTTCGGATAACAAACTAAAATCCGACTCCCTGTCACATCGAAGTTTGAATGCCGTTTTACAGCAAAAAAAGGGGTTTCACAAACATATAGGAACAAATCATAAATCACAGTCCATCACAAAGCAATCTTAGCTTCACAACAAAAATGTCAATACAGTATAGAGTATTTGATGATGGTCAATCATCGTTGATTTAAGTTACTGTGATTAAAGTGAATTGGCCATATAATTGTCTTTATTAATCATTTTGAATCAATGCTGAATTTTTACTTAATTATAAATTAGTTTAATTGGCTTAATTAGTTAGTTATCCTTTGATTTAATAAACTTATGGATCCTTAATTGTTAATTAATTAAGTTTAATTATATTTTATAAATTCCCTATTCTTTAATTATTTACTTTTAGATTGTAAAATCATTTCAAGCCTTAAGGTTAATTATTCTTCATTTTGATAAATCAATTTGGTTTTTAAATTAGCATTTAAGCATTTATTTTACTTTTAAAATTTTTGTTAAATTAAACTTTAAAAACAACTTTTATAGAATTATAAATTTTTGAAATGCCATTTGTTTCATATGCTATTTATCATTATCATTAAATTTACCTTGAACATAAATTTACTTGAGTTTTCAAAAAAAAAAAATGGCAAAAACAAACTGATTTCTGTTTCAAATTCAATCCCCCAAGACTTGCTTCGGGTTGTACCCGAGTCTTTACTTCGGGTTTTCCCCAAAGTGACCCGTGCCCTCGTTTTCTCTTTGAAATTTGTTTTAGGCCAAGCATTTGCACGATTCCACACTGAAATAACCCTAGACCCTCTTCGAGTTTTCACTCCACTTACCCGTGTTGTGCTTCGAGTCACTACTCGTCCTTCCCAACGCCTCACGCTGACACACCACCAACCACGTGCACGTGCACGGCTATCCTCGTCGCCGTTGGACGATGCTACCACTACCAACTCGTCAACGTCCTCCCCCTAAATCGATTCGAACACCCCGATTTCGAATTTGTTTCGACACTACAAATCGAGCTACATAACCCAGAAAAAACATTAGGCACGCCATCAGAAAACGGTCGCGCGACACCTTCCCTGGCCATCAGAGGCCGTGAAAACTCGCCTGAAGCTTCGCCGCGACCAGATGCTTCTATTCCCACCGGAGGCCCAAAGTCTGATCGCCCCTAAAAGTCGCGACACCGCTGTATACAATGTGAACAGAAAAAGGTTCTAAACCCTAGTATGATCTCCAATAAAAAATGCAATGGTTTGAAAATTTATCTAGCATTTTTCTAGTGATGACGATACTTAATTCTTGCTGCGAAAACGAACAAGAGGCCCACCATTACTTGGATCCCCAGATTTTGATGAAACTTCAATTTATAAGTTATTGAAAATGCCGCAGTGGAAAGGCAATGAAAAAAGTTGATTGTAGTTTCAAAAATCATCATTTTAAGAGTGGATTTACTTAAAGTCATGGAAGTTAAGATTCGTGAAGTTTGAGTTTTCTTGAGGACTTGAAGTTTTTACTGTGTTTCAACTTTCCAGGAAGAAACTATGTGATATTTGTTTGAATCCTTTTCTGGAATAAAATTCAGTCTTAAACAAAAATCGTAACTTGTTTACATTCCCTCTGTTTTTTTTCAGAAGTAAAAGAAAACGATTTTTAAATTTCCTTTGATATTGATTTCCTTGTAAATCGAAGTTCATATGTACTATTTTTTTTCTTTTTTTTTCTTTTCAATCCCTGTAAGACTACAGCCCTGTTTTGATTATTTTTCTGAAGCATGGTGCAAGCTCAACACAAACTTCAACTTGTTACAAATTCATTTCAGAAGGAATAAAGAAGAGAAAGATTGGGATGGATCTTGATATGCTTTATTCTTGTAAACAGAAAACCATATGAAATTGAGTGCATAGTTTCCAGGGAAAAAAAACTATATAAACTTGCTTCAGTTTGTTACTGTTATGTTATGCAAATTTAAACAACAAATTTTAACTTGTTTACTAACATTTCCAAAAAAGAGAGGGAGAAGATGTTGAATTAGTGTATAGTTTACTCTGTAAAACCAAAGATTTGAGCATGACAGTGTTTTACAGTTTTACAGAGAAGAAGAAAGCTATAAGTTTTTTCTTTGATTTATCTCTAAAACATAGTGTAAGTTTTGAACTACACTTTAACTTATTTTGCAATTCAAAATTTTTTTTTCTTCCTTTTTCCAAAGGAGTATGGGAGAGAGGATTCTAAATTCCCTGTAACTACATGTTACGGAAAAAAGGAATAGGAAAAACAAATGTTTTCCAGAAAAGAACAATTTTGCTTTGATTTATTGCAAAAAAATAAAAAAAATAGTGCAAGTTTACACAAAAACTCCATCTTGTTTACTGAAACAAAAATGCATGGCTAAACTTAGTTTTATCATTCAAATCAAATAGATACAGAGGGGAAAGAAATGGATTTTCTTACAGGTTTTCATTTTTTCATTTTTCCTGAACTAAAACAGTGACTAAAATTTTGTACAGTCAATCATGACAAACCAAGCATTCACTCATACATTCAAATTTCTTGCATGCAAACAAAATTTAAGTTTCCTATATCACCCAAAACGTACACATAGCAAGCATGATAAAATAAAAACAAGGTTTACTCACCTCTTTTTTTTTCCAGAGATTACAAACAGTTTCCAAACAAAGAGATGAGGACTGCAACTTCCCCTCTTTTCTACTTAATTCTCTTGGGGTTTTTAGATCTTTTAGATTTATAGCAGAGAAGATTATTCTTTCTTTTTTTTCTTAAACTTGAAACCAAAAAAAAAAAAATTAAACCTTGATTCTTTCTGCAATACAATTAGATATGGTTGTATTAATCCCATGTTGTTTTCATTTATTCTAATCATTAAAAATAACAAAAAAAATTCTAACAGCTTGAATCCTTAACAGAGAATCATTCCCTGAACTTGAAAACCAGAGATTGCCTTTAATTCTTGATATATTTTTTCCTCCGCAGATTCGATATTGTTGAATTAAACTCTTACTTCATTAGGAATTGCAACTTCAAGTTCAAGCTTTTAAAATGAAAATTTACTTGCCTTATTTAATTTATTTCCAGAAGTAGAAAAGAACTGTTCTGCATAAAGAAAACCAGAAATCCCTTGCTTCACAAATCTGCAATTTTTTGTTTTGAATTAATTGTTAACACTTGATTTTAAAAATCAAAATTTCATAAACTATAAATTTTAAAACAAGGCTTACCTGAAAGTATCACATTACTGTTCAGAAGCATGAGAAAATATTTCAGATTTTTAGCTTGAATTTGAAGAAGGCAGTCTCTTTTTTTTTCTTTGAATGTTGAAGTAAAAATTGCAAAGATCTTTTGATTACTGAGTATCAGGTGTTAGGGGATTTACAAATTCGAATTTTAGAAGGTGAAGAGTTTCATGAATTTTTTATTTGAATTTTTTATTAAATAGTTGATGTTTTGTGCCATTTGTAAAGAAATATCTTAAGCACTAGATTTTGTTAATCATTCAACTCTATTGTGAATGTATGTTTCAGCCTTTGTTGTTTTCAAAGCAAAGAAATCTTTATAAATTTTATTTCCTATATTATATATATACTTTTATAAACCAATACATGTATATATTTATTCATTTGTATATATATGCATATGTACAATGTCAAAAGAAAGGTTGTTTTGACCATTGTATACTTATTCCTCAATGATTTTAAATGCTACTTAATTTTAAAACGTTTATTCCAAATTTAAATTCAACTTGGATTTTAAACTTGAAATATAAACACTTATCTTTTAACAATTTTAAATTTAAATTCCAATGTGTATTAAATTTACTAATGTATGAAAATGTTCATATGTATAAGATTTTAAATCTATATGACCTTTAAAAACATTTATTATCTCAATATCTCAAACCCAAAAATAAATTTGGAATTTATTTCATATATATTTTCCACTTATTTTATTTGTTTTAGATTTTTTTTTCCAATTTATTCTCAAATTAAACCCCAAGAGTTTATGTATATTATTTATTTTAATTGATAATTTTGGGATGTTACATTGTATATTTGATGAATAAAAAAAATACTGAAAAGAATTTGAGCTTGTAAAGTTTATCAGAAAATCTTTTCATAGTTCAAGACTTCAAGTCTTAGACTTGGAGTTATACAAGTTCTATTAAAATAATTTCTTTACACAACTTCAAGTTGTTAAACCTAATTCTTCCATTACGCCAGACATTACTTGTCAAAATAAATACATCAAGTAGTACATTATACATAAATTCTTATTCCAAACATAAACATAAAATATTATTTAATTTACAATAATCAATGCATTTAATACATTTATGATAAAAATAAATGCATTTAACCTTTATGCGATATAAGATATAACTACTATCACAACAAAATGATTTCATTATAAATATATATATGAATCGATTGAATAAAAAATAGTTAAAGTAACATAATTTCGTCTTAAAAAGATAGTTCATTCTCAATAATTAAAATTTCTCAAATAAACAACATTATCATCTCAGATCTATCCATATCATTCATAATCATAAATAACTATACATCTAAAATTAGAATTATTTCCCTTATAAGCAAATTAAATTCATAATTCTCAACCAAATATAGAAAAACAAACATGTAAATCTTCAAATGTTATATCGTTAATTTGGGGAACTAAGATTATTTCCAAAAAAATAAAAACATTTAGAGTTTTATTAAATTACACAAATTATATACAGATCATTTAGATCTTGTTTTCTACATCAGAAGCTACGTTTTGGTCAAGGAAAAACAACTTAGCGTCAAACCAAATCCAAAATTATCAACAACATACATAGATCAAACAGATCTGAAAATTGAGTAAGATATTACAAGAATTCAATGACTTATAAATAAAGTCGATTCAAAACTTACTCAAAAAAAATCAAAAATTCATAATGAAACTAATACCACTTGTTAGAAATTTTAAATGAATTCAAACTGAATATTTACAAATTCTGAAAGAATAAATAAAATTTCTTTCAACTAAAAGATATGTAATAATAAGTAATCTCAGAAGTCACACTTGATTTCAATAAATAAATAAGAGAAAAGGATGAATAAACATGAAAAAGAATAGATTTGATGACTAAAATATATAGATCTCAACGATATATCATTTGAGCATGATCTCAAGATCTACAAAAGATCTGGAAAAAAATTAGAACATATGATCTACAGTAGAATGAGATAAAAAAGTTAGATCTATGATTGAATAAGATCAAAAAAGATAAAATTAATTTAGAAAGATTTGAAAAAGATAAGATCAATATAATTAAATCTAAAAAATTACTCACCATCTTGAGATCTATAACTAGATCAAAAAAGCAAAGTATATTTGGTCTTTTAGATATCACAATCCAAATCTACAATTTTTTGTCTAGAGATCGTGCTGATAACGTGTTATAAAATGAAGAAAGTAGAAGTCATTAAGGAGTGAGATAGAAGATATATTATTCATTCTTGAAATTAGACATGTATATACATAACATAGCCTCCTTTATATAAAGGCTTCAGAGATAAGGATTTAACATATTCCATGACGTGGGACTAAAGAAAACAACATAAAAGCATATTCATTTCATGATTTACATATATTGTAACAAAAGATGTATTTTGGGAAGTAAAAATGGAATCGTGCTAACTCAGTACAGATCTATATAACTCAACACTAGTTATATCCTTGTTAATTTAATTTTAAATGGAAATGATATTGCATAACATAAAATAGAGAAAAATTATTTGTACCAAATTATTTAGAAATTAAAAAACCATAAATTTAAAATTAAATTTAAAAAACCGATAATTATGCAAGACAATCAAAATTGGAAAATTAGTAGAATGAAAACTTTTTATCTTATTTTATTTTTGAAAAATTGAATATATCCATAACAAATACGGAAATATTACCGAATATGATTTAATCAACAAAATAGAAATTGAATTATATAAACAATGATTATGTGATTAATTTAATAAGTTAATAAAACATGACCTAATACGATTAAAAAAGATCTAATTACAAAAAAGCCCACCACAAATACCATAGCGAAAAGTAAGATTTTCCATCATTGCACCTGGAAAAGGTACATTTTCCATCATTACATCACAGCTATCTTACAATTTATCAAATTCCAAAAAATTTACATGAAACTTTTAGGCCTTTTTCACAAAATTTCCCAAATCTGCAATAATGATGTAACGCCCCACCCCGAGACCCACCTTAGTAAAGGGAATTAACGAGTAATTCCGTCTACTATACCGGAGAATAGGGCTGGTTAAGGGAGACCATCTATAACTTTGTCTTAAACATCTACTGAATACGTCGATAAATGCAATATAATATTTCTTTTCTATCTCAATGGATCGATATACATAGTAAATGTTTAATCCAAAACTATAGGTGGTTGACGGATCTATCAGAACAAAATACAATAACTAAACGTAAAGCACATCACAGAACAGTAATCGACATCATATACATATATATACACCGATACTTGTTTAGTACAATACAATATGAATGCAATAAAGGAGGTACTCGACCACACCATATACATCAAATCAAATGTAAAAAACATCATAGTATGCAGAAGAAATAAACTACTCAAGCGAAAGAAGAGATGATATCCAACACCAACTTCCAACTAAGTCCAATAGATGATACCTGAAATAACTCGGTCTGACCCGTGTATAAATACACGGGTCAGTCTAGCTATACAAATCAGTCAATATTGATAATATAAAGCAGAATGGATATAGTGATACTTCTTCTCGAATGAGGAGAAGGATTAATTAACTCATTTCTCAATACTTAAGTAACAAACGCTACCTAAGTGACTAAATACCTCGAAAGAGGTAACTCAAACTCAATACACTAATAAAACACAAGTGCCTCATATCATTAGCGATAACCCATAATGAACTCAAATCAATTCATATAAAACTCAAGCAAAACTCAAATGGTTCGATGAACCATTACTCCAAAAAGGAGAAAACTCATCTCAATCACAAATAGAAGTCATGAAAGTAACACAAGACAACTCCATAAGAATGTGAGATCTCAAAATCATAAGTAGGCCAAGGCGGCTAAATCTCATAAATACATCTCAATCATAAAAACTCATGGAACTCGATACGAATTCAAACTCAATAAAGAATTCGACGCATGTCCAAAACTCAGAAAATCTTAACACTAATGCGTCTAAAACGGCGAATTCAAAACTCAGAAAACCCGGATTGGCCATATCCTTGAATATAATACCGAAGGAACGCTGCACGTGCTAAACTCAGATGACTGAAGCCTTAGACAAGGTCGCTAACACCTTCCAAAGCAGTTCGTCCTGATGACAAGGTCGTTGACACCTTTCAAAAGCAGTTCGACCTGATGACGAGGTCGCTGACACCTTTCCAAAGCAGTTCATCCTCATGACAAGGTCGCTGACACCTTTCCAAAGCAGTTCGTCCTCGTGACAAGGTCGTTGACACCTTTTCAAGCCATTTTGTCATCCCTAACAAGGTTTCTAACACCTCCAAAGCAATTCGTCCTCATGATAAGGTCGCTGACACCTCTCAAAGCAATTCTGTTAGGTAAACATCGTGAATGTGTCACAAACTCACGGATAGGTACCCGAAAAGTGATAACGTGTGTCCCATACCACACATTCGCACTTAGCAGTTAACTAGATGTTAGTCGATGCCACACTAAAAACATCATAAAACTCAGAATATTATATCTCACCTAGTGTTATTGGCGAGTGATAAAGAGATACCATACTTATCTCATCTCATCGATAAGTATTAAATGGCATCATAACTTGTCTCATCTCATCGACAAGTGAAAAACATCATGATGGTTTCTCATAAGCCATAAATCTCAAAATTTGAAATCATAAACTCAAGCTTGCCTTATGCCATTGGCAAGTAAATAAAACATCGTGACGGTTCTCATCGATCAAACTCCAACGTAGTAGATCTCTAACCATAATGCTTGCCAAATATTGGCCATCTCGAATAATTCCAATAAATAGGAATTTTAAAACTTAAAATACGCCATAACATGGCAAAACATCTCAGAATCATTAAACTCAAATTGCTTCGATCGTACAAGTCCAAAATTAACCGAAATAGTAAACACACATGTCCCATACCACGTGTTTTACTAAATCGTTTAATTCTCTTTCTCATACGTTCGAATAGTATAAAAGTGTGTATTATATATATAAAATAATTATAAATTTTTGTAAAACATTTAATTTGAAATTTTTTCCATTATGAAAATCATTTCGAAAATGGTTTAGAAAACACATGTACAGAAATAGCAAAAATCGATGAAAATTTAATAAAATTAACATATGATAAAACCCAAATGAATCCGTCGATTCGTAGTGCGAATCGACATTACTGTCGGGTTTTCTATTAGTATGAGTTAGCCTTTTAGAACCATTTCGAAAAAAATGCTCGAAATCATTGAATTCAAAAAAAACAATTCAACGGAGAATGTTCAAACATTGCAAAGAACTCAGGCCTATGGCTTGTTTTGCCAGTTTTCTCCTTTTGAACACAAAATTTGAGAAAACATGAAACATAAAAGTTGAGGATAATTACCATTGCTTAAATTTAAAAAAGAATCAAATAATTCGGACAAATTAGTCAAAAGTTATGGCAGTTCTAATTCTCAGGTATAAAATTACAAAACTGTGAACAATGTGCATAACAATAGGGCTGGGGCTTAAAGAGCCATTTTGACCCTGTAGATCCCCGAATTTGATAAATCATAAAACACAAAAGTTGAAGAGAATTTCAAAAGACAAAAGACAGATAAAGAATAACCTTATTTGGACAATCGAGTCAAAAGTTATGATGATTTTATTTCTCAGGTCTAAAATTACAAAACTCTGAACAATGTGCATAACAACAGAGCTGCGGCTTAAAGAGCCATTTTGACCTTGTACATCCCAGAATTTGACAAATCATTAAACAATAAATTTGAGGAGAATTTCAAAAACTAAAAGACAGAAAAAAAATCACCATATTTGGACAATCGAGTCAAAAGTTATGATGATTTTATTTCTCAGGTTTAAAATTACAAAACTCTGAACAATGTGCATAACAACAGGGCTGCGACTTAAAGAGCCATTTTGACCCTATAGATCCTAGAATTTGATAAATCATAAAAAATAAAAGTTGAAGATAATTTCAAAAGCTAAAATAAAGAAAAATAATCACCTTATTTGGACAATCGAGTCAAAAGTTCTGATGATTTTATTTCTCAGGTCTAAAATTACAAAACTGTGACTTTGCTCTCGGCATAGTAAGAAAGAAGCGAAATTTTGACTGACTTAACTTTAAAATTTCATAAAACTCAAAACATAAAACTTGTAGAAAAATTTATAAGTTTTCTAGAACATGAAAAAATTATCCAATTTGGATAAGAAATATAAAAGATATGGCAAAATATATTGTAGGTATAAACTCAGGAAATTTTCTTTAAGGACAGTGTTGCACTTTTACATTCCATTCTATTTCAGGTCTATCAAACTTCCATAAATAGAAATGCAACCAAAAGATAAATTGTTTCTCCTTGAGTCTAGTTTCTAACCCAAAAATAATGAGCTCAAACGGATTAGAAATGTGCATGATATCACTATTTTACTTATGTGCATTTTTTCTAATTCATTTTCAGCAAGCATAGAAACCCAAAAATCATCTTCCTAATTCGCAAATTCAACCAAAGATTCATCTAATACAACCAAATACAACATGAAAACTTGAATAAACTAGAAAAGTGAGTGTTTAAACTCACCTTAAGATTTATTTGCAGCAAATTAGCGGATTTAGCAAGCAAAGTAGGAAATTTTGGCCTTGATTTGGAGTTAGAAACCTGAATGAAGAGAAAATAGAAACATGCAAGGAAGGAAATGAAGTTACAGACAAAGCCAAACAAAAATCAGAATTTGATGAGACATTCTTCATTTTGGAGTTAATTACCTGTTGCAATTTTCTTCAATTTGATTAAAATCATTAAATCTGTGAAGAGATAGAAGATTGAAAGCCTAGGGTTGAGAAAAAGTAAAGTTTCATCGTTTTCTTTTGTTTTTGCTTCTGATTACAGTAAAAAAGAACGTTCAAAAAAAAGGAAGAGGGGAGGAGGATGGTTTCTTTTCTCTAACAGGCTAAGTAAAAATGGGCTATGACCCAAACAAAGAAATTTAGCCCAAGTAAATTTAATTTATCACTTCAGACCAATATAAACATATGTTAATAAATCAATAACATATTTTTACAAAGTTTCAACTCAATAAGTTTTCACTACTATATTTTCATGTTTTATAAAACAATTTTTTTTTTTTTTTTTTTTTTTAGCAAAGCCAGCCTGTTTTTATAGTGGACAGTCCACTTTAATTAAACCAGAATCAACTTACAAAGAAGAATGTAAATGATGAGACACGATACAACAAGAAATCAATTACAGAACAGCATAACCACGCACAAACTAATAAAAGACGCGTTAGCTACAGGGGAATTTTCAAAAGAAGTTGAGAAAGAGAAGAAGAAGACCGCGCAAATCTTCTCAAATTCCTTTCGTCCCATATCACAGCTATCGTAAGCTTGAGGTAGGAGAGAATTCGTTTGGTCGATATCGTCTTCCATCTAGTTAAATGGAAAATCCTAATCCATTCCATTTTATAAAACAATTTACAACTAATAAAAAGATAATTTAGTTATAAAAATATTTTTATTAACAAAAACTCTTATAATGAAATAAATACACAATTTACACAAATATTTACATAAAATGCTATTTTCAACAACATAACTTTTACAAAACTATTTTCTTGCATAATAAAATGCAACAAATCATTCTAGCATCATTTTTATGCCCAAAACTTATTTTTTAAACCAAATTTCATCTTTTTATTTATTACAAACACATATCAAAACAACATGCTTCTTTTAAGAATCAATAACAGAAATACTTGACAATAATTACAAGAATTATTTCATTTTCTCTAAATAAAATCGTATTTGACTCACATTTCTCACAAAAACCATGAAAAAGTTTGTAAAACTTTATTTTTTACATTTTATTTCCAAAATCCACTTTTTTTATTTCAAATAAACAATTTAAATCTCCAATTTATTCTTAATTCACAATAATAAATTATAACTACCATTATAATTTAATATTTATAAGTATTCTTCAAAACCAGGGTTGTTACAAATGATACCTCCAAATCTTACTTGCAAATACTTGTTTCCAAAATCACGACTAAGAGTAGATTATCTTCCATTCAGTTTCATCCAAAAGCTATGGTAACTTGCAAATCCAAAGAAAGAAGATGGAAGAAGTACGAAAACAAGAGAAGAAGAGATGGATTGTTTTTGTCAACAATACATTCAGCAACAGATAATTGTATGCTTAAAAACGGTTTACTGTTTTATTTTTGTATTATAACTGTCATTAATGATGTTTAGTGTTGGCTTAGTGTTATTAAGGATGCATAGACTTTTTATTTGATTTTTAGTAGAACTTTTTTTTAGTTCTCTGGAGTTGGAATGTACATGCATTAGGTATATGTTATTAGTAAACATCAAAAAAAAAAATACTCACTTAAGTGCATTAATATTTTAGTTGTAGTTACTACATGCAATCAAATATATAAAAGAAGTACATTGTGAATTGAGTGTATGTCATTCATTATGATAAACACTTGAACATTAGATATGTATCAGTTGAATAACAACACGCTCATCATTGTTTAATTTGTTGAATATTAGATATTGTGTAATTTTGAATCATGCAACTTAACTTGCGCCACAAGTTCATCATTGTTCAATTTGTTATTATGACCTGAAAGGTGAAAAGAAAGGTATTTGTATATGTAATACTAAGGGATGATTTCTTCCTAATACACGAGTTATCATTTTAGCAATTGCAGAACACTGATTTAATTAATGGTCATTTTTAACTCAAGCCAGCTGACCTTGAGCTCTAAGTTCAATTAAACACCATTTTTGTTGGTTGTAAGCTGTTACCATTTTGAGTTTACTTATGTAAAATTGCATTGACATTAGGAACTTTTCATATAACCATGTCCATCATACAACTTCTAAACTTACATGCCAACTATTTGACAAAAAATTTCAAGCTTTTTCATGTAGTTTCTTAGAATGTTTCAATCAGGTGACCTAACCCACTCATATATCCAGAAGACCATAAAACTCTAAATGTGATCCACATTTAGTGGAAGAATACTTTATAGTTCCAGTTTACAAGTAATTATGTACATATTATATATGTATGTATGTATGTATGTATGTATGTATGTATGTATGTAAGTATATTCACTAGAGTATATACTTACTTGTACAGTACAGTTTGGTTTTGATCTAGTCAAGTTTGAACTAGGCTTACATATGTGAAAGCATTTCCAATAAATTAAAGAAATTTTATCTCACTTTAGAAGTTTAAAAGTATGTAAAACCAAGTCTTGCTAAAAATTTATTTTAATTATTCATACTCACTTATCATCTTACAAGATTTAAGTGCACTACGTCAGACAATAATACTACAAGGAGTGGTAGTTGTATTTCATTTGTGAAACAATCCTAGTTGCTGCTTTTCAAAATCAGTAAGAGGTTCATTATGGTTCAATATAATTAGTACAAACATTCAAACTGCAATTGAATATTGTATTCTATTACATTGGTCCGATTTTCAATACCTTTTTTAATTAGATCTGTTTATGCCCTTCGCTCCATTCATTGTTTATTTGTACGTCTCTAACAAGGACTAGCAATTTTCCATTTTTTTCCTTCTTATGCCCTTAGGAAAAAACTGCATCGCCAAATAAACCAGTTTCAGTAAATAGTTTTAGTTACAAAAAGGCTAAACACCATAATATGCACAGAACTATAACTTAATTGGATACGAAGTAGCATGCTTAAAACATGTACATATATTTCCACACCAAGAAATAAATATTTTAAAACAAGTCTTTAAACTTTGCCATGTTCACCTAGAGGCCTTTGCTCTCCCTCATAATAAACTGATTACTGTATTTAGGATGCCTATTCTCCCTCGTGCAAATAGCTTAGAAAACAAGGGATATCATAACTACTGCTAAAACCAATGCCAAAGCAAAGTAAGCATAGTTTTTGTTTTAAGTATGTCTTAGGAAGTTTTTCTGCTTACACCGTAAAAAGTTTCTTAAAGAAAGTGCAATTCACAAGTTGAGTAAGAAGCAATTGTTAGAATGGCTTTGAGGTGGTGGAAGACTCCCTTGAATAATAATCTTTATCGCATCCTTCATCTTTCTCTCCATATCACATGTACTCATATTCCCGGCTTGTGTAGTGGAAAGAAGAAGAGCGTCGGAGATGATCAAAGGCACATGACCAAGACGTTGCACCGGTAAAAAACCGAATAACAGCGTATTAGAAGTTGTCACACGAGACATAAGTGATAAGTGTATAGTAGAGTGTAAGTATTTGTGAATGTCCTAGTGTTCCCCTAGTGGACTAGTAACGGTTGCTTCACTCATTGGAGTGCTCTACCCTCTATTAGAAGGTTGAATGCCTTCACTGTTTCTCATAGGAGAGTTAAGTTCTTTGATGTTTACATTTGGAAATTTGTAGGACATGATATTGTCCGGAATTTGAAGGACGAAGAATTCTTTTAGCAAGCTTTCCATATGTTGAGAAGATGATATCTTTTCAAGAGGAATAATAGTTAAATCTGGATTTGATCCAACCTTTTTTTACGTAGCTGGTGCATCAATTATTTTTTCTCTTTGAAGATGTTTGCTACGATGGACCAACAACCAATGCTTTTCCAACGCTTGCATCATCATTTCCAAGTTTATCAGCTTGATAATCTTTGATTTTCCCCTCTTTGGTAACTTCTCGAGCCCCTTCAACAGGGGGCAAAATGGGTTTAATTGTTTCTTCTATTCATTCAATAATAATTTTTAAAACTGCTTTTCTTCTGGTGAGTCCAATATTGTGGCCATTTTCCAATAGGCCGAATAAAATTAGTAGTTTGTTTTTTACAAGGAGTTTGATTTCCTAGTACTCAATGTGAGTAGCGTGGATGGCAGTGATGACACTAGAAAACTTAGTGCCTTCAGGACATGGATGAACACCTAAAATAACTTTGGATGTTAAACAAGAAATTATGACTCAAGTCATTGAACTTAAGGGAGAAGTGGAGATAACATTTACGTCCTTCTAACCATCTTCTTGCGAATTCAGGAGGATATCATATGTCGAACCACTCGTGCTTAAATAATGGACACTTGTTCCATGTGCCCATTAAGACTTAACAGTTCCATGAAGGTTAAAGGAAGACATACGGAGGGCTTTTCGACCGTCTTTGGAAGTTATAGATAAATCTAATGTCTATAGCAGCAGGCGGATGAACAAAACATTCATGAATAACAGGAAAGTCATGTGAATAAAAGCATAGCTATTGGGATGCAATTGTGTCGAAGCGATCCTAAGATATCTTAACATCTCTGGGATAAAGGAGTTAAAAGGTGGAATGTATCCGACCCAGCATGTAAAGTTGTTGCGTGTTGTATATCCGGCCAGGGGAAAGTGAGGTCTATCTTGCCTCGTAAGAACTAAAACATCCCCAAACGAAATCCCGTGAATGGAGAACAATCAATAAAGAGCGGCTTCATCGATACGAGAAGCTTAGGAATCGGCAGGGTTATCAAGGACAATGGCACCCTCAACGACATTAAGAATAGGGCTGATGTTTCCATCGGAAGAATTAGAATATTGAAAAAGAGATCAATTTGCGGGGTGGAAGTTTTTTCTTGTTCTGCATGATGGCTCGGAGAGGGCGTTTTGGATATAGTGGAAGAAATTGATTTTTCTTTAGAACTGATATGTTTTGCCATTGAATCAAAAGGCATATTGGTTGAACGCTTCGTGTGTCTGGAATCTCTATTAGATGTACTCAGTCGACAATCGAGCTTAGAGGTAATAAATTTTCCCCCTTGTTTCAATGTGAATGAGTAGTAAAAAGAGGATCGACATAGATGATCAAGCCTGGTTCTACGTGACTTTTGATATTTAAGGGATCGGGATAGCATAAGGAGGGATTAGATGTACTATCGAATGTAAAATTTAACCAGACATCAATACTAATCAAATATATTTAGGTATAAAATCTAACTAGATGCTAATCCTAACCAAGCACGTATGGATGCCAATCCTAATTGGGTATATGTGGATGCCATGCTAAAATATTGGCTTACGCCTATCATCACCTATTGCCTTGTCGTCTCATTGTCTACATCATTGTCATAATCTCTTTGTCTTCTCCTTCACCTTTATCAAATAACTCAGCTATCATTTAAACAACCAAAAACTATAGTCACCATTAATTCTTACCATCACAACACACTACCGTATCATTGCATTGGCCTAAAACTATAACTAGCACTAAACCTTATTGTCGTAGCACACCATTAACTGTAAAAGCCAACCAAACAAAAATTGTAATAGGATGCATACTGAAACAAAAGCTAATAAATATTAGAAATAATGAGGTGTGTGTGGATATAAAATTAAATTAGATGCTAAACATAATTGGGTGTCAAACCTAATCATAGTTGAAGTGCTTGTTTATCATGACTCAAAATAATCATTGAGCATCGTGGTTTGGTACAGAACCAAGCCTTAGCCTGAAAATTTAAAGGTAAGACTCAAACTAAACATATGTATGAAATTTTTGAAGTATTAATCAAATGACTAGTAGCAAATACATTGTTAACTAAAACCCGATTTACAAGTCCCCACCATCTAAACATATGACCCCTAAAAGCCCACGACTAATTTAAACTAGCTACAAACCATCCCGTCATTGAATCAATAACTAGACACAATAAACCACACTTCATTCTTGAACCAGAAATTCATTGAACCAAGGTGCTAACCTGAACCTTATGAATCATTATCTATCCATGGATCATAGATTCCATACTTTGTTGTTTAATGACGTTTGAAGCAGCATTCTTAAACCAATTCCAACTCACTCTTCATTTGAATTTAAGTAGCTTTTGTGACGCCCCACCTCTATACCCACGCTAGCAAAGAACACTACGGTGTAGGGCTGTCAACTAGCACGGAGAATAAGGCTGTTGGGGAGCGACCATCCATGTGATTTCTTATCACACGGTGGCTATAAATAATCTTCGGAAATAAACATAGAAATAAGCATAACACAAATCAGTCACAGACATCCATATCACAAAGGCAGAAGAAGATATGAATATATAACTAACACAGGAAAGTGTACATCAGAGTAGTGGTCAAAAAGATCCACAATAATACAAAAGAATAGCAACACGTGCTATACAAAAGAATAAAACTATGAGTCTATATCTCAAGTGTAAACGATGAAAACTGCTAATCTAAATGGTCAGCCAAAAGTCAGAGTAGTAAATCCCTGGGGGAGAAGTCAAGCAGAAGCACCTGTAACATCTCGGTCTGACCCGTGTATTATTTATAAGAAAATAATAAATGGATCAGTCTAGCTATAAATATCAGATAACATGATATAAACAATGGATATGGCAAGAACATATAGTAACCATAAAGACATACTATGATAAGCATGTAAATGAAGATCATCAAGAGATTAAACAATATCAAAAGAATTTTCTAAAAGATCCAAATTCACCTAAACATTAAAGCTGGAAAATTATAACAATGAAAGTCATGAAAATAGGCGAAGCACAAATTCCAGAAGACTACACAAGAAATCCAGAAATCACAATATAGGAGCATGAAAACTCACAAAATGGGAGCATGAAAACTCACAATGGGAGCATGAAAACTCACCTACACGTGTAACACAAAGCGAGACGCTATCTCATGGTTGCAAGCCATTAATTTTGACACACGAATGGCCCGAAGACCGTGGGACGCTACCCCACATATGTGATGGCGAAACATCACACAAATGCGATGGCGAAACATCACAAGAGCGGGGTCTAGTCTCCCTCGCAGACAAAGAGACATCGCACAGTTGCTAGTCTAAAACACAAAAATGATCGTCATGATCATCAAGAAGTGTCAATTACACTAAGTTAGTAAATATAAAAGTTTAGCTTCATGTCCTATAACCACTTGCTTAACTCAAATATTTACGAAAAACTGTAGATCTTCACTAGAAAATTGTCACACGAGATTCAATCGAACAAGTCCAAGAATTAACCGACGAAGTAAACGCAAGCGTTTCATACCACTTGTTTTACTAAGTCGTTTAGTTAGATTTCTCATACGAGTGAGGGAAAGGTTTGTATATACTAGTAGATTGGAAAACGGTTTAAGAAAAGAGCTTTGTTATTGAAAATAGGGTTGAAGTCATTTTGTTGAAAGAGTTTTGATATTTACTACCAGTATAGAAAACCTTTATATTTTAAAGTGACAAATCATAGAAGTGGTTGTAGAAAAAATCAATCATAAAAATTCACATTCTAAGACGTGAATAAAATCCAAAGAAACCGATAAAGAATCCATCGAAATAGATATTCAAAAATCCATAAAATCGACCGAGAAGCCCAAGATAGTTTGTCTCGAAGAATGGTCAACTCAGCACCTCAACAAGCAAGTTATGTTGAATGTTTTTCATATAAGATCCCCTATGGAGGGGGGGTCCAAGGGAGGTGGCAACCCCCCAAGGTGGGGGTGCGGGGCAACGCCCCTGCTATGGGGTTCGACCTGCCCGGTCAGGTCGCGGGGGTCCAGGGGGCAGCGCCCCGTCCAAAAACGGTACGACCTAGTGATTAAAGGGGCACGACCTAGTGGTCCAGCGACCTAAAGGGTAAAGGTCATGCGACCTAAAATGGGTTCGCGACCTAACACTCAAACGACGTAAAGAAAATAAGGAGCCGAGCGACCTATAAGAAGCACGACTTAAATAGAATCGAGGTCCAACGACCTACGGGTTAGGTCATGCGAGTTAAGGAGGTCAACGACCTAACAGAGACACGCGACCTAATAAAGGAATGCGACGTAAAGGCACGCGACCTAGCGACCTAAGCAGGAAACGCGACCTATGAGGGACAAGCGACTTAAGTGGGTCAACGACCTACGGAATATAGGTCACGCGACCTAATGGTTTACAAGGTCATGAGACCTAACTGGAAACGTGGTCTAGCGACCCAGTGGTTTAAAGAAGATGGGTCACGCGACCTAAGGAGATAAGGCCTAGCGACCTACGAGCTAAAGGTTCAACGACCTAACAAGATGTAGGTCCAACGACCTAACAGGTAAGAAGATCACACGACCTAAAATGCCATAGGACCTAACGACCTAAGGTCATACGACCTAGCGACCTGAATCCATACGACCTAACGACCTAAGGTCATACGACCTAGCGACCTAAAGCCATACGACCTAGCGACCTAAGATCCATACGACCTAACTTCGAAGACGTTAGAAATGGCCAGAACGACCTACGACCTAAGTTCCATACGACCTACGACCTAAGGTCCATTCGACCTAAACCCAACGACCTAGCGACCTAAAACCAAACGACCTACGACCTAATTCCGAGTGCCGAACGACCTAACTTTGTAGGCCATTTTAAGGTCGGAAACGAGCTATTTTGATGTCGAGACTTTTCCACGCGAAGACCTAGCATAGGCAGAACGACCTAAGTGCGGTTTTTCACCAAAAACACTAAAATTTGGGGTTTTTCGCCAATCCAATCCAAACCAAATGCAAATGTACATGCAAACATGATAGGGATTCATTCCCAACAATCCAAGATAGTTATAGGCTAAATTATGAGATAAAAATCTCACCTTTTCACCAAATTATGAAGATAAAGCTTGAAGGTGAATGGAGAAGAAACTACAAGCTTGAATCCAATGCTTTTCCTTGAATTTGGAGCTGAATGATGGAGTTGGAGTTGAAACCTAGGCTTGGAGTTTCTAATTTCCATTTCCACTCACCAATAATGTTTAAATTTGTCTTTGGTAGGAATTTATGAAGAGTGAGGAGAAGGAGAGAAGTGGGTTTGCGTTATATTGGCTAGACTAACCCAAAGTCCAAAGCGGGAAAAGTTAGTGAAATTTCACTAACTCCAAACCTATCAATGTTTATACTTAAAAGAAATTGTAAACGGCATTTCGAACTCAATCGAAGTGGTCTCGAGTTCTAATTCGACCGTTTGCAAAAATTAGCTTTTCAGACAAATATCCGAATGACGATAAAATATTTAAACAAAATATTTAAATATATAATCGATAAATATGCGGGTTATTACATCTTTCATTTATCTCAAAGCACAAATCACCTCTGACACCACCCTTCTTCGAATTTCACTTTTTTTTACACCAAAATTGGCATAAGTACCAAAGTATTGGATTAAAGCATCAATTCAGATAATGTGGATATTAGATTTGTGATGGAATTTATTAAGTGATTTTGAGATGGAGACTAATTGTGAAGAAGAATAAATGAGTTCATGATCCAAATATTAGAAACTAGACAAAAAGATCTTCCTCCTTTGGTTGCAAGTATGCTAGTATTTGTAGAGAAATAAGTGTATAGTCCAGAAATTCGATTGCATTAAACTCAAAAGATAGTCTGGTACCGCGTAACAAAGCTTGGAGGAACATGAGTTTGATAATTCAATGCTAACCCAAGCTAATTAACTTGATAGCAAGATAAGGATATTGATGTACGCTGAAAATTTTCACTTGCTTTGTCCTTCTATCTCCCACTTGAGTTTTTCTAAGATCTTTTTCTCCATCTTTGAGTCGGTCCTTGTAATATTTTCGATAATTTCATCCTTACCTTTCTTCTCATTAATTGTTAGGATTGCTTATCCAATCATTGAAAATCAAATTGACTGCAAGTTATTGTAATAATATAAAAGATGTATTTTAAGAAGTAAAAAAATGGAATCGTGTTAACTCAATACAGATCCATATAACTCAGCACCTAGTTATATCCTTGTTAATTTAAATTTAAATGGAAATGATATTGCATAGCATAAAAGAGAGAAAAATTATTTGTACTGAGTTATTTAAAAATTAAAAACCAATAGATTTAAAATTAAATTTAAATATACCAATAATGATGCAGGACAATCAAAATAGGAAAATTAGTAGAATGAAAACTTTTTAATTTATTTTATTTTTGAAAAATTGAATATATCCATAACAAACAAGGAAAGATTACCAAATATGATATAATCAACAAAATAGAAATTGAATTATATAAAAAAAATCATTATGTGATTAATTTAATAATTTAATAAAACATGACCTAATACGATTAAAAAAGGTCCGATTACAAAAAAGCCCGCCACAAATTCCATAGCGAAAAGTAAGATTTTCCATCATTACACCTGGAAAAGGTAGATTTTCCGTCATTACATCACAGGCTTCGATAACAAAGACTCCAATCCCTAATGGTGGAGAATGCTACAATTGTGGCTCTAAGGACCACTATATAAATAAGTGTCCTAGACCTATCTCTTGCCACTATTGCAAAGGTGCGGACCATTATATGTCTTCATGTCCTAAACTTCAAAGCAAGAGAGAGAGGGAGTTGAACAACACTTCTCTTGGTCAAGGTACTTTTTAATCAATCCTTGATGACATTGTTTTATTTCGTGACCTTCTTATTTGAGTTCTTTTGATATGAATTCATCTCATCATTTTTATATGAAAAGAACTTGTTGATTTCTTTTCTTTAAAATATTTTGGGCTTGATGTCTTCCTTGAGGATTACGAATCTGGATGGTAGATCCGCAACACTCAATTTGCTTTTTATTAATGTCGAAAATTATTTTATGTGTTTTTCTCTCCGTGCAAATTTTTACTTAGGCTTCGGAATTGAATGTTGAAAGGATTGGCTCAATCATTGTGAAGCCCATATCCTATTTTCAGAGTGGACTATTCATCTTCGACATTTTCTATTGGTTAAGCAGATTTCTAATTTTTCCTTGGTGGTTTCAATTCCAATTTGATGGCATCATTTTCATTCTTTGAGTCCTCATGATGAGGAAAGTGTTATTTTCTCATCTAAATAGTTTTTGAAACTTTCCAGTATTTTTGAGTTTGTCTTAAGATTATCTCCTAAGCAATCTTTTGAGTGGTGTTAAGGTCTTTCTAGTTTGACCTTGCCACCGATTTTCATTTGGCAACGAGTTGCGGGAGTTAGCATTCCACTTACCGCATTCCGCACTCGTTATGATTCTTATGAATGACTTATGATGTCATTCAGTCTGTCCAGCTTATTTCATCCATTTTATAAATCGAATATTCTATGAATATTTCGGTGAGACCATTCTTGTATTTATTGATTTCGGATGAAAATAGCAATATAAAATTTTTTACAAATCTTTTTCATAAAGATTTATTTATAAGTATAATTGGACTTTTGTTCTTAAAACGAACAAAGAATATTCTTAAAAGTTTTTAAGAGAATTTTTTCATATAGAAGATGATTTTGTGATTGTATTGCCCATTTGTGTTTTAAGAATTCTGGTCGATGCGCTTGATCAACGTTATCGATAAGAATCTCCTAAACGCTTTGATGAGAAAGTTAGACACGATATATTGACTTGTAAAAATGTAAAAATTTTCTGGAAAGATTATTACATAAAGATAAACGTAATTTTGAAAGTTTTAGCTTTTCGGGAGAGAAGATTATTTAAAAGAATTATTTTTCGATTCTCTTATTCTTGTGATTCCCGAAGGGAACCAAGACTTAATCTTTTGTACCAATGCTAATCGTATTGGTTTGGATGCCATTCTCTTGCAAAAGCGAACGTGCTATCACTTGTGCTTCTAAATCATTAAAGTCGATCAAGACTAGATATTCCACTCATGATCTAGTCCTCATGGCCATTGTTTTCGCTTTTAGAGTTTGGCATCATCATTTTTGGGGGAGAAATTTGTTCTCCACCTCGATCATAAATCTTTCGAATATTTATTTTCTCATAAGGAACTTCACTTTGACTCGAGTTCCTGGCATCTTACTTGATATTCTTTTTATTCCCAAAAGGGAAATCGTGTTGCCAATGTGCTTTGTCGTAAGCAGAAAGTGGTTGATTCTTTGATGATGTCTGAATGGAATTATCTTTTTTATCAAGTTCATCGGACGTTTTGATATATTTCGTTTTATTGAGCTTTATCTCATTCCTTTTATGGACTAGCGTCCGATGTTCTTTTATGGTGTTCGGTTCAATTGGACGCACCGTTTTTGTACTACGTCGGTGTTTCTAAATTATTCGAGCTTTGGTTCATCTGGCGTACCGTTATTGTACTACGCCGTTGTTCCAAATTATTCGAGTTTCTCGTTTCTCGGGGTACCGATTTTGTACTACACCGTTGCGTTGGCTTAATTTTCTGTTATTCTTGACGTTTTCCACGTCTTTTAACTATGGGGATGCTTTTAGGTTTCTTATTTTTATTCTTAAGCCTGGTGTTATGGTAGGGATTGAAGTTTCACCAGATTTGACTTTTGAGCAACATTTTCTTTGCATCATTTCTTCGGGGGTTGAGCTCCTTCAAAATAAAGATGTTCCTTTTTGAAAGTCCGATGGTTCTCAAATCCTAAGGATTTCTCTTGCGAATCCAGAGAATTCATCGAGCGAACACGTTCGGGTTAACTCTTTCGTACTCTTTATGGTGAACTTCTTATTTCAAAATTCCCTTTTGTGCTGATATGCTTCTATGGTTGTTACTCTTTATTTTCTTCTTAAGTATTGCGAGGATGCAATTTCTTTAAGGAGGGGAGTCTGTAACAACCCGCATATTTATCGATTGTATATTTAAATATTTTATTTAAATATTTCATCGTTAGTTGGATTATAGTCCGAAAGGCTACATTTTGCAAATGGTCAAATTGGGACTCGAGACCACTTCAATTGAGTTCAAAATGGCGTTTGCGACCTTTTTAAGTATAAACTACGATATGTTTGGAGCTAGCTAAAAAATTGACCTTTTTCACTTTGGGTTTGGGTTGGGTTCAGCCCACTAGCCAACTTAATACCCCAAACTGTACCACTTCTCTTCATTCATTCCCTCTTCCTTATCTTTTCAGTTCTAAAGAGAATAATTGGGGAAACGAAAAAGAATTAAAATCCTAAGCCCTTGTTTCCATTTGCTAATCAAGTTCTAGCTCCAAATTCAAAGAGAAGCATTGGTAAGTATCATTTTCTTCTTCCCCAACTCATTCTCTTATCGATTTTAGAAAATCCTGAACCTAATTTGGGAAATATTTCTCTTTTAAGCTTAGATTCAAGCTTCTTGTGTAGAGATTGAAGTGTGGTTGATCTTCCCTTATCTTCAAGCTTCTCATTCATTGTTTTTGGATTCAAAGGTGGGATTTTTATTTCACATCTATGCCGATGTGTCAAATGATGTTTGGTTGTTAATGAGGCTAGGACCGGATATAGGCATACTCTCTATCGATACCGGAACCACTTTAGCAATAATGTACGTGGAGGAGACTCTAGAACGAAGTGATTAGATTTTCTAAAATAAAAAAATTGTATTCAACGTTGAAAAAAATAGAACCTCGGTTGTCAAAAGTAAAACATAATCTTAAATAAATGCACAAGTTCTAGCACTTTCCATGTAATTTAAATTTTTATTTAACATTAAGATGACAAAGTAAACTTTGAATATAATTTTTTTAAGTTTAATTAGGTTTAAAAAAATAAAACAAAATTGCAGCACAAAATTTTCAAAAGCTCACCTTTATATCTATAAAGCGCACACCTACTTGCGTTTTTCAAACATTTAAACTTAATTGTGATTTAAATGCAAAGAAAATTTTTATTGTAAATATTTTTTGACTAAAGATTATAAAAATTTAATGAACATTAAGATAGTGGTAGGTTAATTTTTAAAATACCCACACCATAATTTCTACGAACTGCATAGCTGCTTGCATTTTCCGTGCATTTCTTATATTATTAAATTTTAGTATGATGAATTAAAATTTTAATGTAAATATATTTTCTAAAATATAAAAAAATGTAATCTACCTTAAATAAATTAGAACCTAAGTTTGTCAAAAGCAGAATATAATTTTAAAAAATGCACAGCTTTTTGCACTTTTCATATATTTTAATTTTCCATTCAACTTTATAATGGCAGTTTAAACTTTAATTATAAATATTATCTTCTGAGTTGTAATTGATTTGTAAAAAAATAAGAAAACTGAAGAATAAATATTTCAAAACTTGACCTTAATATTAACAAAGCACATGCTATTTGTGCTTTTGAAATATTTTAAATTTTAATTGCAAGTTAACATACAACTTAAATTTTAGCTATAAATTTTTTAGTTTAAACGAATTTAAATATCATTAAGCTAACAAAAGCTTTAATTTCAAAAAATCCTCAACCTATGTTTAACTAACCGGATACAACATGTACTTTCTATTCAATTTTATTTGAATCTACTTTTAGTATGTTGAATTAAAATTTTATTGCAAATATATTTTATAAAATAAAATAAAAAATTGTAGTCTACCTGGAGAAAAATAGAACCTTAGGTTGTCAAAAGCAGAACATAATCTTAAAAAAACTCACAAGTTCTAACACTTTCCATATAATTTAAATTTGTATTTAACTTTAATATGACAAAGTAAACTTTGAATACAAATTTTCGTTAAGTTTAATTAAATTTGAAAAAAGAAAAATATGTAGCACAAAAGTTTCAAAAGCTCACCTCCATATCTACAAAGCGCACATCTACTTGAGCTTTTCGAACATTTTAAATTTGATTGTGATTTAAAACGCAAAGTAATTTTTTACTGTAGATTTTTTTAACAAAGGATTATGGAAATTTAAGCAACATTAAGATAATAGTAGGTTAATTTTCAAAAAACCCATTCCATAAGTTCTACATATTGCACAGCTACATGCAATTTTTATACGTTTCTTATTTTAATTAATTTTTAGTATGATTAGTTAAAGTTTCAATGTAAATATATTTTCGGAAATTTATAAAACAACGTAAACTACCATGAAAAAATAGGACCTCAGTTTGTCAAAAGCGCATTATAATTTTCAAAAAATAATTGCGCTTTCATTATATTTTTACTTTTCATTTAATTTTAAAAATGAAAATATAACTTCAAATCTAGATAAAATTTTAAGTTTCAGTTCTCTTTAAAAATTATGAAGTTAAATTTAATTTGAATAAAGTTTATAAATATAAATATAAATAAAAACCATTAAGAAAACTGTATTTTAGACAAATAAAAATGCTGCTTACATTATATAAAAAGGACGCTTTATTGCGATTTTTGTAAATATAAATTTTTATTTGATCTATAACATTAAAAAATAATTTTTTTATTGTAAATATAGTTTCTTAAACTTTATTAAATTTACAGAAGTTCAATTCAAAAAATGCAAAATTGTTTGCACTATTCAAATATTTTATATTTCAATTGTCATTTAGCATTACATTGTAAACTTTCAACTTAAACATATTTTTTATGTTTTAAAAGATTTAAACAATACTAAATAAAAAATAGCTAAAATCTTACAAAACTAAAAAAGAATTAAAAAAATGCATGCCTGCTTGCATTTTTTAAATATTTAAAATTTAGAATGTCGTTTAGCATTAAAATATAAACTTTTAATGTAAAATATTTTCTTATGTTTTAAATAATTCTAGCTTCAAACATTCCATCTTCAAATTTCTTTCTATTTCACAATTGAAAATTCTTATTTATTATTTTATTATTATCCAATATTTCTTAATATTCCATGGTATAAAAATTGATTAAACAAGTTATCGTTACATGCTTACTAAGATATTAAAGAACAAGCATATAGAAGACTTATGTAATATAATCAGACGTTTATGGTATTCTAAATTATGATAACATCAACTTTTGTTTTTCATGCTAACCATATATTTCCAATGGGCATTAAATATAATTCATGGTAGATAAGATGATATTTATTTCTAATTCCAACAGCGAAATACATATTAAAATGTACCAAGAAAATGAGAAAATATGCACTGTAGAAATTGTTATATTACAAAATTCAGATAACGAGTACTTCCAAAGGCCTACATTCAGTTTTAGAGGAGGCAAATATGGATTCATACATCCACTCAAATAAATGTTCTTTATTATCTTACAACTAATTCTTAATAGCTCTTCAATTATGGATTCGGTGAAAATGGTTATACATACTTTTCACACTGATTTCATTGCATTTTTAATCATAGTGGTAGAAGAAATCACTACTCATGTGCTTGAAACACACTTTTTGCTGAAAATTCATTATTTAGCCAAAAACTTATTTATAGCTTTCAATCTTTAGTTTCAAATCTTGCTGATTTAAAGTGTGCCCAGATGCTTGTAGGAACCTTTGCATGTTGCAAAATATGAAAATGATAATTATGCTATATAAATCAATTTTAGATGTTATATTTAACACCCCAATGCTAATATCCTAGAAATACCAATTAAACCTCTTTGTAGCTTATTTTTTGCATAGAATTTTGTAGGTGGAGATAACCAAATTCTGAACTTTATTACATGAATTTTAGTACTTATTGATTTTTGGGTACCCATTTATGTCCTATTACAAAATTCTATACAACAATTGATAAAAAACTAATGTAGGATAACAAAAAATGAAATTCGAAAGATATGATGCTAATTTAATTTTTTCTGTGACGATCCTGACTCGACCTTCGTAAATTGGCACCGAATATGACACTCATATTCAAATGCCGCAGATCCAAAAGTCGAATCTGATTCGTCGGAGCTTATAACACCATTAAGTACAACAATACAGCAGAAGAAAAAGATTAATACATTGATATACAACATTTATACAATATCTTATACAACAGATGATACAATTGATATCAATATACATCAGAGATATGATACAATAAAATAGCCGCGGAAAAGAAAAATAGATAACACCAGCAGCGGAACAAATAACTCTAAGATGGTCTTCAAGAGAGAACTCCAACAGCAGCTCGAACCAACATCACGATGCACTAAGAAAAGCACTAAGACAAGCAAGTCTCGTCCGCAACCATGACTGAACTAGCTCCAGATAATCTACTAAACCTGACTATCTGCAAAACCCAACTCTAGTGCCCGTGTGGAAAATAGTGAGCACGCAGAGTTTAGGAAAGAAACAATAAATTCCAGGTCAGTCGTGGGACTGGTATGAGTAACAAAAACAGTTTACCTTTTAAAAACAAACTGCAAGAGAATTTTTAAAGTCAACTCGCAATGCTTTTTTTTTTGAAAATGTAACTACCATAAGACCTCCCGCCACGCACAAAATGCAATCACAGAATTGGAGGAGATTTCTTCTTATGATAGTAAAACATGCTTGATACGTAGATTCTTTTCAATTTTATTACTATAAGTGCAAAGTGCAGAAAACATTTCGAAAGTATAATATAAATCTTAGCCAACATACGACAATTATCATATGCCTACTATAGCTATCATCTAAACAGTGGGGCGCCACCATAAGTAAATGGCAGGTTATATACTAAAACCGTACATGGCTCGTATTGTTTTGTTTGGATTTCCAACAAATGGTCGGGCAAAGGAACTTCCCAAGTAAAATGGAACGCCTCTGGAGGGATGCCCCCGGATCCTAACCGGATCTCTGCTAGAGAAGGTCGGGTTACCTCTGTAATAGGTAACAACTAACACGAGTATGCCATTCCCGGTCGTTTGCGACCTTTATCTGAGGTATCTCTCAACCAACAACCACAAAGCAACAAGTCTGCAGCAACCATAAAGTAAGTATCTAGGCTCCATACGATGATACCACCTATAATCCAGAAGGAAATGAACATACCCTCAAGGGGCGCTATCCCCAAACAACCTTGCTGCATTCTTCCTATTTCACCATTACCGGGTTGTGAGGTTCGACGAAGTCTCGTCCACAAAGCTACGCTTTTCACAAAAGCCACGCTTTGATCAACAAATGATCAGCAACACTCAGTATGCCATATTACCAAGTTGGGAATATACTACAGATAACCTTCAACTACATAACCTCTGAGCTCGTACGTTTCAGAGAAGGGTGTTAAGCTAAGAGAATAAATTCTCCGCCACCAACAGTATGTATTTGAAAGAAATCTGCTTTATATCTCAAAATGTAATGTCATACATACAATCCATACAAGTCTGTTCTGGGTTCAAACAGAACCGAAGGCACTTCCGAAGAAGTCCTTGCAAATCCAGGAATCCACAATCCCGATCGGACTTCCCATCACTTAGGGAATCTCTATACTGGAGCAACTCAGTGCAGAGACAATCGATAGGTCATCCTATCGTTCTTTCAAATACCCGGTCTTCACCACTGGTCTTAAAATGCTATCCATAAAGTCGTATCACGTATTCGGAATGGGCTATATGACACTAAGGCCCTCTACCGGCTAAACCGAATAGTGAGCCCAATATTTACAAGAAACATAGGGATATTAGGGTCACAATTAATTCACAACTTATTACCCAAAACTTTTCTTTCAAATAGTTTAAACAAATTACCATTTCCAATCTTTTTAACAAAAAGATTCATTTCACTAAGTTCACCCAGTTTCACAAAGATCCATTCATAGATTTCAAAACAATTTCCATTCCAATTGGATTAACTCGTTTAAAATCTTTAAATTAAAGTTTTAACTTATAGCTTTCAAACCGTTTCCATAACTTGAAAAATCATTTTCATTTTTAACTTGAAATCCCTTTTTAACACAATTTGGAAGTTCACTTCTTATATGAAAGCTTTTATTATTTGAAAACGAACAGCTTTCATTTTACAAAAATCTGATTATATTTGCACGAGTTAAAGCCTTTGAATTTAAATTCAAATTCCTAAATTAATACTTTTAAAATAGTTTAACCCATATATAACTGGTATAACATCTTTAGTCCCTATTTTCCAAACATAGAATTAAATTTCAAATCTTGAATTTAAGTTTAAATCAAATTATTTAAATTCCAAAACTTAATCATGTTATTCAAAATAAATTTCATCTTTGAAATTCCATTTCAAAATCTTTTCACTTTATACCCAATCCATTTCCGAAACATTTGAATTCAAATTATCTATTTAAAAATCACTTCAAAATTTTGTGATTTAATCGATTTCCTCGTGAAATCCATATTTGTGTGTGTACAAGTGTGGTCCAAGGGTTTAATACAATAGTGTAACATCATTCAATCATCATAGATCAAAACACAAAAATATAGTTGATAAACGATATAAGCTATAATGCTTATCATTCATTCACAGGTTCACAGATAATATACAAATGTATCACAAATAAATGAATAAGATACACAACTCAATCTACAGAACAAAATATCACAGATCAGATAGGACAATCAATTCAAGTCATCTCATACAATACAATCATTCATGAGTAAGTTCAAGCATTCCATAATCATTTATAAGCAGGATTAATTAATTGTTTAATCCTAATTAATTCAATTTATTTCCAAGTAAATTAATTACTTATGAATTAATTATCAAATTTTGATTGATTAGTTACAAATCATTTGATATAAATTAATTAATTAATCACCTTAATTAATTAAATTATTCTTAATTAATCATATTAATTAAATCAACCTTTTAAACCAATTACATAATTAATTTACTTTAATTTATCAAAATATCTAACATTAATTACAATAAGTGATTAATCCTTAATTACTTTCATTAAGTAATCACATTTAAACAATTTATAATTGATTATCTAAACTAATAAATCCAATATATTATTAAAATTAATCACCTTAATTAATACTTAAAAATCCTTAGTTAATTATCTTCATTAACTATTAACATTTCTTAATCACTTTTAATTAATCTCTAATTATAAATTAATCTAAATCATTAATTCATAAATTAAATAAATTATTCCGTAATTATCTTATTAGTTAAATCACTTAAAACCTTAATTATCCTTAATATAATTCATTTCCTTTACTTATGATTTAATTAACATTTAAGTGTATATTTAAAACAATAAACTTTTAAATTTAAATTCCATTTGAATTTAAGATTCAAAATGATTAACCCTTTAAACATTAATTAAATTTAAATTCAATTTATAATCCTTTAAAATAAATGTAAAGAACATTTATCACTTATCAATTATTAAAGAAAAGCCATTAAAAAAAGATTTTTTATAAAAATAAAATTTAAACATTTGTTTGAAAACCAATTTCATTCTTTTAAAATCTACTTAATAAATAAATCATCATTTATAAAAAAAGGAAATAGTTTCAGAAATCTATTTATCAAATTCATTGAAGTTTAAAACTAGAAAACATAAGAATTTTTAGCCCACCCGAGTGTTCCCTGAGCTAAACCCCAATGTTCCCGAGTTTTACTTCGACTTTTCCCAATTTTTACTCGAGTGAAGTTTTTTTTTCAAAAATTTCTTAAGTATTAAAATCGACCAGATGCAACATACTTCTCCTTCGAGTCAAAAACACAAAGACACGAGCTCCACTTTGAGTTTTCCTTCCAACTCCTTCTTCTCAACCCACTGCAAATAAAACCAAATTTCCAGACCCAAACCAACGTGCTTGTGCACGTGTACAAAGCGGCAACGACACACTGGCGATCTGTGAGGCCTCCAGCAAGTTGCAACCGACCTCGACATCGATCACGTATCAACGAACAACTTGATCCCCTCATCGTTCAAAATCGAGCGTAGCTCGAGAAACATGAACCCAGACATCAACCACAACTTCGTCTCGCCGACGCGACTCCGACCATCTGAAAACTCGAACTCCTAGCCATGGCTTCTTCACCCACTGAGCCATCGTTCCCCAAAACCTCGCGCCACTCGACGCTCCACTTAGGCTGCGGCGATCAAAAACTCATTTCCCTCAAAAATTAGGTTTACAAACTAGAAATCCACGCCGCTGTCGCCACCATGGTTGTTGCCACCTCCGGTCATTTTTCCATCCACCACCGTAGGCTCCTCCATCACCACTAGCAACCCCGACCATCACGAGTTGGTCGATCACCAGAAATTGGTCAAAATCCAATTTTCGAACAAAAATGAACTGCTCTCAAACCCCTCACTTGAAAATCATCAAACAAGGCTCAAAAATCCTATTTTTCTATGAGGATTCGAGTTATATACTTGAATCAACAATTCGTGGCATTCGAAATTTCCATACTTTAAAGTTTTCACTGTAAAAATTTGATTCTTCCAGTATAAATACATTTTTATTTCATGAAACTATCTTTGTATTATCATTCAACACCTAAACACAACTATTTGTTTCTGAATCCTAAGTCTAATACTGATTAGATAATTTGAAATTGAGTTTTCTTTGTTGTGTTGTACTCTGAGACTAAACAGAGAAGAAGACAGTCACTGATACACGCATATATACAGAACACTTTCAAGATTTATATACTTAAGTTTAGATTTCTGGTTGCTACTCACATTCCAAATCATAGTTTGAATTCACCCAAGCTTTCAGATTGAAGTTGAAACCTTTTTAAAATTTGAAAAGTTGAAAATCCTGGTTTGAAGTTGCTAGCTGAAGTCACTTGATCTCAGGCTTTGGATTTATTGTTTTAATATTTTTACTGAGATGTTTATTTAAATGTAAGGTGATATTGCTTTTGATTTCACTCAGTTATAATGGTGAACGAGACTGGAATGATATGGTTGATATATAAAAGAAGTTTACAATATAATCTTGCTTTTACAATAGGCATGGCTGAAGATGCTTGCATTCCTTTAACTCGGCTGATACCTTGCTTTGATATGCCAGAGGTATGTTGCATTAATTACTTTGTCATTTGCTTTAGTTGAATATTTGTTTATTGTCTTCTTTATGCTTACCTCTTTAATTTTTTTTGAATGATTTGTTTACTTCAGCCATGTACAAACCTTTGTTGTCTTCTTTGTTGTCTTCTTTTACAAGCTCAAGATATTTATGTTTTGTTTGAACATATCAGAATGTATTTTGTTTCTTGGTTTGCATACTTATCTATACATATGTTTGAAAACATGAATGTATATTTCTTCCTTTTGCTTTATACTTTGTATTCTAAGTGAATTCTATTCTTTTTCTTTAACAAGTTATTTAAATTCTTATAATGTATTCACTTAATATTCTACATATTTTTATTAATATGTCATTTGACTTTATATTTTATAATTAATCTTATACACACACACACACACACACACACACACACACACACATATATATATATATATATTCCTATTCCAATTTCTAACCTAAATATTTAATTGTCTTGTATGTCTTATACTTATTATTTTATAATATAAATAAATTTCTATTTTATATAACTATAAATTTGTTTGAAATATTTGTTCGACATAAACACTTATTTGAATTCGGAGAAACTCGAATTTATTTACCGATAAATTTTGCAATTTTATTCAAAAATAAAATTAATTATCAATTTAAACTTAAATAAAAATTCAGGATCGTTATAGATTCCCCCTCTTAAAGAAATTTCATCCTTAAAATTTTCCAGAGAGATCACAAAGATTGATGAAGAATGTTTCATCAAATCAAACTGAATATCTATTCTTCATTTGGCTTACCAAATCAGAATATCAACAACAGATACAAGAACGAATCTATTAAGTTTTTCACAATATACTTGGGTCATCCAGATCTACGAAATATGGAGGGGCATTGGTTAGTTTGGAGGGATAACTAACCATTCGTAGAATATATTGGGACCCAAAAGTAGATAGATATATGGATACAATTTCAAAACTTTTGGTTTAGAAACTAAAGTATGCCTATTTACCATAGCAACCAAAGCAACCAATTCATTCAAACAAACAATTCTGACCAATTTGGAGTTTACGTCCCATGCAATTATATCAAATCTTCTTCTATAATTTTTTTTACTAGGAATGGATTCAAAATTCAAGTCGCAATATCTCAAAGTATACATCAACTTGTCCCTCTTCGGACTTCGGTCTACACAAGAAATTACAAAAGAATTTTAAATTTGGTTTTAAACGAAATCGTTTTATCGATACAATTCAAATTTATCGTCATATTCTATTAACCAATTTAAATCAACTTAAAATTTCCAATTTATTTTAAAATTTCCAATTTCAAATTTCAAATTCATATTTATTAGAGTTTAAATCAAAAACTGATAAGAAATCGATGAATATACGAAGTAAAAATTTCCTACAATGGTTCGTAGGGCCACCATCACACCGAAACTTCTTCTTGGAGCTGGTACAAATCAATCAAAAGAAATTGGGAAGACGAATCAAAGGAAATTGATAGAGGAAGATTGTTTCCTTGTTGTTACAAAATATTGACCAATTATAGTGGTATTCCCCTATCCCCAATCTCGTCCTCTTCTTGCACTCATACTTACTATCAGTGAATAGTAAGAGATTTACTGAGACATTCAAACGGATATCTTAGGGATTACTCATTCTAGGGTTTACTTCACCCTATCTCTGATGAGTTACTTAATGTGTTATACTCCTGAGCTAAAGTCTTAACCCTCAGCTCTGATACCAATTGTGACGATCCTGACTCGACCTTCGAAAATCGGCACCGAATACGACACTCATATTCATATGCAGTAGATCCAAACATCGAATCTGATTTGCCGGAGCTTATAACACCATTAAGCACAACAACACAGCGGAAGAAAAAGAATAATACATTTATATACAACATTTATACAATATCTGATACAACAGATGATACAATATATATCAATATACATCAGAGATATGATACAATAAAATAGCAGCGAAAAAGAAAAATAGATAACACCAACAGCGGAACAAATAACTCTAAGATGGTCTTCAAGAGAGAACTCCATCAACAGCTTGAACCAAGATCGCGATGCACTAAGACAAGATCGAAGACAAGCAAGTCTCGTCCGCAATCAAAGGCTGAACTAGCTCTAGATAATGTACTAAACCTGACTATATGAAAAACGCCACTCTAGACTGCCCGTGTGGAAAATAGCGAGCAAAAAGAGTTTAGGAAAGAAATAATAAACTCTAGGTCAGTCGTGGGACTGGTATGAGTAACAAAAACAGTTTATCTTTTAAAAACAATCAGCGAGATAATTTTTAAAGTCAATTCGCAATGCTTTTTTTTGAAAATGTAACTACCATAAGACCACCCGCCACACACAAATGCAATCGCAGAATTGGAGGAGATTTCTTCTTATGATAGTCAAACATGCTTGATACGTAGATTCTTTTCAATGTTATTATTATAAGTGCAAAGTGTAGAAAACATTTCGAAAGTATAATATAAATCTTAGCCAACATACGACCATTATCATATGCCTACTATAACTACTATCTAAACAGTGGGGCGCCATCATAAGTAAATGGCACGTTATATAACTAAAACCGTACAGGGCTCGTTTGGATTTCCAACAAATGGTCGGGCAAAGGAATTTCCCAAGTAAAATGGAACGCCTCTGGAGGGACGTCCTCGGATCCTAACGGGATCTCTGCTAGACAAGACCAGGTTACCTCTGTAATAGGTAACTACTGACACGAGTATGCCATCTCCCGATCGTTTGTGACCTTTATCCGAGGTACCTCTCAACCAACAACCACAAAGCAATAAGTCTGCAGCAACCACAAAGTAAGTATCTAGGCTCCATACAATGATACCACCTATAATCCAGAAGGAAATGAACATACCCTCGGGGGCGCTATCCCCAAATAACCTTGCTGCATTCTTCCTGTTTTGACCATTACCGGGTTGTGAGGTTCGACGAAGTCTCGTCCACAAAGCTACGCTTTTCACCAAAGCCACGCTTTAATCAACGAATGATCAGCAACACTGTAACAATCCGCATATTTATCGATTATATATTTTAATATTTTGTTTAAATATTTTATCCTTATTCGGATATTGGTCCGAAAAACTACTTTTTGCAAACAGTCGAATTAGGACTCGAGACCACTTCCATTGAGTTCGAAATGCCGTTTACAATCTTTTTAAATATAAACTTTGACATGTTTGGGTTAGTGGAATTTCACTAACTTTTCCCGCTTTGGACATTGGGTTGGTTTAGCCCATTAAACCTAAGTTCCAACACCTTCTCCTCATCTCTTCATACATTCCTACCCAACTCTAGTTTTAGCATTAATGGTGAGTGGAAAGGGAAATTAAAATTCCAAGCCCAAGTTCATTAGCAAATTCAACATCCAACTCCAAAATCAAAGTAAAGACATTGGATTCAAGCTTGTAGTTGCTTCTCTATTGACTTCAAGCTTCTTCTTCATTGAATTTGTGCAAAGGTGAGATTTTTATCTCACAATTCTAGTCTATAACTATATTGGACTGTTGGGAATGATTCCCCATCACTATAGCATTTACATTTGCATTTGGTTTGGATTGGATTGGCGAAAAACTCCAATTTTTAGTGATTTTGGTGAAAACCTGCATTTAGGTCGCACTGCCTCGGAATTAGGTCGTTTTGGTGGAAAATTCGCCTTGGAGTTAGGTCGCAAGGTCGTAAGTCGTAGGTCACTTGCCTTTAGGTCGCTCCCCTTTAGGTCGCTCGGCCTTGCCTACCTCGTTAGGCCGCGTGACCTTAGGTCGTTCCCCTTTAGGTCGTATGACCTTAAGTTGTTCACATGGGTTAGGACTTTAAACCATTAGGTCGCTCGAATGAGTTAGGTCGTTAGACCTTAGGCCGTTTATCCTTTAGGTCGCATGTTCCACTAGGTCGCGTGAACCCTTAGGTCATTGGACCTTATTCCCTCTTAGGTCGGCAACCACTAGGTCGTTTGCCTTGCTTAACTCGCGAACACCGTTAGGTCGCAAGCCTTTAGGTTGCATGACCCCTATCTTCCTTAAGTCGTTGGACCTTGTTTCCTTGGGTCGTTAGACCATTAACCCGTTAGGTCGCGCATCACCCTAACTCGCTCGGCCTTGCCTTCCTTAAGTCACGAGACACGTTAGGTCGCGCATCACTCTAACTCGCTCGGCCTTGCCTTCGTTAGGTCGCGCATCACCTTAACTCGCTCAACGTTGTTTAGGTCGTTAGGTCGCGAACACCTCTAGGTCGCTCGACCCCTTATACTCGTAGGTCGCCCGATCCTATCTTCCCCTTAGGTCCTCACTACGTCGAACCTCGTAGCGGGGGCATTGCCCCCGCACCCCCACCTTGGGGGGTTGCCACCCCCTGGATCCCCCCCTCAGTAGGGGATCTTATCTGAAAAACATTCAACAGAACATGCTTTGTTGAGATGCTGAGTTGACCATTCTTCGAGACAAACTATCTTTGGCTTCTCTTTCGATTTTACAGTATCACGACCTTGCTAAAAAGGTGGGATAACAACTTTAGAAATATGATGGTTTCAATACTAGTAGTAAATATCAAAACTCTTTCAACAAAATGATTTCAACTCTATTTTCAATAACATAGCTCTTTACTTAAACCGTTTTCCAATCTACTAGTATATACAAACCTTTACCTCACTCAGATGAGAAATCTAATTAAACGGCTTAGTAAAACAAGTGGTATGAAAAGCTTGCGTTCACTTCGTCGGTTAATTCTTGGACTTGTTCGATTGAACCTCTTGTGACAATTTTCTAGTGAAGATTTACAGTTTGTTCGTAAATATTTAAGTTAAGCAAGTGGTTATGGGACACGAAGATAAACTTTTATATTTGCTAGCTTAGTGTAATTGACACTTCTCGTTGATCATGACGATCATTTTATGATTTAGACTAGCAATTGTGCGATGTCTCTTTATTTGCAAGGTTAGACTAGACCTCATTGGTGTGATTCCGACTCACACATATCTCTTTGTCCGAAAGGTTAGTCTAGACAACATTTGTGTAATTCCACTCACACATACCTTTTTGTTGCGAGGTTTGGCTAGACACCATTTGTGTGATTCCAATCACACATACCTTTTTGCTTTTTGGTTAGCCTAGACCTCATTTGGTGATTCTGACTCACCCATATGGGGTAGCTCCCCATGGTCTTCGGACCGTCATGTGATAGACCTCTTTCCCTTTTTCTGTGATTTCTGGATTTCTTGTGTTGATTTCTAGAATTTATGTCCTTGACTTGTTATGAGTACAAGTTTAGGGTATAATGCCCTCTTTGGAATCTTTGAGAAGATTCCTGTGATATTGATTTATCTCTTATTTTGATCTTCTGTTGATCATCATTTGCATACTTATAGTCGTATGTCAGTATGGATATTTTATCTTTATGCCATATCTTTTATTTTATACCATGTCATCTGATATTTATAGCTAGACTGATCCGTTTATTATTTTCTTATATAATACTCGTGTCAGACCGAGATGTTACAGGTGCTTCTGCTTGACTTCTTCCCGGGATTTGCTACTCTGACTTTTGGCTAACTATTTAGATTAGCAGTTTTTGTTGTATACACTTGAGACATAGACTCATAGTTGTATTCTTTTGTATAGCACGTGTTGCTATTCTTTTGTATTATTGTGGCTCTTTTTGACCACTACTCTGATGTACACTTTGATGTGTTAGTTATATGTTCGCATCTTCTTCCACCTTTGTGATATGGATGTCTGTGACTGATTTGTGCTATGTTTATTTCTATGTTTGTTTCCGAAGATTATTTATAGCCATAGTGTGATAAGCAATCACATGGATGGTCGCTCCTCAACAGCTTTATTCTCCATGCTAGTTGACAGCACTACAACGTAGTGTTCTTGGCTAGCGTGGGTATAGAGGTGGCGCGTCACAGCTTGGTATCAGAGCCAAACTTCAGAACAATGTAGAATAACTTGACGAGGATCATCGTCCTAAGTCCATCTTAGGAGTTATGTCTTAGGACTAATTCGAGTTGTCGTACCGATTCATCCTATATCCTTTATGATTCCTTGTTTTATCTAGCAAGATTGCTTGATATTCATTAGTGAATAATCTTCTTTTTTCTCTTCTTTCTTTCTTAAGGAAGAGAAATGGTTAGACCTGGTCGTCCCAGAGCTGGACCATCTAGTGCTCCACCCCAAGATGGAGTTTTTATGACTACCCAGCAACTTCTTGACCTTGTCACGAATGCTCAAACAGCTGGTTCTAATCCGGAACCTACTCACCCTAAATCTGGGTTTGCACGTTTGTGCAATGATTACACCAACCTGGGTAGGAAGCCATTTAAAGGTTCTGAAACTATCATCGAGGTCCAGGCTTGGTTGAGGACCTGCGATCGAATCTTCATTCGCATGAATCTCGTCGATCTTCACCGTGTTCAGGTGGCTTCCAGTATGCTCCAAGAGAGAGCATTGGACTGGTATGAACTTCTTATTTCTGAAGTCAACGAGGCGGACCTTTCCTGGGAGCAATTCCGGACACGCTTCGAGTTAAAATTTGTACCAGAAGCAGAGAAGGTAACTCTGGCTCGACGCTTTATAGACCTTGTTCAAGGTGAGTCCTCTGTGACTGATTATGTCGCAGCCTTTGAGTCGCTTTCCAAATATGGGGTTGAATACATCAACACCCCATTGAAGAAGAACCAGAGGTTCGTTTACGGCTTAAACAAAAGCCTCAAGAAGCCATTACTTCTAAAGTTAGAAGTTCCTTTCGACCAACTTATAGATATCGCTCTTCGTTTGGAAGAGGCTGATAAAGAAAGTGATGTTGAAGTAGTAGCTCCCAAACCCAACTTCAACAACAAAAAGAGGCCCAGTAAATTCAAAGGCCCTTATCCCAACAAAAAGGGTAAGCATGCAACCCCTGCGGCAAAGTCTCCTTCTCCTAGTGGTGCGAGATGCTTCAACTGTGGATCTGGGGATCATTTTGCGAATAAGTGCTCTAAGCCCAAATCTTGTCGCTATTGTAAGAGCCCGGATCATTACGTACATCAATGCCTCAAACGTGAAGGCAAGAAGGAGGGAAAGTTAAATGTGGCTCAAGCCCCTGGCAACACATCTCGTGGCCAAGGTATTTCTCATTCCATTCTTGATGGTATTATTATATTTCATGATCAAAATATTAGAGTTCTCTTTGATACGGGTGCATTCCATTCTTTTATATCAAAGGAACTTGTCGACACTTTCTCTTTAAATGTTGATGCTTTAATGACTTCCTTGAGAATTACGAATCCTGTTGGTGGATCTGCAACTCTTAGTTTGCTTTGTAAAAATGTGGAGATTATTTTATGTGATTTTCCATTCCTAGCCGATTTGCATGTTTTGCGTTACCTAGGCTTTGGAATGATTTTGGGAATGGATTGGCTTAATCGTTATGAAGCTCATATCCTATATCCTGAGCGGACTATTTATCTCCGACATCCCCAATCTATAAATCAGATTTCTATTATTCTTAAAGATTCGGATTCTGCGTTGACTGCATCTTTATATTCTTTATATCCTCATGATAATGATGATGATGATGAGGAAGATGTCATTTCTCGAATTCACGTCGTTTGTGAATTTTCCGACATATTTGAGCCCGTTTTAGGTTTACCACCTAAACGAGCAATTGAGTTCAGAATTAATCTTACCCCTGAAGCTCAACCTATTACTCGTCCTCCTTATCGCATGTCTAATAAGGAAAATGAGGAGATGCGCAAACAATTATCTGAATTGGAGACGAAGCAATTTATTCGCTCTAGCTCCTCGCCTTGGGGAGCTTTGGCTATTTTTGTGAAGAAATCCGACGGTACGCTTAGGCTTTGCGTTGACTATCGCAAGCTTAACGGTATGACTATTAAAAATAAATATCCTTTGCCTCGGATTGACGATTTGTTTGATCAGCTTAGCAGAGCTAGGGTCTTTTCACAGTTGGACTTGGCTATCGGTTTTCATCAGCTTCGTATTGCCGAGGATAGTATTCCTTTGACATCGTTCCGTACTCGTTGTGGATCTTATGAATGGCTTGTTATGCCATTTGGTTTAACGAATGCTCCGGCTTACTTCGTTGACCTCATGAATCGAGTTTTCAAGGCTTTCCTTGATCGGTTTGTTCTCATCTTCATTGATGATATCCTTGTGTATTCTAAAACCGAGGAGGAGCATGAAAAGCACCTTCGAATTGTATTGGAAACTCTTAGGAGTAATCAATTAAAGGAGAAATTTTCTAAAAGCCACTTTTGGCAATCTCGTGTGAAGTTTCTCAGTCATATTATTTTCGAATCCGTAATTTCCGTGGATCCTTCAAAGATTGAAGCGATTCAAGATTGGAAGAGACCGGAGTGTGTGACAGAGATTCGTAGTTTTATTGGATTGGCGGGTTATTATCGTCGTTTTATTAAAGACTTTTCTAAGATTGCTTTTCCTCTTACTAGCTTGACTAAGAAAGGAGTTAAATACATTTTGTCGGACAAATGTGAAGCCTCTTTTCAGAAACTGAAAGAACTCCTTTCCAATGCTCCTATTCTTGTTATTCCCGAGGGGAATCAAGATTTTGTTGTTTATACCGATGCTAGTCACGTTGGTTTGGGTGCCATTCTTATGCAAAAATTACGTGTTATTGCTTAAGCTTCTAGGCAATTGAAGTCGGCCGAGACTAGATATGCCACACATGATTTAGAACTCGCGGCTATTGTTTTCGCCTTTCGAATTTGGCGTCATTATCTATTGGGAGAGAAATTTATTCTTTACACGGACCATAAGTCTTTGAAATATTTATTTTCTCAAAAAGAACTTAATTTGCATCAACAGCGTTGGCTTGAATTCCTTGCACCTTATGATCTTGATATTCTTTGTACCCCCGGTAAGGGTAATCGTGTCGCCGATGCTCTTAGCCATAAACAACAAGCAGTTGTTTCTATGATGATATCCAAATGGAACGATCTCGAGATTATATCCACTCGTGAGACTCGAGAGCGCATATCCGATTTATGCTCATCACTGTTTTTATGTAGCCTTGAGGCTCATCCTTCTCTTTTAGACCGCATTCTTGAAGCTCAAGGGCTAGATCCTGAATTAGCTCTTCTTGGCCAAAATGTTAAGGATAAAATTGATATTAAAGGTTTGAAAGACTTTGATATTGATTCTCGTGGCTGCATTCAACAATTTGGTAGACTTATCGTACCAAATATTGGTGATCTTCGTAAAGATATTTTAGAAGATTCCCATCGTTCTAAATTCACCATTCATCCCGGTAGTAGTAAAATGTACGCTGATATGAAGCGACTTTATTATTAGGAGGGAATGAAATCTGATATTGCTAACGTTTTTAAGTGTTGCATGACTTGCCAACTTGTCAAGGCCGAACATCAAAGGCCTGGTGGGTTATTGCAACCTTTAGAAATTCCAATTTGGAAGTGGGACCAACTTTCCATGGATTTTATAGATGGCCTTCCCCATTCTCGTTCGGGTCATGATAGTTTATGGGTGATCGTTGGTAGACTTACTAAATCCGCCCATTTTATTCCCGTTCGATCAAACCGAACCGTTCCTCTTTTGGCCAAACTCTTTATCAAAGAAATTGTTAAATTGCATGGAGTTCCTACTTCTATTGTTAGCGATCGAGATCCAATGTTTACTAGTGGATTTTGGACGAGTCTTTAAAAAGCTTTAGGAACGAAGCTTAATTTTAGCACTGCTTATCACCCCTAGTCCGATGGACAAACCGAGCATGTGAATCAAACTCTTGAAGACCTTCTTCGAGCATGTGTGCTTGATTTTGGTGGAAGTTGGGAAGATCATATTCCACTTGTCGAATTTTCCTATAATAATAGATTCCAATCTAGTATTGGTATGGCACCTTTTGAGGCACTCTACGGAAGGCCATGCCGATCTCCTTCTTGTTGGCTTGAGGCCGGTAAGACGATGGTTTTAGGTCCAGACTTTATTCGAGTTTCCACAGAAAAGATTGAACTTATTCGACATAGGATGAAAGAAGCCCAGAGTAGACAAAAATCCTATGTCGATAAACGAAGAAGGAAACTAGAATTTTCTGTTGGAGATCGTGTTTTTATTCGTGTTTCACTTATGAAAGGTGTTGTACGTTTCAGTCGGTCGGGAAAGTTAGCGCCTCGATATATTGGGCCATTTTCTATCACTGAACGTATTGGTTCCATGGCTTATCACCTTTCATTACCGGCTCAGTTTTTTGCCATGCATGACGTGTTTCACGTTTCTCAATTACGGAAATGCCTTCGAGATTCCGATTCTATTCTTGAGCCTGGTATTGTGGAAGAAATTAATGTTTCGCCAAATTTAACTTACGAGCAGCATCCTATTCGAATTATTGCTTCGGAGGTCAAACGACTTCGAAATAAAGATGTTCCGCTTGTGAAGGTTCAATGATCCTCAAATCCTAAGGTTGCTCATGGGAATCCAGAGTATTCATCGACCGAACACATCCGGACTTGCTTACTCCTGCTCTTTGAGGTGAACTTCCTATTTCAAATTTCTTTTGTGTTAATATGCTTCATGGTTGTTACTTTTTATTTCCATCTCATATATTGCGAGGACACAATTTCTTTAAGGAGAGGAGTCTGTAACAACCCTCATATTTATCGATTATATATTTAAATATTTTGTTTAAATATTTTATCCTTATTCAGATATTGGTCCGAAAAACTACTTTTTGCAAACGGTCGAATTAGGACTCGAGACCACTTCGGTTGAGTTTGAAATGTCGTTTACAATCTTTTTAAGTATAAACTTTGATATGTTTAGGGTTAGTGGAATTTCACTAACTTTTCCCACTTTGGACTTTGGGTTGGTTTAGCCTATTAAACCTAAGTTCCAACCCCTTCTCCTCATCTCTTCATAAATTCCTACCTAACTCTAGTTTTAGCATTACTGGTGAGTGGAAAGGGAAATTAAAATTCCAAGCCCAAGTTCATTAGCAAATTCAACATCCAGCTCCAAAATCAAAGTAAAGACATTGGATTCAAGCTTGTAGTTGCTTCTCTATTGACCCCAAGCTTCTTCTTCATTGAATTTGTGCAAAGGTGAGATTATTATCTCACAATTCTAGTCTATAACTATATTGGACTGTTGGGAATGATTCCCCATAAATTTAGCATGTACGTTTGCATTTGGTTTGGATTGGAATGGTGGAAACCTGCATTTAGGTCGCACTGCCTCGGAATTAGGTCGTTCTGGTGGAAAATTCGCCTTGGAGTTAGGTCGCAAGGTCGTAAGTCGTAGGTCGCTCGCCTTTAGGTCGTGCCCTTTTAGGTCGCTCGGCCTTGCCTACCTCGTTAGGTCGCGTGACCTTAGGTCGTTCCCCTTTAGGTCGTATGACCTTAAGTTGTTCACATGGGTTAGGCCTTTAAACCATTAGGTCGCTCGAATGAGTTAGGTCGTTGGACCTTAGGTCGCTTACCCTTTAGGTCGCGTGTTCCACTAGGTCGCGTGAACCCTTAGGTCGTTTGACCTTATTCCCTCTTAGGTCGGCAACCACTAGGTCGTTTGCCTTGCTTAACTCACGAACACCGTTAGGTCGCATGACCCCTATCTTCCTTAGGTCGTTGGACCTTGTTTCCTTGGGTCGTTAGACCGTTAACCCGTTAGGTCGCGCATCACCCTAACTCGCTCGGCCTTGCCTTCGTTAAGTCGCGAGACACGTTAGGTCGTTCATCACCCTAACTCGCTGGGCCTTGCCTTCATTAGGTCGCGCATCACCTTAACTCGCTCGACCTTGTTTAGGTCGTTAGGTCGCGAACACCTCTAGGTCGCTCGAACCCTTATACTCGTAGGTCGCTCGATCCTATCTTCCCCTTAGGTCTTCACTAGGTTGAACCCCGTAGCGGGGGCATTGCCCCCGCACCTCCACCTTGAGGGGTTGCCACCCTCTGGACCCCCCCTCTGTAGGGGATCTTATCTGAAAAACATTCAACAGAACTTGCTTTGTTGAGATGCTGAGTTGACCATTTTTCGAGCCAAACTATCTTTGGCTTCTCGATCGATTTTATGGTATCACGGCCTTGCTAAAAAGGTGGGGTAACAACTTTAGAAATATGATGGTTTCAATACTAGTAGTAAATATCAAAACTCTTTCAACAAAATAATTTCAACTCTATTTTCAATAACAAAGCTCTTTACTTAAACCGTTTTCCAATCTACTAGTATTTACAAACCTTTACCTCACTCGGATGAGAAATCTAATTAAACGGCTTAGTAAAACAAGTGGTATGAAACGCTTGCGTTCACTTCGTCGGTTAATTCTTGGACTTGTTCGATTGAACCTCTTGTGACAATTTTCTAGTGAAGATTTACAGTTTGTTCGTAAATATTTAAGTTAAGCAAGTGGTTATGGGACACGAAGATAAACTTTTATATTTACTAGCTTAGTGTAATTGACACTTCTCGTTGATCATGACGATCATTTTATGATTTAGACTAGCAATTGTGCGATGTCTCTTTATTTGCAACGTTAGACTAGACCTCATTGGTATGATTCCGACTCACACATATCTCTTTGTTTGCAAGGTTAGTCTAGACACCATTTGTGTGATTCCACTCACACATACCTTTTTGTTGCGAGGTTAGGCTAGACACCATTTTGTGTGATTCCACTCACACATACCTTTTTGCTTTTTAGTTAGCCTAGACCTCATCTTGGTGATTATGACTCATCCACATGGGGTAGCTCCCCATGGTCTTCGGACCGTCGTGTGATAGGCCTCTTTCCCTTTTTCTGTGCTTTCTGGATTTCTTATGTTGATTTCTGGAATTTATGTCATTAACTTGTTATGAGTACAAGTTTAGGGTATGATGCCCTCTTTGGAATCTTTGAGAAGATTCTTACGATATTGATTTATCTCTTATTGATTGATCTTCTGTTGATCATCATTTGCATACTTATAGTAGTATGTCAGTATGGATATTTTATGTTTATGCCATATCTTTTATTTTATACCATGTCATCTGATATTTATAGCTAGACTGATCCGTTTATTTTTTTTTAAATAATACTCGGGTCAAACCGAGATGTTACAGGTGCTTCTGCTTGACTTCTACCCAGAATTTCCTACTCTGACTTTTGGCTAACTATGTAGATTAGCAGTTTTTGTTGTATATGCTTGAGATATAGACTCATAGTTGTATTCTTTTGTATAGCACGTGCTGCTATTCTTTTGTATTATTGTGGATCTTTTTGACCACTACTCTGATGTACACTTTCATGTATTAGTTATATATTCATATCTTCTTCCGCCTTTGTGATATGGATGTCTGTGACTGGTTTGTGTTATGCTTATTTCTACGTTTGTCTCCGATGTTTATTTATAGCCACCGTGTGATAAGCAATCACATGGATAGTCGCTCCTCAACAGCCTTATTCTCTGTGCTAGTTGACAGCACTACACCGTAGTGTTCTTGGCTAGCTTGGGTATAGAGGTGGGGCGTCACAGCTTGGTATCAGAGCCAAACTTCGGAACAATGTAGAATAACTTAACAAGGATCATCGTCCTAAGTCCACCTTAGGAGTTATGTCTTAGGATTAATTCGAGTCGTTGTACCGATTCATCCTATATCCTTTATGATTCCTTGTTTTATCAAGCAAGATTTCTTGATATTCATTAGTGAATAATCTTCTTCTTTCTCTTTTTTCTTTCTTAAGGAAGAGAAATTGTTAGACCTGGTCGTCCCAGAGCTGGACCATCTAGTGCTCCACCCCAAGATGGAGTTTTTATGACTACCCAGCAACTTCTTGACCTTGCCACGAATGCTCAAGCAGCTGGTTCTATTCCGGAACCTACTCGCCCTAAATTAGGGTTTGCACGTATGTGCAATGATTACACCAACCTGGGTGGGAAGCCATTTAAAGGTTCTGAAACTATCATCGAGGTCCAGGCTTGGTTGAGGACCTGCGATCGAATCTTCATTCGCATGAATCTCGTCAATCTTCACCGTGTTCAGGTGGCTTCCAGTATGCTCCTGGAGAGAGCATTGGACTAGTATGAACTTCTTATTTCTGAAGTCAACGAGGCGGACCTTTCCTGGGAGCAATTCCGGACACGCTTCGAGTTAAAATTTGTACCAGAAGCAGAGAAGGTAACTCTGGCTCGACGCTTTATAGACCTTGTTCAAGGTGAGTCCTCTGTGACTGATTATGTCGCAGCCTTTGAGTCGCTTTCCAAATATGGGGTTGAATACATCAACACCCCATTGAAGAAGAACAAGAGGTTCGTTTACGGCTTAAACAAAAGCCTCAAGAAGCCATTACTTCTAAAGTTAGAAGTTCCTTTCGACCAACTTATAGATATCGCTCTTCGTTTGGAAGAGGCTGATAAAGAAAGTGATGTTCAAGTAGTAGCTCCCAAACCCAACTTCAAGAACAAAAAGAGGCCCAGTAAATTCAAAGGCCCTTATCCCAACAAAAAGGGTAAGCATGCAACCCCTGCGGCAAAGTCTCCTTCTCTTAGTGGTGCGAGATGCTTCAACTGTGGATCTGGGGATCATTTTGCGAATAAGTGCTCTAAGCCCAAATCTTGTCGCTATTGTAAGAGCTCGGATCATTACGTACATCAATGCCTCAAACGTGAAGGAAAGAACGAGGGAAAGTTAAACGTGGCTCAAGCCCCTGGAAACACATCTCGTGGCCAAGGAATTTCTCATTCCATTCTTGATGGTGTTATTTTATTTCATGATCAACCTATTAGAGTTCTCTTTGATATGGGTGCATCCCAATCTTTTAGATCAAAGGAACTTGTCGACACTTTCTCTTTAAATGTTGATGCTTTAATGACTTCCTTGAGAATTGCGAATCGTGTTGGTGGATCCGCAACTCTTAGTTTGCTTTTTAAAAATGTGGAGATTATTTTTTGTGATTTTCCATTCCTAGCCGATTTGCATGTTATGCGTTACCTAGGCTTTGGAATGATTTTGGGAATGGATTGGCATAATCGTTATGAAGCTCATATCCTATGTCCTGAGCGGACTATTTATCTCCGACATCCGCAATCTGTAATTCAGATTTCTATTATTCTTAAAGATTCGGATTCTGCGTTGACTGCATCTTTTTATTCTTTAAATCCTCATGATAATGATGATGATGATGAGGAAGATGTCATTTCTCGAATTCACGTCGTTTGTGAATTTACCGAAATATTTGAGCCCGTTTTAGGTTTACCACCTAAACGAGCAATTGAGTTCAGAATTAATCTTATCCCTGAAGCTCAACCTATTACTCGTCCTCCTTATCGCATGTCTAATAAAGAAAATGAGGAAATGTGCAAACAATTATCTGAATTGGGGACGAAGCAATTTATTCGCTCTAGCCCCACACCTTGGGGAGCTTCGGCTATTTTCATGAAGAAATCCGACGGTATGCTTAGGCTTTGCGTTGACTATCGCAAGCTTAACGATCTGATTATTAAAAATAAATATCCTTTACCTCGGATTGATGATTTGTTTGATCAGCTTAGCGGAGCTAGGGTCTTTTCACAGTTGGACTTGGCTACCAATTTTCATCAGCTTTGTATTGCTGAGGATAGTATTCCTTTGACATCGTTCCGTACTCATTATGGATCTTATGAATGGCTTGTTATGCCATTTGGTTTAACGAATGCTCCAACTTACTTCGTTGACCTCATGAATCGAGTTTCAAGGCTTTCCTCGATCGGTTTGTTCTCATCTTCATTGATGATATCCTTGTGTATTCTAAAACTGAGGAGGAGCATGAAAAGCATCTTCGGATTGTATTGGAAATTATTAGGAGTAATCAATTAAAGGCGAAATTTTCTAAATGCCACTTTTGGCAATCTCTTGTGAAGTTCTCGGTCATATTACTTCCGAATCCAGAATTTCCGTGAATCCTTCAACGATTGAAGCGATTCAAGATTGGAAGAGACCGGAGAGTGTGACAGGGATTCGTACTTTTCTTAGATTGGCGGGTTATTAACGTCGTTTCATTAAAGACTTTTCTAAGATCACCGTGCCTCTTACAAGCTTGACTAAGAAGAGAGTTAAATACATTTGGTCGGACAAATGTGAAGCCTCTTTTCAGAAATTGAAAGAACCCCTTTCCGATGCTCCTATTCTTGTTATTCCCGAGGGGAATCAAGATTTTGTTGTTTATACTGATGCTAGTCACGTTGGTTTGGGTGCCGTTCTTATGCAAAAAGAACGTGTTATTGCTAATGCTTCTAGGCAACTGAAGCCGGCCGAGACTAGATATGACACACATGATTTAGAATTCGCGGCTATTGTTTTCGCCCTTCGAATTTGGCGTCATTATCTATTGGGAGAGAAATTTATTCTTTACACGGGTCATAAGTCTTTGAAATATTTATTTTCTCAAAAAGAACTTAATTTGCGTCAATAGCGTTGGCTTGAGTTCCTTGCACCATATGATTTTAATATTCTTTATACCCCCGTTAAGGGTAATCGTGTCGCCGATGCTCTTAGCCGTAAACAACAAGCAGTTGTTTCTATGATGATATCTGAATGGAACGATCTCGAGATTATATCCACTTGTGAGATTCGAGACCGCGTATCCGATTTATGCTCATCACTTGTTTTATGCAGCCTTGAGGCTCATCCTTCTCTTTTAGGCCGCATTCTTGAAGCTCAAGGGCTAGATCCTGAATTGGCTCTTCTTGGCCAAAATTTTAAGGATAAAATTGATATTGAAGGTTTGAAAGACTTTGATATTGATTCTCGTGGCGGCATTCGAAAATTTGGTAGACTCATCGTACCAAATATTGGTGATCTTTGTAAAGATATTTAGAAGATTCCCATCGTTCTAAATTCACCATTCATCCCGGTAGTAGTAAAATGTACGCTGATATGAAGCGACTTTATTATTGGGAGGGAATGAAATATGATATTGCTAACATTGTTAAGTGTTGCATGACTTGCCAACTTGTCAAGGCCGAACATCAAAGGCCTGGTGGGTTATTGCAACCTTTAGAAATTCCAATTTGGAAGTGGGACCAAATTTTCATGGATTTTATAGATGGCCTTCCCCGTTCTCGTTCGGGTCATGATAGCTTATGGGTGATCGTTGATAGACTTACTAAATCCACCCATTTTATTCCCGTTCGATCTAACCGAAGCGTTCCTCTTTTGGCCAAACTCTATATCAAAGAAATTGTTAAATTGCATGGAGTTCCTACTTCTATTATTAGCGATCAAGATCCATTGTTTACTAGTGGATTTTGGAAGAGTCTTCAAAAAGCTTTAGGAACGAAGCTTAATTTTAGCATTGCTTATCACCCCCAGTCCGATGGACAAACCGAGCGTGTGAATCAAACTCTTGAAGATCTTCTTCGAGCTTGTGTGCTTGATTTTGGTGGAAGTTGGGAAGATCATATTTCACTTGTCGAATTTTCCTATAATAATAGCTTCCAATCTAGTATTGGCATGGCATCTTTCGAGGCACTCTACGGAAGGCCATGCCGATCTCCTTTTTGTTGGCTTGAGGCCGGTAAGAGGCTGGTTTTAGGTCTAGACTTTATTCGTGATTCCACAGAAAAGATTGAACTTATTCGACATAGGATGAAAGAAGCCCAGAGTAGAAAAAAATCCTATGTCGATAACCGAAGGAAATTCGAATTTTCTGTTGGAGATATTGTTTTTATTCGTGTTTCACCTATGAAAGGTGTTGTACGTTTCAGTCGGTCGGGAAAGTTAGCGCCTCGATATATTGGGCCATTTCCTATCACTTAACGTATTGGTTCCATGGCTTATCGCCTTTCATTACCTGCTCAGTTTTCTGCCATGCATGACGTGTTTCATGTTTCTCAATTACGGAAATGCCTTCGAGATTCCGATTCTATTCTTGAGGCTAGTATTATGGAAGAAATTGAAGTTTCGCCAAATTTAACTTACGAGCAGCATCCTATTCGAATTATTGCTTCGGAGGTCAAACGACTTCGAAATAAAGATATTCCGCTTGTGAAGGTTCAACGGTCCTCAAATACTAAGGATTGCTCTTGGGAATCCAGAGAATTCATCGAGCGAAAACATCCGGACTTGCTTACTCCTGCTCTTTGAGGTGAACTTCCTATTTCAAATTTCTTTTGTGTTAATATGCTTTTATGGTTGTTACTTTTTATTTCCATCTTATATATTGTGAGGACGCAATTTTTTTAAGGAGGGGAGTCTGCAACAACCTGCATATTTATCGATTATGTATTTAAATATTTTGTTTAAATATTTTATCCTTATTCGGACATTGGTTCGAAAATATACTTTTTGCAAACGGTCGAATTAGGACTCGAGACCACTTCTATAGAGTTCGAAATGCCGTTTACAATCTTTTTAAGTATAAATTTTGATATGTTTGGGGTCAGTGGAATTTCACTAACTTTTCCCACTTTGGACTTTGGTTTGGTTTAGCCTATTAAACCTAAGTTCCAACCCCTTCTCCTCGTCTCTTCATAAATTCCTACCTAACTCTTGTTTTAACATTAATGGTGAGTGGAAAGGGAAATTAAAATTCCAAGCCCAAGTTCATTAGCAAATTCAACATCCAACTCCAAAATCAAAGTAAAGACCTTTGATTCAAGCTTGTACTTGCTACTCTATTGACTCCAAGCTTCTTCTACATTGAATTTGTGCAAAGGTGATATTTTTATCTCACAATTCTAGTCTATAACTATATTGGACTGTTGGGAATGATTCCCCATCACTTTAGCATGTATATTTGCATTTGATTTGGATTGGATTGGCGAAAAACTCCAATTTTTAGTGATTTTTGTGAAAACCTGCATTTAGGTCGCACTGCCTTGGAATTAGGTCGTTCTGGTGGAAAATTCGCCTCGGAGTTAGGTCGCGAGGTCGTAAGTCGTAGGTCGCTCACTTTTAGGTCGTGCCCCTTTAGGCCGCTCGGCCTTGCCTACCTCGTTAGGTCGCGTAACCTTAGGTCGTTCCCCTTTAGGTCGTATGACCTTAAGTTGTTCACGTGGGTTAGGCCTTTAAACCATTAGGTCGCTCGAATGAGTTAGGTCGTTGGACCTTAGGTCGTTTACCCTTTAGGTCGCGTGTTCCACTAGGTCGCGTGAACCCTTAGGTCGTTGGAACTTATTCCCTCTTAGGTCGGCAACCACTAGGTCGTTTGCCTTGCTTAACTCGTGAACACCGTTAGGTCGCAAGCCTTTAGGTCGCATGACCCCTATCTTCCTTAGGTCGTTGGACCTTGTTTCCTTGGGTCGTTGACCGTTAACCCATTAGGTCGCGCATCACCCTAACTCTCTCTGCCTTGCCTTCGTTAAGTCGCAAGACACGTTAGGTCGCGCATCACCCTAACTCGCTCGGCCTTGCCTTCGTTAGGTCACGCATCACCTTAACTCGCTCGATCTTGTTTAGGTTGTTAGGTCGCGAACACCTCTAGGTCGCTCGACCCCTTACACTCGTAAGTCGCTCGATCCTATCTTCCCCTTAGGTCTGCACTAGGTCGAACCCCGTAGCGGGGGCAATGCCCCCGCACCCCCACCTTGAGTGGTTGCCACCCTTCTGGACCTCCCCTCCATAGGGGAGCTTATCTGAAAAACATTCAACAGAACTTGCTTTGTAGAGATGCTAAGTTAACCATTCTTCGAGACAAACTATTTTTGGCTTCTCGGTCGATTTTATGGTATCACAGCCTTGCTAAAAAGGTGGGATAACAAATTTAGAAATATGATGGTTTCAATACTATTAGTAAATATCAAAACACTTTTAACAAATAATTTCAACTTTATTTTCAATAACAAAGCTCTTTACTTAAACCGTTTTCCAATCTACTAGTATATACAAACCTTTACCTCACTCGGATGAGAAATCTAATTAAACGGCTTAGTAAAACAAGTGGTATGAAACGCTTGCGTTCACTTCATCAGTTAATTCTTGGACTTGTTCGATTGAACCTCTTGTGACAATTTTCTAGTGAAGATTTACAGTTTGTTCTTAAATATTTAAGTTAAGCAAGTGGTTATGGGACACGAAGATAAACTTTTATATTTACTAGCTTATTGTAACTGACACTTCTTGTTGATCATGACGATCATTTTATGATTTAGACTAGCAATTGTGCGATGTCTCTTTATTTGCAAGGTTAGACTAGACCTCATTGGTGTGATTCCGACTCACACATATCTCTTTGTTTGCAAGGTTAGTCTAGACACATTTGTGTGATTCCACTCACACATACCTTTTTGTTGCGAGGTTAGGCTAGACACCATTTGTGTGATTCCACTCACACATACCTTTTTGCTTTTTGGTTAGCCTAGACCTCATCTGGGTGATTCTGACTCACCCATATGGGGTAGCTCCCCATGGTCTTCGGACCGTCATGTGACAGGCCTCTTTCCCTTTTTCTGTGATTTCTCGATTTCTTGTGTTGATTTCTGGAATTTATGTCATTGACTTGTTATGAGTACAAGTTTAGGGTATGATGCCCTCTTTGGAATCTTTGAGAAGATTCTTGTGATATTGATTTATCTCTTATTGATTGATCTTCTGTTGATCATCATTTGCATACTTATAGTAGTACGTCGGTATGGATATTTTATGTTTATCCCATATCTTTTATTTTATACTATGTCATCTGATATTTATAGCTAGACTGATCCGTTTATTATTTTATTAAATAATACTCGGGTCAGACCGAGATGTTACAGGTGCTTCTGCTTGACTTCTTCCCGGGATTTGCTACTCTGACTTTTGGCTAACTATTTAGATTAGCAGTTTTTGTTGTACACACTTGAGATATAGACTCATAGTTGTATTCTTTTGTATAGCATGTGTTGCTATTCTTTTGTATTATTGTGGATCTTTTTGACCACTACTCTGATGTACACTTTCATGTGTTAGTTATATATTCATATCTTCTTCCGCCTTTGTGATATGGATGTCTGTGACTGATTTGTGTTATGCTTATTTCTATGTTTGTTTTCGAAGATTATTTATAGCCACCGTGTGATAAGCAATCACATGGATAGTCGCTCCTCATCAGCCTTATTCTCCGTGCTAGTTGACAGCACTACACCGTAGTGTTCTTGGCTAGCGTGGGTATAGAGGTGGGGCGTCACAAACACTCAGCATGCCATATTACCAAGTTGGGAATGTATTACGGATAACCTTCAACTACATAAACTTTGAGCTCGTACGTCTCAAAGAAGGGTGTTAAGCTAAGAGAACAAATTCTCCGCCACCAACAGATATGTATTTGAAAAAAATCTGCTTTATATCTCAATATGTAATGTCGGACATACAATCCATAGTATGTTCTGGGTTCGAACAGAACCGAAGGCACTTTCGAAGAAGTCCTTGCAAATCCGAGAATCCACAATCCCAATCGGACTTCCCACCACTTAGGGAATCTCTATACCGGAGCAACTCTGTGCAGAGACAATCGATAGGTCATCCTATCGTTCTCGCAAATACCTGGTTTTCACCGTCGGTCTTCAAATGCTATCCATAACGTCACATCACATATTCGGAATGGTCTATATGACACAAAGGTCCACTCCCGGCTAAATCGAATAGTGAGAGGAATATTTACGAGAAACATATGGATATTGGGGTCTCAATTAAGTCACAACTTATTACCCAAAACTTTTCTTTCAAATAGTTTAAACAAATTACCACTTCCAATCTTTTTAAAAAAAAGATTCATTTCACTAAGTTCACCCAGTTTCACAAACATCAATTTATAGATTTCAAAACAATTTCCATTCCAATTGGATTAACTCGTTTAAAATCTTTAAATTAAAGATTTAACTTATAGCTTTCAAAACGTTTCCATAACTTGAAAAATCATTTTCATTTTCAACTTGAAATTCCTTTTTAACACAATTTGGAAGTTCACTTCTTATATGAAAGCTTTTATTATTTGAAAACGAACAGCTTACGTTTTACAAAAATCCGATTATATCTGCACGAGTTAAAGCCTTTGAATTTAAATTTAAATTCCTAAATTAATACTTTTAAAATAGTTTAACCCATATATAACTGTATAACATTTTTAGTTCCTGGTTTCCAAACATAGAATTCAATTTCAAATGCTGAATTTAAGTTTAAATCAAATTATTTAAATTCCAAAACTTAATCAAGTTATTCAAAATAAATTTCATCTTTGAAATTCCATTTCAAAAGCTTTTCACTTTAAACAAAATCCATTTCCAAAACATATGAATTCAAATTGTCTATTTAAAAATCACTTCAAAAATCTGTGACTTAATCGATTTCCTCGTGAAATCCATATTTGTGTGTGTATAAGTGTGGTCCAGGGGTTTAACACAATAGTGCAACATCATTCAATCATCATAGATAAAAACACAGAAATATAGTTAATAAACGATATAAGCTATAACGCTTATCGTTCATTCATAGATCCACAGATAATATACAAATGTATCACAAATAAATGAATAAGATACACAGCTCAATCCACAGAACAAAATATCATTGATCAGATAGGACATCAATTTAAGGCATCTTATACAATACAATCATTCATGAGTAAGTTCAAGCATTCAATAATCATTTTTAAGCAGGATTAATTAATTGTTTAATCCTAATTAATTCAACTTATTTCCAAGTAAATTAATTACTTATGAATTAATTATCAAATTCTGATAATTAATTGCAAATCATTTCATATAAACTAATTAATCAATCACCTTAATTAATTAAATTATTCTTAATTAATCATATTAATTAAATTAACCTTTTAAACCAATTACATAATTAATTAACTTTAATTAATCAAAATATCCAACATTAATTACAATAAGTGCTTAATCCTTAATTACTTTCGTTAAGTAATCTCATTTAAACAATTTATAATTTATTATCTAAACTAATAAATCCAATTTATTATTAAAATTAATCACCTTGATTAATACTTAAAAATCCTTAGTTAATTATCTTCATTAACTAATAACATTTCTTAATCACTTTTAATTAATGTCTAATTATAAATTAGTCTAAATCATTAATTTGTATATTAAATAAATTATTCCTTAATTATCTTATTAGTTAAATCACTTAAAACCTTACTTATCCTTAATATAATTCGTTTCCTTTACTTATGATTTAATTAACATTTAAATGTATATTTAAAACATTACACTTTTAAATTTAAATTTAAATTCCATTTGAATTTAAGATTCAAAATGATTAACCTTTTAAACATTAATCAAATTTAAATTCAATTTATAATCCTTTAAAATAAATGTAAAGAACATTTATCATTTATCAATTATTAAAGAAAAGCCTTTAAAAAAAGAATTTTTATAAAAATAAAATTTAAACATTTGTTTGAAAACAAATTTCATATTTTTAAAATCTACTTAATAAAAAATCGTCATTTATAAAAAAGGAAATAGTTTTAGAGATTTATTTATCAAATTCATTAAAGTTTAAAACTGGAAAACATAAGAATTTTCAGCCCACCCAAGTGTTCCCCGAGCTAAGCCCCAACGTTCTCGAGTTTTACTTCGAGTTTTCCCAAATTTTACCCAAGTGAAGTTTTTTTTTCAAAAATTTGTTAAGTATTAGAATCAAATCGATGCAACGTACTTCTCCTTCGAGTCAAAACCACAAAGACACGAGCTCCACTTCGAGTTTTCCTTCCGACTCCTTCTTCCCAACCCACTACAACCAAAACCAAATTTCCAGACCCAAACCAACGTGCTTGTGCACGTGTACAAAGCGGCGATGACACTCTGGCGATCGGTGAGGCCTCCAGCAAGTTGTAACGGACCTCGACATCGATCACATATCAACGAACAACTTGGTCCCCTCATCGTTCAAAATCGAGCGTAGCTCGAGAAACTCGAACCCAGACATCAACCACAACTTCATCTCGCTGACGCGACTCCGACCATCTGAAGACTCGAGCTCCCAGCCATGGCTTCGTCATCCGCCGAGCCATCGTTGCCCAAAATCTCGCGCCATTCGACGCTCCACTTAAGTCGCGGCGATCAAAAACTCAATTCCCTCAAAAATTATGTTTACAAACTAGAAATCTATGCCACCGTCGCCGCCGTGGTCGTTGCCACCTCCGGTCATTTTTCCATCCACCACCGTAGACTCCTCCATCACCACTAGCAACCCCAACCATCACGAATTGGTCGATAACCAGAAATTGGCCAAAATCCTATTTTCGAACAAAAACGAACTGCTCTCAAACCCATCACTTAAAAATCATCAAACAAGGCTTAAATGCAACGACCCAAGATTTCTGTCAATTAAAATTCATATATTTAATTGATTTTAAATATTAATAAGTGAAATTAAAAAGTCGAATAAATTTTATTTTGAATATCTAGATTTAATTGGATAATTTAATTGATAGTTTAATATTGGAAATTTCAGAAATAACTAGAAATTGTGTTTAATATGATTGAAATTGATTTGTAAAGTTATATTTTATCATATTGGAGTTAGAATAACGTTATAGAACTTTTAAAATTGAATTAAAAGTTAATTTGTGAAAATTGAATATTTTACTATTTAACTGACGAGTGAAAATTGACATTTTTCAAACAGTCTCGGATTTTGACGAAACTAGTTTCATCGGATCCGTAATTTTAAATTATTGTATGGTTTGAAATTTCGTGTCAATCGGATTTACCATTTGTCCGGGGCAAGCCAAAAGGCATAGAAATTCGTTTAATCAGTTTAATTTAAATTTGATCGTTTATTTCCGTAACTCGCACATATGATCGAATTAGCCTTCGAAATTCCATTGTGTCTAGAACACAGGGTAAACCCTAGAAACGTCTGCCGGCACGCTTTGTTTGGAGTTCGGAAAATTTTGGATGAATAATGTTTTGGAAATTTTCTATAAAAGGACAAGTTTTATTTCATTTGCAAACATCACAGCCCTAGGGTTTCATAGCCGCCGTTCTATAGTTAATGGTCGAAAATTTATACTCTTTCTCCCACATTTTCTTCAAATCCACGCACTAATTCGAGAAACTTCCAACATGAAAGTTGTAGAGAGTGAGAAGACCTTCAGATCCATACGGTGATGATGATCATCAAAGCACCGGGGGGGCCAAAAGTTGGTCGCTTTCGTTTGTGAGTCGTGCACAATTTTCCATGATAGATGGCGACCGAGCTCGCCACTGTTGTGGCCGATGGTAGCTCTCGTCGAGGGCATTTGAACGGTAATCACCGATCACCTTCATTTGGCTCTTGGAGGTTGCGAAAATTAGAAGCAAGGTGGCGGCTATGGGTTCAAAACGCACGCATATTCACCTGGTCTTCATCGCGTGAGGAAGAAAGCATCAACGACCTGGATCTAATTTCAAAACGTGCGGCCCTGATGATAGGGTTTGAAAAATTAAAAAGATTTATAAATTTAATTATATTAAAATTTTTGTAAGCTTCTAAAGTGATAACTTTTCCATACGAGGTCGAAAAATTACGAAACGAATTGCGTTTGGAATCGTCTTGACGAGCACTACGCAATGGAGCTGGTTTGGAGTCGTTTGGAGCTAGCGATAATTTCGTGTAAAATTAAACGCGTGTTTAATTTTATTCGAAATAAAACGCTGAAACTGAATTGAAAGCAAGGTGATAACTTCCCCACTCAATCGAAATTTTTTCGATTTAAATTTTAAATAGTTAGATTTAAAATTGCTTGATTGTATGCCTGGATGTTAAATTATTATCTATTGATTATTAAAATAGACATTATACGCTGTATATTAAGCGGAGGTTATTTATTAAAAACATATATCGCGAACATTTCACTGCAGAGTGAAATTGGTATTATATATGTACTTGGAGTTGATTTCCCGCATTATATAGCGGATGAGACCCTATTGCGCCGCATAATAGCGGATAATATTTTATAAATCTCATATACCACGATATTCCGTTTGGAAACGAAATTGGTATTGTGCTAATGTCTGTGGATGCAGGGAAATAGGTTGGAGGGATCCAACTGGATTCCTCACCAGTATTTATTTGATTACAGATATTGTGATATTTGTTGATTATCATATGATGATATATGATGTTTGGATGCCGTGATTGATTTTTTGATGCTGTTTCATCATTGGGTCAATTATTGGAATTTTAAAAATGTTAAAGTAACTATTTTTAATTTAACAGGATTTTCAAGTGATTTTTGAAAGTACACGTTTATTAAAATTTGAATCCGTTCATTTTAAATAAATAAACGTTATGAAATATAATGTTACAAAATTATGATTTTTTGTGAAATATAACCGAAATATGATTTTTGAAATAAGTAGTTAATGAATTTATAATATGGTTTAAATTGGGATTTTTGAATTATTATAAACGGTTTATAAAAAAGATTTATAAAATTTATATTTATAATTAAAATATTGGAATTATAAAACGAGTTTTTATAAGTGTTAAAATAAAGTTTGTACATGATTTATAAGTAAATAAGAATTTTAGATTTATAAATTGATGATGATATAAAATAATGAATTTGTGAATAAATGGATTACAAGTAATTTACTTATAAATTGGATTTCGACATGTAAATGAAATGTAAATATAATTGGTTAATAAAGGAGATTTATAAATCGAAGTTGTTATAAAATATAAATGGAATTTATAAACATTGTTTTATAAATACGAAACCAATTGAATTTAATAAATTAAACAGAGGAGTTTATTAAAGGAGATATATTCATGATTTTGGACAGCGAATTATCCTTTAAGTTAAATGTTGTAACAATAAGAGTTTGGTTAGAAAGTATATTCACGATTTTGGACAGTGAATATATTATTAGATAAAATGGATATGTTTTGGGAAATGATATTTTAAATAGAATTAAAACGATTTAAAGATGTTTTAAAATGCGTTAAGCATCGAAGACATAGATTTCAACATTTATTGTTGAAATAGACGTTTTCGAGAAATAGAAGGGAATAGTGGACTATAACACTGTTGTTATAGTAAATGATTTCTGAAATGGAAATGTTTTATATAGTATTGTGATTTATATATCTATCTTAATTTCGAATCCCTATACTAGTGATTTTGGGTCGTCGTAGCGATGTTTTACGCAACATTCGTTTTGACTCAAATAAATGTGTTTAAGTGCACGTTTTCTTTAAAGAATGAAATATATACTTAATTTCGATTTAAGTATATTGAATATTTTCTTTGTGTTGAAAATAAATGGATTTGTGAATTACTTATTATCAAATAAGTACGAAAATGTTTTCCAATATGAAGTGAATGTTTTGAGATTTTATCTTTTAAAGATGAATTGAAAATGAATATTAGAAATCGATTTGAAAATCGTATATTCATAGATATTTTGGAATTGTAAATTCACTATGGAATTTATAAAGGAAAGGGGAATTTGTTTAAAAATAAACGTTGATTTATTTTTGAAGTATTGAAATAATATATCTCGTATAGATAGTTTTGGAAAATAAATAATTTGGAAAATTATTTGGAATCTCGTGATGTTATGCATACCTATTGATAGTTAAATAACCGACTATCAATATTTACCTTTAAGTGGGTATTTGTTGTGATTTGCTTGAATTTGAATGCCACACTTATTTTCAAAATCAGCGCTCACTATTCGGGTTAGCCGGGAAATGACATTTGGGTCGTATAACCCATTCCGAATATTTGATACGTCGTTATGGATTGCATTTGAAGACCGGTGTTGAAGACCGGATATTTTTGAAAACGGAAGGATTACCGTCGAATGACTCTGCATAGGCTGATCTCCAAGATAGAGGTTTTATCACCCTTAGCGACGGGAAGTCCGGACGTGATTAGTGAACATCCGGATTGCAAGGGCTTCTTTGGAAGTGCCTTCGGTTCCGTTCGATCCCAGAACGGACTTGTATGGATGTGTGTCTGACGTCACAATTTGAGATGTAAATCTGGTTTCTATCAAAAATATTTCTGTTGGTGGCGGAGAATTTATTCTCTAAGCTTAACACTCTTCTCTAAGATGTACGAGCTTAGAGGTTATGTAGTTGATGGTTACTAGTGATACATTCCCAAATTGGTAAAGTGGCATACGAAGTGCTATTGGGCATTTGATGATCAAAGCACAGCTTTTGTATAAAGCGTAGCATTATGGACGAGACTTCGTCGGACCTCACACCCTGGAAATGGTCAAAACAGGAAGGATGCAGCAGGGTTATTAGAGGGTAGCGCCCCTTTAGTGTATGTCATTCCTTCTGGATAGAGGTGGTGTCATGGCATGGATCCCAGATACTTAACCTATGTTGTTGCTACAAATTTATTTCTTTGTGCTTGTTGGAATCGAGGATCCTCGGATGAAGATCGGTTACGACCGAGGGATGGCATATTCGTGTTAGTAGTTACCCAGCTAGGGGTAAACCGACCTTGTGTTGGCAGAGATCCAGTTAGGTTCTCGGGTCGTCTTTCCAGAGGCATACCCATGTGGCAATGGGAAGTTCCTTGGCCTGACCATTTGTTGGAAATCCAAAGAAACAATAGGAGCCCTGTAAGGTTTTAGTTGTATAACCTGCCATGGAATGTGGCGGTAACCTGCTATTGAACGTGGTAGCTATAGTAGGCATAGGTGCAAAATGCCTATGTTGGCTAAGATTTGTATTCTACTTTCGAAATGTTTTTTTCTACACTTTGCACTTACAGTAATAATATTGAAAATAAATTTGCGTATCAAGCATATTTGACTACATAAGGAGAAATCTCCTCCGATTCTGCATTTGCATTTTGTGTGTGTGCAGGAGGCCTTATGGTAGTATCATTTTCTAAAAAGCATTGCGAATCTATTTTAAAATTATTATGTTCTTTGTTTTAAAGATAAAATGTTTTAGTTCTCACACCAGTCACATGACTGGAGTTTATTGTTTTACTTCCTAAACTCTGGATGCCCACCAATTTCCACACGGACAGTCTAGAGTCAGGTTATCAGGTAATTCTGGAATTCAGGAGTTGCAAGAGGCAAGCTGGATGGCATGGCGTATCAACTAGTATATAGTAATTCTTTTTCGCTGTTTGTTGTTGTACACTCTGATGATGTAATGTAATGTAGTATGATGTAATGCGATAACTGATATAGTTCTTTGTTTAAAGATTATTCATTTATCTATTATATGTTGTTCCGCTGCAATTGTGAGATTTTGATATTGTTTTCTATTTCTTCTTCTTTCTCCTCTTTTCTTCTACCTTTTCTTCTTCTTTAACCATAACAGTTCGGTTTTCCGGTATTCGATTGCTAGGCAGTTGATACAGAGGACGTACTGATGTCGGTCTACGAGTGTCGAAAAGTCACAATCGTTACATTTGGTATCAGAGCATATAGTTAGGCGACAACCATGGCTCTGTTGGGAATTACTCATTAGAGATAGAGTCAGTACTACTCTAGAATGAGTGTGAGTGTAATAATAGATACGAGCGCGTATTTGTTAGTGAATATAAATTGTTTTATATTGTGATGATTGATTTGTTGAGTGGTATATGGATTCTGGTCAACATGAGTAATTAACGTTGTTGATAGGGATCTCTAAACACTTGTACAGAACAATTTGACACGACATCGTTTTAAAATAGGGTAAATGAAATAATTTTACCTTGATTACATTTTATATACAAAGGAATAATTTTTCAGAATTATTAAGTATACATGAATTGATTGTTTAGTCATTAAAAATGTAAGAATAAATACGAGTTAATAAAAAGAATAATTGTATAAGCGAATAATTATATATTATGGAATTATGTTTAATGTGATTTACAATTGTAAAATAATCTTATATATAAGAAGTGAAACTATATGAATGTATTTATAAATGTGAGTTATCAATAAAAGGAAAATTTTGAAAGAATATTAAGCACTGAATTCACTACTGTTACTGGGAAATAATAAGGGTGATGACTGCAGCATCATCAGTATCATTTTCGAGTCTCTATGTGATAGATTTGCTACCATAGTAAATTGGGAATTGAAGTTTTGTTATGATAAACAAATTTGAAATAAACATCCAAGTTGAAATAAATTTGAGTTGTCATCAAAGACATGTGATTTGAAATTTAACTAAAGGAAAGTTAAATAAATTGATTTGGATTAGACAAGATGTTGAAATGGAATATAACTTAAGTGATGTTGAATGAAGTTGATTTTTGTGTCGAAGTAAATTAATAAGTGAATTAATGAAATGAAGTCATTAGGAATATGGACTTGAGTTATATAAAAGAAATTTAACCTTATTTGTTAAATAAATTAGCAATTGAATTAATAAATGGATTGAATGTTAATCAATTGAATGTAAAATAAATTGATATGGAATAATGAATGTAAGTATAAATTCATTAGAAGCTAATGAAGTTGAGAAATTGAATAAATTGAATGGAAGTCAATTTAATATGAACCAATTGGAATTAGAAGTGTTAAACCAAATTGAATGAATGTAAGCGAAGTAAGTAAATTTGGTAATGTTGGATATACATTGTTTGTTAGATGATGATTTGTTGATTTTATATAACTCATTAAGTCTTAAATGAAAATGAACTAATGAAATGGAAAACTATAAATCATTGAAATCAAATTGGAGGTTAAACGAATCTTAAATAGAATTGAATTTGATTTGGAAATGAACCAATTTGAATATGAATAAATGAATGTTAGTAAAAACATCCAATGTTAATGAATCAAATGTGATTTAAATTGGAAAACCAATTCATTGAATATTAATGAAAAGTGAATGTAATTGATTTGGTTATGGATGTTAGTTAAATGCTAGTTGGATGATGGTTGGATTTGTTGTTTTGTTGCATTTGCTATATTGGCATATATAGTTGTGAACATATGTTGTATATTGATATTAATTTCATATATACAATATTTCTCATGGTTTGTTGAGTGTTTAGCAGGTGCGGATTACGCTTGCTTCGCATTTGGAGCTCGCTTTCGCGCTATATTAGCTGTATTTGCTCGCTAATAATATATAAGGTACATATCTTGGATTACATATCATACTTGTACACTTTTTTCCCTGCGGGATGCCTCATCACTTGATGAGATGTATATTTGTGACATATATACTGTCATTTTTTTTCAGATTAAGCCGCGCAAAGGAGGCTATGGCGAAATTTTCTAAAAATTTAAGGCGTTAGAATATTTTTGAGAAAGTTGGTTTTGAAAGATGACTAACTGTGATTTGAAAACTTAGTAAAGTTATTGTAAGAAGTTTAAATATGGATTTTGGGAAAGTCAATTGATTTTGTGAATTTTTCTTACTTGGTAATTTCGAGGTCGAAATTCTTTTAAGGTGGGAAGTTTGTAACGACCCAGGATTTCTGTCAATTAAAATTCGTGTATTTAATTGATTTTAAATATTCTTAAGTGAAATTAAACAGTCGAATAAATTTTATTTTGAATATCTAGATTTAATTGGATAATTTAATCGATAGTTTAATATTGGAAATTTCAGAAATAATTGGAAATTTGGTTTAATATGATTTAAATTTATTTGTAAGGTTATATTTTATCATATTGGAGTTAGAATAACGTTATAGAACTTTTAAAATTGAATTAAAAGTTAATTTGTGAAAATTGAATATTTTAATATTTAATTTACGAGTGAAAGTTGACATTTTTCAAACAGTCTCGGATTTCGACGAAACTAGTTTCATCGGATACGTAATGTTAAATTATTGTATGGTTTCAAATTTGGTGTCGATCGGATTTACCTTTGTCCGGGGCAAGCCAAAACGCATAGAAATTCGTTTAATCGGTTTAATTTAAATTTGATCGTTTATTTCTGTAACTCACACATATGATCGAATCAGCCTCCGAAACAAGTTCCATTGTGTCCGACACGCGGTGTAAACCCTAGAAACGCCAGTCGGCAAGCTTCGTTTGGAGTTCGGAAAATTTTGGTTGAATAGTGTTTTGGAAATTTCCTATAAAAGGACTTGTTTTATTTCATTTGCAAACATCACAGCCCTAGTGTTTCATAGCCGCCGTTCTAAAGTTAATGGCCGAAAATTCATCCTCTTTCTCCCTCATTTTCTTCAAATCCATGCACTAATTCGAGAAACTTCCAACATGAAAGTTGTAGAAAGTGAGAAGACATTCAGATCCATACGGTGATGATGATCATCAGTGCACCGAGGGGGCCAAAAGTTGGCGGCATTCGTTCGTGTGTCATGCATGATTTTCCATGATAGATGGCGACCGAGCTCGCCACCGTTGTGGCTGATGGTTGCACTAGTCGAGGGACCGATCATCTTCATTTGGCTCGTGGAGGTTGCAAAAATTAGAAGCATGGTGGCGGCTATGAGTTCAAAACGCACGCATATTCACCTGGTCTTCATCGCGCGAGGAAGAAAGCATCAACGGCCTGGATCTAGTTTCAAAACATGCGGCCATGATGATAGGGTTTGAAAATTAAAAAGATTTTTAAATTTAATTATATTAAAATTTGTGTAAACTTCTAAATGTGATAACTTTTCCATACGAGGTCGAAAAATTACGAAACGAATTGCGTTTGGAATCGTCTTGACGAGCACTACGCAATGGAGCTGGTTTGGAGCTAGTGATAATTTCGGGTAAAATTAAATGCGTGTTTAATTTTATTCGAAATAAAACGCTGAAACTGAATTGAAAGCAAGGTGAGAACTTCTCACTCAATCGAAATTGTTCCTATTTAAATTTCAAATAGTTAAATTTAAAATTGCTTGATTGCATGCCTGGATGATAAATTATCGTCTATTGATTGTTAAAATAGATATTATACGTCGTATATTAAGCGGAGGTTATTTATTAAAAACATATACCGCGAATATTTCACTGCAAAGTGAAATTGGTATTATATATGTACTTGGTGTTGATTTCCCGCATTATATAGCGGGTGAGACCCTATTGCGCCGCATAATAGCGGATAATATTTTATAAATCTCATATACCACGATATTCCACATGGAAACGAAATTGGTATTGTGCTAATGTCTGTGGATGCAAGGAAACAGGTTGGAGGGATCCAACTGGATTCCTCGCCAGTATTTATTTGATTACCGATATTGTGATATTTGTTGATTATCATACGATGATATATGATGTTTGGATGTCGTGATTGATTTTTTGGTGCTGTTGCATCATTGGGTCTATTTTTGGAGTTTTAAAAATGTTAAAGTAACTATTTTTAATTTAAAAGGATTTTCAAGTGATTTTTGAAAGTATACGTTTATTGAATTTTGAATTCGTTCATTTTAAATAAATAAACGTTATGAAATTTAATGTTACAAAGTTATGATTTTTTGTGAAATACAACCGAAATGTGTTTTTTGAAACAAGTAGTTGATGAATTTATAAAATGGATTAAATTCGGATTTTTGAATTATTATAAACGATTTATATAAAAGATTTATAAAATTGATATTTATAAATTAAAATATTGGAATTATAAAACGAGTTTTTATAAGTGTTAAAATGAAGTTTGTACATGGATTTATAAGTAAATAAGAATTTTAGATTTATAAATTAATGATGATATAAAAGAATGAATTTGTGAATAAATGGATTACAAGTAATTTACTTATAAATTGGATTTCGACATGTAAATGAAATGTAAATATAATTGGTTAATAAAGGAGATTTATAAATCGAAGTTGTTATAAAATATAAATGGAATTTATAAACATTGTTTTATAAATCTGAAACCAATTGAATTTAATAAATTAAACAGAGGAGTTCATTAAAGGAGATATATTCGTTATTTTGGACAGCGAATTATCCTTTAAGTTAAATATTGTAAGAATAAGAGTTTGGTTAGAAAGTATATTCACGATTTTGGACAGTGAATATATTATAAAATAAAATGGATATGTTTTGGGAAGTGATATTTTAAATAGAATTAAAACGATTTAATGATGTTTTAAAATGCGTTAAGTATCGAATTCATAGATTTCAACATTTATTGTTGAAATAGACGTTTTCGAGAAAAAGAAGGGAATAGTGGACTATAACACTATTGTTATAGTAAATGATTTCTGAAAGGAAATGTTTTATATAGTATTGTGATTTATATATCTATCCTAATTTCGAATCCCTATACTAGTGATTTTGGGTCGTTGTAACGATGTTTTACGCAACATTAGTTTTGTCTCAAATAAATGTGTTTAAGCGCATGTTTTCTTTAAAGAATGAAATATATACTTAATTTCAGTTTAAGTATATTGAATATTTTCCAAGTGTTGAAAATAAATGGATTTCTGAATTACTTATTATTAAATAAGTATGGAAATGATTTCCAATATGAAGTGAATGTTTTGAGATTTTATCTTTTAAAGATGAATTGAAAATGAATGTTAGAAATCGATTTGAAAATCGTACATTTGTAGATGTTTTGGAATTGTAAATTCACTATGAAATTTATAAAGGAAAGGGGAATTTGTTTAAAAATAAACTTTGATTTATTTTTGAAGTATTGAAATAATATATCTAGTATAGACATTTTTGGAAAATAAATAATTTGGAAAAATTATTTGGAATCTGGTGATGTTGTTCATACCTTTTGATAGTTAAATAACCGACTATCAATATTTGCCTTTTAATGGGTATTTGTTGTGATTTGCTTGAATTTGAATGCCACACTTATTTTCAAAATCAGCGCTCACTATTCGGGTTTGCCGGGAAAGGACCTTTGGGTCGTATAACCCATTCCGAATATGTGATACGTCGTTATGGATTGCATTTGAAGACCGGTGTTGAAGACCTGATATTTTTGAAAACGGAAGGAATACCGTCGAATGAATCTGCATGGCTGATCTTCGATATAGAGGTTTTATCACCCTGTGACGGGAAGTCCGGACGTGATTAGTTAATATCCGGATCGCAAGGGCTTCTTTGGAAGTGCCTTTGGTTCCGTTCGATCCCGGAATGGACTTGTATGGATGTGTGTGTGACGTTATAATTTGAGATCTAAAGCTGGTTTCTATCAAATATATTTCTGTTGGTGGCGAAGAATTTATTCTCTTAGCTTAACATCCTTCTCTAAGACGTACGAGCTTAGAGATTATGTAGTTGATGATTACTAATGATACATTCCCGAATTGGTAAAGTGGCGTACGAAGTGCTGTTGGGCATTTGATGATCAAAGCACAGCTTTTGTATAAAGCGTAGCTTTATGGACGAGACTTCGTCGGACCTCACACCCCGGAAATGGTCAAAACAGGAAGGATGCAGCAAGGTTATTAAGGGGTAGCGCCTCTTTAGTGTATGTCATTCCTTTTGGATAAAGGTGGTATCATGGTATGGAGCCCAGATACTTAACCTATGTTGTTGCTGCAAATTTATTTCTTTGTGGTTGTTGGAATCGAGGATCCTCGGATGAAAGTCGGTTACCATCGGGGGATGGCATATTCGTGTCAGTAGTTACCCAGTTAGGGGTAACCCGACCTTGTATTGGCAGAGATCCGGTTAGGTTCTCGGGTCGTCTTTCCAGATGTGTACCTATGTGGCAATGGGAATTTCCTCGGGCCGACCATTTGTTGGAAATTCAAAGAAACAATACGAGCCCTGTACGGTTTTAGTTGTATAACCTGCCATGGAATGTGGCGGTAACCTTCTATTAAACATGGTAGCTATATTAGGCATAGGTGCGAAATGTCTATGCTGGCTAAGATTTATATTCTACTTTCGAAATGTTTTTTTCTACACTTTGCACTTACAGTAACAATATTGAAAATAAATTTGCATATCAAGCATATTTGACGATCATAAGGAGAAATCTCCTCCGATTCTGCGTTTGCATTGTGTGTGTTCGCGGGAGCCTTATGGTAGTCTCATTTTCTAAAAAACATTATGAATCGATTTTAAAATTATCTTGATCTTTGTTTTAAAGATAAACTGTTTTAGTTCTCACACCAGTCAGATGACTGACCTGGATTTTATTGTTTTCCTTCCTAAACCCTGGGTGCCCACCAATTTCCACACAGGCAGTCTAGAGTCAGGTTATCAGGTCATTCTGGAATTCAGGAGTTGCAGGAGGCAAGCTGGATGGCATGGCATATCAACTAGTATATAGTATTTTTTTTCGCTGTTTGTTGTTGTACATTCTGATGATGTAATGTAATGTAATATGATGTAATGTAATAACTGATATAGCTCTTTGTTTAAAGATTATTCATTTATCTATTATATGTTGTTCTGCTGCGATTGTGAGATTCTGATATTGTTTTCTGTTTCTTCTTCTTTCTTCTCTCTTCTTCTACCTTTTCTTCTTCTTTTACCATAACAGTTCGGTTTTCCGGCAATCGATTGCTCGGCAGTTGATACAGTGGACGTATTGATGTCGGTATACGAGCGTCCAAAAGTCCAATCGTTACATTTGGTATCAGAGCATATGGTTAAGCGACAACCATGGCTCTGTTGGGAATTACTCATTAGAGATAGAGTCATTAGTCCTCTAGAATGAGTGTGAGTGTAATAATAGATACGAGCGCGTATTTGTTAGTGAATATAAATTGTTTTATATTGTGATGATTGATTTGTTGAGTGGTATATGGATTCTGGTCAACACGAGTAATTAACGTTGTTGATAGAGATCTCTAAACACTTGTACAGAACAATTTGACACGATATCGTTTTAAAATAGGGCAAATGAAATAATTTTACCTTGATTGCATTTTATATACAGAGGAATAATTTTTCAAAATTATTAAGTACATATGAATTGATTATTTAGTCCTTAAAAATGTAAGAATAAATATAAGTTAATTAAAAGAATAATTCTATAAGTGAAGAATTATAAAGTATGGAATTATAATTAAAGTGATTTACAATTGTAAAACAATATTATATATAAGAAGTGAAACTATATGAGTGTATTTATAAATGTGAGTTATAAATAAAAGGAAAATTTTGAAAGAATATTAAGCATTGAATTCACTACTGTTACTGGGAAATAATAAGGGTGATGACTGCAGCATCATCAGTATCATTTTCGAGTATCTATGTGATAGATTTGCTACCATAGTAAATTGGGAATTGAAGTTTTGTTATCATAAACAAATTTGAAATAAAAATCCAAGTTGAAATAAATTTGAGTTGTCATCAAAGACATGTGATTTGAAATTTAACTAAAGGAAAGTTAAATAAACTGATTGGGATTAGATAAGATGTTGAAATGGAATATAACTTAAGTGATGCTAAATGAAGTTGATTTTTGTGTCGAAGTAAATTAATAAGTGAATTAATGAAATGAAGTCGTTATGAATATGGACTTGAGTTATATAAAAGAAATTTAACCTAATTTGTTAAATAAATTAGCAATTGAATTAATAAATGGATTGAATGTTAATCAATTGAATGTAAAATAAATTGATATGGAATAATGAATGTAAGTGTAAATTCATTAGAAGCTAATGAAGTTGAGAAATTGAATAAATTGAATGGAAGTCAATTTAATATGAACCAATTGGAATTAAAAGTGTTAAACCAAATTGAATGAATGTAAGCGAAGTGAATAAATCTGGTAATGTTGGATATACATTGTTTGTTAGATGATGGTTTGTTGATTGTATATAACTCATTAAGTGTTAAAAGAAAATGAATTAATGAAATGGAAAACTATAAATCATTGAAATCAAATTGGAAGTTAAGCGAATCTTAAATAGAATTGAATTTGATTTGGAAATGAACCAACTTGAATATGAATAAATGAATGTTAGTAAAAACATCCAAAGTTAATGAATCAAATGTGATTTAAATTGGAAACCCAATTCATTCAATATTAATGAGAAGTGAATATAATTGATTTGGTTATGGATGTTAGTTAAATGCTAGTTGGATGATGGTTGGATTTGTTGTTTTGTTGGATTTGCTATATTGGCATATTGTTGTTGATATATGTTGTATATTGATATTACTTTCATATATACATGTTTCTCATGGTTTGTTGAGTGTTTAGTAGATGCGGATTGCGCTTGCTTCGCATTTGGAGCTAGCTTTCGCGCTATATTAGCCGTATATGCTCGCTAATAATATATAAGTTACATATGTCGGATTACATATCGTACTTTTACACCTTTTTCCTGCAGGATGCCTCATCACTTGATGAGATGTATATTTGTGATATATATACCATCATTTTTTTCGGATCGAGCTGCGCAAAGGAGACTATGGCGAAATTTTCTAAAAATTTAAGGCGTTAGAATATTTTTGAGAAAGTTGGTCTTTGAAAGATAACTAACTATGATTTGAAAACTTAGTAAATTTATGGTAAGAAGTTTATATATGGATTTTGGTAAAGTTAATGGATTTTGTGAATTTTTCTTACTTGGTAATTTCGAGGATGAAATTCTTTTAAGGGGGGAAGTTTGTAACGACCCAGGATTTCTGTTAATTAGAATTCGTATATTTAATTGATTTTAAATATTAATAAGTGAAATTAAACAGTCAAATAAATTTTATTTTGAATATCTAGATTTAATTTGATAATTTAATCGATAGTTTAATATTGGAAATTTCAGAAAAAATTGGAAATTGGGTTTAATATTATTGAAATTGATTTGTAAAGTTATATTTTATCATATTGGAGTTAGAATAACGTTATAGAACTTTTAAAATTGAATTAAAAGTTAATTTGTGAAAATTGAATATTTTAATATTTAATTGACGAGTGAAAATTGACATTTTTCAAACAGTCTCGGATTTCAACGAAACCAGTTTCATCGGATCCATAATGATAAATTATTGTATGGTTTCAAATTTTGTGTCAATTGGATCTACCGTTTTTCCGGGGCAAGCCAAAATGTATAGAAATTCGTTTAATGGGTTTAATTTAAATTTGATCCTTTATTTCCGTAACTCACACGTATTGTCGAATTAGCCTCCGAAACACGTTCCATTGTGTCCGAAACGCGGGGTAAACCCTTGAAACGCCAGCCGGCACGTTTCGTTTGGAGTTCGGAAAATTTTGGATGAACGGTGCTTTGGAAATTTTCTACAAAAGAACTTGAGTTATTTCATTTGCAAACATCACAGCCCCAAGGTTTCACAGCCGCCGTTCTAAAGTAAATGGCCAAAAATTCATCGTATTTCTCCCTCATTTTCTTCAAATCCACGCACTAATTCGAGAAACTTCCAACATGAAAGTTGTAGAGAGTGAGAAGACCTTCAGATCCATACGGTGATGATGATCATCAGAGCACCGGAGGGGCCAAAAGTTGGCCGCGTTCGTTCGTGTGTCGTGCCCGTTTTTCCATGATAGATGGCGACCGAGCTCGCCACCGTTGTGGCCGATGGTAGCTCTAGTCGAGGGCATTTGAACGGTGGTCACCGATCATCTTCATTTGGCTCGTGGAGATTGCAAAAATTAGAAGCAAGGTGGCGGCTATGGGTTCCAAACGCACGCATATTCACCTGGTCTTCATCACGTGAGGAAGAAAGCATCAACGGCCTGGATCTAATTTCAAAATGTGCGGTCCTGATGATAGGGTTTGAAAAATTAAAAAGATTTGTAAATTTAATTATATTAAAATTTGTGTAAACTTCTAAATGTGGTAACTTTTCCATACGAGGTCGAAAAATTAGAAAATAAATTGCGTTGGAATTGTTTTGACGAGCACTACGCAATGGAGCTAGTTTGGAGTCATTTGGAGCTAGTGATAATTTCGGGTAAAATTAAACGCGTATTTAATTTTATTCGAAATAAAACGCTGAAACTGAATTGAAAGCAAGGTGAGAACTTCTCAATCAATCGAAATTGTTTCGATTTAAAATTTAAATAGTTAGATTTAAAATTGCTTGATTGTATGCCAGTATGATAAATTATTATCTATTGAATGTTAAAATAGACATTATACGCCGTATATTAAGCGGAGGTTATTTATTAAAAACATATACCGTGAATATTTCACTCAAAGTGAAATTGGTATTGTATATGTATTTGGAGTTGATTTCCCACATCATATAGCGGATAAGACCCTAGTGCGTGGCATAATAGCGGATAATATTTTATAAATCCCATATACTGCGATATTCCGTTTGGAAACAGAATTGGTATTGTGCTAATGTCTGTGGATGCAGGGAAACAGGTTGAAGGGATCCAACGGGATTCCTCACCAGTATTTATTGGATTACAGATATTGTGATATTTGTTGATTATCATATGATGATATATGATGTTTGGATGACGTGATTGATTGTTTGGTGCTGTTGCATCATTGGGTCTATTTTTGGAGTTTTAAAAATGTTAAAGTTACTATTTTTAATTTAAAAGGATTTTCAAGTGATTTTTTAAAGTATACATTTATTGAATTTTGAATTCGTTCATTTTAAATAAATAAACGTTATGAAATTTAATGTTATAAAATTACGAATTTTTGTGAAATATAACCGAAATTTGATTTTTGAAATAAGTAGTTGATGAATTTATAAAATGGTTTAAATTGAGATTTTTGAATTATTATAAACAATTTATATAAAAGATTTACAAAATTGATATTTACAAATTAAAATATTGGAATTATAAAACGAATTTTTATAAGTGTTAAAATTAAGTTTGTACATGGATTTATAAATAAATAAGAATTATAAATTGATGATGATATAAAAGAATGAAATTGTGAATAAATGGATTACAAGTAATTAGATTTCGACATGTAAATGAAATATAAATAGAATTGGTTAATAAAGGAGATTTATAAATCGAAGTTGTTATAAAATATAAATTAAATTTATAAACATTGTTTTATAAATCCGAAATCAATTGTATTTGATAAATTAAACATAGGAGTTTATTAAAGGAGATATATTCATGATTTTGGGCAGCGAATTATCCTTTAAGTTAAATGTTGTAATAATAAGAGTTTGGTTAGAAAATATATTCACGATTTTGGACAGTGAATATATTATTTTTGGGAAGTGATATTTTAAATAGAACTAAAACGATTTAAAGATGTTTTAAAATGCGTTAAGTATCAAATACACAGATTTCAACATTTATTGTTGAAATAGACGTTTTCGAGAAATAAAAGGGAATAGTGGACTACAACACTGTTGTTATAGTAAATGACTTCTGAAAGGACATGTTTAATATAGTATCGGGATTTATATATCTATCTTAATTTCGAACCCCTATACTAGTGATTTTGGGTCGTCGTAACGATGTTTTACCCAACATTCGTTTTGACTCAAAAAAATGTGTTTAAGCGCACGTTTTCTTTAAAGAGTGAAATATATACTTAATTTCGATTTAAGTATAATGAATATTTTTCGAGTGTTGAAAATAAATGGATTTGTGAATTACTTATTATTAAATAAGTATGGAAATGTTTTCCAATATGAAGTGAATGTTTTGAGATTTTATCTTTTAAAGATGAATTGAAAATGAATATTAGAAATCGATTTGAAAATCGTATATTCATAGATATTTTGGAATTGTAAATTCACTATGGAATTTATAAAGGAAAGGGGAATTTGTTTAAAAATAAATGTTGATTTATTTTTGAAGTATTGAAATAATATATCTCGTATAGAAATTTTTGGAAAATAAATAATTTGGAAAATTATTTGGAATCTGGTGATGTTGTGCATACCTATTGATAGTTAAATAACCAAATATCAATATTTATCTTTAAATGGGTATTTGTTGTGGTTTGCTTGAATTTGAATGCCACACTTATTTTCAAAATCAGCGCTCACTATTCGGGTTAGCCGGGAAAGGACCTTTGGGTCGTATAACCCATTCCGAATTTGTGATACGTCGTTATGGATCGCATTTGAAGACCGGTGTTGAAGACCGAATATTTTTTAAAACGGAAGGATTACCGTCGAATGACTTTGCATCGGCTGATCTCCGATATAGAGGTTTTATCACCCTTAGTGATGGGATGTCCGAATGTGATTAATGAATATTCGGATTGGATGGGCTTCTTTGGAAGTGCCTTCGGTTCCGTTCGATCCCGGAATGGACTTGTATGGAAGTGTGTCCGACGTTACAATTTGAGATGTAAAGCTGGTTTCTATCAAATATATTACTGTTGGTGGCGGAGAATTTATTCTCTTAGCTTAACACCCTTCTCTGAGATGTACGAGCTTAGAGGTTATGTAGTTGATGGTTACTAGTGATACATTCCCGAATTGGTAAAGTGGCATACGAAGTGCTGTTGAGCATTTGATGATCAAAGCATAGCTTTTGTATAAAGCGTAGCTTTGTGGACGAGACTTCGTCGGACCTCACACCCCGGAAATGGTCAAAACAGGAAGGATACAGTAAGGTTATTAGGGAGTAGAGACCCTTTAGTGTATGTCATTTATTCTGGATAGAGGTGGTCTCATGGTATGGAGCCCAGATACTTAACATATGTTGTTGCTGCAAATTTATTTCTTTGTGGTTGTTGGAATCGAGGATCCTCGGATGAATGTCGGCTACGACCGGGGGATGGCATATTCGTGTCAGTAGTTACCCAGTTAGGGGTAACCCGACCTTGTGTTGGCAGAGATCCGGTTAGGTTCTCGGGTCGTCCTTCCAGAGGCGTACCCATGTGGCAATGGGAAGTTCCTTGGCCTGGCCATTTGATGAAAATCCATCGAAATAATACGAGCCCTGTACGGTTTTAGTTGTACAACCTGCCATGGAATGTGGCGGTAACCTGCTATTGAACATGGTAGCTATAGTAGGCATAAGGGCGAAATGTCTACGCTGGCTAAGATTTATATTTTACTTTCGAAATGTTTTTTTCTACACTTTGCACTTATAGTAATAATATTGAAAATAAATTTGCGTATCAAGCATATTTGATTGTCATAAGGAGAAATCTCCTCCGATTCTGCATTTGCATTGTGTGTGTGTGTGCGGGTGGCCTTATGGTTGTCTCTTTTTCTAAAAAGCATTGTGAATCTATTTTAAAATTATCTCGTTCTTTGTTTTAAAGATAAACTGTTTTAGTTCTCACACCAGTCACATGACTGACCTGGAGTTTATTGTTTTCCTTCCTAAACTCTGGGTGCCCACCAATTTCCACACAGGCAGTCTAGAGTCAGGTTATCAGGTCATTCTGGAATTCAGGAGTTGCAGGAGGCAAGCTGGATGGCATGGTGTATCAACTAGTATATAGTATTTCTTTTTCGCTATTTGTTGTTTTACACTCTGATGATGTAATGTAATGTAATATGATACAATGTTATAACTGATATAGTTCTTTATTTAAAAATTATTCATTTATCTATTATATGTTGTTCCACTGCGATTGTGAGATTCTGATATTGTTTTCTGTTTCTTCTTCTTACTTCTCTCTTCTTCTACCTTTTCTTCTTCTTTAACCATAACAGTTCGGTTTTCCGGCATTCGATTGCTCGGCAGTAGATACAGTGGACGTATTGAGGTCGGTCTTCGAGCGTCGAAAAGTCGCAATCGTTACATTAAAAATATTATTTTTCTATGAGAATTCGAGTTATATACCTAAATCAAGATTTCGTGACATTCGAAATTTCCAGACTTTAAATTTTCACTGCAAAAATTTGATTCTTCCATTATACATACATTTTTATTTCATGAAACTATCTTTATATTAACATTCAATACCAAAACACAACTATTTTTTCTGAATCCTAAGTCTAATACTGATTAGATAATTTGAAATTGAGTTTTCTTTGTTGTGTTGTACTCTGAGACTAAACAGAGAAGAAGACAGTCACTAATACACGCATATATACAGAGCACTTTCAAGATATATATACACACTTCAGTTTAGATTTCTGGTTGTTACTCACCTTCCAAATCATGGTTTGAATTCACCCGAGCTTTCAGATTGAAGTTGAAACCTTTCTAAATTTGAAAAGTTGAAAATCCTAGTTTGAAGTTGCTAGCTGAAGTCTTCACTTGATCTCAGGCTTTGGATTTATTGTTTTGACATTTACTGAGATGTTTATTTAAATGTAAGGTGATATTGCTTCTGATTTCACTCAGTTATAATGGTGAACGAGACTGGAATGATATGGTTGATATATAAAAGAAGTTTACAGTATAATCTTGTTTGTAAAATAGGCATGGCTGAAGATGTTTGCATTCCTTTAACTCGGCCGATACCTTGCTTTGTTATGCTAGAGGTATGTTGCATTAATTACTTTGTCCTTTGCTTTAGTTGAATATATGTTTATTGTCTTCTTTATACTTACCTCTTTTGTTTTGAATGATTTGTTTGCTTCAGCCATGTACAAACCTTTATTGTCCTCTTTATTGTCTTCTCTTACAAGCTCAAGATATTTATGTTTTGTTTGAACATATCAGAATGTATTTTGTTTCTTGCTTTGCATACTTATCTATACATATGTTTGAAAACATGAATGTATATTTCTTCCTTTTGGTTTATACTTTGTATTCTAAGTGAATTCTATTCTTTTTCTTTAACATTTTATTTGAATTCTTCTAATGTATTCACTTAATATTCTACATAATTTTATTAATATTTTATTTGACTTTATGTTTTATAGTTTATCTTATATATATGTATTCGTATTCCAATTTCTAACCTAAATATTTAATTGTCTTGTATGTCTTATACTTGTTATTTTATAATATAAATGAATTTCTATTTTATATAACTATAAATTTGTTTGAAATATTTGTTCGACATAATCACTTATTTGAATTCGGAGAAACTCGAATCTATCTACCAATAAATTTTGCAATTTTATTCATAAATTAAATTAATTATCAATTTAAACTTAAATGAAAATTCGGGATCGTTACATTTTCCATTTGTACATGTTTGTGCAAACTACTAAGTAAATATTTTAATTGGTCTAGATGCATTCCAATGCTTAAAAATTTAAATATAATAGTCCTTAATGAAAACACGTGGCGAAATTTAATTTTTCTTGAAGATCGTGTAGATAAACTTAGTAAAAAATGGAGGAGAGTTCAATTGCTTCCCTTGATGATCCATCAAGTCCGCAAATGCGGAATGAAGGGGGAACATTTAGTTAGATTATTCAAAAGAAAATAAATTATGGGATATAATTGTTTATAATTTAAATCATATAAAATTGTACCTTGAACTTTGAAACTTGAAAATTTTGTAAACTATAAATTGAAATTTTGGAAGTTACCTTTTTCAATACTTCAAGAGTAAAGTTTAAAATTAAAAAGCTCAAAAGTTAAGCAAATATTTTACAATATCTTTTCTTTAAATAAAAAATAAATGAATAATGACATTATATCATCACCGCATTGTTTTTTGTGACAAACTATATAACACCATAAAGCAAAGCATCCTAAGCTTCTAACAATTATGTTGAGCATGCCTTCGAAACTTTCCCTTTTTATTTTTAACAAAGAAATAAAAATTGTAAATATCAAGAGCGAACCGTTTGACATGATTTAACATTTAAATACATACAAAAAAATATTGTTTAGTTAAAAATAATAGAATGCACGTGACAAAAATACCAAGTAATGTATTGGAAAATAAATTGTATTGCAGGTCAATTAGATCTCCCAGATAACACGAAACCCCTTTTTTAATCTCTAATTAAATAAAATCTATATTTAAGAACAGCCCAATAGAACTTACAATGATAAAGGCCAGCAATTGTGAGAGTACGACTTCAAGGAAGAAATGATGATTGTGGGATAAAATTAGTAAGAAAATTCAAACTAAAACTAACAAGATTCATATATAATAATGAATTATTTTCAACCTTTTAGCTAAAGTAAATCACATTTGAAATTTAGCATCAAATACGAATTGACCTACATAAATACAAATATTTAAATAGTTTGCTTCCCTCGTTGGAAATTCAAATGCTATACATAAAAATACAAATTGCTATAAATAAACAGTTAAATAATTTTTATTTCCATTTTAAGCAATTGAAATTAAAATTTAAAAAAGTCATTTTGTAGAATACTTTACTTCCCTTTTGATTTTTTTTTCTATTTATAGCTCATTTAATCCTTCAAACTAATTGATTAATCATACATCTTAGTAGCTTTATATATTTCTATAAACATAATCATCAAAACACATTGTGTTCTTTAACATAAATAAAATAAATCAATGGCCTTCTCCTTCATTTAAAGACTTATTATTGTTAAAAAGTTACTTTCGTCGAACGAACTAGAAATATATGAGAGAATATACGATACAAAGGGAAACAATCGTTTTACAAAATCATAACTATTTCAGTGTCAAAACAAGAGCGAATGCTATCAAACTTTTAATAAAATCCCACAAAGTTGTGAATCGATTAATATTGTATAACTTTGTTTATAATTTTATACATTATTGATAAAATTGGTTTATAACCTTTGTTAAAATTTCATTGCAATAGTTTTGGTTATCTACGAAAGGCAACTTTGTTTGTGCATGATAAATAATTACCTACACCATAAGAAAATTGTTAAATTTAAGACAAAAACGTCATTTTTCAGAAATGAAATAAAACCGATATTAGATAATGAAGAATTCATAATGTGCAAAAAAAAATTGAAGTAATTAACATTCCATTACACTAGTTGGACAGAACAAAACACTTATAGGTAGTATTGCACATTTCTTTACTCTTTTTAAGAGCCACCCTACGTGTCTATGCCAAGTACTCTCCGCTAAAATAACCTAATTTACTGACCAAATCTCATTGTACTAACCATATATAATTTCCCTCTTTCTTTCATAATCAATCACAACAAATTCTTATTTCACTTTAAATGATTTGGTCATCCCTTCTTCTTAAACCCACTACATTTATGCTTTTCTCTAAATAAATTATTTCCACCAGCTCAATGAACTGGAATCGATTTGGTTTGGGGTTGACAAAATGATTTCCTAACATAGGTAACAATATAAACAATTGATTGGAATCGAAAGTTCTAACTGGATTTGTAAAAATGTTTGACCTTGATTTCATTTAAGGCATTATGTATCGACCCGAAATTTTAGGTCGCCAAATTTGAACATTTAATTCATTTTAAATGTTGAATATGGATTAGAATTTGAATTTTGGAATAAAAGATTTTGGTAAAGCTGATAGAATTGGTAAAATTTCAAATACAGGAATTAAATTGGCATTTGAATCATAATGGCCTAATAACGGAAATTGGGATAATTGGTAATTTTGAGTGTAAATGGATATAAAATTAGATTCTAAAATTTATTTTAGGTTTAATTGGGTTTGAATTTTAATATTGGACCCTTGGATGACATTAGAAGTCAATAAGTTACTACTTGGAATTTTATATTAAATTAATAATAGAATTTCATAATAAAATATTGCAATTAGTGAGATTTTGATCCGGAATGAGTCAAAATATTTTTTATGTAATTTATAAATTTTATATGATTTATTATTAACATAATAAAATTTTTAAAAGTGAAATTTTAAGCGGTTTCGACAATTATGAAAATCGTCCGATTTAATAGACGAGTTAAAAAAGCTTTCCGGGGCATAGTCTCGAAATTCTACGAAACCAGTTCCATTGGATCCGTAATAGTTAGTTATTATCGGATTTCAGTTTTCATAGTAATTGGAGTCGTCGTTTGATCGTGGCATCTCGAAACGCAATGGAATCGATTTAACCGATTTAATTTTGAGTTGATCGTTTAATTCAGTAACTCGCGCATACGATCAAATTTGCTTACGAAACTTGTTCCATTGTGTCCGGAACGCGGAAAAACCCTAGGAACGCCTGTCGGAACGCGTAGTTTGGAGTTCGTTTGCGTATGAAGATAAATTGAGAATTTTATTAATTAAATAATATTATATTATATATAAATCCACATTTTCAATAAACCCTAGCTTCAAAAACGAGAACCGCCGCAGTTTTTTTGACCAATGGCCGGCGTGCTTCCTCGATTTCCTTCGAATTTCTTCTGATCCACTCATCGTTAGCAAAAATTTCTAACTGCGGGGTTGGAGAGCTCGCCACGAACTTCAGATCTAACGGTGGAATTCGTGTTTCGAGCAACGATGGAGGTGTTGTCGAGGGTTTTAGGCTGCGTGTTCGAGATTCATTCTCGTCTGGTGGCGTCGTCTTTTTGAGTGCGGTTTTTGGCTAGGGCGCGAGGGGAGGAGCTACGAAGTGGCCTCATTAGATCGATCTTCGGTCGTTCGTGGGTGGAGCGGCCCTATGCCCTAGTTCGCGTGTTTGGGGTTCGTGCTGCTGTGTGTCGCGTGTGGAAGAAGGAGTTATCGGCAGCCTTGTTTCCTTGATGTGCGGCCAGGATCGTGTCTGGTAAATAAGAATTAATAAAGGAATTTATTTAAAATTTATATTCAAGTCTTTAAAATTTAATAACTTTTTCATACGACATTAGATTCGAACGAAATTCGCGACACCGGGATCGCAGAAAAGAATACTACGAGATGGTGTAGATCCGGAGCCATTCCGGGCAAGTAAAAATTTGGGTTAAATCGAACGTCTTTCGGTTTAATTTAAATTTCGAACGCTCGCCAAAACTCAGGGTGAGTTAATCTCACTCACATCTGGAATGTTTGTTGATTCAAGTAGTTAATATTTAAATAATTGTGTGATTGGTTGAAATGTTTATTTATATCAGCCTGAATTGATATATATATATATATATATATATATTGTTGTGCTAATATTTGTGGATGCAGGAAAAAACAGGTCGGAGGGATCCAATTGGATTCCTCACACTATAATATTATCTTTGTAATTGATGTTGTAACCCGTTATATATTGTGATTGATAACTCTGAATTAATTGTACTGTGATATTGCTGGATAAGAATATACACAGAATTTTTTAAAATAAAATAAAATAAATTGGAATTTTAAAGAAATAAAGAAATTGATAAATAAAGAATTTAAAGGAATAAATTTGGAATCTGGTTGAATGAAGAATGGAAATTGGTAAATTTTGGAGTTTATAAATGAAGTAGAGAACCCATCAGTTGATAAATGTGAAAATATGGATTTGTGAGGATAAATTCCATAAGAAACTATAAATTGATAAAATTGACGATGGGGTTATTTGATGATGTTTTCCTGGAAATTGAAATATATTTAAAGAGGCTTTCCAAATATAAATTTACAGTTTTTAAATGTAAATAAAATATTGAAATGATTTTTCACCATGGGAATTTTATTTAAGTAATTTTTAAGTATTATTCTCGTTAATATTTAAGCCTTGACTGTGAAGGTGAAGTTCCAGAAATGGAAAGGGTGTTTTAAAACTTCAAGGAATTTTATTTTACGCGTGGAAACAAACTTAAAATAATTAAACGTAAATTTGAATTGGAATAAATGGTAAAGGATTTACCTTGTAAAGGAAGAGATTTTGGGAATTGTATTCGATTGAGTTGAAAATGAAATTATATCTTGTAAGAGATATTGGAGGCAAATAAATAATGTGGGAACTATTTATTGTGTGATGCATGTTTGTGAATATAAATTGATAGTTAAATCACCGGCTATCAATATTGGACAACTGCGTCGATCCTTTCGAAGAGACCGAGATCGAGATTTATTTCTCGAAAACCACTTCGATCCGGTTTGTACGATTCGTGCGAAAAACGTGTTCGGAGTCGAAGATGGAGCAGTGAAGTGCAAGGGCTAGTCGCTACTAATCCTGAGGATATTTCCAAAAATGGATGTAGTAGGAGTAGTGCTTTCGGGTAGGAGTAGTGCTTTCGGTTCCGTTCGAACCCGGGACGGACTTGTATGGATGAATGCTTGCGAAACATCATCAGGTGGGCGATAGGCATTCTAAGTGAAACGTTCTATAGGTAACGCTTAGCCTCAAGCCTCATCAAATGGGAATGATTGAAAATCAGGGGATATGCAGCAAGGCTTCGTGGGTAGCCCCCACTGGAGAGTAAGGTCATCCCTGTCTAGATGTCCCTTTTTATTTCGGCTTAGTGGTGCGGTTGGGGATCCCAACCGCGGGGTGATCTTATTCGGAACTGTCCAGTAAGGGATGGGTCCGGCCTTGTGTTGCAGGGGATCGGGAGTGGTCCTCGGTACGGTGATCTAGGCCCCGTACCGTGACAGGTGGTACCCCAGTGCCTAGTCATTGTTGGAAATCCATTTTCCCTACAAGCCTTGTACGAGTTTTGTTTGTATTACCCACTTTTGTGGCTAGTAGCTGGAATTTAATAGATGTAACAATTTCGGCTATTTTATAAGTATTTGTAAATAGACCCTATTATAATATCAGAGGATTTCTATAAAAAGTGTTTTAGCTATCGTAAGGTAAAAACCCGACATGTTTATGTGTGGCGTGGTCTTACGAGATGCTTTTGTTTTCAAAAAGGATTTTTGAAACTTTAATAATAAATTTGGATGCATTATTATCAGCTGGTATTCCAGACTGACTCGGGTGTTATTTCATTATAATGCTCGGGTTAGACAAAGTATTATTTGTACAGGACAGGATGCTATGGTGCAGGAAAGGAGCTGGAGCCCGAGACGTATTATCTATACTTATATATATATTCCGCTGCTATGATTGTATGCTATATCTAATTTGTGATTGTTGATGTATGGGACACTCTGATGATGTGATGTATAAAACAGATATAGTTTTCATTTTGAGTAAAGATCTATTGTTACTATTATATTTTATTCCGCTGCGACTGTGAGATTCCGATATTGTTTAGTTTCTTCTTCTTCTATCTCTTCTTCTTTAACCCTAATGGTTCGTAATTCTGTGCCACTTGAGTTAATAGAGGTAGAATAGTGTTGATTCAAGGGGTACGGATTTGCGGGCTGTCACACTTGGTATCAGAGCTTACGTTGGCGACAACCTAGGCTTTGGTGGGAAATTTCTCATTAAACAGAGTCAATAGTACTCTATAATGAGTTGAGTGTAATAATAGTTATGAGAGCGTACTTGTTAGTGGATATAAAATTGTTTTTACACTGTGTTGACTTATCGGTTGAGTGTTTATGAATTCTGGTCGATGCGGGAAGTACAACCGTATCGATAGGGTTTTCTAAACTCTTAAACAAGATAAACCGACATAGTATTGTTTCTAAAGTGGGTAAATGAAATAATGTTACCCAAAATTATATTTTGATATAAAAGAAATAATTTTCTGAAATTATTATATATATTTGGATGATTGGTTGTTAATGTCTAAATCAAATAAGAATCGAAAATTTAATCAGGAATTTGAAATAGTATAATGAAAATAAAATTCTACAAATATCAATTATATAGAGGAAGAATAACTAAATTTGAATGGAAGCAGAATTTAAATCCTGGAAGTTTTGGAAAGGATTTTAAATATAATGAACCAAAAGTTTTGGAAATTTAAAATCTTGGAAATGTTTGGTAATATTTTCCCAAGTGTTTAAAGGCAATAATGGAAGGTTGATTTGGGAAGTACTTTTGAATGGAAACTGTTTTGGAATGAATTTGGGAAGTAAGAAAGCATTAAACTCACTTCATTCGCTGGAAAATAATCCTGATGATGCTGGCCACCTCATTAGAATTCATTTTCGAGTTTCTAAAGTGATGGATTGCTACCAAAGTGGTTGGTTATGATATGGTTTGGACTTGTTGGGAATAACAGTTGATTGGAAAATTCAAAATGGGGAAAATTTGTTTTGATATAAACAATTTGTTTTGGAAAGTCTGGAGATTTGATTGATATACCAAATGGGTATTAATTGATTATTAGTTCAAAATGGTTTAAAGTTAAACCGGGTAATTGAATTTTGGAAAATTCTATTTAAATAATGTGTAAAATTTAAAATGAATTAACTATTGAACTTATTAAGTGAAGTTAATATTAATAATAAGGAAGAAATAAAAATTTTAATCTTGGAATTAAAACTTAACTTGAGTAATTGGAAATGAATAAAATATATTAAAGTGAATTGGAAATTTGAATTTAACTTGGATAAGTTAAAAAAATTGGAGTTAGAATTAAATGGATTTGGGTTAAATGAAAAAGTAAGTTGGTCTGAAATTGTGGGTCATTGTGAAATGGATTGTACCCATAAGTTATTAAGTTGTATACTTATAATTTGAGACTGAGGATTTAAAATTGTGTAAGGAATTAAATTGAAAGAAGATTTGTATCCTTAAAAATTCAGTGATGCATATATATAGAAAATTGAAATTGTAATTGTAATTATAAGATGTAGATAGATTGAAATGAGCAATATGAGCTTTAAAATAAATAAGTTGGTGAATTATAAATAAAGAAATGGAGTTACAACCACAAAGGGAAATAATTGAATGGTATGGGGAGCCCAAACTAAACTCAAATGAAATGTGAATTGAGATAAGGTAAAGTGAGATATAAAGGAAATGAATGAATTTAAATTAGTAAACAAGTTTTGAACTTGTATATGGAGAATTAAAATTGAGAATTTGAAATCGAATTAAATCTAAATGAATTAAAATTAGATTGAATTGGATTTAACTTCAATCGAATGGAATTGAGATCGAATTGGATTTAATTAAAAACAAGATTCAATTGTGTTGTGAATAAATATGAATGGAATTAAATCCTTATTTAAGATGGTAAGGGAAAATGAAATGAATTCAAGATGGCTAAATAAATTTAGTTAAAACTTGAATCTAAATTTGGAAAGACTTGAATTGAAAGAAATCTAATTTGCTGAAGGGATATTGTATGAATAAAAGTTTGACTCAACTAAATTCAAAGGGATTATTTGAGAATGAATTTAGCATAAGCTGAATTAAATAAAGAGAAGCTTGAAGGTGAATTTAGCATAAGCTAAATTAAATGAAAATAGTACTGGAACGGGTATAGTTTTGGAAGCTTGTTAATAATTGAAGGATAAAATGGAACCTAGTTCTTGTTTAGAACATTTGAAAATGGTCGTATTGTAAATAAGTTCAGTATGAATTGGGGAAGTGAATTAAAACCTAATATGGATTAGGTTAGAGACTAAATTGAATTACAATTAAATGGAATTTGTATTGTAATGGATATAATTTTGATAATTGATCAAAATTTGGGAAGTAAATAAAAATTCGATTGTGGTATGGGAATTAATTTTGGTAATAAGTATTGGGAGCGTGAAAGAATACTGGTATTGGATTAAATAATGATGGTTGAACTATAAATAAAATCCAAGTATGTGTAATAATTTAAAGTAGTTTCTTTGCTAATAAAATAAATCTAAAATGGATTGAAATTGATTTGGATGGGAATCAAATAAAAATGAAATAAAATTGATATAAGAATATAAATGAAAATATTGTGAAGAATGCTTAAGCAAAATAAATAATTGTAATTAAGCTTTATAATGTGGTCTTGGGTAAATTTGCTTAGATGCTGAAATGGACTTGCAAGTGAAATGGTCTTAATTGATTATTGTAATGGAATATGAAAGTATGAATTAAAGATGTGTGAGAGTTGTAAATAATAATAATAATAATATAATAAAAATAAAACTTAAGATGAATAATAAATTTGAAAAGTGAGGATAAAGACTTGATTTTACATTTGTAAGGAAATAGGAATATTTGAGAATAGTTCCGAATGAAACAGAGATTAATGAAATTTGATGCTGGAATTAAATTTTAATTGGTATAAGCTTAAAAATTGGTTATTTGTTTGAATAACCACAACCTGCATAGAAATTAGTCATTAAACTTAAGTGGATAAATTAAAAGAAGTAAATGAAATTGATATTTGAATAATGGGAGATTAATTGGAACCTATTTAGCGGGTTGTATGTAAATGAAGGTTAATTAAAAAGAAAAGTAAATGAATTAAAAGCACATATTCATAATATTGAAGTGAATATGATTGGTTGTCTTATTGTATTCAGAATGGAATTGGTTTTGAATAACTTGGAATGGATTAAAATGCTATTAAGTGGTTGTGCATATGAATGAAAATGGATTATCAAAGTAATGCAAATACTTCAAGTTTAAAATAAACTTTGTTTGTGAATCAAATTTGAGAATATGAATGGATCATAGCAAAACTTGTACATAAAATTCCTTGTGTGAAATAACTTGGAGTTTGTCATTAGAAAGGGACTTTGTATATGCTTTAAAATATGGTTTACTTGTGAAGTCATGCAAACTGTTGATTAGATTATGAAATGGATATGTTTGGCTTACATTCATATTGGAAATGTTGTTAAAATGTTCAAATCTTGAAAACTAATGTGTTTGTTGAGTATAGTACAGGTATAGAAGGCGTTTGAGAGAGTTGGAGCGCGCATATGCGTTATATTAGCTACTTGCTATTAAATTTTGCTAAAAAGGTACGCCTACGCAAATATAATTGGGAAATGATATATGTGTTGTGATATATTTTGATTTCCGACCGTGTGGGTCAATGTATATATATTTGTTTGTATCGCGATATCGCGAAAGCTCCTCCGTACAAGGGAGACTCTGCCAAAAAATTTTCGAAAATTTTGAGAGTTAGAATTTTTTTTGGAAATTTAAAAATTTGTAATCAACATGGAGAGTTGTTTTAAGAAAATGTTGAAACAAAAGATTTTTCATATAAATAAAGAAAATGAGTTTGGATTTGAGCTAAAAGGTTTTGGGAAGTGTATATAAGTTTTAACTAAAGAAGTTTTGGTTAAGTTAATGAGTGTAGGAGCATTTGTTTTATTAGCGTCAAGTTGATTACAAATAACAATTGGAAATAAAGGATTTTGGAATAGGATTGAATTAGTAGTTTCAATTTGAAAACTATAGAATTTGAGCAAAGTGAAAATTTAGATTTCACTAAGTAAGTCTGTTTTTAGGTCTGGAAGCATTCTTCTATCATAGCAAATTTCGGGGACGAAATTTTTATAAGAGGGGAGGAATGTAACGATCCGAAATTTTGGGTCGCCAAATTTGAACATTTAATTCATTTTAAATGTTGAATATGGATTATAATTTGAACTTTGGAATAAAAGATTTTGGTAAAGCTGATAGAATTGGTAAAATTTCAAATACGGGAATTAAATTGGCATTTGAATCATAATGGCCTAATATCAGAAATTGGGATAATTGGTAATTTTGAGTGTAAATGGATATAAAATTAGATTCTAAAATTTATTTTAGGTTTAATTGGGTTTGAATTTTAATATTGGACCCTTGGATGACATTAGAAGTCAATAAGTTACTATTTGGAATTTTATATTAATTTAATAATAGAATTTCATAATAAAATATTGCAATTAGTGAGATTTTGATCCGGAATGAGTCAAAATATTTTTTTATGTAATTTATAAATTTTTATATGATTTATTATTAAGATAATAAAATTTTTAAAAGTGAAATTTTAAGCGGTTTCGACAATTATGAAAATCGTCCGATTTAATAGACGAGTTAAAATAGCTTTCCGGGGTACAGTCTCGGAATTCGACGAAACCAGTTCCATTGGATCCGTAATAGTTAGTTATTATCGGATTTTAATTTTCGTAGTAATCGGAGTTGTCATTTGACCGTGGCATCTCAAAACGCATAGGAATCGATTAACCGATTTAATTTTAATTTGATCGTTTAATTCCATAACTCAAAATACGATCAAATTTGCTTACGAAACCTGTTCCATTGTGTCCGGAACGCGGAAAAACCCTAGGAACGCCTGTCGGAACGCGTAGTTTGGAGTTCGCTCGCGTATGAAGATAAATTGAGAATTTTATTAATTAAATAATATTATATTATATATAAATCCACATTTTCAATAAATCCTAGCTTCAAAAACGAGAGCCGCCTCAGTTTTTTTGACCAATGGCCGGCGTGCTTCCTCGTTTTCCTTCGAATTTCTTCTGATCCACTCATCGTTAGCAAAAATTTCTAACTGCGGGGTTGGAGAGCTCACCACGAACTTCAGATCTAACGGTGGAATTCGCGTTTCGAGCAACGATGGAGGTGTTGTCGAGGGTTTTAGGCGGGGCGTTCGAGATTCGTTCTTATCTGGTGGCGTCTTCTTTTTGAGTGCGGTTTTTGGCTAGGGGCGCGCGAGGGGAGGAGCTACGAAGTGGCCTCATTAGATCGATCTCCGGTCGATCGTGGGTGGAGGGGCCCTATGCCCTAGTTCGTGTGTTTGGGGTTCGTGCTGCTGTGTGTCGCGTATGGAAGAAGGAGTTATCCGCAGCCTTGTTTCCTTGATGTGCGGCTAGGATCGTGTCTGGTAAATAAGAATTCATAAAGGAATTTGTTTAAAATTTATATTCAAATCTTTAAAATTTAATAACTTTATCATACGACATTAGATTCGAACGAAATTCACGGCGCCGGGATCGCAGAAAAGAATACTACGACAAGGTGCAGATCGGAAGCCATTCCGGGCAAGTAAAAATTTGGGTTAAATCGAACGTCATTCGGTTTGATTTAAATTTCAAACGCTCGCCGAAACTCAGGGCGAGTTAATCTCACTCACATCTGGAATGTTAGTTGATTCAAGTAGTTAATATTTAAATAATTGTGTGATTGGTTGAAATGTTTATTTATATCAGCCTGAATTGATTTATATATATTGTTGTGCTTATATTTTAGGATGTAGGGAAAAACAGGTCGGATGGATCCAACTGGATTCCTCACACTATAATAATTATCTTTATAATTGATGTTGTAACCCGTTATATATTGTGATTGATAACTTTGAACTAATTGTACTGTGATATTGCTGGATAAGAATATACACGGAATTTTTTAAAATAAAATAAAATAAATTTGATTTTTAAAGAAATAAAGAAATTGATAAATAAAGAATTTAAAGGAATAAATTTGGAATCTGGTTGAATGAAGAATGGAAATTGGTAAATTTTGGAGTTTGTAAATGAAATAGAGAACCCATCAGTTGATAAATGTGAAAATATGGATTTGTGAGGATAAATTCCATAAGAAACTATAAATTGATAAAAATGACGATGGGGTTATTTGATGATGTTTTCCTGGAAATTAAAATATATTTAATGAGGCTTTCCAAATATAAATTTACAGTTTTTAAATGTAAATAAAATATTGAAATGCTTTTTCACCATGGGAATTTTATTTAAGTAATTTTTAAGTATTATTCTCGTTAATATTTAAGCCTTGACTGTGAAGGTGAAGTTCCAGAAATGGAAAAGGTGTTTTAAAACTTCAAGGAAGCTTATTTTACGCATGGAAACAAACTTAAAATAATTAAACGTAAATTTGAATTGGAATAAATGGTAAAGGATTTGCCTTGTAAAGGAAGAGATTTTGGGAATTGTATTCAAATGAGTTGAAAATGAAATTATATCTTGTAAGAGATATTGGAGGCAAACAAATAATGTGGGAATTATTTATTGTGTGATGGATGTTTGTGAATATAAATTGATAATTAAATCACCGGCTATCAATATTGGACAACTACGTTGATCGTTTCGAAGAGACCGGGATCGAGATTTATTTCTCGAAAACCACTTCGATCCGGTTTGTACGATTCGTGCGAAAAACATGTTCGGAGTCGAAGATGGAGCAGTGAAATGCAAGGGCTAGTCGCTACTAATCCTGAAGATATTGCCAAAATGGATGTAGTAGTAGTAGTGCTTTCGGTTCTGTTCGAACCCGGGACGGACTTTTATGGATGAATGCTTACGAAACATCGTTAGGTGGGCGATGGGCATTCTAGGTGAAACGTTCTATAGGTAACGCTTAACCTCAAGCCTCATCAAATGGGAATGAATGAAAATCATGGGATATGCAGCAAGGCTTCGTGGGTAGCCCCCACTGAAGAGTAAGGTCATCCCTGTCTAGATGTCCCTTTTTATTTCGGTTTAGTGGTGCGGTTGCTGAACCCAACCGCGGGGTGATCTTATTCGGAACTGTCCAGTAAGGGGTGGGTCCGGCCTTGTGTTGGAGGGTATTGGGAGTGGTCCTCGGTACGGTGATCTTGGTCCCGTACTGTGACAGGTGGTACCCCAGTGCCTAGTCATTGTTGGAAATCCATTTTACCTACGAGCCTTTTACGAGTTTTGTTTGTATTACCCACTTTTGTGGCTAGTAGCTGGAATTTAATAGATGTAACAATTTCGGCTATTTTATAAGTATTTGTAAATAGACCCTATTATAGTATCAAAGGATTTCTATAGAAAGTGTTTTAGCTATCGTAAGGTAAAAACCCGACATGTTTATGTGTGGCGTGGTCTTACGAGATGCTTTTGTTTTCAAAAAGGATTTTTGAAATTTTAATAATCAATTTGGACGCATTATTATCAGCTGGTATTCCAGACTGACACGGGTGTTATTTCCTTATAATGCTCGGGCCAGACCGAGTATTATTTGTACAGGACAGGATGCTATGGAGTAGGAAAGGAGCTGGAGTCCGAGACGTATTATCTATACTTATATATATATTCCGCTGCTATGATTGTATGGTATGTCTGATTTGTGATTGTTGATGTATGAGACACTCTGATGATGTGATGTATAAAACTGACGTAGTTTTCATTTTGAGTAAAGATCTATAGTTACTATTATATTTTATTCCGCTGCGACTGTGAGATTCCGATATTGTTTAGTTTCTTCTTCTTCTATCTCTTCTTCTTTAACCCTAATGGTTCGTAATTCTGTGCCACTTGAGTTAATAGAGGTAGAATAGTGTTGATTCAAGTGGTACAGATTTGCGGGCTGTCACACATTAACTTTTAATTTATTCCTTATTTTCACTCTGTTTTCTTATGATCAAAAACTTGTAAAATTAATTAATTTTTTTTTTCAATTGGCTAATTCATCTTTTTATCTGTTATTGTTCTGAGTAGCGCTAATTCATTTCCTATGCCAATTTACCAGTTCTTACATCTCTCTTTTTTCCTTAAAAATTGAATCAACAGCTTGTGAAAATGCCAATATGATCGAGGCATTCTTTTCCAGATCAACTTCACCGAAGCACTGAAGTATGTAAATCGAGATAAATTTGAGATTTTTCAACAAGCTAATATGACTATAGATTTCTCCTTGCATAATTAGAAAAAAAGCCCATTATACCATTGATAATTAATGTGTATGCAGGTTGGTGTTGAACAACTATTTAGAACAAGGAATGAGACACATTATGCTAGACGTTCAGTCTGCAATAAAAAATGTTTAATGGATAACCCAATTGAATGCGAAGCATTTGCCCTCTGCTACGTAGTTCATCTGATCGACCTGTTAGGTTTGACTGGGAACGTCATTGTTTAGACCGACTCCAAGCATATTCTATATTATCTCATAAGAAAAAAGACAACCTTTGAAGCTACTTTTTCTGCTACAACCATAAACAAATATTTTACCCAAGTTCGTCGAATAAGTTTCTATAATATTGATTAATTTAAAATTTCAACATTATAATTAATTTTAGAAACTTTCATGCATAAAGAATATATTGAAGTTGGTGATTACTTGTAATCTTATGATATAATTCACATACAAAGAAAGAAACGAATGAGCGGACAAACAATCGCGGAATGCAAAACATCATCAACGAACAGCAATGTACCGCGCACCCCTCCTTTCCTGAAAATGCCGCTTTTTGACGACTCCATCGAATTAAAAGAGTGTGCCCGTATAAAAAAACAAAAACCAATAAGTACGAGGGAAGGCGCAAGAGATTTTGTGTTTATCGAGGGAAACCGACAAAGTCAAATAACCGTTTTTTTCTTTTTTTAATTTTAGTTTATTCCTAAAGTATTATAATATGATTATATTCGGTTAAAATGCTTTATTTGAAATAAACTAGAAAGTGAAGTGTTTTCAACCAATATAACCATAGTATAATGCTATGGAAATAAAGTAAAATAAATAAGAACGGTTATTTGATTTTATACGTTACCTTCGACCAACACAAAATCTCTTTTAATTCTGATAGCACATTTTCAAAGAGAGGCACACCCAAAAGACGAGGAAGTGCAGTATATATTGTGATTCGCTAAAGATACGTTGCATTTCACGATAAATAATTCGTGTGCACCTTCGTTGCTTTCTCTGTGTGCGAACCACAGCATGAGATTACAATATGCGGGGACTTCACTCCCGACTTATCCTTTATGGAGGAAAATATAAAATCAATTAGGCATGATGTTAAAAAATTAAATTTAGAATTAATACAAATTACAGAAATTTATCGAACATACTTGATTAAATTTCCATTTGGTAGCTGTAGACAAAAGAGCTTCAAAGGTAATATTATTTTTTTCCGAGATAATATAAAATCTATTTTGGAGTTGGTTTGGAAATGGCATCCCCAGTCACATCCAACTGGTCAAATAACTAAATTTCATGGCCATAGGAGAATACCTCAATTTAGTTGGATCATCGACTAAACCTTCCCTATAGTAGACTGAACATCCAACATAATGTCTCATTCCCTATTCTAAAATGTTATCCAGTACCACCGTTTTTAAACATATTATATTTTTCAACATACTATATTGAAGCCTTAACATATTAAATGATAAGGAGTATAACATGTTGCATTCCCTATTCTAAAAAGTTATCTAGCACCACACTATTTCATGAAGCCTTACTCTCACAATTACTTGCCCTCACAATTTTTTGGCCTTACCATTGTAAATTCTATCGAGATGTACTTGATTAGAGAATTTGTTTATCAAGAGGTTAAAAAGCTGGTTTCATGTCATCTTGAACATCTAATAAATTTGCAATATCATTAATTTACCAGTAAATTAGTTGATATTTTTGTCACAGGCATCTCTTATTTTAACTGAACTGCATTGAGTTGTTAAAACCACAATAGCTAGAGGTATTTTTGTAAAAGAAATTAAGCAGTAGATTTCATTTAAAATTTCGAGTAAATCACAAACATACTTTTTGTTAAAATTTCATCATAGTATCAATGACATACTGTAGTAAGAGACTTAAGAGCATTCCACGGCTTAAATAATATAAAAAAATAACACCAATTATTTAGGGTCTAATTACCAACTCCGATAGCGAACAAAGTACATATTAAAAAGATACGAAAAGTAGGAAACCATAAAAGAGATGGAAAAGCATTTGAAATCAGACATGCATCATATTTAAGTAATCACTCTCATGAAACAAACTTAATATCAATATTTGTGCTGAAGATTAATAAAGTAAAAATGAACATAGATATAACAGTACTGCTATCACATAAAAATTACAAAACATAATGAACGAATTTCATCCTACATGTAAAATTCAAAACCAAAATACTGAACAATAAGTTATTGTCTGTAAATATGTTTTTCATAAAATATAATATTCAACTAACATTAAACATACGTGATTTCATAGAACTTTATATGACTTGATTTTAACCCGATACCTATTAAAGCGTCTTTAATCACAGCTATAAATTATTACAAAATGACATTATAACATAATATTTTTCCATAAAGTCATAAAGTTCTTACATACATGTATGTTAAAAAATTAATTGTGCACCATGTATATCTTGCTACATCTACATATGCGGGGTGATAGTAAAAAATATGTGCAGTAAAGATACATATATACATCGGATTTATTTACTTTACGTAACCGCTTGAGTGCCCACTAATCAAGTATAATCTTATTTGAACTCATTAAGTTTACAAACATATAATAGAAACTATTTAAATGTCTTCCAAATTACATATTATAATAGTTATATTTAGCTAGTAGAATAGCACTGTATGGTAATATAATTTGTCTCTTTCATTATGTTTACTTATGTACAATAAAAACCGCTAATTCTTAATTTGCTATACTGTAATTTTTGTCTGATAATTGAATTAAAACAGTAATAGTATTCTCCTATTTGTAACATCTTATCATAAGTACAAATAATCACCCACTTTAGTCTGTCATCACATATAAGGAAAAATGACAAAAAGAATTAATAGAGTACCACTTATTTAGAAAGTAAGAATACCATAAATAATTTTACAACAATTATATTGTAACATCCTAAAAAATTTATCATTTAAATTGGTAATATATTTAAACCTTGAAATTTAATTTGAAAACAAATTGAAAAATCTAAAACAAATAAAATAGGTGATAATTTGTATGAATAAAATTCCAATTTCTATTGAGTTTAAAAGAAAATTGAAATAATAAATGTTTTAAAAATCATTTAAATTATATATATATAATGCATATATGAGTAGATTTGAATGTATATATTGAAATTGAATTAAAATTGTACAAGTATATGTACGAGTATAGAAATGGACATAAATGGTTATAATTCAAGTTGGATTGGAATTTGAATTTAAACTTAAAATAAATGTTTTAGAAAAATAAGTGGCATTTAAAATCATTAAGGTGTAATTTATATAATGTAAAGATTGGTTAAAACAATTCTTCTTTTAACATTGTGTATATATATACAAATGAATAAGGGGTATATTTATTAATAAAGGGAATATGATATAAAAATTTATTTAAAAATCCTTTTGTATTTGTAAAATTACAAGTGTTAGACATGCATAAAGGAGATGGAGTAAAAATTAACGTGTTTTGACATCTCATGATTGTTTTTAACAAGTGGCATTCAATATAACTGATTGAAAAAAAAATTTAAAATCACAAAAAAACTTTTCAGAATCCCATTTTCAATTATTTAGCCTCTCAAAAATTTGAAAGAACAGAAAATGTTTTTGAGCATTTCAAACTTCAACACCTAAAGAAAAAAAAAGAGAATATCAGAAAGCTGCAACATTTTCTTGGATTCAATGTAAAAATCTGAAGATCTTCTTAAACATCAAGTAGTTGTTTTAAAATTCCATCTCTCAGGTAAACTTTAAACTTTATAGTTTTGTGAATCTGTAGTTTTAAAATCAAGTTTTAACATAAACAAATTCAAACTGCAGATTAGTATAAACAAAGCTTCAGTTTTGGCTAGAAACAGTGCAGAGATTCTCTGAAGTAACTTAAGTCAAGTGAACTTTTCTTTTTCAAAATTTTAATTTGAATTTGTTAAACAGTAATACAGCAAGAATTAACCAATTGAATTAATAAGTCGTAGGAAAGAAATCAGGTTTCAAAGACTAAATTTAATTCTGGACCTCAAGCAGCAGAAAAAAATCTTTCTCTGTTGTATAAGGAATTCAAACTATAAGTAAAGCTTGGATCTTTGTTTGTCATTAATGAACTGAATAAACAAATATAAGAAAGAATAACCAAAGATCGGTACTTACAAGTTGCAGATTTAAACTTCAAGATTAAAGTAGAAAATCCAGGCTTCCATCCTTATTTTTAAACAGTCAGGAGCTTTTTGTTCAAACTATGTCAGGTGAGTGAACCTTTGTCTAATCCAGTTTTTTGTTGTTGTTTGTATGTCTGAATTGATGTTGGAAAACCTTTGTATGCGAACAAATTTGTGTGCTTGTGTTTTTTTTCCTGGGAATGTTTACATCCAGGTTTTCATCCCTGTTCTTCTTAGCCTCTGGTTTACAGAGTAAACCATGCCAAACTTAAACCCCTCTCTCTGTTTTCTGTTTGAATTGAATGGTAAACAAATCAAAGCGTTTGTTTTAAACATGCATTATGTTTTAGTAATAAATCAAAGTAAACTAATATAGTTTCTTTTCTAGAAAATGTGAAAACACAGCCACCATTTAAATTATGTAGGAATTCGAACATCATAGATTTTATTTTCAGTAATGCTATCTGAACCACCCTTGGAAATAATGATTTTAGAAATTAAAATCCAAATTTTTCATAAAGTTTTTACTGAGAAATTTGGATTGATCAAAAAAGTGAAATTTTGTCAAATTCTGATGAACCAAGCGTTTGTGGGTCTCGAGATCATCGTCGCAGCTAGCTTGAGGGTCTGTAATCCTTAGAAAAATATAGGTTGAATTTTTAAATCATTATGTTGTTGATTCGTGATCGAATTAGGGCTAAAAACCCATTTCTGCTCCCAATTGAAAAAGAAGGTGTCACGTCGTTGTTAGGTGATCAGACTTCATGCCACTAGTGCCAATCGCGGCGTCGTTCGTTGATGAAGCCTTGGTCGAGTTTTGGTGACCTCTGATGGCCAGAGAAGGTAGGGCGAGGCTATTTTTTGGTGATGGGTTTCAAGGGGTTACAGGTCGTGGCGCTCGATTTCGATTGTGGCGATGGTTCGTGCTTTGGGGTGGCTCGATGGGTCGAGAACTTAGTCGTTGACCTAACGATGGTTGAAGCTTCGACCAATAATGACTGGGACGGTGTGCAACATGCACACGGTCTCGTTGTATCGGCAGTTTGTTTTTGGAGGAGATGATGTTTGACTCGAATTACAACACGGGGATTTGGGGAGAAGACTCGAAGCCATGGTCGTGTCGTTTGATGTTGCATCGGGTCACTCAAAAACTTAAACAAATTTTAGTGAAAAAAATTTATACGGGTTGATTTGGGTAAAAACTCGAAGAGGGGGCATTGTCACTCGGGGATGACTCAAGATAGCCTCGGGTTGGCCGTTAAAACAGCAAATTCCAGTTTTAACAATTTTGAAAACATAAGTTTAAACAATTTTCTGGATCTATTCTTTATAAAATAATGATAGTTTGTTAATGGAAGGTGAAGTAAATGGTATTGAAATGCTTATTTGAAATTATTGAAGTTCAAAGATATTTCAAAATTTTATTTTTAAATAAAATTGTTTTACATTTAACTTGACAAAAAAATTGATTGAAAAGAAAATCAAATATTCAAAGTGTTAACTTAAAAACAAATTTATTTATAATGATTAAATAATGATTAAGAAATTAATAATTTGTAATTACTTTGTAATTGATAATTAATTAAAGAATACTTAATTATTAAAAGTAATTAAGATTTAATTAACCAACAACTAATAATTAATAAATTAAGATAATAAATTAAAGAATAATTAAGTAATAAAGTTAATTAAGATTTAATTAATTCATAGTTAAGTAAAATTAATCATTGATTTAAAATAATTAATAAAAATAAGTATGTGATTAATTCACTTAAATCACATTCACCTTAATTGAAGATGATTGACTATCATCGAATGTTGTGTACTAGATTGATATTTCTATCGTGATACTGTAATGATGTGAATTGCTTTGTGTTGAACTGTGATTCATGATTTGTTTCCATATGCATGTGACAACCCTTTTTCCCATAAAACGGCATTTAAACTTCGATGCGACAGGGAGTCGGATTCTGGTTAGTTATCTGAAACCCACATTGAACCCTAAATGTGAATCCTTGTAATTGATACACCCACATGTTTTAAAATTGAGCTCTCACTATTCGGATTAGCCGGGAGAGGACCTTTGTGTCATATAAACCATTACGAACAGTGATACGACGAAATTAATAGCATTTGAAGATGGTGGTTAAGACCGGGTGCCTTCGAAAACGATAGGATAACCTATCGAATGTCTCTGCACTGAGTTGCTCCGGTATAGAGATCTCCACATGTGATGGGGAGTCCGATCGGAATTGTCGATACCCGGATTTGCAAGGGCTTCTTCCTTTATTGGACGTAGTGCCTTCGGTTCTGCTCAAACCCGGAAAAGACTTGTATGGTTGTATGTCTAACACTACACATTGAGATATAAAGCAGATTTCTTTCAAATACATATCGGTTGGTGGCGGAGAATTTATTCTCTTAGCTTAACACCCTTATCTAAGAGTACGAGCTCAGAGGTTATGTAGTTCAAGGTTATCAACGATATACTCCCAATTTGGTAGTGTGGCATGCTAAGTGCTGCTGTGTGCTGATGATCATTTGTGATCAAAGCATGGCTTTCGTATAAAGCATAGCTTTGTGGACGAGACCTCATCGGACTTCACACCCTAGAAATTGTCGAAGCAGGAAAGATGCGGTAATGTTATGAGGGCCGTACCCTTTAGGGTATGTCATTTCCTTCTGGGAAAAGGTGGTATTATGGTATGGAGCCCAGATACTTTACCTATGTGGTTTCTGTAATCTCATTTACTACGTGGTAGTTCCTTTATGATAGAGGGCCCTAGGATAAAGGTCGCAAACAACCGGGAAATGGCATAGTCGTGTAGTAGTTACCTAGCAACAGAGGTAACTCGGCCTTGTGTTGGCAGAGAACTGGTTAAGTTCTCGGGACGTCTTCCAGAGGCGTACCCATGTGGCATAGGAAGTTCTTTAGCCTGACTATTTGTTGGAAATCCAAAGTAACAATACTAGCCCTGTACGGTTTTAGTTGCATAACCTGCCATGCAGCGCGTTGGTAACCTGCCACAAAACATGGCAGCTATAGTAGGCAGAGTATAATGGTACCTATGCTGGCTAAGATTAATATTATATTTTCGAAATGATTTTCTACACTATGCACTAGCAATAGTATCAAAGAAATTTTCCCTTATCAAGCATATTTTACTATCATAAGAAGAAATCTCCTCCAATACTACGATTGCATTGTGTGTAGGGCGGAAGGTCTTATGGTAGTTTCATTTTCCAAAAGCCTACCGGATTTTCTTTTATATAAATCTTTTTTTATTCAAAAGAAACTATTTTGTTTACTCATACCAGTCCCATGACTGACCCAGAGTTTATTATTTTTCCTAAACTCTGGGTGACCATAATTTCCACACGGGCAGCCTAGTAGCTGGTTTTCCATGTTTTGGTGTTAGCTATATTTTGAAGGCTATCGGTTTTTGGAGGCTTTTGTCTTAGAGATATTTTGAATACTTTTGGATCTCAAGGTGTTTAGTTTTGGAGGTTTGCTATCACTCTATTTCCTTGAAGATTTTTTGGCATATGATCACTTGTTGTTCTATTGTGATGTTCTATTTGAAGTTGTCATATATGTACAAAGATACTCTCATGTTGTAATGGATATTATGATGATGTTGTATCTGTGAGGTAATGCATGATATTCATTTTTTTTCTGCTTTTTTATATTCATCTAAGTTGTTATAAGCTCCATCCGACTGGAGTTTGATGTTTGAATCTTCGGCAGTCGAGTACAAGTGAGGTATTTGATGCCAATTTTCGAACATTTGATTTTGGGTCGTGACATGTGGTATCGGAGCTAAAGGTTGAGTAATAACTTTAGCCATGGAGTATAACACATTAGATGGCTCATTAGAAATAGGGTGAAGTATACCCTAGAATGAGCATAACCGATACCGAAACCCCAAATTTTCTTAGTCTATTTCCTTTAACTACTGATATTCCTTAAGATATCTCGTCCGAATATCTAAATCAACTTTCTTACTAATTATAGATAGTAAGGATGAACGGACGAAGAGGAAGAGCTGGAGGGCGAGGAAATGCCACAACACCTAGCCAAGTTCCCCCAATAGCAGAAGCAGCTTTATCTACTCAGCATCAGCCAAATCTGGCTGATTTATATAAGAGTTTCTCAAGGCTTGGTGGTAAGCTGTTCACCGGCAAGAAGTCGATTGTTGGGGCTCAACCACGGATCAGATCATGTGAAAGAATCTTTAAAGGACTAAAGCTGTAATACGATCAGATGCGACTCATAGCTTCTTGGCAACTTCAAGAAGAAGCCTTAGCATGGTGGGAAACAGTCACTGTAGATGATCTAGAAGACGAATTTGCTTGAGGGAGATTCAAAGAAGTATTTGAGAAGCGCTTTATGCCATCAGCAGGGATTTCTCAAATGTACCAAGAATTCATGGACTTAAAGCAGGGGAGTTTGTCATTCGAAGAGTATCTAAAAAAATTCAATGAATTGTCTCATTTCGGTCCAGAATTGGTGAACACATCTTTAAAGAAGAATGAAAGGTTCATTCGTGGGATGCATAAAAAGTTCCATGAAAGGATGACTGGCCACGTCAAAGAATCCTTTTCAGATTTGATTGATATGGGTTATAGATATGCTACACTTTACATGCAAGAAGCACCGGTGGAGAAAGGAAATTCGAGCAATCAAAATTGGAATAAGAGGAAATTGGGAGGCAAGAAACCATGGTAGGGTAAGGAGTAAAAGAAGAGCAATCAGGGAAGCACAACAGAGAATGTCACTTGCTTTAGTTGCTTAGAAAAGGGCCATTATTCGAGCAGATGTATGAAGCTTAAGAGACAAGTCAATCAATCCGTTCAAGCAAAGCCCATGAAATGTTATTATTGTCAGAAATTGGGACACGAAGTTAAAAACTGCCCGTCATGAAGCAAGCTTAGACAGCCTAGGTGTACATAGTCAAAGAAAAACCCGCATCTTCCAAAGCAGAAAAGGGGAAAGGAGTTCAGGAAGGTAACCTCACTATTTATGATAGCATCGTTAGAGTTCTATTTGACACAGGCGCTACACATAGTTTTATCCCTCAGCAAGCTATAAATGAATTGAATCTTGAACCTGATTTTATTAATGAGCCTATATGCGTAAAGAATCCAGTTGGAGGTCCCGAGAACCTTTGTCTTCGATGTAGAGACGTTCCTATCTCATATTCTTGTTACTATCGATCTCTTTGTACTTGATTTTAACGAGTTTGAAGTCATACTCGGAATGGATTGGCTAGCAAAATATGAAGCCAAATTGGATTGCAATAATCGATTGATTTCAATCAAAAACGAATTTGGAGATTCCATTGAGATTTCTTGTGAGGACTCTAGTCCTAAAAGAGAAGGGTTGATGTATAATTTGGGTTATCCCGAACCCTGTGTGGAGTACATAACCACTGTTAGAGATTTTCCAGACGTATTTAAAGAAGTGAAATCTTTACCTCCACATCGAGAAATAGAATTCAGAATTGACCTAGTACCCAATGCTCATCCTGTCGTTCACGCAAGTTGTAGGATGGCACCCAAGGAAAGGGTTGAATTAGTCAAGAAAACCAATGATTTATTAGAAAAAGGGTTAATTCGACCTAGTGTTTCTGAGTGGGGTTCAGCCGGCGTGTTTGTTGGGAAATCGGATGGATCTTTGAGATTGTGTGTGGATTACCACGATCTCAATAAGCTGACTCTCAAGAATAAATTTTCTCTACCTAGAATTGATGATCTATTTGATCAATTGCATGGTGCTCGTTTCTTTTTGAAGATGGATCTAGCCCAGGGGTTCCGTCAGCTACGAATCGCCGAAGTTTGTGTTCATTTGACCGCTTTCAGTGGTCCTAATATGTTCTACGAATGGTGAGTCATGCCTTTTGGACTAACCAATGCTCCAGCATACTTCGTAGATCTTATGACTCATGTGTTTCGAGAGATAATGAATAAATTTATTCTCGTGTTATATTTTGGTCTATTCCAAGACCGAAGAGGAGCATGCCGAGCATCATAAAATCGTTTTGGCGATATTGAGGAGAAATATTCTATTCGCCAAAATTTTCAAATGCCACTTTAGGGTCAAAGAAGTTAAATTTCTCGGCCATATTATTAATGAAGAAGGGATTTCTATTGAACCTAGCAAAATTTCCGCTATTATTGATTGGAGAAAATCGACTACACTAAAAGAAGTTCGAAGCTTTTTGGGTTTAGCAGGTTATTATCGGAAGTTTGTTCAGGACTTTTCTAAGAAAGCTAGTCCGTTGACTAAGCTAACAATGAAGAATGTAAAGTTCAATTGGACTCCGAAATGTGACGAAGCTTTTCAGGAGTTGAAGAAGAGATTAACCACCGCTCCTATTCTCGCTACTATCGACGGGAACCAGGGTTTATCTGTTTATACCGATGTTTGTGGTGAAAATTTGGGTGCAGTGTTAATACAGAATAGGAAGGTAATTACCTATGCGAGTAGACAGTTACGTCCTCATGAAAGAAATTGCCCAACCCATAATTTGGAGCTTTTAGCTGTTATCTTCGCTTTGAAAATATGGCGACATTATCTTCTGGGTAAGAATCTTTTCAGCTTTCCTAACAATTTTTGAATTTAATTTAACTTAACAAATATACTTATTGAACTCTCTTTCTTTAGGTGAAAAATTCGAATTATTCACCGACCAAAAATCTTTGAAATATCTCTTCACTCAGAAAGATTTAAATCTGCGACAACAACGTTGGTTGGAATTTTTGGCATCTTATGACCTAGACATTCTATATACGCTTGGAAAAGCCAATGTAGTTGCCGACGCCTTGTGTAGAAAGCATGCTATTCTTGCTCACCTTGTCATTGCTCCTACACTTCTTGAGAAAGTCGCCAGTAAATAAAAAGAAGATGAGGTTCTTCATTAAATTTATGAGAAAATGCATCGTGGTGAAAATACTAGTTTTGAAGTCGACGAAATTATAGTTATAAGATTGAAAGAAAGAATTTGTGTCCCGAACATTTCGGAATTGATACGTGAAGTTTTGGATGAATGCCACAAGTCCAAACTTTGCATCCATCCAGTAGTCAATAAAATGGATCGTGATATCAAAAGAACTCTCTTGTGGAAGACCATGACAAGGGACATATCTATATATGTGAGTTGTTGTGCTACCTGCCAACAAATCAAAATCAATCAAAAGAAAATGGAGGGTTTACTTCAGCCTTTAGAGGTACCCAAGTGGAAATGGGACCAAGTATCTATGGATTTCATCGACGGGTTGCTTCGTACACGGAAAGGCAATGAAGCAATTTGGGTCATTGTGGACCGTTTGACTAAGACGGCCCACTTCTTGCCAGTGAAATCTACCCGCACAGCAGCAAGTTTATCCAAGTTATACGTGAAAGAAATTGTCCATCTCCACGGCATTCCTAGCAGCATAGTGAGTGATAGTGATTCGATCTTCACTAGTAGATTTTGGGAGGCGTTTCAATACGCATTGGGAACAAAACTGAATTTCAGCACTTCTTATCACCCACAGTCTGATGGGAAGACTGAGAGGATTAACTGAATCTTAGAAGACTTATTATGTTCTTGTATACTTGATTTTGGTGGTTCTTGGGAGGACCATTTGCATCTGGTCATGTTCTCATATAACAATAGCTATCAAGCCAATATCGAGATGGCTCCTTTTGATGCTTTATATGGTTGTCCGTGTCGATCACCGGCATACTGGATTGAGGCAGGTGATAGACTCGTCATTGGACTGGATATGACTAAAGAAGCCACTGAAAAAGTTGATTTTATACAGAAGAAATTAAGGACGGCCAAAGTCGTCAAAAGAGTTATTATGGTCGTAGAAGAAGGGATTTAGAATTCCAGATTAGAGACTCTGTCTTTCTCAAACTATCTCCAATGCGAGGTGTATTAAGGTTTGGGAAGACCGATAAGCTGGAACCACAGTATATTGGCCCTTTTCCTATTCTGGAGAGAGGATCGACTCTTTAGCCTATTGAGTGCAGTTGCCTAGCCGGTTATCTGGCGTGCATGATGTGTTCCACATTTCTAACCTTCGGAAGTATGTGCACGATCTGGATTGTATTATTGAAGAAGCTGCTCAACAAGATCTCAACATCACTCCGAATTTAACAGTTAAAGGAGAACCGATAAAGATTGTGGATCGTGATGAAAAGCAATTGAGGAACAAAGTTGTGAAACAAGTTAAAGTACAGTGGAGTGGCGATCCAAAGGACTACACTTGGGAAACTGAAGATAATATGCAGAAATCATATCCCAATTGCAGAGTGGATATCTCGGCTTAAGCTGGTAAGCCATTCCTTTACTCTTTCTGAATTCATATATTCTTCGTTTGTTTTTCTCTCTCTTTCAAATTTCGAGGATGAAATTTTCTTAAGGGGGGATATCTGTAACATCCCTTTAAATTGGTAATATATTTAAAACTTTGAAATTTAATTTGAAAATAAATTGAAAAATCTCAAACAAATAAAATAAGTGATAATTTGTATGAATAAATTCCAAATTCTTTTGATTTAAAAAAAATTGAAATAATAAATGTTTTAAAAATCATTTGAATTTAAATTTTATATATATACTGCATACATGAGTAGATTTGAATGTATATATTGAAATTGAATTTAAATTGTACAAGTATCTGTATGAGTATAGAAATGGACATAAATGGTTATAATTCAAGTTGGATTGGAATTTGAATTTAAACTTAAAATAGATGTTTTAGAAAAATAAGTGGCATTTAAAATCATTAAGGTGTAATTTATATAATGTAAAGATTGGTTAAACCAACTCTTCTTTTAACATTTTATATATATATACACACACACAAATGAATAAGGGGTATATTTATTAATAAAGTGAATTTGATATAAAAATTTATTTTTAAATCCTTTTTTCTTTGTAAAATTACAAGTGTTAGACATGCATAAAGGAGATGGAGTAAAAATTAACATGTGTTGAGATCTCATGATTGTTTTTAACAAGTGACATTCAGTATAGTTGAATGAAAAAAATAATAAAATTTAAAATAACAAAAAAAATTTTAGCTTCTCATTTTAAATTATTTAGCCTCTCAAAAATTTGAAAAGAACAGTAAAAAGTTTTTGAGCATTTTAAACTTCAACACCCAAAGAAAAGAAAAAAATCAGAAAGCTTCAACATTTTCTTGGATTCAAAGTAAAAATCTGATGATCTTCATAAACATTAAGTGGTAGTTTTAAAATTCCATCTCTTAGGTAAACTTTAAACTATATAGTTTAGTGAATGTGTAGTTTTAAAATCAAGTTTTAGCACAAACAAATTCAAACTACAGATTAGTATAAACAAAGCTTCAGTTTTGGCCAGAAACAGTGCAGGGATTCTCTGAAGTAAATTAAGGCAAGTGAACTTTTCTTTTTAAAAATTTTAATTTGAATTTGTTAAACAGTAATAAAGAAAGAATTAACCAATTGAATTAATCAGTTGCAGGAAAGAAATCAGGTTTCAAAGACTAAATTTATTTCTGGACTTCAAGTAGTAGAAAAAAAATATCTTTCCCTGTTGTAGAAGGAATTCAAACTGTAAGTAAAGCTTGGATTTTTGTTTGTCATTGATGAACTGAATAAACAAATAAAACAAAGAATAACCAAAGATATGTACTTACAAGTAGAAGATTTAAGTTTCAAGATTAAAGGAGAAATTCCAGGCTTCCATCCTTATTTTTAAACAGTCAGGAGCTTTTTGTTCAAACTGTGTCAGGTGAGTGAACTTCTGTCTAATCCAATTTTTTGTTGTTGTTTGTATGCCTGAATTGATGTTGAAAACCTTTGTATGCAAACAAATTTGTGTGCTTGTTTTTTTTTTTTTGCCTGGGAATGTTTATATACAGGGTTTCATCCCTGTTCTTCTTAGCCTCTGGTTTACAGAGTAAACCATGCCAAACTTAAACCCCGCTCTCTCTGTTTTCTATTGGAATTGAATGGTAAACAATTCAAAGTGTTTGTTTTAAACATGCATTATGTTTTAGTAATAAATCAACGAAAAGTAATATAGTTTCTTTTCTAGAAAATGTGAAAACACAGCCACCATTTAAATTATGTAGAAATTCGAACATATAGATTTTAATTTCAGTAATGCTATCTGAATCACCCTTGAAAATAATGATTTTAGAAAGTGAAATCCAAATTTTCATAATGTTTTTAATGAGAAATTGGGGTTGATCAGAAAAGTGAAATTTTGTCAAATTATGATGAACTAAGCATTTGTGGGCCTCGAGATCATCGTCGCAGCTAGCTTGATGGTTTGTAATCCTTAGAAAAATATAGGTTGAATTTTTAAATCATTATGTTGTTGATTCGAGATCGAATTACTGTTAAAAACCCATTTCTGTTCGCAATTGAAAACGAAGGTGCCACGTCGTCGTTAGGTGATCGGACTTCATGCTACCAGTGCCAATCTCGACATCCTTCATAGATGAAGCCTCGGTCGAGTTTTGGTGGCCTCTGATGGACAGAGGAGGTGGGGCGAGGCCATTTTCTGGTGATGGGTTTCGATTGAGTACGGGTCGTGGAGCTCGATTTCGATCGTGGCGATGGTTCGTGCTTTAGGGTGGGTCGATGGGTCGAGAACTTAGTCATCGACCTGACGATGGTTAAAGCTTCGACCAGTGATGACCGAGATGGTGTGCAACATGCGCACGGTCTCGTTGTATCAGCAGTTTGTTTTTTGAAGGGATGATGTTTGACTCGAAGTACAACATGGGGATTTAGGGAGAAGACTCGAAGCCATGGTCGTGTCGTTTTGTGTTGCACTGAGTCACTCAAAAACTTAAACAAATTTTAGTGAAAAAAATTTTATGCGGGTCGATTTGGGTAAAAACTCGAAGCGCGCGCATTTTCACTCGGGGATGACTCGAGACAGCCTCGGGTTGGCCGCTAAAACAGCAAATTCCAATTTTAAAATTTTTGAAAACATAAGTTTAATCAATTTTTTGAATCTATTCTTTATAAAATAATGATAGTTTGTTAATGGAAGGTGAAGCAAATGGTATTGAAATGATTATTTGAAATTATTGAAGTTCAAACATATTTCAAATTCTTATTTTTAAATAAAATTGTTTTAGATTTAACTTAATAGAAAAATTGATTGAGAAGTAAATCAAATATTCAAAGTGTTAACTTAAAAAAAAAATTATTTATAATGATTCAATGATGATTGAGCGATTAATGATTTGTAATTACTTTGTAATTGATAATTAATTAAAGAATAATTGATTATTAAAAGTATAAGATAACAATTAATAATTAATAAATTAAGATAATTAATTAAAGAATAACTAAGTAATAAAGTTAATTAAGATTTAATTAATTCATAGTTAAGTAAAATTAATCATTGATTTAAAATAATTAATAAAAATAAGTATGTGGTTAATTCACTTAAATCATATTCACCTTAATTGAAGACGATTGACTCTCATCAAATGTTATGTACTGGATTGGTAATTCTGTTGTGATACTGTAATGATGTGAATTGCTTTGTGCTGAAATGTGATTCGTGATTTTTTTCTATATGTATGTGAAAACCCTTTTTCCCGTAAAACGGCATTTAATCTTCGATGCGACAGGGAGTCGGATTCCAGTTAGTTATCCAAAACCCACATCGAACCATGAATGTGAATCCTTGTAATTGATACACCCACATTTTTAAAATTGAGCGCTCACTATTCGGATTAGCCAAGAGAGGACATTTGTGTCATATAACCCATTCCGAATGGTGAAACGACAAAATTAATAGCATCTGGAGACAGCGGTGAAGACTGGGTGTCCTTGAAAACGATAGGATTACCTATCGAATGTCTCTGCACTAAGTTGCTCTGGTATAGAGATCTCCACATGTGATGGGGAGTCCAATCGGAATTGTGGATACCCGGATTTGCAAGAGCTTCTTCCTTTATTGGATGAAGTGCCTTTGGTTCTGTTCGAACCCAGAACAAACTCGTATGGTTGTATGTCTGACAATATACCTTGAGATATAAAGCATATTTCTTTCACATACATATCTGTTGGTGGTGGAGAATTTATTCTCTTAGCTTAACACCCTTCTCTGAGACGTACGAGCTCAGAGGTTATGTAGTTGAAGGTTATCAGCGATATACTCCCAATTTTAATAGTGTGGCATGCTAAGTGCTGTTGTATGTTGATGATCATTTGTTGATCATTTATGATCAAAGCATGGCTTTTGTATAAACCTTAGCTTTGTGGACGAGACCTCATCAGACCTCACACCTCGAAAATGGTCGAAACAGGAAAGATGCGGCAAGGTTATAAGGGTCGCACCTTTTAAGGTATGTCATTTCCTTATGGAAAAAGGTGGTATTATGGTATAGAGCCCAGATATTTTGCCTATGTGGTTGTTGCAATCTCATTTACTACGTGGTTGTTGCTTTATGATAGACTTCCCTCGGATAAAGGTCGTAAACGAACGGGGAATGGCGTAGTCGTGTAGTAGTTACATAGTTACAGAGGTAACTTGGCCTTGTGTTGGCAGAGAACTAGTTAAGTTCTCGGGACGTCCCTCTAGAGGCGTACCCATGTGGCATAGGAAGTTCCTTAGCCTGACCATTTGTTGGAAATCCAAAGAAACAATACGAGCCATGTACGGTTTTACTTGTATAACCTACCATGCAGCGTGGCGGTAACCTGCCACAAAACATGGCAGCTATAGTTGGCATAGTATAATGGTACCTATGCTGGCTAAGATTAATATTATATTTTCGAAATGATTTTCTACACTATGCACCAGTAATAGTATCAAAAAAAAATTCTCGTATCAAGCATATTTGACTATCATAAGAAGAAATCTCCTCCAATTCTGTGATTGCATTGTGTGTGTGGCGGGAGGTCTTATGGTAGTTTCATTTTCCAAAAGCATACCGGATTTTCTTTTATATAAATCTTGTTTTATTTAAAAGCAACTATTTTTGTTTACTCATACTAGTCCCATGACTGACCCGGAGTTTATTGTTTTTCCTAAACTCTGGGTGCCTATAATTTCAGCGCGGGCAGCCTAGCAGCAGGTTTTTCGTGTTTTGGTGTTAGCTATAATTTGGAGGCTATCGGTTTTTGGAGGCTTTTGTCTTAGAGATATTTTGAAAGCTTTTGGATCTCAAGGTGATAAGTTTTGGAGGTTCTCTATCACTCTATTTCCTTGAAGACTTTTTGGCATATGATCACTTGTTGTTCTATTGTAATGTTCTATTTGAAGTTGTGATATATGTATAAAGATACTCTGATGTTGTAATGGATATTATGATGATGTTGTATCTGTGATGTAAAGCGTGATATTCATTTTGTTTCCGCTGTTTTATATTCATCTAATGCTGTTATAAGCTCCATCCGACTGGAGTTCAATGTTTGAATCTTAGGCAGTCGAGTACAAGTGAGGTATTTGATGCCAATTTTCGAACATTGGATTTCGGGTCGTGACATATATCTACCATGATTACATGTTGCTTACCTTACATGCTCAACCAAAACAAGTAGCCTTAATTTTTGACTTATATATGCATCAGTCATATGTCTTCATGCATCACCCCAACTAACACATATCCGCATTCTTATATTAAAAATCTCTCTCATGCTCACTTACATCACTACTGCGTCACTTTTCTTATGTTCTTTGGAAGTATGTAGAAATAGTAGACACGTCTGCTTCATTTTCGTTTGAACACAAGGTGCTATTTCTATTATAATAATACATCGAAATAATTTATTGATATCAAAAATATTTATAGTATAACAAAATTTAACAAATGAATGCAATAAGAATGCACGTTATTCGCAAATTAAAACATGATATTTACATTCCCAATAATTAGTGCTGCTCTCCAAAAAAATCTAGTTTTAGAATTCTCCTTGAGTAACACATTAAAGTATGTAAGTACTCCAATGCACAATATCTTACTAAGTAAAAACAAGGAATATTAACAAAAAGCACCAAGGTTTTCCTAAAAGTAACTTAAGAGCATTCCCTTCCTCAAATAGTCTAAAAAAATAATACTAATTATTAAGCGATTAATTATCAACTCTAATTAGGCGAACTACATATGTATTAAAAAAGTTATCAGCGCACTAATATTCTCAATAAATTATTCTAATTTAAACAGTATCTCAAATCCAAACAAAGCAGTTGTCACATAACCTCCCATAAGATACGAGAAGAGGTGATGCAAGCAGGCACTTTTACTGATTCCATAACCAGCGCATGCATCAAATAAATTCTATATAGCACACCAACTTAAGAGTAGGAAATACAGAAAAAAGAACAAACTTTGAAAGAAAAAATAAACCAAAATACATCAAAATTTATTTTTAAACCAAAACAAATGCTAAAAAGACTATAGCTAGCATTATATTCAATTTTATATTATACAAAATATTAGTTATAAATAAGATTGTTTTCCCATTTAATTAAAACTTACCGTCATTCAATTAATTTTTTTTCATAATAACATCTTTTTTCCTGTTATTTTTATAATGATCACAAACTTTAATTATCCATCGATCAGTGTATGCCATATGTTTACTATTGATTATCCATTAATCAATGGATGTTGCTTTTACCTACTGCAAATTACCTCAACTAAAGTATAGTCATAATTGATCAAATTGAGTTTACACCCATCTACAGTCATTGTCTCAAAATTACATATTACAATAGTTATATTTAGATGTGAAATGATCCTAGAAAGTAATATAATTTGCATCATCCATCAGGTTTCCAAAATAAACCTACCATTGAAACAACCGACTCTGAATTTGCTGTAATCTAATTAGCGTATAACAATTGAATTAGACGATGATCATATTTGCCAAAACGTAACATCTTATCTCATGTGCATAGAATCCCCCAACTTTAGTTGGTCATTAAACTTACAATACAAACTGAAAAAAAGTATTACAAAAGTATAGTTTATTTACAAAGCAACATTTTATTACTATTTTGTGCCATTAAAGAAATCTAACTTAAGGAGACCTACACATAAATGCATTTACTTCAAAGAGTAACTTAAAAAATCATGTTTGCTTCCAGTTACATTAATACCTGCCTGTACGATGATCCAATTACATTAAAGCAGTAATAATAGAGTTTAAATCCAATTACATTATCAAATATATCCACACCAATAAACAAATATCAAAATTTCGCTTATACTTACTGTCACGGGCCGTGCCAGTTGCGACCGGTAGGCTATGCAACCATCTCAGCCCCACCGTGGCAGACATTGGTACCTCGAATTTGCTTTTACAGCCATCCTCTCGATTCGCTACCAACCCAAAGCCTTATACTACCTCAAAGGGACATGTAGGGGTAAGAATCTCCTGTTTGCCACCAAACGTGAAGCGAGAACCCCCTATCATGCTGTAATGAAGCAAACCCAATCCCGGTCTTACTGAAATCCAAACGTATCTTAAAGGCCACTTTGCTTAAAGGTTTAAACAATTCATTTCAATACAATACTTGAATTCACACCACATTAACACAGATAAATATCACACATTTATCAATGATATGTCCAATATCACATCACAGAATATCACAGAATATTATCCAATAGATATCAATCAATTCGGATATTCTACTCAAACAATCATCCATAAGCAACAATTATTAATCCTTATTATAATTAATTAATGATCCTTAATTAATTATTTGTTTATCCTTAACTATTAATTAATTAAATCTTAATCTCTTGAATAAATTTATGGTTAATAATGATTAATTATGACATTTTTTAATATAAGTTTATATATGGGATTATCTGTTGTTCTCTGATGTGTTTTACATTTGAGTTGTTGTATTTTGTTCTGGTAGATCCTATAGCCAGCTATGACTTTGTATTAAGTGTTTATTGGATATGTCAATCCACTTGAGTCAGGAAAAAAATATGGCATTGTCGATGTATTCAATAGATATTTAAGACAAGGCTACAGATGGTTGCTCCTATCCAGCCCTATTCTTTGCATTAGCAGACAGTATTACCCAGAGATACTCTTTGTTAATGTGGGTCTCGGGGTGCGGCGTCACAACTTGGTAACTACTTTCATCATCCGAGTCAGAAAATTTCCCTTTGTCCCTTTTTTCATCTTTTGTTGTTATTTTTTATATTTATATTGTTGCAATGACAAGACTGTTAAGTTTAAAGGCTTAAATTTGTGATGGATGGAAATTTGTGATCATATTTATTATGGTATTTTTTTTTCAATTTTATGGATCCGTTCGATCTTGCTTTTAGTTTCGTTTTGGTTTGCTTCTCATAAATTTCTTCAGTGCCGTGATATGTGCTTTGTGTTCACGTAATCAAAAAATGTTTATACCAATATAGAGCAGTCTTCAGATCTCTTGTTGAAGGGATAATGTCGAATTTTGATTTTTTTTCCTCCTTTTCTTCTAACTAAATTTAGTTTTCCCAAGCTTTAATTTGTTATTTCAACAATTTTTTTTCAATGTTTTAGATTCATCTTTTACGTACCATTGAATGCTTTATTTATAAAGTTACTATTTGTGTTATATTGGATTGGAAATCACCATAGTATGATCATTTCTATTGTGCTGCAACTTTACTTTGTCAAAAGATGTTTAATTAATGGGACTAAAAGAAAAATTGGTCTTGGTTTGGATTAATTTTTCTTTTGTGCCATTGCTATTTTCTAATACTCTATCACTGCCTTAGTTTTTTTCCAATTGTTTTGTTCATTACAGTTGATTCACCTATTATTTTGAATCTTTTTTAAAGATGGATTTTACATGTGCTGCAAGAAGAAATGTTAGATTACGGAGAAAAAAGCGAAATGTGTGTAATGTTTAATACTCTCGTTTTTTTCTATTTTGTTTATATTTTTCCAATTTATAAGGGGAAGTTTCAAGAAGATACCTATTTATAAGGGCATCTCCAATAGGTTCATTGTTGAATATTCAGCCCGTAGAATATTTAGCCCCTGAACCTGCAGTGGGCTCCCTATGGCGGGGCGTCCATTTAATGGGCGCCTGATATTCAGGCGCACATTTTATGAGCGCCTAATCAATAGGCGCCCATAAAATAGGCGCCTGCACTTCCCCCTTTTTAACCCCCTTCCTCCCCTTCCCTCCTCACTTTCTACCTCATTTCCATTTTTTTAATTATAAAAGCTAAACGAAATGTCGCCGCGTCCAACCAAAATCGCCCAAAGAATGGTTCACAGACATCTTGAGGAGCAAGTTGGACCGTTGCACGTTCCGCCACCACCTGAGTCTCACCATACGATCTACGTGTACTACACGAGCTGCCAGATGGTTATCGGCATGGAGCCGAAACCGATTTGACGACCTTAATTGTATAAATTGCAAATTAATATAATTGGTTATTTTACTATGTACATCACAAACTCATATTAAGTAACCGTTATCGTATCAAAAATTATTAATTCATAAATTATCTACAGGACTACTACATTCACTATCGGGGTTGTTGGGCAAAGTGCATTACCCAGTTTTATGACTCTCTTCTCGGTCCTATTATTGAGAGGCTACAGGCTAGCCCTTTTGGTCTTTTTTTGTCGATTAGGCATGTTCAGTTCTTTGATCGACCTCTCATTCAAGCATTAGCTGAGAGGTGGTGGCCCACCACGCGTCCGTTTCATTTTTTTGATTTTGAGCTTGGTATCAACCCAGTTGATTTCTACATGTTCACTGGCATTTAGATTGGATGACATGGTCTTCGACCTTTTCCAGTTGATGATTTATACGAGTCTCCCAATCTGTTTACTATTTTTTTAACACTGACAGATGTTACCTGCGTCACTAGTGGTTCTATTAAGTTGACTTACCTACAACAGTACATCATCGGTTATATAGCTAGAGCCGATATGATGGATGTAGTTACTAGAGCATTTATGCTGTACCCGTTTGGTTCGACCTTTTTTTGAACCAAAAAGTAAGGCTAGACTAGGCTATTTAGCATCTCTTGCCAGATTAGACCAGCTGCATACTATTGACTGGGGCACAACGATATTAGGCACCCATTATACCGCTCTAGATTCATTTGCGCTTGGCGATGTCAAGCAGATGTATGTTTTTTGGTATATTTTGCCATTATGGTACTACGAGTACACGTCAAACATGCATCCCCGCATCCAGGACATGGCTATTCAGGCTGCTGAGCAGTATGCCTAGGATGAGACGATGGGAGACAATGTAGTACTTACATCATGTGCCATTAGGTGTACAGCCTGACTTGATGGAGGCTAGGTCACAACTTGATATGCGTAGTCGAGGTAACATCATTCGGACTCCTTGGGCCTTACATTGGACTCATCTAGCAGATGCAGGTCTCCTGGTGGACGACCATCCCTTGATGTTGGCGTATTCACTATCTAGGCATAGGGTTGCTTTTCATACACCTACATTTATGCCTATGTGGTATTTGGGAGAGAGATGTGCTTATTAGATTACGGGTGATCGTCGTATACCATATGATATTTTATCTTGCGAGGATATGTTTGGTAGATATAGGTTTATTGGCGATCGGTACTTAGATGTTCTACAATAGGCTGGGTGGGTGGATAGTAGCACTTTCTTCATCGATGGGGATTATGATGCTTATTGGGCTGCAGTAGCACCCCGTAGATTCATCGTACCAGATTATGTTCGTGGGGTCAACTCTAATCATATAGGACCTCAAGTGGCAGCCGGTAGAGTTCATGTACTACAGGTTTTATTTGACGAGATTCCGTCATAGTTCTCCTAGACTCCCATGTAGTTTCAGCGTGATACTACTTTTAGAGCATATGACGTGGCAGGTACTTTGATTGAGCATCCTTTAGTCTTTCCAAATAACCTCGACTATCCTGGTGTGCCTTCAGTCGGGTTATATCCTTTGTATGAGGTACGTTTGTTGTTTATTGCCAATTTTTCATTTATTTTATGCTTATTTTCTTACTATGTCAAATATCATTTTTATGCAGTATGCTTCTACATAGGACCAGGCCAGTGTTTCACTTGGTGTATTTCGCGATATGACTCTTGCACACACACACACCATGAATGATATGTGCATGCAGCATACATAGATGCTAGAGGTGCAGATTAATTATTTATCAGCTAGACTTGTTGTATATGAGCCTTTCGGATCACGCTAGAGGAGATGCTGGTCCCAGTGGGTATGATGCTGGTCCCAGTGGGTATGAGGATGATGGGGATGATGAGGACGAGAGGGAGGATGGTGATAGGGATGACGATGATGATGAGGGAGATGATGATGCTGGTGATGGGGATGATGATGATGACGATGACGGAGATGATGATGATGATGGGATGATGGTGATGATGCTGACGACGATGACGTTGCATCGCTTTAGTTGTATACCTTTTAGTTTATGCATAGTAGACATTTTATTATATGTTGCAATTCCTATAGATTATGTACTTATTTCATTATTTGAGTATACTATTTATTCTTTATGTTTATATACTTCCACTTTCTTGGATTTTGGATGATAATGTTCGAGTATACTATGAATTCTACAGGTTTGTGTATACTGTGAATTATATATGTTTGTGTATGATGCGAATTCTATATGTTTGTGTATACTTATAAGCATCAACTAGTTACATATAAACATAAAAAAACTACGAGTGACATTAGAATTGAAGATATACGAACATAAAACGCTGATAAAAAACGATACAGTACTAATAGACCACAAATATGAAGAAACTAGACGTGACGGTCAAACTACAACTCCTGTAAAGGAAGTCTAAGACGTCTTATCTCTTGTTCTAGTTTGTTTGCATAAGTTATGTCCCTTGGACATAAAGGATCATCCAACCATTCTGCGTAATTGCAACCATTCATCCAGAATTGTCATAGTTTATTCGACGTCCAATATTTTCCCCATCCGCACGTACTATAACTTCAACTTCATACCCGCACTGACAACAACTAGGTGCGATTCTACTTCTTTATTAGTGGGAGGTTGAACTACTTGAACCTGGTTTTCAGGTTGATCATATGCCATACAAACAACATGTTGTTCGTATGGTGGTTCAACCACTTCTTGAAGTCTCTCAAGGTTTTGAAACTGACCACGGACATCTTCATAGTGTTGTTCTTGATAATCGATAAGCCAATCCTCATAAGTATTTGGACTTTTCATAGGCATGTAACTTGCATCTGAATCGATTAAAGAAGTCCAAGAAGGCATTGCGATGAAGAATTTATTGTTGTGAGTGAGGAAGAAGATGATTATGAATGATGAATAAGTAAATCAGAAAGAGCATACATAAACGAACATTACACTTGTGCTACCACTACTTTTGATCTGACAACAAACAATACCCAAGAGCATATATAAACAAACATTACACATGTGCAACCGCACTCCGTTCATTGCCCATGTGCTACCACTAATTCTGATCTGACAACAACAACGGACATTATTATTTGAAAAGACAATTTCAGAAAGCTCTCGACACATTAACGAACATTACATAACCAACTAGCAATACTGTTATCTTAAGGCCATCCAAATCTTTCTAGTCAATTTTGGCGTACAAAGTACGCACATGGGAAATGAAAGGAATGTGATATTTTAAATTGTATCGACCGTCATTAGTCGAACGTGTAGTCTCAACATGTTTTCCGATATCACCTCATTAATAATCTTTGTGTAACACGTGCATGCCCTAATAAAGTTTCTGTATGCAGTCCTGACCTCTTCAGACGTACGTCTGACTTGACATCCCACGTCGTTGTTGTAAAGTTCAACCAGAGTGTCCTAAAAATGAATTACCATTGACTCCTGATTATCGAACATCTCATCGGTTTGTATGCAGTATTTCATAAGCAACTTCAATTCATGAGATGTAAATGTCATGTTGGAAAATGTAGTTTGAATGATGTTAAGTTTTTAAATGATTTAAACGGATAACGATTTGTGAATTTATATAGTGGATGTTCCTTCTCTCCACTCAACAAAGCAGAGAATCTTGACTGACAAATAAACGTGGCTACACTAAGTGATTTGACGACACACATACCTACCTTCTCTCCACTCAACAAAGCAGAGAATCTTGACCGGCAAATGAACGTGGCTACAATACGTGATTTGATCGCACATCTACCCACCTTCTCTCCACACAACAAAGTAGAGAATCTTGATCGGCAAATGAATGTGGCTACAATACGTGATTTGACCGCACACTAACCCACCTTCTCTCCACTCAACAAAGCAGAGAACCTTGACTGGAAAATGAACGTGGCTACAGTACGTGATTTGGTCGCACAACTGACCCACCTTCTCTTCACTCAACAAAGTAGAGAATCTTGACTGGAAAATGAACGTGGCTATAGTTCGTGATTTGACCACACACTTACCCACCTTCTCTCCACTCAAGAATTAGTCATATATATAACCATATGGATCTCATACTTGTTCACCATAATTTAGTCTAAAAACATTCAAATATCAAATAACTACCCTCGAATGTCAAACAGTATCTGAAAATTTACTAAAAGCTATATTGCTATGCGACAGTGATGCAGCGCATCACGAGATACGCTAGAGTCGCGACCTAACTCGAGCGGGTTAGCACACCAACGACCTAACGGGTTATGCTTTAAGCCGTTCAAGCGACCTATTGTGTTAGTGCTTAAGTCGCGCCATTTTAGGTCGCAAGCGAGCCATGTTGACCGACCAAGCGAAGGTAGCGACCCTTATATCGCTCAGGATCCATAGGTCGCTCAAGCGGGATATACAACCTAACCAGTTAAGCTGCAGTTTCTTTATGTTGCATTGCCTTAGGTCGATTCTGAGGATAAGTCGCTCAAGCTGTAGTGTTTTCTTAAGTCGCTCCAGAATGTCGCTTCAGTAAGTCGCACAACCTTATGTCGCTGTCGTGATTTCTTTAGTTCGCTCAGGATATTGTGATGTAAATATTGTTAAATCGTATGTTGTTATTGTTAAGTCGCATAATATTGAGTCGCTTGATGTGTTGTAATTCGTAATGTTCTTAGGTCGTGTGTTGTTTGTCCTTGAGTTGTAAGTCATAGGTCGTATGCATTGTTGTAATTTTTGTTATGTTGTAAGTCACCAGCAGATGGAATCATAGGTCGCGTCTGTTAGGTCGCCAGTGCTGTATGTTGTAACCCTATAAATAGGGGTGTAGTGTCACTTGTAAAGGTTGTTGATTTTGAATAAACTTTTGAGTGCTTTGTGCCTCTTTCAAAATTGAAAGTTGAGTGTGAGCTCATTTCTCCATCTTCGGTTATTCGAGTGCGCTCGAATCAATGAACTTGAAGCCGATCCACGGAATCTTGTGCGCAAGATCAACGTCGAAGAATCGTAGATCTTCTAACGCGGTATCGTGCGCGATCAACGTGTGGAAGATAGTTAGAATCTGGTATCTCGAGAGATCAACGGATTTGGGCACTTATCTTGGGTAACATCAATCCATCGATTCATCTTTGTTTCATTCCATCGTTGTTTTGTTGTTGTTGCATCATTTGGTAACTACTTGTATTATCCGTTGCGTCAAATTGGTATCAGAGCTAGTAAAAGCTTAGTCAAAGCTAGATCCGAGCTAAGTAAGAGCCAAGCCGAGTTAAATCAGTGAGTGTCGAGACGAGCTAAGTCAGGGCCGAAGTTAAGTCGAATCCGAGTTAAAGTTAGTTTGGAGTTTGTTGATGATCATGCTACCTAGACGTGCTAATCATCATTAGAATGTTGTAGATGTGTATCGAAGAAAAGAAGTTGAACAGATGGAGCAGCGTATCAATGAGAAGTTCAATGAAGGTATTGAGAAGTTAGAGAAGTTAATGAAAGACATGAACCAAAGTCAAAGGAGAACTTCACCAGTTTCGAGCCATGGTGGAAACCGGGTTTCGCCATCAATTTCGAGAGAAAGAAGAATGTCACCACTGTCTTATCGAGATAGGAGAGAATCATTAGTTTCAATAAGGCGAGAACATCATGAATACAGAAATGAAGAGAGAAGAACTCCACATGAGTTTGGAGATGAGCCATATCGTGATGCAGAAAGACATAGTGGAAGAGATATGCGTGATCGTAGAGATGTTGACGGTCGAGATCGATATCGAAGTACATTTGATTGTGATGAAGATGGTGATAGAAGTAGTATTCATTATCGAGATCGAGACCAAGTATGAAGTCAGTATCAGGATGTAGAAGAAGATCGTCGATGGGAGTCAGGGATGAAAACAGAGATTCCAGAATTCAAAGGAGGAATGATAGCGGAAGAGTTTCTGGATTGGTTATGAAATGTTGAATAAATTTTTGACTTCAAGGAAGTACCCGAGCATCGTAGAGTTAACTTGGTTGCTACACGATTGAGGGAAAGAGCTATGGCGTGGTAGCAACAGACTAAACTTACACGGGAAAGAATGGGAAAGTCGAGGATTGTTTCATGGGAAAAGATGAAGAAGTTGGTGAAGGCTACTTTCTTGCCTTATAATTATCAGTCTCTTATGTATCAGCGCTTATAGAATTTGAGACAAGGAACAAAGTCGGTAAATGATTATGCAGATGAGTTTTATCAACTGATTGCTAGAAATAATATCATGGAAACGGAGGAACAGTTGACATCTAGATTTGTTGGAGGATTGAGAATGCAAATTTAAGATATGGTAAATTTGTTTGATCCAAGATCCATTACTGAAGCACACCAGAAGGCTCTAGCTTGGGAGAAGCAAGGTAGAAGAGGAGGAGGCGCGCTTACAAGTTCGATCAATCAGGTGAAAGGGACTAGTAGCAATACTAATGTTTCCAAGGCTGTTAGTAAACCGGTTATCAATGAGGTTGTTAAAACCAAGGTCAACAACAATTTCTAGTGTTATAATTGTAAGGAGTTTGGTCATAAGAGCAATGAATGCCCGAGGCCTAAGAAGCGAGTGATGGTTGCTGAGGTTGAGGATGCAGAAATAGAATGTTCTAATTCACCACAAGTTGAGGAGGAAGAAGAATTATTGACGGGAGACGAGGGATATTCTTTAATGATGAGGAGATCTTGCTTGACGCCAAAGTAGGAAGAGGAGACTAGTTGGTTGAGGAGTAATATTTTTCAGTCGGCGTGCACTATTTTGGAAAGGGTTTGTAAGTTTGTTATCGATGCAGGAAGTTGTGATGTTCATCTCTACAGAAGCTGTAAAGAAGTTAGCGTTAAAGACAGAGAAGCAACCCAAACCCTACAAATTAGCTTGGTTGAGGAAAGGTGGGGAAGTGAAGGTTAGTCGAAGAGCTTGTGTAACTTTTTTCATCGGAAAGAAGTATAAGGATGAAATTTGGTGTGACGTGGTAGATATGGATGTATGTCATTTGTTGTTGGGGAGACCGTGGCAATTCGATAGAGCCGTGCAACACGATGGGAGGACTAACTGCTATAGTTTCATGTTCGAGGGCACTAGAATCACTTTAATTCCTAAAAAGCGAAAAAAAGTGAAAAAAAGTTAGAGGAAATCGAAGAACTAAAGACTCTGTTATCTTTGAAGGAGTTTGTCAAAGAAGTAGAGGATGGGCCTGACGTATTTCTATTGATTGGACATGAAAGTAGTGAAACGGTTGAAGTTCCTGAGGAAGTTAAACAAGTGTTTAAAGAATTTTAAGATGTGTTTCCTAAAGAATTACCAAAAGAGTTACCACCGTTGAGAGACATACAACATCAGATTGATCTAGTTCCGGGAGCTGTGTTACCACATAAACCACATTATAGAATGAGTCCAAAGGAGCACGAAGAGTTGAGAAGCTAGGTGGAGGAGTTACTTGAACAAAGGCGCGTACAAGAAAGTTTAAGTCCTTGTGCAGTACCAGCCTTGTTAGTACCAAAGAAGGATGGAACTTGGAGAATGTGTACGGATAGTCGAGCACTAAACAAGATTACAGTGAGGTACAGATTTCCGATGCCACGATTGGATGACTTGTTAGATCAGCTGAGTGGAGCTGCTATCTTTTCAAAGATTGATCTGAAGAGTGGGTATCATCAGATTCGAATTCGACCAGGGGATGAATGGAAGAAAGCCTTCAGGACATGGGAGGGGTTGTATGAATGGTTGGTCATGCCATTTGGACTTTCGAATGCACCTAGCACTTTTATACGAGTAATGAATCAGATCTTTCGACCGTTTATTGAAAAGTTCGTGGTGGTATACTTTGATGATATATTGATATATAAAGGAAGCACAGAGGAACATCTACAAAATTTGTGGGAAGCGTTGATGATCCTTCGTCAGGAGCGATTTTACACGGTAAGAAAGAAGTGCATGTTCGTGACACACAGTGTTTTGTTCTTGGGGGCATGTGTTGTCTGAGGAAGGTATCCATGTGGATCAAAGTAAAGTTGAAGCAAACAAGGATTAGCTACAACCCAGAACTATAACTGAAGTGAGAAGTTTTCATGGGTTAGCATCATTCTATTGAAGGTTTATTCCACATTTCAATAGCGTAATGGCACCGGTGACAGATTGTATGAAAAGAAAGCAATTTGTGTGGAATGAAGCGGCTGATTCTGCTTTTCAACAGATCAAGACACTTTTGACTACGACACCAATTCTTAGATATCCAGACTTTCAGTTACTCTTTGAGATGGATGCTGATGCATCCATAGTTGGAATTGGTGGAGTGTTAAGTCAAAGGGGACGTCCAATTGCTTATTTTAGCGAGAAACTTCTAGAGCCAAGACAAGATACAATACCTATGACTTGGAGTTCTATGCTATTGTCCAAGCCATAAAGCATTTGAGACACTACTTGTTTTATAAGGATTTTGGGTTGTATACTGATCATGATGTAGTGAAACATTTGCAGGGACATGATAAGATTGCAACCAGGCATGCTTCATGGATCGCATACTTGCAACAGTTTACCTTTGTTGTAAAGCATAAGTCGGGAGTTACAAATCGTGTGGAAGATGCATTGAGTAGAAGAAATCATTTGTTCACTACGATGAGAGTTGAAGTAGCGGGGTTTAATGTACTTCCAGAATTGTTTGTTGAGGATCCTTACTTTGCTAAGATTGTAGATGAATTCGAGAAAGGGAAGACGGATGAGTATGTGCTGGTAGATGGTTTTCTATTCAAAGGAAATCGATTGTGTATACCAGAGTGCAGTTTGCGAATGAAGATTGTGAAGGAATTTCATGAAGATGGTCATGTGGGAAGAGATGTACCTTGCAGTTGATTTCTCAATCATATTTTTGGCCTTCCATGAGGAAAGAAGTTGAAAGATTTGTGCAAAGATGTCACATATGTCAAGTTTCCAAAGGGACAGCTACGAATGCAGGATTGTATATGCCATTGCCCGTGCCTACTAGACCATGGGTTGATATTAACATGGATTTTGTTTGGGGTTTGCCAAGAACTCAACGAGGGAATGATTCTATATATGTTGTGGTGGATAGATTTTCGAAGATGCCACCTTTCATAGCTTGTAAAAAGACCACCGATGCAGTCCGTGTTGCTCAATTGTTCTTTAACGAGGTTTGTCGACTACATGGGCTACCTGAGACCATTGTTTCTGACCGGGATAGTCGATTTCTAAGTCATTTTTGGTTGAGTCTATGGAAGATGGTTGGGACTAAGCTGAATTTTAGTAGCGCCTATCATCCACAAACGGATGGCCAAACGGAAGTGGTGAACAGATCTTTTGGAAACTTGTTGAGATGTTTTATGAAGGATAATTTGAAAAGCTGGGGAGTGAAATTGTGTCAGGCAGAATTCACACATAATCATGATGTTAATCAAAGTACTGGATTCAGTCCATTTCAAGTAGCATATTTAGCAATTCCGAAGGGACCGTTGGATTTGTCGACAATTCCACGTCAGAAAGGGGTTGTGAAACGAGCTTGTGATTTTGTGAATGAGTTGTAGGAGTGTCACAGGATTGTTCATGAACGATTGCTTAAGTCAAATGAGAAGTATAAGCAACTGACATATAAGAAGCGAAGAAATGTTGAATTCAAAGAAGGAGATATTGTCTATGCAGTGTTGACCAAAGATCGATTTCCAGTTGGAACTTACAACAAATTGAAAGCTCGAAAGATTGGTCCAGTAGAAATCTTGAAGAGGATTAATGAGAATGCTTATCAGTTGAGATTGCCGGATCATATTCATACTGCTGATGTTTTTAACGTCAAACACTTGATTCCGTATCATGAAGATAAGCGTGTTGAAGAGAGGAATGTGTGAATTCGGGGTCGAATTCTTGCCAACCGGGGGAGGATGATGCAGCGCATCACGAGATTTGCCTAGAGTCGCGACCTAACTCGAGCGGATTAGCGCACCAACAACGTAATGGGTTATGCTTTAAGCTGTTCAAGCGACCTAGTGCGTTAATCCTTAAGTCGCGCCATTTTAGGTCGCAAGCGAGCTATGTTGACCGACCTAGTGAGGGTAGCGACCCTTATATCACTCAGGATCCAGAGTTCGCTCAAGCGGGATAAACGACCTAACCAGTTAAGCCGCAGTTTCTTTATGTCGCATTGCCTTAGCTCGATTCTGAGGATAAGTCGCTCAAGCTATAGTGTTTTCTTAAGTCGCTCAAGGATGCCGCTTCAGTAAGTCGCACAACCTTATGTCGCTGCCGTGATTTCTTTAGGTCGCTCAGGATATTGTGATGTAAATATTGTTAAATCGTATGTTGTTATTGTTGAGTCGCATAATGTTGAGTCGCTTGATGTGTTGTAATTCGTAATGTTCTTAGTACGTGTGTTGTTTGTCCTTGAGTTGTAAGTCATAGGTCATATGCATTGTTGTAATTTTTGTTATGTTGTAAGTTGCCAGCAGATGGAGTCGTAGGTCGCGTCTGTTAGGTCGCCAGTGCTGTATGTTGTAACCCTATAAATAGGAATGTTGTGTCACTTGTAAAGGTTGTTGATTTTGAATAAACTTTTGAGTGCTTTGTGCCTCTTTCAGAATGGGAAGTTGAGTGTGAGCTCCTTTCTCCATTTTCGGTTATTCGAGTGCGCTCGAATCAACGAACTTGAAGCCGATTCACGGAATCTCGTGCGTGAGATCAACGTCGAAGAATCGTAGATCTTCTAACGCGGTATCGTGGGCGATCAACATGTTGAAAATAGCTAGAGTCCGGTATCTCGAGATATCAACGGATTTGGGCACTTATCTTGGGTATCATCAATCCATCGATTCATCTTTGTTTCATTCCATCGTTGTTTTGTTTTTTTTGCATTATTTGTTAACAACTTGTATTTTCCGGTGCGTCAGACAATGACTCTGAAGAAGAAGCCTATGCTTAGCGCATCAACAAGAGGAAGGGGAACTGATGGAGATATACCGTGAAGCATACGGTTCAACTTTTGGAAAACATGGCGGTTCCGTCGTCGGTCGGAAATATATGAACCATAACCAACAAGCATTTCGAAAAACAGTTATGCAAGATTAATTTACCCGTGATCCAAATTACAGTCCAAAGATGTTTAGACAATGATTCTGAATGAGTCGTCCATTATTTTTAAGAATTCTCGAAAGTATTCAGCGGAATAATAATTATTTTGTTTACAAGCAGGATGATGCAAAAAAACAAGCTTTGAGTAGGCATCAAAAGATGATCGTAGCTTTGAGGATGTTAGCATACGGTACATCCGCCTGTTCCCTTGACGACGCATATCGTATTGCGGAGAGTACGACATTGGAAAACCTAGATCACTTCTGTCAATCAGTTGTGGACATATATGGGATGGAATATCTTCGTTCTCCAAATGGTTTGGAATGCTTGGAAGTCTAGATTGTATGCATTATGAGTGGAAGAACTGTCCAAAAGCTTTTCATGGAGCGTATAAAAGCAAAGAAAAAAACCATCATCTTATAAGCAGATGCCTCGCATGATTTGTGGATTTGGCGTGCTTTCTTTGGAATTGTAGGTGTTAACTCCTTCTCGGTTTCGACTTAGCAACTCAAAGGGATGCCGAACTACGGCTTAAAAGAGTTACCGACCTAACAGGATTGAGAGGCATAACGACCTAACCACCTTAAAAGAGTGCCGACCTAAGACCCAAAAGGATACCGACTTAAGGCTAAGGTGGGTTACCGATCATATATGGAAGCCGACCTAAGGCCTAAGAGGGATACCGACTTAAGGCTAAGGTGGGTTACCGATCATATATGGAAGCCGACCTAAGGCCTAAGAGGGATACTGACTTAAGGGTAAACAGCTGCCGACCTAACACTTTAGCAAGGTTGCCGACCCAACTGTCTAAAACAAGGTAGCTACCGACCTAACGTAGGTACTGGCCTAAGTCTCAGAGATGCCGACTTAATGACTTAACCAAGTTACCGATCTAATGCTTTGCCAAGCTACCGACCTAAAATAGTTGCCTACCTAAGTCACAGCCAACCTAGGACCAATGTTAACTCGTTCACGACTAAAGTAAAGGAAGACAAGTTCAATGCAGCTACTCGGCACAGCAGCCTCTTAACTCGTGCACGATCCAGTTGCGCGTTAACTCGTTCACGGCTCACGACCTAACTTGAGTCGTCAACGACCTAAAGCTACTAAATGCAAGCCCGATGCCGTGTTACTGAGATAAGGCTGTGTTGACTCGGGGGCGACCTGGGACTTGTACAAATGAGCCTAGGTGAAACCATGAAGGGGTCAGATGAGTCGGCCGCGATTTGCCTTAGACCGGCCACAACTAACCTTGGACAGTTCACGGCTTACGACCTAAGGGGTGGGATTTTCCCTATAAATACCAACCCACCTCAAGCATGAAAGGGACCTTTTTTGGCCAATCACTTCAAGCGCCAATACTCTACTGAATTCTCAACTGACCCGACACTTCAAGTTCGAAAGGCGTCTCAACTAACTCCAAGGGAAAATCTAACGCAATCTACATGGATTCGAAGAATTCTTCTCTACCAAAGTACTAGTTGTTTGTTTCGTCATAATTGTAATTGAAGATTGTTGTAAAGTTGTAATCGGTTTAGCAATAAAGAGAATTAAAGTGGACGTAGGCTTTTCTTGAGCCGAACCACTATAAAATCGTTGTTATTCACTGCTTTTTTCTGTAATCTTCTGTTTATACTCTGTTCCCGAATCATCGGGTGGTGCTTTCACAACTACACTTTATACACCGGGGTGTTAGCGTTCAAATTTTAGCGTTAACATTTTTGGTGCTTTCACTGAGAACCGAACTCAGGACAATTATCATCATTGCTCCACGAAAGTTTGTTGAAGTAACCTCTCTGAAGACTAGAAGTTTATCTGAAATCATGGCTCCGGGGAGAAAGAGTAGATCTGTTAGATCTGGAAATGTTCAAGAGGGAACCTCCGCTTCCCCAGTATCTAATCAAGCCACTCCACCTGTTGGGGTCACAAAAGCGGAGTTGGATGATGCAATCTTAGGGCTGAACTAGCAGATAAATGCCCAAAGTGCACAATTGGAAGCTCAGAATGCCCAAAATGCCCTAATTTTGAATAAGTTGAATGACTTGCTTGGGGTAAACCGTCAACCAACGGGTAACGAAAGGAACTTTGCTGGCAACATTCATGAGGATGAAGAAAGAAACATTCCTGAGAGGGCTGCCAGCCCCTTTGAGCGGACATTTCCTGTAGTTGGTGGATCTAAAGCTCAAAATGACGAGGGGTATCTTTCTGAAATGGTTCGACAAATCATGAAAGAAAGCATGCAAAGGAATGAAGATGAGAAGGAATGGGGTTTCGCTCCAAGTAAAACCCCGTTTACCGAAAGAATCTTAAAGGCTGAGTTCCCAAGGAAGTTCATCCCTCCAACTATCCCAGCTTACAAAGGAACAAGTGATCCGAACGAATTCTTGTATAAGTATGATTGGCACATGACAGGTGCCAGAGCTTCTGATGAAATAAAGTGTCGATATTTTCCTGTATATTTGGAAGGTGTAGCTCTGCTTTGGTTCACCAAGCTACCAATTCGGTCCATAGATCAGTTTTCTGACCTAACCCGGAAATTCAAGGAGCAGTTCAGACTATACGCTTCAAAAGCCAAAGATATCATGTCGTTGTCATGTTTAGAGCAGAATCCAGGTGAAACTATCAGATCTTTCTTGAATCGCTTTAATATAGCGCTGGCCGACATAGACAATGCAGAACCACGGATGATCTTGACCTATCTCATGAGGGCCATCGACAAATCGAGCGAATTTGGAAAATGGCTTAACATGATGGAACCAACTTCCCTTGAAAAATTCTACAAGAAAGCAGATGAGTTCATACGCCTGGAAAGCCGTCCTGCACCGGTAAAGGCAGCATTGGAAAAAGATGAAGATAACATTGTTGCTCCATGCGAGAGTGAATCTGTAGGACAGAAAAGGGAAAATAACGATGGGAAGAAACAGAAAAATATGAAGAAGCCTCGTTCCTTCAAGCCATCGGAATATACCCCCTTATCAGATACGCCGGAGCGTATTTACCTTGCCACTAAAGATTCTGTTAATTATCCTAAACCTCCCGTTCTGAGAACCGGGAAAAAAGCTGTACAAAGCGGAAAGTTTTGCCGCTTCCATAATCAACCCGGTCATGATACCGATGAATGCCGCCAATTGAAAAATTTGATTGAAGAATTGATAAGGGAAAACAAGCTGCAGCAATTTGTGGAAAAGAATAGCAATAATCCCGCTTCGTCTAGTCAGGGGCAACGAGCTCCTGCTCATCAACCCAGGACAGGTGAGAAGACTGCAGGGCATGAATCCGGAAGGCCTGTTATCAATGTCATTACGGGAGGACCTCACCCAGCAGGCAGGAGCTGGGGTGAGATAGAAAGGTATACCCGAGCTTTGAAGTATGTACCGACCGAGGAAGATGTATTTTTTTTGGAAGGTGCTACGCCCCTGAAGCAACAAAGAACTTTCAATGATGATATTGTGTTCAGAGCCAGGGATTCCAAAGGTATTGAAGCTCGTACCTTGGATCCCTTAGTCATCTCAGTTGGTATCGGGCCAGCTATTGTCAGAAGAGTTCTCATTGATTGTGGCGCATCCTGCAATATCCTCTTCAAGAAAACATTCGACCAAATGAAGATCCCTATAGCTGATGTGCAAGCATCATCGCAGAAAATCGTTGGCTTTACTGGGGAGCCAAAACAGCCGATAGGAACCGTTGATTTGCTTGTAGAACTTGGAGAGGGAGGAAAAAAAGTGGTCCGCAAGAAAACTTTTGTGATTGTTGACGAGTTTTCTGCTTATAATGCTTTCCTTGGCCGTCCAACTCTCGCAGCATTCAAAGCTGTTCTGGCCCCATGGTGCCTCACCATTAAATTTCCCATAGATAATGGAGTGGGAGTTATAAAAGGGGATCAAAATGCTGGGCGGGAGTGTTATCTGACAGAGCTACGAGAAACAAGGAAAAGAGAAATGGGAAAGGATGCGGCAACCCCAGTCCGCATCAAAGAACCTGCCTTGTAGCAATTACAGGGCGGACCCTGCACTGGCGAGCACAGCGGAGCACGGAAAGAGATGGATCCTAGGAAAGCCAGTGCAGGGGAGAATAGAGTGGTACCAGTGGAAACGACAATACCAGTACCTGTTGACCCAAAGGACCCAAACAAGGTGTTGAATGTGGGTTCACAACTTAATGTGTCAATTCAGAATATCTTAATATCTTTTTTAAAGGCAAATTTGGATGTTTTTGCTTGGACTCATGCCGATATGTGTGGAATATCCCCAGAAGTTGCAGTACACGCCCTGAATATTGATCCAAAATTTACACCTGTGAAGCAGAAAAGGAGAACTCAAGGTCCAGAAAGGTCAGCAGGGTTAAAAGAAGAAGTTGATCGGCTCATGGAGAATAACTTTATCAAAGAATCTACCTATCCGAATTGGGTTTCAAATCCAGTGCTGGTTAAGAAAGCCAACGGAAAATGGAGAGTGTGCATCGATTTTTCAGATCTAAACAAGGCCTGCCCCCAAAGACTGCTTCCCATTACCCAGGATCGATCAACTGGTAGACGGAACAGCGGGACACGAATTGTTATCTTTTATGGATGCCTAATCTGGATATAACCCGATCATGATGCATGAGCCAGATCAGGAGGACACGAGCTTTATCACCGACGTTGGTCTTTACTGCTACAGAGTTATGCCCTTCGGGCTGAAGAATGCTGGGGCAACATACCAAAGACTTGTTAATGCTATGTTCAAACCGCAATTGGGCAAGACTATGGAAGTCTACGTCGATGACATGTTAGTAAAGTCTAAGAAAGCAGTGGATCACATAGAACACTTAGCAGACATGTTCACAGTCCTCCGAAAATACGGAATGAAGCTCAACCCTTTAAAATATTCATTTGGAGTGGAATCCGGAAAGTTTTTAGGTTTCATCGTGAGCGCTCGGGGCATTGAGGCTAGTCCAGCTCAAATTACCGCCTTAAAGGAAGTCAAAGCTCCTAGAACGAAGAAGGAATTGCAAAGTCTCAATGGAAAAGTCGCCGCCTTGAGTCGGTTCATTTCCAAAGCCACAGATAAATGCATCCCATTCTTTGACGCCCTAAAGAAAGGAAAGAAAAACTTCGATTGGACTCCCGAATGCCAAAACGCCTTTGATGAATTGATTCTCCATATGGAAACGCCTCCAATACTTTCTAGGCCTGGCGATGGCGAGGATCTTCTTATATACTTGGCAGTATCATCTCATGCTTTAAGTGCAGCGCTGATACGAGAAGACAAGAGGATTCAACATCCCGTTTACTACATCAGCAAAAGACTCACTGGGGCAGAGATGAATTACTCTAAGTTGGAAAAACTCGCCTATTGCCTACTTTGCATCTAGGAAGTTGAGGCAATATTTCCAAGCTCATCCTATCAGAGTCCTCACTGATCAACCTTTAAAGCAAGTCCTGTTTCGCCCTGAGACTTCAGGTCATCTTCTAAAGTGGAATATTGAACTCAGTCAATATGACATCACTTATCATCCCCGAAAAGCAATCAACGGACAAGCTTTAGCGGATTTCATCGCAGAATTCACAGATAAGGGTAACAGTGAGGATGAAACGATCGACGATTCCCCAATCCAATGGAAGTTATATGTCGATGGCGCGAGAAACGACTATTGTTCTGGAGCCGGAGTTGTACTTGAGACCCCTGAAGGTCGATCATTATGCTATACACTAAGATTGGAATTTCCTTCAACAAACAATGAAGCAGAATACGAAGCCCTTATTGCTGGCTTAAGGATTGCTAAAGAACTAAACATCCAAGCATTACAGATCTTCAGTGATTCTCAGCTTATTGTATGCCAAGTCAAGAAGGAATTCCAAGCGAAAGGGGGAAATCTGCCCGCCTACTTGTCAAAGGCTTGGGAACTCCTGGGTGATTTCGATCATTACATGATAAGTCATATTCCTCGAGAAGAAAACATGAAAGCAGATTCTCTCGCAAAGTACTCTAGCACAGGCGAAGCTCAATTTCTGGGGTTGACTCCAGTGGAGGTCCTGTCGGCTCCGAGCATTGATAAGATGGATATTGATTGGATCATGAGCATGTCTCAAGAGCAAGAATCATGGATGACTCCAATAACAAAATATCTGCTCAATGACTCTTTACCGGAAAATTCAAAAGAACGAAAGAAGCTACTGAGGAAAGCCTCTCGCTATATAATCCAGGATGGCCAGTTATACAGACGGGGATTCTCAATGCCGTTACTTCGATGTGTATCCAGGGAAGAGTCCAAAACAATCCTAGCTGAGGTGCATGGGGGAGAATGTGGTGATCATTTAGGTGGTCAAACTTTAGCGAAAAAGATTCTCCGATACGGATATTTTTGGCCAGAAATTAATCGAGATGCAGCAGACTATTCCCGAAAATGTGACAGATGCCAAAGATTCGCCAAAATTCCTAGAGCTCCTTCCACTGAACTCACACAGATGGTCAGTCCATGGCCGTTTGCAATATGGGGGATAGACCTTGTAGTACCGTTACCAACTGCCAAATCTGGAATTAAATATGCCATTGTTGCTGTAGATTATTTTACTAAGTGGGCAGAAGCTGAACCACTGGCTACTATCACCTCAAAAAAGATGATAAGTTTTGTGACTAAGAGTATCATTTGCAGATATGGTGTGCCTCAAAAAATAATTACAGACAATGGTACTCAGTTCGAAAGTGAAGAATTCCAAGATTTTTGCAAACGATTCAAAATCCGAAAAAGCTTCTCAGCAGTAGCTCATCCGCAGGCAAACGGGCAGGTGGAAGCAGTAAATAAAATTATCAAGTCAACCATCAAGAACCAGCTTGAAAGAGCGAAAGGTGGTTGGGTCGATAAGCTACCACTAGCACTATGGGCATACAGAACTACCCACAAAACTGCGACTGGGCATACTCCGTTTTCATTGGCATACGGATCAGAGGCAATGATTCCGGTAGAAACAGAGGTCCCTTCACATAAAAGAATCCATTTCAATCAAGCGGAGAATGAAAAACTACAGCTTGAGGCACTAGATCTCCTTGATGAAAAAAGAGAAGAGGCTGAGCTCAGAATCGCATCTCATCAGCAAAGGATAGCCAGACATTTCAATTCCAAATTTCGCCAACGCAGCTTTGAAATTGGAGATCTAGTCCTAAAGAGAATTATGACAGCGACAGGTGTGTTTGGGCCAAATTGGGAAGGACCATATGTCATAGGTCAGAAGCTTCTTGACGGCACATTCAAACTCACTACTGTCGAAGGAGATCAAATTCCAAGAGCTTGGAACAGCAATCACTTGCGTCCATACTTTACTTGATAGCTTTGTTGAAATATTGTAAAAAGAATTATGAATGTATGATTCCTGTAATTGAAAGCGATTGTAAAACCGATGCAAGTGAATAATGAAAGACTATAAAGTGGATGTAGGCCCAAATTCTTGGCCGAACCACTATAAATCTTGTGTTCCTTATTATTATTACATGTTTGCTTTTTTTTCGATATGAAAAGTACATTAAATGTATTACTGAAATGTCGATTTAAATTTTTGCAGGCAACGAAAACAAAACTTGCACATTACAAGACCAAGTGATTCTTGTTATCATTCAACAAACAAATTCCAAGTCACAAAATTCCCGAGCTTAAATCCTAGATAAGAAGTGCTTCAATTGAACGGTCAATGATTTCGCCGAAAACGGGCTCTAGCTAATAAATTGAGAAGTTTGAACAAACAAACATCTGATTAAGAAGCTTATGTCCGTTCTCGCGAACTGGCCTAGCAATGAAGTATACTTCTTTGGATTAAACAAACTACTTGTAAGAGAAGGAAGTGCGAGCTTGAAAAGAAAAAAGAAAAAAAAATAGAGGATCGCTAAAAAGGCATAAGCAAGTGGACAAGGAACAACTAAAGCCCTCTTCGGAGGCACAAGTCCTCTTCAAAGGCACAACTCTTCGGAGGATAAAGACCTCTAACGAGGCATATGCCGCAAAAAAGAAAGTTCTCTACTCAACAAAAAATAGATTGGAGGAGTCATGACCCTCCAACCATGAGAGAGTAACTTCCAGGCAATCCTCGGAGGCACATTTCACCAGGAGTTGAAGTGTTACAACCACTCTTTGGAGTTTCGCTTCACCAGAGTTGAAATGTAAAACAAAATAAAAGCCCTCTTCGGAGGCCCATTTCACCAGGAGTTGAAGTGTAACAACCGCTCTTCGGAGTTTCGCTTCACCAGAGTTGAAATGTAAAACAAAATAAAAGCCCTCTTCGGAGGCCCATTTCACCAGGAGTTGAAGTGTAACAACCGCTCTTCGGAGTTTCACTTCACCGGAGTTGAAATGTAAAACAAAATAAAAGCCCTCTTCGAAGGCCCATTTCACTCCCAAGGGGCAGAAACAGAAAGACCTCTTCCCAGAGGCACAATAAGACAGAAATATCTCTTCCTAGAGGCAGAAATGAAAAGACCTCCTCCCGGAGGCACAATCAAGCAGAAAGACCTCTTCGGAGGCACACGTTTCACCAAGATTGAAGTAAAACTTCCAAGTGTTGAAACGTGAAAAAGTCTTCCTCAGAGGTGCAACTTTTCAAAGAAACAAAAAATCAAGAATCCCTTTACTGTGGCAAGCAAAAAAAAAAAAAAAAAAAAAAAACTCATTAAAAGCACACTTTAACTTTCAAAGGAAGAGTGAATTACTTGTTCTAAAAAATTCTCTTCCTCAAAAAGAAGTTGAAGTACTTTACAAATACCCGCTTTACCACATAGAAGATTTCATTCAATAAAATGTGTATATGCACAAAATAAAGAGTGATATCTTCAAAAGTTGAAGCGTAGAAACTTATTTGTGCTCTATTTTTTAATGAAATCATATTCCTCCAAATGTGGAATAATTATTCTCTAAAAAATAAAAGCACAAGTTCCTCATAAAATAAAATATTACAATGGGCTTATGGTATAGGGGCAGCATGGCATAACTACATCGGTAAAATTGCGCTCGAACAATATATACCACAAGCTCACTGCAATATCGTACAAAGAAACTTGTACAAAAATGAATAGTAAATGCATTCTCAGATATAGACAGAAGTTTATACAAAGAAAAAGAATCATTTTATTCAACACTATTTTATATACATGTACAGGTTCCAACAAAAGAAAAGCGGGGGGCCGGTACCCGCACAATTTCCGGTCATTGCATGCAAAAAAGGCAAAAAAGCGATATGAAAGCCACAGAACCAGAGCCATCATTTCTTCTTCCGCCCACCTTTCGGGCCCGCACCTGGCCGAATGACCAACTTTTTAGGTCGGCTTGTAAGGGTAGGGGATGAAGGAGAAAGAGGCTCGATCGGACTTTCTTCCGTCTCTTCTTTGCCAGTTAAAGATTCCTTCTTATTCTTCTTCTTGGAAACTCCCTGCTTCCCTCTCTTCTTGGAGGAAGGCCCACTCCCTGGAGAAAGAAGTTTGGATAACGGTTCAGCGTCGGAGCCTGTGGGTTCTGGCATCCTCTCGCTTCCTTCAGTTTCTTCTCCTTTTGGATCTTGAGAAGCAACGGGATCATCTAAGCCGTGAAGGGCTTCTATTTGCTCTTCCTATGACCCGGGTTGCGAGGCAGAAGGAGGAGTGACCTTAGGAGGCGGAGAAGGAATAATTGGAGGAGGAGAAGCCTGAACAATGCCCGACGTTTTCTCTGCAGAAGGAAAAAAGTTTAAGTCAGCAAAAAGCGGAGATAAAGGTTCGCTGAGATTCAAGAAGTAGTCAAAAATCCCATCAAGTTCATAAGAAACAGATGAGCAGTCTACTTGGGCAAGATTGTCAGTAGGGTTACCTGCAGAAGTCGGTTCCCTGACGTCAACTTCGTAAGCCTGTGCCTCGGCACTCTCGCCGCCCTCATCTCCACCTTGTATGCTTGTAATATCAGTGGTGACTTTAGTAGGAGATGGGGAATGAGAACTAGAACCGATAATGTCAATTTCGGCTGAAGGAGAAGGTTGAATTGGAGTAGTTGAGGTGATTTTTCCTGAATATTCTCCTGCCGCTGTTTCGGCCCTTAATTTTGCAAGCTGTTCTCTCCCCTTGGCAAGAGCGGGGTGAGCATCATCATTAAGATACTGCTCTTCAAGAGCCGACTCAGCGTAGCCAGCACCTTTACCACCGAGCATATCGAGTGCTACCTCCCAAACTTCAGCTAGTGTAATTTCATACTTGGGGCCTAGAAAGGCGAGGCTACCGCGCCCCAAGATGCTATGCAGATAGAAACCAAATAATGTTGAGCTGATGTTGGCCCTCGTTGCCTCGTGAGATTCTTCAGCTGTAATTTTGCCGGCAACGGCCTCATCACGCTCCATTTCAACTTTAGAAAGTTGAAGCTTAAGCATTTGGATCTCCGCCTCTTGGGAGTTATTCTTCTTCCGAAGCTCTTCAATGTCAGCGACATAGCCCTCACTAATTCTTTTCTGCACTTCGAGCCTGTCTTCGGCATCCCTTTGGCCAGCATGAGCATCTCTCACATGTTTGAGGAGCACTTCTTCTTTTCGGATTCCACTCCAAATGAATATTTTAAAGGGTTGAGCTTCATTCCGTATTTTCGGAGGACTGTGAACATGTCTGCTAAGTGTTCTATGTGATCCACTGCTTTCTTAGACTTTACTAACATGTCATCGACGTAGACTTCCATAGTCTTGCCCAATTGCGGTTTGAACATAGCATTAACAAGTCTTTGGTATGTTGCCCCTGCATTCTTCAGCCCGAAGGGCATAACTCTGTAGCACTAAAGACCAACGTCGGTGATAAAGCTCGTGTCCTCCTGATCTGGCTCATGCATCATGATCTGGTTATATCCAGAGTAGGCATCCATAAAAGATAACAATTCGTGTCCCGCTGTTCCGTCTACCAGTTGATCGATCCTGGGTAATGGGAAGCAGTCTTTGGGGCAGGCCTTGTTTAGATCTGAAAAATCGATGCACACTCTCCATTTTCCGTCGGCTTTCTTAACCAGCACTGGATTTGAAACCCAATTCGGATAGGTAGATTCTTTGATAAAGTTATTCTCCATGAGCCGATCAACTTCTTCTTTTAACGCTGCTGACCTTTCTGGACCTTGAGTTCTCCTTTTCTGCTTCACAGGTGTAAATTTTGGATCAATATTCAGGGTGTGTACTGCAACTTCTGGGGATATTTCGCACATATCGGCATGAGTCCAAGGAAAAACATCCAAATTTGCCTTTAAAAAAGATATTAAGATATTCTGAATTGACACATTAAGTTGTGAACCCACATTCAACACCTTGTTTGGGTCCTTTGGGTCAACAAGTACTGGTATTGTCGTTTCCACTGGTACCACTCTATTCTCCCCTGCACTGGCTTTCCTAGGATCCATCTCTTTCTGTGCTCCGCTGTGCTCGCCAGTGCAGGGTCCGCCCTGTAATTGCTACAAGGCTGGTTCTTTGATGCGGACTGGGGTTGCCGCATCCTTTCCCATTTCTCTTTTCCTTGTTTCTCGTAGCTCTGTCAGATAACACTCCCGCCCAGCATTTTGATCCCCTTTTATAACTCCCACTCCATTATCTGTGGGAAATTTAATGGTGAGGCACCATGGGGCCAGAACAGCTTTGAATGCTGCGAGAGTTGGACGGCCAAGGAAAGCATTATAAGCAGAAAACTCGTCAACAATCACAAAAGTTTGCTTGCAGACCACTTTTTTTTTCTCCCTCTCCAAGTTCTACAAGCAAATCAACGGTTCCTATCGGCTATTTTGGCTCCCCAGTGAAGCCAGCGATTTTCTGCGATGATGCTTGCACATCAGCCATAGGGATCTTCATTTGGTCGAATGTTTTCTTGAAGAGGATATTGCAGGATGCGCCACAATCAATGAGCTGACAATAGCTGGCCCAATACCAGCTGAGATGACTAAGGGATCCAAGGTAGTAGCTTCAATACCTGTGGAATCCCTGGCTCTGAACACAATATCATCATTGAAAGTTCTTTGTTGCTTCAGAGGCGTAGCACCTTCCAAAACAAATACATCTTCCTCGGTCGGTACATACTTCAAAGCTCGGGTATACCTTTCTATCTCACCCCAGCTCCTGCCTGCTGGGTGAGGTCCTCCCGTAATGACATTGATAACAGGCCTTCCGGATTCATGCCCTGCAGTCTTCTCACCTGTCCTGGGTTGATGAGCAGGAGCTCGTTGCCCCTGACTAGACGAAGCGGGATTATTGCTATTCTTTTCCACAAATTGCTGCAGCTTGTTTTCCCTTATCAATTCTTCAATCAAAATTTTCAATTGGCGGCATTCATCGGTATCATGACCGGGTTGATTATGGAAGCGGCAAAACTTTCCGCTTTGTACAGCTTTTTTCCCGGTTCTCAGAACGGGAGGTTTAGGATAATCAACAGAATCTTTAGTGGCAAGGTAAATACGCTCCGGCATATCTGATGAAGGGGTATATTCCGATGGCTTGAAGGAACGAGGCTTCTTCAGATTTTTCTGTTTCTTCCCATCGTTATTTTCCCTTTTCTGTCCTACAGATTCACTCTTGCGTGGAGCAACAATGTTATCTTCATCTTTTTCCAATGCTGCCTTTACCGGTACAGGACGGCTTTCCAGGCGTATGAACTCATCTGCTTTCTTGTAGAATTTTTCAAGGGAAGTTGGTTCCTTCATGTTAAGCCATTTTCCAAATTCGCTTGATTTGTCGATGGCCCTCATCAGATAGGTCAAGATCATCCGTGGTTCTGCATTGTCTACCTCGGCCAGCGCTATATTAAAGCGATTCAAGAAAGATCTGATAGTTTCACCTGGATTCTGCTCTAAACTTGACAACGACATGATATCTTTGGCTTTTGAAGCGTATAGTCTGAACTGCTCCTTGAATTTTCGGGTTAGGTCAGAAAACTGATCTATGGACCGAATTGGTAGCTTGGTGAACCAAAGCAGAGCTACACCTTCCAAATATATAGGAAAATATCGACACTTTATTTCATCAGAAGCTCTGACACCTTTTTTGGCCAATCACTTCAAGCGCCAATACTCTGCAGAATTTTGAACTGACCCGACACTTCAAGTTCGAAAGGCGTCTCAACTAACTCCAAGGGGAAATCTAACGCAATCTACATGGATTCGAAGAATTCTTCTCTACCAAAGTTCTAGTTGTTTTTTTCGTCGTAATTGTAATTGAAGATTGTTGTAAAGTTGTAATCGGTTTAGCAATAAAGAGAATTAAAGTGGACGTAGGCTTGCCTTGAGCCGAACCACTATAAAATCATTGTTATTCACTGCTTTTTTCTGTAATCTTCTGCTTATACTCTGTTCCCGAATCACCGGGTGGTGCTTTCACAACTACACTTTATACACCGGGGTGTTAGCATTCAAATTTTAGCGTTAACATTTTTTCCCTGACGTCAACTTCGTAAGCCTGTGCCTCGGCACTCTCGCCGCCCTCATCTCCACCTTGTATGCTTGTAATATCAGTGGTGACTTTAGTAGGAGATGGGGAATGAGAACTAGAACCGCTAATGTCAATTCGGCTGAAGGAGAAGGTTGAATTGGAGTAGTTGAGGTGATTTTTCTTGAATATTCTCCTGCCGCTGTTTCGGCCCTTAATTTTGCAAGCTGTTCTCTCCCCTTGGCAAGAGCGGCGCGAGCATCATCATCAAGATAATGCTCTTCAAGAGCTGACTCAGTGTAGCCAGCGCCTTTACCACCGAGCATATCGAGTGCTGCCTCCCAAACTTCAGCTAGTGTAATTTCATACTTGGGGCCTAGAAAGGCGAGGCTACCACGCCCCAAGATGCTATGCAGATAGAAATCAAATAATGTTGAGCTGATGTTGGCCCTCGTTGCCTCGTGAGATTCTTCAGCTGCAATTTTGCCGGCAACATCCTCATCACGCTCCATTTCAACTTTAGAAAGTTGAAGCTTAAGCATTTGGATCTCCGCCTCTTGGGAGTTATTCTTCTTCCGAAGCTCTTCAATGTCAGCGACATAGCCCTCACTAATTCTTTTCTGCACTTCGAGCCTGTCTTCGGCATCCCTTTGGCCAGCATGAGCATCTCTCACTTGTTTGAGGAGCACTTCTTCTTTTTGAGAATAAGAAGTAGAGGAAGCAGCAAGCTCTTGTTTCAGTTCTTCAACTTTTTCTTCAAGCTCCTCATTGTAAGAAGCAATGCTTCTCATCTCGGTGTCATGTTGCTCGAGCACCTTTTGCCATTCGGCTTTATCATTTTCCATGGTGAGCATGGCCTCTATGTTTGCACGATTAACCCTCTGAAGCTCGTCAACAAGTCTCTGCCAGTTCGACATCCTCTCAATATCAAGCTTAACGGCATCAAGGTTTCATAACATGGCAGACTTGTCAATGGGGACCAAGTCGAGGTCAAACCTTACTCCCTTCAGACACCACTGAGGAAACCGACTTTGCAAAGTGGCAGGACCCGGTCCAACTTGGAATTTGGGTCTGCTAATTATAGTTTGGATGTCTGACTTCCCGAGAGCGGGAGAGCCGGAAGGAATATCAAGCGAGGCAGGGGCGGTAACCTTTTCTGGAGTTGTAGTGGTGTGCTTCTCACCACGTCGGGCTCGCTTGCTCGAATCTTCAACCACATGACTTTTTCCTCTGTCATCATGGGTTTTTCTTTTATGGGAATCGTCACCTCTCTGTGAAGAATCCTGGCTCTCTTCCCTCTCTCTTCTTTCATAGCGCTCCTCTTGAGCCCTCTTTTCTTGAGCCTTTCGAGCGGCTCTCTCCTCATCAGATTCTCTGTAAGAGGGAAGGTAACGCCTGTAATCATACGGGCTATGCCTCCCATAGCGCTGGAAATCATCATAATAAGATCCGCTGTGCCCCATCAGAGGATCTGAAATAAAAAAAAGAGCTAAATCTTAGAATTCTTCAAAGTACAAAAAGTGAGAAACATAAAAGTGCCGAAAAAAGAAATTCTAAGTGTGTGTGGCGTGCAAACTACGCGCATCAAACTACGAACCACTCTTTAATTGAGGAGTGGTTGTGGGTGTAATAGTCAGCGTCAACTCCTGAGTTGACGGAGTCTGCTGCAGGACAGAAGTTGCTTCAACTACTGAAGAAGAAACCCTAGTAGTGATAGGATCATCTTTAAAGATTTCTTGCGAGGTGGCAAAGAGGTCGCTTAGCCCTTCGAAAGTATCATCCCTGCTGTGCTTGGCAAGGCTAGTTTTCTCGGCTTCTTCGCCGGATTTGTGTGAGCGTCGGGGAGATCCCTGAGGCTCCTCTTCCTCAATAACCGGGGCAAGTTCGTCAGATGGCCCCGCAACGTCAACAGAAGTGGAACATTTCACTAGCAAAGCCTCGGGAGCAGGTCCTTTTGGTTTGGATGTGTCTGTAGAAACTGGAGTATCCAATGCTCTAGCCGGGGAGTCGAGGATTTCATGAGGATGTGTAGAACGAGAAGTATGCAAAAGCCTGTATTGGTGCAATAATTCATCCCCCAACAAAAACTTGATGCTTCTCTCTGCTACGGCCACGACACTCAATCTATCAAAAGTCTGCTTATGGACCGGATCTCTAGAAGGAAGAGGAAGTGCTGAAAAGAGCAAAGAATGAAATTAGCAATTGGTAATTAGAATCTCGAGAAAGTTTAAAAATGGAGACAAGTAATCTTACTTCCTACTCTCCAATCGACATAAAACCTTGGGGGGCAGCGAGCAAAGAAAAATTGGTTCAGAAATCCATGAACGCTTTCGGTAAGGTCGGAAATAAGTTTGCAGTTTCTAGCACTCCTCACAATTATAAGGGAAGGATGATCTCTACACTCTACAAACGAGCATAAGTAACGGATTTCTTCAAAACTTGGTAAGCGATCAAAAGTTCTTCTGAACAAAACGCACAACCCCATCAAGATGGCATAACCATTAGGATGAAGTTGGGACGGAGAGATCGACAACCAAGGAGAAGAATTCAGAGAAAGTCATTAAAAGGAGGGATCGCTCCGCTTAAACACATTTGACGATTGATTGCAATAAAGCCACGGGGAGGACTGTCGGCAGTATCACTTGGCCCAGGGAGCAGGACATCACTTTCAGTAAAACCAAATTGAGTGCGCAGTTGAGTAAATGCTCTCGGGGTTAGAATGGTTGGAGTTCTCTCCGGAGGGTTCTCTATAGGTAGAGCTACCGGAAAAGTTTCTTCCTCTTGCGTTGCCATTTCTTCTTGATGGGAAGTCATTCTACACAAACAACTGGATATTCAAACATGAAGGTGCACGTTTCCTAAAGTGTGTGAAGTGTTGTGTAAAATCAATCAAGCAACAAGCAAATGCAACTGGAATAAAAAATATAATAAATAGCAAATATTTATCAACTGTAAAGTCCAAGATACGTTGTTTTAATATTCAAGTGTAATGTTAATGCAAATAAATCAGTTCAAGTTAACGATGCTTTGCATTAATGCTTCACTTTAGTTGATTGGTTCACAGCATTTCATACAATGTGTTTAAGTTGATTACTTTATATCGACTAATCTGTCATTTGATGTGGGCAGTTAATGGCAGTATATTCGCCTTGTTTTTTTTGTGATTGCTGTTTTCAGCAGGTTGTTAGCCTATGAGTTAATGTGGTATGCAAAATAAGACAGCAAAGTTGAAACAATCCAGGATTTAAGCAGTTCAGTCCAGTAAATCGAGTCATGGAGAGTAGTAAGAAGGAAAGCTCTGGTTCAAAAAGTGGTGTGAAATTCCCTAAGGGTTAACTCGACCGCGGTTTGAAGGTTTACTCGGCCACTGCTTAAGGATTAACTCGGCCACGATATAAGGCTTAGATCGGCAGAAGAATAGGTCGGCAGATTTCCCCCAAGTGCTAACACGGCCACGATTTAAGGATTGGGTCGGCCAAAAGCTAAGTCACTTAAAATCACCGGGTCGCATCTAAATCAATACCTCGCCCCACTCAACCCGTTAACCCGCTAGCCACTCCCTCAACCAAAAAACCCTCATTTCATTTATGTTATTTCATGCTATCGGATCATCTAATACACCATTTCGAAACCACTGCAAATTTAACGCCTTGCAATCCTAGCGTGAATCAAAATCAACTAGCCTGATTCAGTAAATCATCTTTATCGTCTCATCGGTCAGTTAAAGCCAAACCGAGCAATCTAAGCTCCATCAGCCATGAGTGTAATAGCATTCGTGATGAAGGATCATGCAAGGAAGCGGTTTAAGTGACGAAATTCATGAGCCAACAGTGATCAAAGAAGAGGGTTTACTTACGCAATGAATAGCAGAGGTTGTTAGTAGTTGATTGGAGTTAAATCGCCTTTTGGAGCTCGGGAAAATTTTAATGGCAGAATCAAAGGAGTAGGTAATGAGAAGGAAGAAGGAGATGTGACTTATACCCTGCAGCGAAGGGATATGAAGCGGTATGTACGACTCAACTGTTAGGTCGCGTATGGCCTACCGACTTAAAGAGTGGACGAGTTAGAGGATATCAAAGCACACGACCTAACCAGTAGGCGTATACTTCGAGGGGCAATTGTTAACTTCTTCTCGGTTTCGACTTAGCAACTCAAAGGGATGCCGACCTACGGCTTAAAAGAGTTACCGACCTAACAGGTTTGAGAGGCATACCGACCTAACCACCTTAAAAGAGTGCCGACCTAAGACCCAAAAGGATACCGACTTAAGGCTAAGGTGGGTTACCGATCATATATGGAAGCCGACCTAAGGCCTAAGAGGGATACCGACTTAAGGCTAAGGTGGGTTACCGATCATATATGGAAGCCGACCTAAGGCCTAAGAGGGATACTGGCTTAAGGGTAAACAGCTGCTGACCTAACGCTTTAGCAAGGTTGCCGACCTAACTGTCTAAAATAAGGTAGCTATCGACCTAACGTGGGTACTGGCCTAAGTCTCAGAGATGCCGACTTAATGACTTAACCAAGTTACCGATCTAATGCTTTGCCAAGCTACCGACCTAAAATAGTTGCCGACCTAAGTCACAGCCAACCTAGGACCAATGTTAACTCGTTCACGACTCAAGTAAAGGAAGACAAGTTCAATGCAGCTACTCGGCACAGCAGCCTCTTAACTCGTGCACGATCCAGTTGCCAGTTAACTCGTTCACGGCTCACGACCTAACTTGAGTCGTCAACGACCTAAAGCTACTAAATGCGAGCCCGATGCCGTGTTACTGAGATAAGGCTGTGTTGACTCGGGGGCGACCTGGGACTTGTACAAATGAGCCTAGGTGAAACCATGGAGGGGTCAGATGAGTCGGCCGCGATTTGCCTTAGACCGGCCACAACTAACCTTGGACAGTTCACGGCTTACGACCTAAGGAGTGGGATTTTCCCTATAAATACCAACCCACCTCAAGCATGAAAGGGACCTTTTTTGGCCAATCACTTCAAGCGCCAATACTCTGCTGAATTCTCAACTGACCCGACACTTCAAGTTCGAAAGGCGTCTCAACTAACTCCAAGGGGAAATCTAACGCAATCTACATGGATTCGAAGAATTCTTCTCTACCAAAGTTCTAGTTGTTTGTTTCGTCATAATTGTAATTGAAGATTGTTGTAAAGTTGTAATCGGTTTAGCAATAAAGAGAATTAAAGTGGACGTAGGCTTGCCTTGAGCCGAACCACTATAAAATCGTTGTTATTCACTGCTTTTTTCTGTAATCTTCTGCTTATACTCTATTCCCGAATCATCGGGTGGTGCTTTCACAACTACACTTTATACACCGGGGTGTTAGCGTTCAAATTTTAGCGTTAACGGTAGGTTCTCTTAACGACTTAAACGTTGTCAAACGATCTTATTTGTTTAATGATTTGGCACAAGGTAAGTCAACCCCCGTGTCATTTACTCTTGATCATAACATATACGAGCATGGATACTATTCAGCAGATGGAATTTATCCCAAATGGAGTACGATTGTAAAGAAATTTGCAAACCCAATGACGGCAAAATAGAAACAATTTGCTGCAATGCAAAAGGACAAAGGAAGGACGTCGAAAGGGCGTTCGAAGTCCTTCAAGCAAGTTTTGCAATGGCCAGCAATCCATGTAGATTATGGAAGAGATCAAAAATGCCAATTATTTTCTTTTGTATAATTTTGCATAGCACGGTCATTGAAGATGAACGCGGTATCGACTATCCCAATTTTGAGTATGAAGGGGCAAGACAACCCCCCGAATTATTTCGCACAACCACGTTATGAAATGAAGGACCGTACACAATCATGACGATCATCATGAAGTATATAGTAATGTAGCTATTCATAACAGACTCCAAAGGGATTTAATGGAGCATATTTGGAATAATCGCGGAAATCAGTAGTTGGGGATGGTGGATCTTTGTTTAATTACATCTGTTTGCCTTTTTATTTCTGTAACGAAGTGTAGAATGCTTTAATTTTTATGTTTGCAATATGATTTATGTTTGATGAAGTAAATCTATATTGATATCTACATAATGCATCGAAATAAATGATATACCATTGAATATTTTGAAATTGGAAATAGCACATGATTGAAAATATAAACTGAAGGTACATGGATATTTAAACTCCAATAACTAAAAATATCACATTAATATGTCAACTACATATGTTTTGTTCCAGATCTACTCTCAATAATGCATTGTTTGTACTCCATCCAATATTGCATGTAATTGGGTCCATTCCGATGACATCCTTTTCCATTACTTAGGTCTCTTGGTGTTGCCACTCTAGTTCAAACCGACCCTTCTTAATCTCGGTCATTTCTTTTAACACGACAAGCTTTTCTACACTCCTTCTTTGACGTTCTGCATTTTCTCTCGCATGTTTTTCATGCATTAGGGCTAAATGAGAATCGATTTGAGATTGAACAACAATTTTCATCTTAGCGGCTCGTTGCCCCGTCGGTCTAGCGTCTTCATCAAATGCGGGTACTTGTTCTTCGTCTTCGTTATCTAGGCATACATTAGAGTCCATATGAGAAGAATTGCCTAGGCTAGAATTGTAATTAGATCTACTTGTTTTTTCTTTCCCTTCGACTTCGTTTGGACATTTCTTAAGCTTTTTGCGGTGTTTGAGCTCCATCTTTGTTAACTACTAAGCAAATCATAGTAGTTTGCAAACTTATAGTAGCGGGGTTTCTTTGCACCATTTTCTCTTGGAAATAATTTCAAGAAGTGATCGTTCTCCATTCTCTTCTAAAAAAACAGAAACACAAAATGATATGTTAACAAAGTGATCAAAAATGAATATATATTAAAAATCGTATTTATGAAAACGCTACCAATTCAGCTTCGCCACCGATTCCTTGGATTTGCTGTTCTTATTTTGTGAATCCACGACTCGTAGAATTATGTTTTCGATTAATCTTCCCAAAACAACCCATGATTGAAACGGATGAATATTATGGAATTAAGAATAGAATTATAATAGAAGAAGAGATGTGTGTATTACAATCTGAAAAATAGTCCGATACATGTGATGAAATCATAAATATGACCGTTTATAGCCATTGTAATTTAAAATATGACCATTTATAGCTATTGGGGGTCAAAATATGACTATTTATAGCTGTTGGAGTTCAAAATACGGGCCGTTTATAGCCGTTGGAAGTCGAATAAGGCAGTGTGGAGGGTGGAGGGAGGATGGGGCTTGGGTGCCCATTTAATGGGCGCCCAAGCACTAGCGCCCATTTATGGGCGCCCAAGCCCAATTTAGGATCTAAATCGAATCCTGAACATTCATCATAATTTTGACATTGAATTTAACCACTGGAGTTTTTTTTGCAAATTCGGCGTGTAATGCAACGACTAGAGATGCCCTAAGAAGGCGACCTTTGTCGGCCACCCAGAGATTAGACAAAACCCTAATTTTTTAGGAGAAAATGGAGAAGTTTATATGGTGTTGCCAAAGGTATGATAACAGGTTTACCATAAACTGGGCTGGGGTGTGAAGTTTTGGATAATGTCAGGCCGGTTTGTCTTTTCAAAAAATACGTTGCAAATTAAAATATGAACTGTCTATGTAGCGACCTGGATTTTTCATCATTTGATTATGAATTTTTAAATGATTTAACAATTTAATTTGATATTATAATTTAGTAAGATTTTAAAATTGAAAATTTCCAGTGACAACGCCAATTTTTGAAATCGTCGATTTAATCGACGCGTTAAAATTGCAATCCGAGACTCAGCCTCCGAGTTCGACGAAACTAGTTCCATTGGATCTAATAGTGTATTATTATCGAATAGCGTTTGGATTTACCGTTTGGTCGTACGATCTAAAAAGGCCTTAAAATAATAAAATTGAATTTAATTTAAATAATCGACTTTAAAATCTATATTTTCAATACGATCGAATTGGGACTCGAAACTTGTTCCATTGGATTAAGAATAGCACTATACATTAGGAACGCCAAGTGGCACGCCTCCATAGGTGTTCAAAAATTTCAAGATAGGTATAACGAGATATTTTAATGATATTATTCATTGGAAAAGTCAAAGCCGTTCCTTTCTACTGAAGAAAGCTCGGTTTATACGCATACTCTCCCCTCTTTCATTTCAATCAGATCGTGCCTCCTTTCGCTCTAAAATCACGTCTTCTACTTCACTACCCAGTTCAAAAACGATGCAGGAAAAATAAAACTAAAGAAATTAACGGGAAGAAAAAAAACGAAATCACATATGAGCCTTCTTCCTTCTTGTTTATATCGCGATTTCACTTCGCTCTTCCCAATTCAAAATCGACATACCAAAAAAAGGGAATCACTTAAGGCAACTTGCCTCGGCATCTTGAACAGAGAAAGGAGGAGCGGCCATTAATAGTGATGTGGTAGTAAGCGCACGAGGACGGTAGATTATTAAGGTAGTTGATTGATTTAGGGATCGAACGACAGTTAAGGCTTGAGTCGCACGAGGCATGCTCGTTGCTTAGAGGCAAAATCAACCACGACAAGTTCAACGTCAGTGAAGGCGGAGCAGCAAGAGATCTAGGAAGTGGTAGGGAGGCTCGCTTGTGTGTTGGATGGTTAATGGGGTGTCGCAATCATAGGAAGGTGTGGAAAATTGATGGCATAGGCAGAATGGGTATGGGCATAGTGGCAGAGAAGTTTTTGCGAATGCCGGGAGAAGCTGTAGGCAGCCGATCCTGGGCCATTGGCACGGCAGAGGAAGGTGAAAAAGCTGGCTGCGTGGGGTGTAGCAGGTAAAGCAGTGAAGGGTGGTTCTTGGCGATGATGGTCAGTGGGAGGGCAAGGAGTGATTGACTTCGTTGTTGTTCAAATTAACCAGCCTTAAACGATGTCTGGGAGAGGTAATTAGCTAGCTTAAAAGCACATAGTAAATCTAATAATAATCAAAATTTAAGAATCGTTAATTATATAATTTGATATTTGCTTAAACGAGATTTAAATCGAACGGAATCAGTTGTTTAGGGTTCGGAGCTACAAAATCTGGACAAAAGGGTTTAAATTGGAATAGTATTCAAATTAAAAATCAAGGTGAGTAAAATCTCACACATTTGGATTGCTAGTATAATTAAAAAATGTTGAATTTAAATTATTGATTGTTTGGATGAATTTATAAATCATTCTTAGTTTGGATGTTACATACATATGGAGTATATATAATAGTAGTTGGATTGTTGTTCCCACATATTTTAGCGGATGAGACCTTATGCGTCCGCATAATAGTGGATGACCCTATGTTCCACGATGTCACCCTCGAAGCGAGATTGGTATTTTTATATTTTATTTATCATATGTGGATGCAGGAAAATAGGTTGTAGGGATCCAACTGGATTCCACAAATATATATTAAGTGTTTTTCAAATATAATAATATATTATGTGTTAGAATAATCTATTACAGATTATTGTTGTGATGTGAATGATTGGATGCTATAGTAGCGCTGGCCTAACTTTGGTATTTTAAATACCATAAGTATTATTTCTAGAATTTTTAAATGATTTAAAAGGAGATTTTGAATGTAAAAATATTTATATTGGAATTGGATTTTTTTTTTAAAGAAATTGGATAAGACAAAAATTGATTTTGACTTGTATTTAACTTTTCGCAAAAACATTTTAAATGGAGATTTTTAAAATAATCATACAAAGGACTTTTAAACGATGGATTTTTAAAATGATGTTGTGGTAAAATATGAAAAGAAGTTGAAAACGATATTAAAAATAGATTGGCAGAAATTAATAAAATTTATAAGGAGTTGAATTTATAAAATAAAATTTTATAAATGAAATTATTTTTATAGAAAGCGAAACTTAGAGAAGTTATAACTTTATAAATGATGTTTATAAATAAAGGAAATTGATAATAGATGAAAATTTGGAAATATAAAATCCAAAGGGCGAATTTATATTATAGTATGGGAATAAGGTTAGAAAATAAATAGTGGATACTATTTTTGAAAAGTGAAATGGATGGGATGTTGGAAGGGAGTCGATGGGTTGTAAATCAAGAGAATTTATAAATCGAATTGGTTATTGGATTTTTTTAAAATATCTTTAATTTTAAGAATTTAAGTTTGTTTTTTAAAGGAAAATGTTATATATCGACCTATGAAATTTTGAACTAGTACAATTAAGTACATCGATAAGTGAATTTCTCACATACTTAATATTTATTTTAATAAATTCTAATTTTTAGAAATCATCTTTGAAAATTGATTTGTTTAAGCAAAAATGAGTTATTGATGTTTATGAAATTTTTTTTCGATATTTTAAATAATTACCTAAACTCATTTTTAAAAATAAATTATTATTCTTTAGAAATACTTATCTTATATACATAGAATTTTGAAGTGTTTGAAATTAATTTATAAATTCTCTCGAGATTTGTAAAAGGGGTAATAAATTGGATATGATTTTGAGAAGAGAAATTTTATAAAGGAGTCAAAGAAAATCGGATTTCAAAAGTATTGGATATGCGAACTTCGAAAATAAAATCTGAATTCATAAAAGAAATTATAAATTGTTGAACGGGGCTATAAATTAGTTTACTAAGTTTTGAAAATTGTAAAAGGGAATTTATTAATAATTCTGGAGACTTATGAGATAAGTAACGAAATATTCTCCAGAGTGCTGATATTTGAAATGATTTTGGAAAATAAGACTTATGAAAATTTCCTACGTGTTAAAATGGAAATTTGAAAATATTTCTAAGCGTTGAGATGGTTTGGAAATATACTGTCATGGATTTTAGTATTTAAATATGTTTCCAAACATTGAAATATTGAAAGAAATTGGTATATTTCTTATAAAGGTATACTTAAATAAATTTTACAAAAATTATAATAAGGCTCGATGTCTGCTTATGGATGTTTATTGATAGTTAAATAACCGACTAACATATATTGGCCATTTTCATTGATCGTTCCGAAGCGGCCGAGATCGGATTTAATCATCCGAAAACCACTTCAATCCGATTTGAACATTGTGAATGGATATTGTGAAAATAGTAATGATGGTGATTTAACTTGTCCCGACCTAGGACAACTTGTATGGACGAATGCTATTTGAACATCGTCATTGGATGACGATGAACATTTTAAGTGAAAATATTCTTGAAAGGTAATCGTACCCTCAAGCCTCATCAACCGAAATGACTGAAAATCAGTGGAGATGCAGCGAAGCAAAGTTGATCCCACCCAATTAGGGTATTTATCCCCTTTCTAGATGCCCACAAATATATTAAAATTATGGATGTGGTTGTGAATGGAAAAGTGAGCGCTCGATTTTAATGGTGGGAACACCCCGGGTGATAACATATTCGATTTTATTTACGTAAGCAATAGGGAAGGTCTTGTATTGTAGGGGATCCCGATGAGGTTCTTAGAACATTTTTCTAGATGTGTACCATGATAGGTGGTACCCCAGTGCTTAGTTATTGTCTCGAATCCATTCTCCAATAAACACCGTATGGTTTTGATTGTGTCCAACTATGTTGAAATGTGAGATACAAGCATTTCAGCTATTTTCTATTTACTTTCTATATACACTATTACAATGTAAGATGGTTTCGATAAAAATTATGTTGGTTGTTGTAAGGTAAAAATCCATCTTTTTTATGCATGACGTGGTCTTATGAGATATCTTTATTTTCAATGGATTTTGATAAAAGTTAATAATTCAATTGAGTGTGTTTTCTCACGCTGGTTTTCCAGACCAACTCGGTTGTTAATTTATAGCAATGCTTGGGTTAGGCCGAGTGTTACAGCTTCAGCATAGGATGCTATGCAGCTTAAGAGATAAGCTGAATGGCAAAGACGTATTTCCGTACTTGATTTGTATTACCGCCATGTGAGGAAAAGTTATTAAACTATCCAGACTGCTTGTTGTCTATTGTACTCTGTTAATGGTATGTATATTAACAGTACAATTCTTGTATATAGAATCTGTTATTATATACTATATTATGTTCCGCTATGACTGTGAGATTCTATGTTTTTTTGTTTCTTCTTACTTCCCTTCTTCACCACTAAATATTCATATTGTCGTTCAATTTTAGTAGAACTAATGTGAATTATGGTCGACTCAATGGGCATGGAGATACATGCCTTTAAATTTGGTATCAGAGTTGAAGGTTTAGTGAGAACCTTAACTTTGGCGGGGATTACTCATTAGAGAACGAGCCAGTATTACCCTAGAATTAGTTTGAGTGCATTAATAGACATGAGTGTGTAATTGTTAGTGAATATAATTTTTTTATGTTGTGTTGATTTATCTATTGTGTGGCTTATAAATTCTGGTCAAATAGTGGGGCGCCACTAAATCGATCGGAGTTTCTAAACACTTGTACACGGTAAACCGACATAGTATGTATTTGAAGTGGGTAAATGAAATAATTTTGCCCAAACCATATTTTAACATAAAAGAAATAATTTTTTGAACTTATTATAGTATATTTGGAGTGATCGGATGTTATTATTGTAATCAAAACAGATTGTAAAAATTAAAATAGTTTATATTACCAAGTAGAAGTTGTATGAATATGGTTTATACAAAAGATTTAAACTTAAAATGAATTTAAGCCAGAATTGGAAATTAAGAATCTTGGAAAGTGGAAATTATTTTCCGAAGTGTTGTGAAAATGAAAATGGTATAAATGAAATACGTGAATGGGATTATAAATAGAAATGGATTTAAAGTAGGAGTTTAAAATCTTGGTGTTTTGAAATTGGTTTTAGAAGGTGTTTTGAAAAAATATAATGGTATTGTTTTGAAAATATTTTTGACAAGAAATGTTTTTAAAATGGGATGTAAAAGAAATTGGAAGCACTGAACTCGCTTCGCCCGCTAAAAAATAATTTGGGGGATGACTACAACATCTTTAGTATTCATTTTCGAGTCTCTAAGTGATGGATTGCTAACGTAGAATTTTGATATGGAGATTTTTGTTTGGTAAACAATTATTGCTTTGGAAATTCCGAAGGGAATTTGGTTTAGGTAAAATCATGCTGATTTTGAAAATTCCAAAAGAATGGTTTGTTAAAATAAAAAGAGCTATATATTATGGATTCAAAATGATTTGCAATAAATACTGGGTATTTGAATTTTGAAATCCTTATTAAATGTTCTAGAAATATCAGAAAATAAGTTGTGAAATGATAAATGGTGAACGATTTTAAAGAAAAATATGAAAATTAAATTTTGGAAATAAATTTTAACTTGAGTAAATGAAAATGGATGAAATTTAACTTGAGCTAAGTTAAGTAAAATTGGATTAGATATGGTATCGATTGTGATTGAGATATAAAATTAAATGAATTGAATTGAATGGAACAAATAAATATAAGCAAAGAAGTGTTAAAAAATTTGAAGTTGGAATGAAATTCTTACTTGATTAAATTCAAATGAATTTTATGAAATTTAAAATTTAACTTAAGAAATTTAAATGAAAATCGAATGGAATATATAAACTTGGATTGTAAAGTGACTAAATAATTATAAGTTACAAAATTTTGATTTGAATAAATTTATATTGGCCTATAAGTGATGTATAATCTTTAGTTAAAAATAAAATGTGAGTATAACCGAGTATAGAATTAATGGAAATGTGAAAAATATGGTATGTAACTTATAAAATTGAAAAGTGAAATAGAAAACATAAAATAAAGTGGATTGATATTTTGATAAGGAAATAAAAATCCAAACTTTAATTTTAAAATAAATTTGAACTAGAGTAACTTAAAAGAAGTGATTTTTGAGATTAAAAAAAAATTAGATATTGGGTTATAAATTGGAAGTGAACTAATTAAATGAATTAATTAGTGAATTAAATATGGAAATGAAACTTAACTTGGTTAAGTAAATTGGATTATGGATTAAGGTTGAAGTTGAATGTGGAACTTGAGTTATAACTAAAATTTGATTTAAATTGTAAGCGAATTAAATATAATTTGAAATATTGTCGAATGAAATGGAAATGGTTTGAAATAGTGATGATTTAAGTTATGAATAAATTCAATGTAAGTAAAAATAAATTGAATATGGCATTGCATATTATTTAAATAAATTCGAGAATGAAATTGAGCATGGAATTAAAAATTTGAAGTGGAGTTTGGCTGCAATGGACTTAAGTTGTATAATTGAATTAATTGTAAATAAAAAAATAAATTAAGTTAATATTTTGGATAGAAGCTAGGCTTAAATAAATTTATGGGTTGGATATCGTTGACATGGAAATTCAGCGAACAAGGTTTTTGTAGAAAAATTTGAATGTGAGTCAATTTGAAATGGAATAGAAATTAATATAAATTGGTCGGAATCAATTTAAAATAGCTATAAACTGAAAAAGTATTTTATTAAATGAATATCGTTGAATTTGTGTGAAAACTTATCGATTTAACGTAAACAGAAGTAAATAAATTTCTATGAATTAATAGAGAATGAATAAATGGATTTTTAATCAATTTGGAACGAACATGATTTTTGGTATAAATATGAACTAATTGCAAATAATTGGCTTGTAAATCATTCAAATTGAATGAAATGATATATAAATCATTTGAAATGAATAGTCGAACGTTGGAACCTTACGGAAATTAATAAATTCATGCTATAACATGGTTGTTAGTGAAAAGTTATGTTTTAAAGTTGTTGAAGGAATGAAATGTTATTGATTTTCACATTAATGAAACTTAGGTGGTTTAAATTAAGTAAGTACAGGTATCCGAAGACTTTTGGGCTAGATTCGGTTGCGTAACTGCATATACAATAAGCCACCCGCTAAAAAAAAGCTAAAATACGTTTTCGGATTAAATATCGCAAAATAAATAAATGTTTATATATATTGTGTTTTCAGACCATGTGGATTGATGTATATATTTTTTTCTTCTTATCATTCTGCAAAAAGCTCTCCGTATAAGGGAGACTCTGCCAAATGTTTTCAGAAATTTAGGATGGTCGAAAAAATTTGGAAAAAATTTGTTAACTAAAAGGTTGGTTTTTGTTTTCAACGGAAATAAAAAAAATTGAATTAGAAATGGAAACTAATGCTTGTAAGGAACTAAAGGGTTTATAAAAGTGGATGTCGAGTTTTAACAAAGTGGGTTTTGAAAAGTTAATGGGTATAGAGCGTTTTTCCTGCCTTAGCAATTTCGTGGTTGAAATTCTTTTAGGAGGAATGTAACGACATGGATTTTTTGTTGTTTGGTTTTGAAAATTTAAATGGTTTAAATATTGGATTTGAAATTATAATTTTGTTATTAAGACTTTAAAACTCAAAATTTCAAATGATATCGCCGATTTTTGAAATCGTCGATTTAATAGACGCGTTGAAATAGCGGTTCAAGGTACAGTCTTGGAATTCGACAAAACGAATTCCATTGGATCCCTAATAGTGTATTATTATCGTATTCAAATTTCATAGCTTTTGGATTTAACATTTGTTCGTACGATCTGAAAAATCCTAGAAATAATAAAGTTGAATTTAATTTAAATAATCGATTAAAATATCTATCTTTTCCATCTGATCGAATTAGGACTCGAAATTTGTTCCATTCGGTTTGAAATAGCAGTATAACATTAGGAATGCTAGGCGGCATGCCTCCATAGTGGCTTAAAAATTTCAAGATAGGTATAACGAGATATTTTATTGACATTATAAATTGGAAAAGTCAAAGGCATTCCTTTCTTCTGAAGTAAGCCCAGTTTATACGCAAGCTCTTCCCCCTTTCATTTCAAACAAATCGTGCCTCCTTCCTCTTTAAATCCACATCTTCTCCTTCACTTCCCAGTTCAAAAACGATGCAAGCAAATAAAATAAAAATAATAATGGGAAAGAAAAAGAATGAAATCGCATACAAGCCTTCCCCTACTTGTTTATATGGCGATTTCACTTCCCTCTTCGAAGTTCGAAATCGACATACGAAAAAAAAGGGAATTCCATAGGGTGACTTGGCTCGGTGTCTTGAACGGAGAAAAGAGGAGCAGCCGTGGATAGCGTGCAAGGGAGGTGGTTATGGTAGTCGATTGATTTAGGGGCCGAACGACAGCTAGGGCTTGAGTCGCACGAGGCACGCTCATTGCTTGGAGGCAGAAGCATCAATGACAAGTACAACATCAGTAAAGGCGGAGCAAAAAGCGATCTAGGCAGACGGGGAGGCTTGCGTGGGTGCTGGATCATTAATGTAAGGGGTTGCGATCAAGGGAAGATGCAGAAATTGATGGCGTAGGCAGACTGGGTTTGTGCGAGGAGAGCAGTTTTTGCAAGCATTGGGAGGAGCTGCAGGCAGTCGGTCCATGGCCCCTTCGTGGTGGCATGGGGTGTTACAACAAAGTAGTAACGGGTGGTTCTTGGCGGCGATGGTCAGTGGAAAGGCGTGCTTCGACTGAGTTGATCGTTGTTCCCATTTACCAGCCTGGAACGATGTATGGGAGAGGTAATTAGCAAGTTTAAGAATTAGTAAATCTAATTATAATCAAAATTTACGAATCGCTAATTATGTAATTTGAAATTTTCTTATATGAGATCTCAATCGAATGGAATCAGTCGTTTGGGGTTCGGAGCTACGGAATCTGGGCAAGGGGGTTTAAAATGGAATAGTTTGCAAATTAAAAATAAAGGTAAGTAAAATCTCACTCATTTGGATTGCAAGTATAATTTGAAAAAGTTGAATTAAAATTATTGATTGTTTGGATGAATTTGTAAATAATTCTCAATTTGGATGTGTTATATATATATATATATATATATATATATATATATATATATGGTAGTATATATATTAGTAGTTGGATTGATGTTCCCGCATATTTTAGCAGATGAGACCCTATGCGTCCGCATAATAAAAGATGACCCTATACACTTCGATGTCACTCGCGAAGTGAGATTAGTATTTTTTATGTTGTAGTAACATCCGTGGATGCAGGAGAACAAGTTAGAGGGATCCAAGTATATAATAATATATGATGTGTTAGAATAATTTGCTAAAGATTATTGTTGTGATATGAATCATTCGATGCTACAGTAGCACTGGCCAAACTTTGGTGTTTTAAATAAAATAAGTATTATTTTGGAATTTTTAAAGGGTTTAAAAGGAGATTTTGAGTGTAAAAATGTTTATATCGAAATTGGATTATTTTTAAGAAATTTATTTGGATAAAACAATAATTGATTTTCGTTTGTATTTAACAGTTCGTAAAAAAAATTAAATAGAGATTTTTAAAATAATTTATATAAAATATTTTTAAACGGTGAATCTTTAAAACAATATTTTTGGAAAATATGATAATAAGTTGAAATCGATATTAAAAATAAATTAGCAGAAATGAATTGAATTTATAACGAACTGAATAAAATGGAATTTTAAAAATGAGCTTATTTTTATATAAAGCGAAATTCAGAGAAGTTATAAATTTATAAATGATGTTTATAAATAAAGGAAATCGATTACAGATGAAAATTTGGGAATATAAAATTCATAGGGTGAATTTATATTAGAATATGAAAATAGGGTTGGAAAATAAATAGTGGGTACTATTTTTGAAAAGTGAAAATGGATAGGATGTTAGAATGGAATTTTGGGTTGTAAACCGAGGAAATTTATAAATTGAAGTGGTTATTGGAATTTTTTAAAAACATATATTTATTTTATGAATTTAATTTTTTTTGAAAGGATAATGTTATACATCAAACTATGAAAGTTTGAACTCGTAGAAGTAAAGTACATCGAATAATGAATTTCCCAAATACTTAATATTTATTCTAATAAATTCTAATTTTTAAAAATCAACTTTGAAAATTGATTTGTTTATTTAAAAATGAGTTATTTATGTTTATAAAAGGAGTTTTTGATATTTTAAATAATTACCTAAACTCATTTTTAAAAATAAATTATTATTATTTAGAAATAGTTATCTTATATCTATAGAGTTTTGAAGTGATTGAAATTTAGTTATAAATTCTCTCAAGATTCGTAAAGGGGGTTTATAAAATGGATATGATTTTGATAAGAGAAATTTTATAAGGGGCTTGGAGAAAATGGGATTTCAGAAATGTTGGATATGTGACCTTCGAAATGAAATCAAAATTCATAAAAGAAGTTATAAATTGTTAAATGGGATTATGAATAAGCATATTGGGTTTTGAAAATTGTTAAAGGGAATTTATTAATAATTCCGAATACTTTTGAGATATGTTATGAAATATTCTCTGAAGTGTTCATATTTGAAATGATTTTGGAAAATAAGACATAGGATATTTTCATATGTATAAAAATGGAAATTTGAAAATATTTCTAAGTGTTGAGATGGTTTGGAAATATCCTGTTATGGAATTAAGTATTTTAATTTGTTTCCAAACATCAAAATATTGAAAGAAATTTGGTATATATCCTACAAAGATGTGCATAAAATAAATTTTAGAAAAAATTATAATAAGTCCCGACGTCTGCTTATGGATGTTTATTGAAAGTTAAATAACCGGCTATCGCATATTGGCCATTTTGGTTGATCGTTTTAAAGTGGCCGGGATCGGATTTAATCATCGAAAAACCACTTCGATCCAATTTGAATGTTACGAATGGATATCGGGAAGATAGCGAAGATGGTGGTTCGGTTTGTCCAAACTTAGGACAACTTGTTTGGACAAATGCTATCAAAACATCGTCATTGGAGGACGATGAGCCTTTTGAGTGGAAATTTTCTTGAAATGTAATCGTAGACTCAAGGCTCGTCAACCGGAATGACTGCAAATCAAAGCAGATGTAGCATGTGTAGTTGAGTCGCTCCAAATTATGGTATGTTATCACCTTTCTACATGCCCTTAGACATATTTATTAAAATTATGGATATGGTTGCACATGGAAAAGTGAGCGCTCGATTTTAAGGGTGGAACACCTGGGGTGATAACATATTCGGTTCTATCCAGGTTAGGGATAGGGCCGTCTTGTGTTGTAGGGGATCCCAGCGAGTTCCTCGGTACATTTTTCAAGATGTGTACCATGATAGGTGGTACCGCAATGCCTAGTCATTGTATGGAATCCATTCTCCAATAAGCGCCGTACGGTTTGATTATTCCCAGCTATGCTGAAACGTGAGATGCAAGCATTTAAACTATTTTCTATTTACTTTTATAGACACTATTATGATATCACATGGTTTTGATAAAAAAAATTTTAGCTATCGTAAGATAAAAACACGCCATGTTTTTGCATGACGTGGTCTTACGAGATACCTTGTTTTCAAATGATTTTGATAAAAGTTCATAATTCAATTAAGTGTTTTTCTCACGCTGGTTTCCCAGACTGACTCGGGTGTTAATTTATTATAATTCTCTCGTCGGACCGAGTATTACAGATTCAAGATATGATGCTATGGAGCACCGGAGAGGTGCTGGATTATAAAGTCGTATTTTCATACTTGATTCGTATTTCCACTGTGTGAGGGGAAGTTATTAAACTATCTAGATTGATTGTTGTCTATTGTAATTTGATAATGGTGTATATATTGACAGTATAGTTCTTGTATTTAAAATATGCCATTATATATTTTATTTTTCTCCCCTGCGATTATGAGATTTTGTGTTGTTGTTTTTTGTTTCTTCTTCTATCTTCCTTCTTCACCCTTAAAGGTTCGTATTTCTGTTCAATTTGAGTTGAACTGATGCGAATTATGGCAATTCAAAGGGTGTGGAGATACAAGTCTTTATAGGCTACCCTTTTTTGTATTACTTTTAGAGGAAGGTCAACAATTGTACTAGAATAATATAAATCCTTTTGTTTTTTTAAAAGTTTTAAAATACTAGCAACATGCCAAATATATTACTAGTAAAATCGAACAGTAGTAAATAAATCAACCATTTGGTTGCATAACAAGAAGAAAAAATTGTTGTAATTTCATATTCATTTTAATTAAACTTGCATCAAATTAAAATACTAAGAAAATAAAACTTCGAGAATAGTTTCTATTAGAATTGGAAATGACATGTCTATGTGTGTACGTATGCACATAAATGAACACTAAACACACATGAAAAGTAAAATGATAGCAAATTCATTTGTTGTCAAACAACGGTCATATCTATATAAATTATTGTTCCCATCAAAATTAAAAGTTTTCGTTTGGGTCATAGGCTTTTCTTCTTCTTGTTTATGGTGCGAATTGTGAAGTTCATTATATATGCATGTATTTTCTTCGACCTCGTAAATCAGGGAAGGATGAGAAATGGTTGGTAACGACATAGTATAGGGAAATATGAGTCGATGACGAATATCATAACGATGTCGTAAAATACCAAGGTCGATGTATAGTGAATCCTTATTGGATATATGGTCTCATAAGCCTTTTTTATCATTAAGCAAATGACACCTAGTTTTTCATCTTCAGCGACATCAATTGCATTCGGACAACATAAAATTTCAACGTAACTCTATCTAAAAAAACGACTGACTATTGATTATATTGATAATCTGGACATTAGCATCAAAACATTCTAACTAAACTCCAAACATCGATTTAGAGTCGATGTAATCCTAGTGCTAATTTCATTAAATTTCTTAGTTCGAGTTAACTGGAACAATTAGAACTACGTATCATACTTGAATGGTGAATCGAACAATTAAGAATGAAATTTTTTGGCTTCATTTGGAAATTGGATTTTTGACTTGAGCTTATAAGTTGAAGGTAAAAGAAGAAAGAAGAAGAGGCCTAGCCTTTTATAGAAACAAATAGGTGAACATAAGCCATAGGCATGATTTTAAATGGACAGTCGGATCAGTAAATTAAGACCAATAGTCGGCAATGGATGGTGTCGAAACTATTGACTTCAAAAATCAGTGCTTCCTTTATACTAGAGGAGAATGTTATCACCATTATTAATCTCGAAGAGATACGACATGAGACGTTAATATGATGTCACCTTTTAAGATGGAAGTAATGTTGTGGTTTAGTAACATCGTCTAATACCACTTACGATCAGCACATTGCCTGTAACACCCCGTATTTCTATAACATTATTTAAGATATTTAATTAACCAAAATTAAATAAAATTACGTAGAGATTAATAAGTTGAGGATTGATTAGTTAAGGGTAGCCTTTCCGTGTTAATGTACAAATTACAATGAAATAGCCTAAGATAATGTGTTAGGAAATGAGTAAGGGCAATACGGAAAATAGGAAGGGCTTATACCCTAAACCCTTAGGAAATAGAACTCGCATTCATTTTCATTTTAGCAAACTAAAACATCTAAGGTCGACCAGCATTATTATTCTCAAGAGTAGATGAGCTAGGAATCAAGAGGAGGAAGATAATCCACTAAATCAATATCAAATCTCACGTCTTATAATCTCAAAGCTAAGACGAATAATTACCATATCCCATTTTCTTATGGTTTTTGGTTTTTAGATTAGATCTGAAATGTTTTTTACAAATATATGCCATGTTTTGATGGTTAATGTTATATATGCTTGTAGAAGAATTATATATGTTCATGTTAGTTTTTGTGATATGTTGGCACAAAACCCTATTAAATGACAACCAAATGCCATGAAAGTTTAAATATAGGTCAAAAATGATATTCAGAGATGGGTTTCAATTGTAACAATTTTTTGAAATTATGTGAATTTTATATTAATTTTCAAGTGAAGAAAATTATTTATTGGGTTATACATTATTTACAGCTAAAAAAAATTTATTTGGGTTTGAAATTTTTATATGTTGGAAAACATATTAAAATAGATTTTCCAGTATTTTTCCAGATTCTTTCTAAGCTTTTTGAATAATATATAAAATTATTTAATGTATGGGACTTAAACGTTTTGTATATTTAATTAAGGAGAAGGGGCATTTTATAAAATAAAATGATTATTTCATTTGAAAAATATTGGTAGCACTTCTCTGAAAAGTATCTTTTTACCAATAAGATTTTGACAAACAAAGGCAAGCTAGTCGAAAAATTATTCCGTCTGTGTTAAAAAAAGAAATCATACTTTTATCATGTTTCAGCCTTTTACGTCATCATACTTTCTGACCCAGACCTTTCGACAAGGTCGAGTGGTTCATAGCTTTCGACAAGGTCAAACCAAGGCATATGGTATCCAGTTACTTGATACATAATGAATTGGATAGGGTTGAAGGGTACTTATGGAAAGGTTGTTTGCCAAAGGTGGTTGAAGTGTGTTTGTTTTATAAACCAAAGATTGCCTGCTTTACTTTCGAATAAGAGCTTTCGACTTGGTTGCTTTCGACAAGGTCAAATATTTAAATAAAGATTTTTGAACTGTTTGACACACTCGAAAGATTACTGCCTTTCTTTGTTTTGATTTGAAACTTATGATATAGTCGAAAGGTTTACTTGCTTTAAAATTAGCCGCTTCTCCATGCTTTCATAGGAAAGCTTTCGAACTAGGTGATTTATCCTTGTTTTCTAAATAAAGCATAATCAAAGCTTTCGAAAGAGAGCCTTCAGCAAAGTCGAAAGGTTTTCTTCCAATGTAGTCGAAAGGTTTTGAAGGAAATTATTCCACTTGTCCTAAATTGAACCAGATAAGTCTTCGAAAGGTTTAGTTCGATGATTTAAAAAGGTTCATATTAAATGGTTTCTAAAGGTTTGTTCATTGAATGGTTTCGAAAGGTTTGTTTATCGAATGGTTTCGAAAGGTTTTGAAAGATTTAGCTCAATGATTTTGAAAGGTTTATTTTGAATGATTTCGATAGGCTTGGTGCAATGATGTCAAAAGGTTTATTTTGAATGATTTCAAAAGGTTTAGTCCAATGATTTCAAAAGGTTTATTTTGAATGATTTTGAAAGATTCAGTTCAATGATTTCGAAAGGTTTATTTCGAATGATTTTGAAAGATTTGTTCATTGAATGGTTTTGAAAGTCTTTTTCATTCAATGGTTTCGAAAGATTTAGATCCAATAAATCCGAAAGGTTTGAGATGGAAGGTTTTTCCAAGGTTTTGTTTATTGGTGAGCTCGAAACATCATTAGGATCAACAAGACTTTGGAGATGATTAAGTTAGAGACATACTGTCTAGAAGAGAAGTATTTAACAGATAGCTAGGACAGACGGTCTAGGAGTGAATTATTTAACAGATAGTTAGGGATAGATATTCCAGAAGAGGAATAACTAACATTTGTTAGATTAATTTTGATTATATTTTTCTCGTAGACCCGAGTCAGCCAAAGGTTAAAAGTTATCCAAACAAAACTTGTGTGTTTGAATAGATAGTTCATTATTACTTGTTATTTATGTATGTTTACATATTGATTGCTCTATAGTGTTTAACCGGTTTTGGTTGCAAGAAAATATTTTGCAAAAATATGTTTTAAAAGAATGTTAGTGAGGGGAAACTCATTCCGCTAAGTGGTGTGGTCTCACTTAACATATTAAATTGGGTGCTCAAAATTAATTTGAGTAGGCAGAGGGGCTAAGGTCTTTTTGAGGTTTTAGTATGTTGGCGATAAGCTGCCAGAGGCATGTAGGAGGCATGCAGGAGACATGTAGGAGGCAAATAGATAGCTATTTAGGTGTTGCAATTCTTGTGCTATGTTTTATTGAATTTCCGATGTGTTTGTATTAGGTCTATTATGACCATATCACTATGATCATCTAAGGGAATATCTTCATACACCGCTCTTGGTGTAATTTGTAACAACTATATTTTATCTGTGACGATCCGGGAATTTTGGACAATTTAATTTGGAAATTTAATTGATTTTAATATTTAAAAGTCAGTTTGTAACATAAATTTCAAATATCACCATTATTTGGAAATTTAATAATTGGATTTAATGATTGGAAATTGGGTCAAATGTTGAATCTAGAATTTTAAGCCTGTTAAAAATAAAATAAGGGTTTGTAAAATTTATATCGATAGTACTGAAGATAGTAAAAGTGTTGAAATTGAATTTGGGAATGTTTCATTAAGTTTTGAAAATATATCGTTTAAATTGACGTTTAAAAATAGCCTTCCGAGGCACAGTCTCGGAATTCGACGAAACCAGTTCCATTGGATCCAAAATATTGAATTATTGTCGGATTTCAATTTTCGTAGTGTTTGGAGTTGTTGAGTGAGCATACGATATTTAAACGCGCTTAAATTTATATCGAAAATGTAATATAATAACTGGGTTCAAAAAGCTATCTTCTTCATACGATCGAATTAGGACTCGAAACCTTTTCCATTGCGTTCGAAATAGGGGTATAACACTATGAATGCCAGGCGACATGCGTCGATAGGGGTTCGGGGTTTCCTTATATGCAAAGCAAGATATTTTGAATATAAAAAAATTTAAAAAATATATATAAATCAAGTAAAAAATCACATCCGCAACCCTAAATTAAACTAGGCCGAACTATTGTCTAAGGCAAGCCACCCTATACCCTAAAAACATCACGTCTTGCCTCCTCTCCTTCTTCTATATCACGCGGCTTTCTTTCCTCGGTACAAACTCACGCAACACTCTTTCCCTTCTCTTCTCTCTCCTTCATGGCCGCACAAAAAAAAGGGGTTCGTCGCCCTCGTTTTTAATCAAGGCGACCGATAAAGATAATGATGGAATCAGAATTCGAATGAAGGATGGTTGATGCCTCGTTCCTTTTACTTCGCAATTCCTTTCTCGAATCTCAGGCTCGACCCATAAGGCGATTGAATTGCGAATTGGATCACAAGGAGGAAGGGCGGTGGGACGTGCGACTCGAGAGGGAAGGGTGTTTGATTTCCTGAAGTGGCGGTAGCCGTGACTGGGCGAGTGTTCACATGTGTACACGTGTGTGTTGAAGGAGGGATGGTGGAGATGTCTCATTGTCAACAGCTGAAGTCGTCGCATACTGTGCGATTTCTTGGATGACGAATGGCTTGTGAACAACTTCGTAATGGTGAGGAAGATCTGCCAGAGCCTCGGTTTACCTTTTCTTTAAGGTATATTAACATTTATTTCGAAGTTTTAATTTTGGAAAAAAATAGTAAGTTTTAGAGCTACTGATTTCAAGCAGTGAAAAAAGGTTTAAACAGAAAAGGGGGGGTTTTAAATACATATACGCCCTGTAATAAAAATGTATAACTTGGTCAGAAATAAAGGGTATACATATACACATTTTGAGCTACTAGTTTATTTAAATAAATAGATTTTTGATGGTTAACCTATTTAATTTATCTATTTAATTATTTTTAGTTACTAAAGGGCTTTGAAGGGAAAATTAATTTAAAATCAAATTATTAGTTTAAAAACCAAATGATTTGTTAAATTAAAATATTAATCAATTTAATTTATTAAATGGAAATTTAATCATTCGATCTATTCGAATATTAATAAAAAATTCATCTAATATTTATACGTGGTTCAAAATTGGGAGATAATGATCGGGATGGAATTGGATTGTCAAACAAAAAACAATGGTGAGTTAATCTCGCTCATCTGGTTTAATTTAAATTTAAATGGTTAAATTTAAATATTTGGTTGAATGGTTGAATTGTTTTGGATGTGCTATACTATATTATATAATACATCTTGGAATGACTGATTTCCCGCATTATATAGCGGATGAGACCCTATGCGCAGCATAATAGCGGATGATATCATATAAATCCTATATACCGTGATATTCCACCTCGAAGTGGAATTGGTATTTTATATTGTGCTAACGTCTGTGGATGCAAGGAAACAGGCTGGAGGGAACCAACAGGATTCCTCAACATTTACTTAAAATATTTAATATTCTCGGTTGTGATTATATGATATTCTATGTTGAATTATGTTGGAATATTGAATGTTATAGTTTGCTTGAATATATTTCGGTACATTGTATTATCAAAATATATAAATTGTATTTTTGGAAAGAAAATTAAAGAGTGGAGTTTTAAGTAAAATAATTATAGCGAATTGGAATAAATTAAGAATGAATTGAAAAGGAATGAAAGTGATATTAAAATGCTAATAAATAAATAATTTCGAGTATGGAAAAGGTTTTGAATAAACATGAATTAATGAATTGTAAACTTAAGTGATATCAATTAAAGGAATGAAGAATTATTTTAAAATTCAAAGCTTAAAAATTATTTAAAAAGGATAAAGAAGTAATTTGAGTAATCTAAAATTGGTATTTTCAGTTAAAAGTATTTTAAATCATAATTAAGGAATAAAATCAGAAATTAGTGGATTTTGGAATAAATGGAGTAAATTGGAAATCAATTTGGAGATTGATTTAATTGTGTAAAACCGAGATTATTAAAGAGAAATGGGACTTTAGGAATTTATAAACTGGGTTGTAAAAGTGAAGCAATTTATCAGTGGATATTTTGAAAAATAAATTCACAGTGGGAATTTATTAAAGAAAGAGAAAATTTGTTTAAAAATAAATAGTGATTTATTTTTAAAAGGATGTGAAGAGAAGTATATTTCCCGTGGACAGCCAAGTACGTTTTCAAAGTAAATTTTTAAATATAAGTTAAAAGTTTTAATGTTGCTTTAAAAAGCATGTTTTAGAAAATTTATTATTTCTGAATGTTTAAAATTCTAAAGTAAGTATTTTTCAAATCTATTATTGTAGTAATTATTTAAAAGGTGACTTGGTATTTTGTTTTAAAAAGTGAATAAAGTAAACTTATTTTCAAATATTCATATAGTATGTATTTTTAATAAATTATTGAAGTGGTTTTTAACTTAAATGTTTTAAAGCATATTTCAAAGTAAAATGTTTAAATCATTTAAAAAAATCTAAAGTTTTGTGCTTGGTGATTTCATTGGTAATAGAAAATACTTGGAAATTTATTCTGGGAAAGGAAGATAGTTTGAAAAATGAAGGGTTTGAAAAGTGGAAATATATCTTGTGAAGATAATTTTAGGATTAATAAATAATTTGGGAAATTATTTATTTTGTGATGGATGTTTGTGAAAGTTAATTGATAGTTAAATAACCGACTATCGATATTGGCCAAATGCGCTGATCGTTTCGAAGAGACCTGGATCGGGATTTATTTCTCGAAAACCACTTCGATCCGGTTTGTACGTTTTCGTGAAAAACGAGTTCGGAGTCGAAGATGAGCAGTGAAGTGCAAGGGCTAGTCGCTACTAATCCTGAGGATATTTCCAAAATGGATGTAGTAGGAGTAGTGCCTTGGGTTCCGTTCGAACCAGGGACGGACTTGTATGGATGAATGCTTTCGGAACTTCGTCCATTGGACAATGGGCATTCTAAGGGATACGTTCTAAAAGGTAACGCTTAGCCTCAAGCCTCATCAACCAGGAATGACTGAAAATCAGGGGTTATGCAGCAAGGCTAGGTGGGTAGCACCAATTCAGGGTAAGGTCATCCCTGTCTAGATGTCCCTTTTATTTCAGCTTAGTGGTGCGGTTGCTGATCCAACCATGGGGTGATCTTACACGACATTATCCAGTAAGGGCTAGTCCCGATCTTGTGTTGCAGGGGGTCGGGAGTGATCCTTGGTACTGTGATCTAGGCCACGTATCATGACAGGTGGTACCCCAATGCCTAGTCACTAGTTGGAAATCCATTCTCCCTACGTGCCTTTTACGAGTTTTGTTTGTATTACCCACGATTGTGGCTAGTAGCTGGAATTTAATGAATGTAACAATTTCAGCTATTTTAATAAGTATTTGTATATAGACCCTATTATAATATCAGAGGATTTTTATAAAAAGTGTTTTAGCTATCGTAAGGTAAAAACCCGACATGTTTATTTGTGGCATGGTCTTACGAGATGATTTTGTTTTCAAAGGATTTTTGAAACATTAATAATCAATTTGAGAGTGATTTCTCATGCTGGTATTCCAGACTGACTTGGATGTTATTTAACTATAATGCTCGGGTCAGACCGAGTATTATAGGATACAGTAAAGAATGTTGTGGAGCTCAGGAGACGAGCTGGATGGCAATATGTACTTCCGTATTTGTGTTATATATTCCTCTATGTATTAAGATTGTGAGGACAGGTTATGATTACTGTCCAGTTGTATGTTATCGATGATGTGTTCTGATGATGTATATATATATAACCGATATAGTTTCCTTTTTGTGTAAAGATCTGTTATTATCTATTATATTTTATTCCGCTGCGAGGGTTAGATTCTAATGTTGTTTTTCTACTTTATTCTTCTACCTCTTCTTCTTTTACCCAAATGGTTCATATTTCCGTTTATCTTGAGTAGATTGTTGTAGAATAGTATTGGCTCAAGGGGTACGGGTTTGCGGGCTGTTACAGTGGTATCAGAGCTTGGGTTGGTGATAACCTTGGCTCTGGTGGAATTACTCATTGAAAATAGAGTCTCTAGTACTCTAGAATGAGTTTGAGCGTATTAATAGATATGAGTGCGTGTTTGTTAGTGGGTATAAAAATGGTTTTATATTATGTTGATTAATTTATTGAGTGGTATATGAACCGTCGTCGGCACAGTGTGGACAAATGCATCGAAGGGATTTCTAAACACTTGAATAGAACAATTGACGTAGTATTGTTTTAAAGATGGGCGAAAGAAATAATTTTACCCAAAAATATATTTTGATATAAAAGAAAAGTTTTTGTAAACTATTTTAGCTAATATATGGTTGCTTGTATGTTAGGAATAATAATATTAAATTGTTATCATTATTGTGTGGAAATTTAACTATAAATTGAAAATATAACCAACGGTTAAGGAAATAAATTCATTTATAAAATGGAATTTATAAATGTGAATTATAAATGTGATTTATAAACTGAAATATAAACAAATGGGAATTGGTACGAGCATAAATTATGCAAATGAATTATAGTTAAAATTTGATTTAAGCCAGAATTTGAAAATTTAAAATCCCGGAGATTTTGGAAAGTGTTTTCGAAGTGTTTTGAAGACAAATAATAGCATTATTGTTTTAAAAGTATTTCTAAAAGGAAATTGTTTAAAATAAAATTTTGGGAAGGGATATAGCGTTGAATTCACTTCAGTCGTTGGAAAATAACTTCGGTGATGACTGCGACATCATCGATGTTCATTTTCAAGTTTCTAAGTGACGGATTGCTGCCGAATTGATTTGATTAGACGAACTGTTGTTTTTGAAATTTCAAAGGATATTTGTTGGGGACAAAAACCAGGATTGTTTTAAATTTTTGAGAAGTGTGATTATGAGATGTTTGAGATTTCAAAATGATTTGAAACCAAAAGTCGGCTGTTTAAAAATCCTGATGAGATAGGTCATAAGCTTATAAATTAAGATGATTTTTAAATCAGGAAGGAAATATAAGCTTTGAATTTTGGAATTTAAATCTAAAGTGAAAAGTTAAAATTGAAATTAACTTGGATTGAGAAAGAAAATTGAATCGAATAGAATTAAATAAATCTGAGTTAAAATAGAATTGAATTAGAATAAAAGTTAAGTTGAGTTATGGGTGATATTGAATGAATTAGATCCTTAAATAAATGAAAAATAAGTTGGATAAGAATTGGATTGGAATAAATAAATCAGAATAACTTGCAAAAATTTGAAAAAATCCATAGAATAAAAATATGCGTGGGTTATAAATAAGCGAAAATCTTGAGTTGAAAGTAAAAGATGAATATATTCAAGCCTAGGATGAATGGAAATGTGTAAAATAATAAGTTGGGACTTTTAAAATTGAAAAATGGAACAGAAAACCTAAATAAATATTATTTGATGATTTGGGAAAATGAAACAAAAGTCCAAACTTGAATTATAAAATAAATTAAACTTAAGAAATTAAATGAAATGGTTTTTGAAATTCAAAATCAAGTATTGAACTATAAACAGGGGGAGAACTAATTAGATAAAAAAAGTTAGTTAATTAAATAAGTAAATGGAACCTAATGTAGTTAAATAGAAGCTGGATTTGTGAGTTACTAATGAAGTTTGGAAATAAAATTCAAGTTATGAAATCAAATTCGACTTGAATCGTTAGTGAAGTAAATATAATTGGAAATGTTGCCAGATAAAAAGGAGTGGATTAAAGTAGGGATGGTTTTAGTTGTAAATAAAACCCAGATGGATCTGGGAATAAAATTGAAAATGGCCTTGTAATCAATTGAATGAATTGAATCTGGAAATTTAAAATTTATACGAAACAGATAAACTAATCAAATAAATTTGTGATTTGAAATGAGATTTGATTGAAAAAGAATCAAGTTAAATTGAAAAGAAAATTTTATTTGTAAAATGAAAATGAGATTAAGTATGAAATTCGAATATTTTAAATAAATTAATTTAGGTTTAAAATTTGTGGAAGCTTGGCTTCGAGTAAGGGTAAAGTCCATTAAATAAAAGCTTGGGTAAATTTAAATTGGGGAATGGTTATTAGTAATATAAGCAAGGAATGGTTCAAGCTTAATAAAATGGTCTCAAATGAAATGAAAGCAAATATGGAATGAAACATAAATGAATGGATCGTGAATAAAATTGAATTTTTAAATCAATTGGAATAATATGGGTTTGTTTAAAATTAAAAATGAATTGAGTGTAAGCATGTGGGTTGTAAACAATTCAAATTGAATGAAAATGGTATATGAATTAATTGAAAATAGTTGAATTAGTATTAAAAATGTATAAATTGCTTACGGAATGTTAACTCGACTTTTTCAGCAAGGCCGTGATAACAAAAAATCGACCGAGAAGCCAACGATAGTTCGTCTCGAAGAATGGTCAACTCAACATCTCAACAAAGCAAGTTCTGTGGAATGGTTTTTCAGATAAGATCCCCTACGGAGGGGGGGTCCCGGGGGTGCCAACCCCCCAAGGTGAGGGTGCGGGGGCAACGCCACCGCTACGGTGTTCGACCTGCCCGGTCAGGTCGCAGTGGTCCAGGGGGCAGCGCCCTCGGCGGGGTGCGGGGCAGCGCCCCGTCCAAAACGATATACGACCTAAAGGATGGAGCGACCTACAACCTAGTGGTTCCAGCGACCTAAGGTGGCACAGCGACCTAACTATCTGAAGACTAGGCGATTCAGTGGTTCAACGACCAACGACCTACCGAGTTAACGACCTAAGGAATGAAGCAACTCAAGTGACCTACAGGAAGCCACGACTTAACGACTTAAGAAGTGGAACGGCCTAACGGCCTAAAAGTGGGATGACCTAGCGACCTAACTGATGAAGTGGGGTAACGACCTAAAGGGTTAAAGGAGTTAGCGACCTAGAAGGATAAAAGGACTTACGACCTAACTGCTTAACGACTTAAGAGGTGGACGACTTAACGACTTAAGTACTTCACGACCTAAAGAGTTAAAGCGGAAGCGACCTAATGCTTTCATGACTTACTTTAAGTCGTTCACAACTTAGCACTTAGTGATTAAACTATGTCGCTTTCCCCTAAGTCGTTAGAACCTACCAGTTAGTTCAGATGGCCAAGTGCGAACCAGTAAGGTCGTAACTCATATCTCCTTAACTTGCTGACGACCTATGACCTATCTTAGGTCGTAGCCTATGACTTACGACTTACTTTAAGTCGCTCACGACTTAAGGGCTTGTCTCGAATTCCCTATAAGTACGGCCTAAGCTCCAACATTGAGGGGACTTTTTTGGGGGGCTCATTCTTCGAAGCGTCGATACTCTGTCATTCTCTCGACTCAAACAGCACTTCAAGCACTACAAACACCAAAGACGCTACAACAAACTTCAAGAGAAGATCTGGATCATTCAACATGAACTCAAAAGATTCTTCTACATCGAAGGTTGAGCTACTAGTCAAAAGTGTGTTGTAATCGAAGTGCATTGTAAAGAATTGTAATCAAATCATCAATAAAGGAATTTAAAGTGGACGTAGGCTAGATCTTAAGCCGAACCACTATAAAACTGTTGTCTTTTACTACTTTTCTGTGCTTTCTCTGCTTATACTTTGTTCCCGTACCAACGGGTGGTGCTTTCACTTAATCTCTCTTTGCATCGGGGTGTTAGCGTCCAATTTTTACGTTAACATTTTTGGTGCTTTCACTGAGAACCCAACTCAGGCTATTTTCATCATTGCTTCACAAAAGTTTGTGGAAAGAATCTCTCTCAAAACTAGAAGTCTATCAGAGATAATGGCTCCTGGAAGAAAGAGTAAATCTACCAGATCCGGAGATGCTCATGAGGGAACCTCCACTTCCCCAGCACCAAATCAGACAACTCCTACCGTTGGAGTCACAAGAGCTGAATTAGATGATGTAGCATCTGGATTGTTCCAACAAATGGAAACTCAGAATGCTTTGATGATGGACAGGTTAGGGCAAGTCGCCAACGACAAGACAATGAAACAACTTTTGCCGAAGATGCCCGTGACACCCAAGAGAAAGGTATTCCTCCGCGAGCCGTTGGCACCGCCGCAGGGGCACCTTCCCAAGCTGAAGGTTTAAGGCCACAGTCAACTTTTCACGAACATTTGCCAAGGCAAACTTCCGAAAGGGCAGCTGACGTCTGCCCGGCGAGGCCTCTGAACGATGAGGAGTACCTATCAGGGATGGTTCGCTCAATTATGAAAGAAAGCATGCAGGGGCAAGAGGATGAAAAGGATTGGGGGTTTGCTCCAAGCAAGATTCCGTTCATCGAAAATATCTTAAAAGCTGAGTTCCCCAAGAAATTTGTACCTCCTACTATCCCGGCCTATCGAGGGACTGGTGACCCTAATCAGTTCCTGTACAAGTACGATTGGCATATGACTGGGGCACGAGCAACAGATGAAATTAAGTGTCGTTACTTTCCGGTATACTTAGAGGGAATGGCCTTACTTTGGTTCACAAAGCTGCCAGTTAGATCCGTGGATCAATTGTCTGAGTTAACACGAAAGTTAAAGGATCAGTTCAGGCTATATGCTACAAAGGCCAAGGATATAATGTCACTCCCCAGTCTAGAACAAAACCCCGGGGAATCTATCAGATCATTCTTAAATCGTTTCAATATAGCCCTAGCTGAAGTCGGGAACGCAGAGCCACGGATGGTTTTGACTTATCTGATGCGGGCTATCGATAAATCGAGTGAATTTGGAAAATGGCCAAAAATGAAGGAGCCAAACTCACTTGACAAATTCTACAAGAAGGCTGACGAATTTATCATTTGGAAAGCTTTCCTGCGCCATCAAAAGCGATCGTGGCCGAAATTGGGAATGTCGGTGTTGCTTCTGATAAAAGAGAGTCTGAAGGACAGAAGAGGAACAACGATGGTGGAAAAAAGCAGAGAGACTTGAAGAAAGCTCGCCGCTTTAAACCTTCAGACTTTACTCCCTTAACTGATACTGTAGAGAACATCTTTCTCGCAACCAAGGATGCTATTTATTATCCTAAGCCACCTGAGTCAAAGATTGGGAAAAATGCAATGCATAATGGAAGATTCTGTCAGTTCCACAATCAACCTGGTCATGACACAATTGAATGTTGCCATCTAAGGAATTTGATTGAAGAACTATTGAAACAGAATAAACTACAACAATATGTAAAGAGAAACAAGAATGACCCATGCTCATCGACTCAAGGGCAAATACTTCTCGCTCATCAATATGGCTCAAATGAAAGAACTGCAGCACAGGGATCAGGGAGGCTTATCATTAATGCTATCACAGGAGGCCCTCACCCAGCGGGCGGAAGCTGGGATGAGATGGAAAGATACACTCATGCCCTAAGAAAAGCCCCGGAGGGAGAAAAAGTTCCTGTTCTGAAAGATGCTGCCATCTAGTCCCCTCACACTGGAGAATCAATTCTGAAAGCTTAGGACAGCAATAACTTGCATCCATATTTTACTTTAAGGCTTTGTTACAAATTTGTAAAAGAATGATGGATGTATCATTCTCGTATTAAAAGCAATTGTAAAAACATTGCAAATGAGATATAGGAACTATAAATCTTGTGTTTTCTATTACTATAAAATGCCTGTTTCATTTCGATATGCAAATATCTTGAATATATTGCTAAAATGTCGATTTAATATTGCAGGCAATCAAAGCAAAGCTTACCTAGTCAGCACATCACAAAGCTAAGCGATTCCTATAAATCATTCAGCAAATAAATGTCAAGCCAGAAAAGTTCCAAATTCAATTCCTGCATAAGAAGTGCTCCTCACAAACAGTTGATTCTACCAAAAGGGTACCTTCCCAACGCGAAGTTTCCAGGCCCTTGCTAACCGACAGAGATCGTTTGTGCAAACAGACATCCAGTTGGGTAGTTTAGGTCTTCCTTATGGATTCACTTAACAATGAAGAGCACTTCTCTGGAAAAGAAACAAATAACTGGCAAAGAAAAGAACATGGGTTTGGAAATGATAACGAGGAATCGCTGAGGAGCAAATGGTGAAGAGGCATGGGCAAGCAGACAGAAAACACACAAGACCTCTTCGGAGGCACGTTTCACCAGAGCTGAAATGCCAAATAAAGACCTCTTCGGAGGCACAAGCCCTCTTCGGAGGCACAACTCTTCGGAGGAAAAAGTCCTCCAATGAGGCACACTTCCCAAGTTTGAAGTGCAAATTAAAGTCCTCCAATGAGGCACAGTTCCCAAGTTTGAAGTGCAAATTAAAGTCCTCCAATGAAGCACACTTCCCAAGTTTGAAGTGCAAATTAAAGTCCTCCAATGAGGCACACTTCCCAAGTTCGAAGTGAAAATTAAAGTCCTCCAATAAGGCACACTTCCCAAGATTGAAGTGCAAATTAAAGTCCTCCAATGAGGCACACTTCCCAAGTTTGAAGTGCAAATCAGAGGCACACTTCCCAAGTTTGAAGTGCAAATTAAAGCCCTCCATTGAGGCACACTTCCCAAGTTTGAAGTGCAAATTAAATTCCTCCAATGAGGCACATTCCCCAAGTTTGTAAAAAAAACCCTCTAATGAGGCCCACTTCACCAAGTTGAAGCGCCAAAGCCTTCTTCAGAAGCCCGCTTCACCGCGCAGGAGAATCCACTTCTCAAAAAACAAAAGTCTGAAGGATGAAGTGTAAAAGAAAAAAGAGAAAAAACTTCCCAAATACAAGGCACACTCTACTAAAGCAGAATAACATTTCCTCAAAAATGAAAGAATTATTCTCTAAAGCAAGAGTGCAAGCCTTCTCGAAATGGAAGAATTATTCTCTAAAATAAGAGTACAAGTCTTCTTAAAAACAAAAGAATTGTTCCCCAAAGTCTCCGCAAAATGGAAAATATTACAATGAGCTGTGGTATGGGGGCAATATAATATTGCTATATTAGTAAAAAGCAGTACCCAAGCAACACATCACAAGCTCACTGCAGTTTCATGCAGAGAAAAATAAAGAAACTTGTATGAAAATGAGGGATAAATACATTCTCAAATACAGACAAAAGTCTGTACAAGTAGGAAGAATCATCTCATTCTATACTATAAAAAAATTCATACATGTGAAGGTCCCCTAGATGCAAGTTCCTTTGCGGGAGCTGGGGCACCTGAAGTCTCTGCTTGAAAATCTGGGGCATCATAAAGCTGAGTCAATTAGAAGAGGGCAAAAGTCCGAATTAAGTGCAGAAATTCGTCTTCAGCAGAAATTTAACGCTCCTCTCCTTAAGCGCCACAACACTTAGTCTTTTAAAAATTGACTTATGACTGGAATATTTAGAAAGAGAGGGGATGCTGCAAAGTAAAGAACGAAATTAGCACTCAACAACTCAGATTCTGAAAATCTCAGAAATGAAAAAATCCAGCTTGCTCCACTATTTCTTCTTATCAAGAAGACATTCTACATAAAGAACTGAATATTCGAAAGTAAAGGTGCACGTTTCCTAAAAGCATGTGAAGTGTTGTGCAAAGCTACTTAAATAACAAGTAAATAAAGTAATACTCGAAATAATACTGGTTGGCAAATATGTCAATTCAGAAAAATTCGAGGCTTGTTATTTGAAAATAAGTGCAGTATCAATGCAGATAGCAGTTATAACTGTGTAAATTTTGTGTTGATACTTCATTCAAGATAGTTGATTCGCAACACTTCATCAAATCCATGCTAATTTACTTACAGTAAAATATCAGTTCTTTGATCTAATCCATCACACGATATGGGCAATCGGTGATGAGTATATTCGCCCCATTTTCCCGCAAATGTTGCATTTAACAGGTTGTTAAAATTATCTGTAAAGAGATGCAACAAGTTCTGGTCAAAGTTCCATTAAGTCGCACTGGTCAACTTCAAAAGTCTTCAGGTCAAAACAAAGCAAGTTTGCCTAGGTACGAGTTTAGGAGCGACCTAAAAATTAAGCCGCAAGAGGTTAGGTCGTCAATCGCTCTCGACCTAGCAACTCAGTAAAGCACGAGTTAAGAAGAATCGAAGCACACGACCTAGTCCCTGTAACGAAGCGGATTTTGTCCGTTCGAAAATCGACATCCATACTTTACATCGTACTCGAATGCCGGAGATTCGACCGTTCAAATCCGAGTCGCCGGAGCTTATAACACCATTAAGTAAACAACATAGCGGAAGAAAAAATAAAGAATATCAATATACAACATCTGATACAACAGATGATACAATAGATATCGATATACATCAGAGATATGATACAATAAAATAGCAGCGGAAAAGAAATAGATAACATCAGCAGCGGAACAAATAACTCTAAGATAGTCTTCAAGAAAGAACTCCAACAGCTCGAACCAACATCACATTTCACTAAGAGAGCAAGACTGGTGTGCATCCAAAGACTGAAACTAGCTCCAGATGATCAACTGAACCTAACTATCTGAAAAACCCAACTCTAGACTGCTCGTGTGGAAAATAGTGAGCACCCAGAGTTTAGGAAAGGAACAATAAACTCCGGGTCAGTCATGGGACTGGTGTGAGTGACAAAAACAGCTTATCTTTAACACAAACAACAAAAGAATTTTTAAAGTAAATTCGCAATGCTTTTCGAAAATGAAACTACCATAAGACCTCCCGCCACACACACAATGCAAACGCAGAATTGGAGGAGATTTCTTCTTATGATAGTTAAACATGCTTGATACGTAGAAAGTTCTTTGATATTACTATTATAAGTGCAAAGTGCAGAAAACATTTCGAAAGTAGAATATTAATCTTAGCCAGCATACGACCATTATCGTATGCCTACTATAGCTACCATCCAAACAGTGGTGACCACCATAACTGAATGGCAGGTTCTACAACTAAAACCGTACAGGGTTTCGTATTGGATGAATGGATTTCCAACAAATGGTCAGGCTAAGGAACTTCCTACTGCCACATGGGATCGCCTCTGGTGGGACATCCCGAGAACTTAACCGGATCTCTGCCAACACAAGGCCGGGTTACCTCTGTAACTAGGTAACTACTACTCGAGCAAGCCACTCCCCGGTCCTTTGGGACCTTTATCCGAGGCGCCTCTAAGCAACAACCACACAGTAAATGAGATTGGAGCTACCACATAGGTAAATATCTGGGCTTCATACCATGATACCACCTTTTACCATAAGGGAATGACACACCCTAAAGGGCGCGACCCTCATAACCTTGCCGCATCTTTCCTGTTTTGACCATTTCCGGGGTGTGAGGTCCTGATACAGTCTCGTCCACAAAGCTACTCTTTGGTACAAAGCCATGCTTTGGGTCAACAAATGATCAAAGTAATGATCACAAAGATAAATGATCAAACAAATGATCATATCACAAATGATCAAACAATGATCATCAACAGACAGCAGCACTCAGCATGCCACACTACCAAATTGGGGGTATATTGCTGATAACCTTCAACCACATAACCTTTGAGCTCATACGTCTCAGAGAAGGGTGTTAAGCTAAGAGAATAAATTCTCCGCCACCAACAGAAATGTATTTGAAAGAAATCTGCTTTATATCTCAAAGTGTAGTGTCAGACATACAACCATACAAGTCTGTTCCAGGTTCGAACAGAACCGAAGGCACTTCCAAAGGAGCCCTTGCAAATCCGGGTATTCACAATCCCGATCGGACTTCCCATCACTTAAGGGATCTCTATACCGTAGCTACTCGGTGCAGAGACAATCGATAGGTTATCCTATCGTTCTCCCAAATACCCGGTCTTCACCACCGGTCTTCAAATGCTATCCATAACGTCGAATCACATATTCGGAATGGGTTATACGACACAAAGGTCCTCTCCCGGCTAAACCGAATAGTGAGCACAACATTTAAAACATATGGATATGGGATTTCAGTTAAGTCACAACTTAATAATTCAAACTTTCTTCAAATGGTTTAAACAATTTACCATTTTCAAATCTTTTAAACAAAAGATTTATTTCAAAAACCTTTAGTGGTTTGAACAATTTCCACACTTTAATCTTTTAAACAAAAGATTTAATTCACACAGTTCACCCCATTCACAAAGATCCATTTATGGATTTCAAAACAATTTTCATTTCAATTGGATTAACTCGTTAAATCTTTAAATTAAAGATTTAACTTATAGCTTTCAAACCGTTTCCATGACTTGGAAAATCATTTTCATTTTTAACTTGAAATCCTTTTTAACACAAATTGGACATTCACTACTTACATGAAAGCTTTTATTAAATGAAAACAAATAGTTTTCGTTTCAGAAAGATCCAATTATATTTGCACGAGTTAAAGCCTTTGAATTTAAATTCAAATTTCTAAATCGGTACCTTTAAATAGTTTAGCCCCTATAAACTGGTATAACATCTTTAGTCCCTAATTTCCAAATCATAGAATTCAATTTCGAATATTGAATTTAAATTTAAATCAAAATGTTTAAATTACAAAATTCACTCAAGTTATTCAAAATAAATTTCATCTTTGAAATTCCATTCTAAAAGCTTTTCACTTTAATTTCATTTCCAGAACATTTGAATTTAAATATTCAACTTTGAAAAATCATTTCAAAATCTGTGACTTAATCGATTTCCTCGTGAAATCCATATTTGTGTGTGTATAAGTGTGGTCCAGGGGCTTAACACAATAGTGCAACAACATTCAATCATCACAGATTAAAACACAGAAATATAGTCGATAAGCAATATAAACTATAACGCTTATCGCTCATTCACAGATTCACAGATAATATGCAAATGGAAGCAAATGAATAAATTATACACGGCACAAACCACAGAATAAAATACCACAGATGAGACATGACAATCAATTCACGGTATCTCATACAATACAATCATTCATAAGTAAGGTCAAGCATTTAATAATCATTTATAAGTAGGATTAACTAATCGTTAAATCCAAATTAATTCAATTTTATTTCCAAGTAAATTTATTCAGTTACTTATGAATCCATTACCTAATCCTGATTAAGCAATTACAAATCATTTGATGGAATAAATTAATTTGTCAATCGCTTTAATTAATTAAATTTTCCTTAATAAATCATATTAATTAAATTAACCTTTAAACCAATTTCATAATTAATTGACTTCTTAGTTAATTATTTTAAGAATTTAAACCTTTAATTACTTACCATAAAGTAATTACATTTACACAATTTCATAATGATTATCATTAATTAATTTAATCACATTAATTAATTATAAAAAAAACCTTAGTTAATTATCTTCATTTTCTAATAACATTACTTAAATTACTTTCTTAATAAATCTCTAATTATAAATTAACCTAAATCATAAATTTATAAATTTAATTAATAGATCATTCCTTAATTATCTTATTAATTACATCATTTAATACCTCAATTATCTATAAGATAATTTATTTCTTTATTAATGACTTAATTAATATTAAGGTGTAAAACATCACGCTTTTGAATTTAAATTAAAATTACATTTCGAATTTAAGTTTCAAAAATGATTATTCTTTTAAACATAAATCCAATTTAAAACTCAATTTATAATCTTTAAAAATAAATGTAAATAACATCTATTGCTTATATAAGAAAGATTTTGATTCACAACTTTGATTTCATTTGCTTTTAAACCCTTGAATTTAAAACTTGATTTAAAAATCCAATTTCATTTTAAAACCTTAAGATTCAAAAGTTTATTTGAAAACTAAACTTAACTCCAATTTAAGTTTTGGTTTCAGATTTTACATTAATTTGAAAATCCACTTCTAATTATTTACAACTTTGATAAAAAAACAAATTTCCCTTTTTAAAGCTTAAAGATTCAAAGTACCCTTTTGAATTTAACTTAAACTTGATTTAACTTTATTAAGATCAAGCTTACAAAATTAAATTCATTTAGCTTTGGTTTAAATTCAATTTGCGGACAGTTTTTTTTTAACAAAACTGTACCCAGTTAAACCATCCTGAGGCAACTCAGGTTTACTTCGCGTCAAAAACTTATCTGCTTCGAGTTAAAACTCGAATCACCCGAGACAAACACAATTTTTTCTAGCAAACCTTCATCTTCCCCCCTCCCACACTTCACACCACAGACACCAATGATACTGGTGTACGTGCACATGTCCCCTGACCATCTCCAACCAATACCTCCGCCACTACCAAGTCGACAACGACCCCAGCAGCCACTCCAACCACCTACTTCGCTTCCACTCACTGGAATTCGAAATTTGAACAACTCAAAAACCTGGAACAAGTAACAGCGACCCCTCCTCGAAACTTGTCAACGTCAATTTCTCAGAGCTCCGACCACCGTTCGCCACCAAACTCCGGCCGTAGCCTCGTCCACCTCTCCTCGACCTTCCCTCAAAAGCCCGTGATACTCGGTCCATCGTTGACGATGCGCGAATCGAAAACACCAGCCACCCCAAAATTTAGGTCACCAGAATTCGAACGCCTCCTGCCACCTCCATGGTCATCGGCCGACCATTACTACATTTTTCCCTTACTCCCTAATCACTCCTCTACCTCCAGACCACGTCACGACCTCCCCAATCAACACGATCGCCCACGGCAACTCAAAACGCCAAATACCGTTGAACACGAACTGCTCCTAAACCCTATCTCTAAAAATTATAATTTTTGCATTAAAAATCATATTAGAGTATAATAATTTCATTTATATACCTGAATTTGAAGATTAAAAGATTAGAATTTTGATACGTTTGGAGTTATGTTCAAACAACTTGCTTTCCAGAGATGATCCCAAGTATTTTTAACTTGAATATACTTTTAAATTTTAGTTCAAGATCAAACAAACATTTTTCATTTTAATCTTAAGTCCAAATATTGAATAGATCTTGAAGAAATGATTTTTTTCTTCTTCTCATAGTTCCAAGCCTGTGAAAAATAAGAACAGGCACGCCTGCCTGTATACACACCATTTGATTCACACATATATATACGCATACCATATGTGAGCATTCAATAACTAGGTAATATTTCATAACTAATTCAACCATCAATTACAACATCAAATCAGAGATAAGTGAGTTTACTCACTGCGCTTAAAGAATGAACAGAGCATTCCTTTGAACCAAGCTTTGAAAACTGCCAAGCAGGAATCTTTCTTGATCCCCTGGTTTGAATTGAGTTTGTATTGTTAGATTTGTTCTTCAAGTTGAAGCTTTTGTTTTAAATTAAATTTTGTTTTAGTTTGTATATGATGCTTACTGCAGTTCTTTGCTTATGTTTGATGAATGAATTGAAATAAGGTTGCTTGATATATACGGGAAATGAAGTTTTACAGGTTATAATATGTTTGTACAATAGGGTGACATATTGCTATGTTTTGTACAAACATAATCAGTGATATTTCTAAGTTTGGAGGCTGAAATAACATTTCGGCTGATATGAAATGTTGTGGCCAAAGATTTTCTTTGCATTAATTAACTTTGTCTTGATTCACACTTTAATATGTTTATTTGTATAACTTCTTTTGTAAGCTTTGATTTAAACTGATCTTTGCATTTGATTTGTCTTTGTACTTTATTAATTTCCATTGTCTTATTTCATATTGCCTTGCTTCATATGCTTATGCATATCACTTTTTCTATTTCTCCTTGACTTTTGTACAGGCTGTTTACTTTGTTTTGTATGTGCTTCTTTTGCTTTGTTTATTCTTGTTCAAGTATACATAGATACCTATAGTTGAATATATTTATTACTATCTTCCTTTGCAAGCTTAATTATATCTTATATTTTTTAATTTGTTTGATTCCTTGCTTATATTTGTATTTGTTTGTTTGCATACATTTGTTTCTATTTCTTATTTGAGTGTATTTGAACGTATTTCTTATTTATTACTTGAATAATTTCCTATTGTTAATATGCTATTAAAATTTAACAAGTTTTTGTTTACTTTAGATTCTCATAGACATTTTATTAATTTACTTTATGTATGAACTATAAAGTTGTTTTAGTCCTTCGTTATAAAACTTTAACTCAAATGAAAATATATGCTTTTGTTTTAGTTATAATTTTTATACTTCATTTGCTTATTATTATTTTCATACTTATGTTACTTGTTATTATTTCAAACCATTTGTAACTATTACTATTTATATAAAAATCAATTTTGTAAAGATATTACCTTAACAACATTGTTTAAAAATAACTCCTTATTTAAAATGATTTATAAAAGAAACCATTTCTATGTTAATAAATAACATATTTTATTTGAATTTGGAAAAATAAAATCGATTAACCATTTAATTTTCACAAATTTTAAATCAAAAATTAAATAAATTATCAATTTAAAATAAATTAAAATTCGGGATAGTTATAGTCCCTAGGCGTATACTTCGAGGGGCAAGTGTTAACTCCACTTTTTCAGCAAGGCCGTGATAACAAAAAATCGACCGAGAAGCCAATGATAGTTCGTCTCGAAGAATGGTCAACTCAACATCTCAACAAAGCAAGTTCTGTTGAATGGTTTTTCAGAGAAGATCCCCTACGAAGGGGGGGTCCAGAGGGGTGCCAACCCCCCAAGGTGGGGGTGCAGGGGAAATGCCACCGCTACGGTGTTCGACCTGCCCGGTCAGGTCGCAGGGATCCAGGGGCAGCGCCCCCGACGGGGTGCGGGGCAGCGCCCCGTCCAAAACGGTATACGACCTAAAGGATGGAGCGACCTAAACCTAGTGGTTCCAGCGACCTAAGGTGGCACAGCGACCTAACTATCTGAAGACTAGGCGATTCAGTGGTTCAACGACCTACGACTTACCGAGTTAGTGACCTAAGGAATGAAACAACTCAAGCGACCTACAGGAAGCCACGACTTAACGACTTAAGAAGTGGAACGACCTAACGACCTAAAAGTGGGACGACCTAGCGACGTAACAGATGAAGTGGGGTAACGACTTAAAGGGTTAAAGGAGTTAGCGACCTAGAAGGATAAAAGGACTTACGACCTAACTGCTTAACGACTTAAGAGGTGGACGACTTAACGACTTAAGTACTTCACGACCTAAAGAGTTAAAGAGGCAGTGACCTAATGCTTTCACGACTTACTTTAAGTCATTCACGACTTAGCACTTAGTGATTAAACTATGCAGCTTTCCCCTAAGTCTTTAGAACCTACCAGTTAGTTCAGACGGCCAAGTGCGAACCAGTTAGGTCGTAACTCATATCTCCTTAACTTGCTGACGACCTACAACCTATCTTAGGTCGTAGCCTACGACTTACGACTTACTTTAAGTCGCTCACGACTTAAGGGCCTGTCTAGAATTCCATATAAATACGGCCTAAGCTCCAACATTGAGGGAACTTTTTTGGGGGGCTCATTCTTCAAAGCGCCGATACTCTGTCATTCTCTCGACTCAAACAACACTTCAAGCACTCCAAACACCAAAGACTCTACGACAAACTTCAAGAGAAGATCTGGATCGTTCAACATGAACTCAAAAGATTCTTCTACATCGAAGTTTGAGCTACTATTCAAAAGTGTGTTGTAATCAAAGTGCATTGTAAAGAATTGTAATCAAATCATCAATAAAGGAATTTAAAGTGGATGTAGGCTTGATCTTAAGCCGAACCACTATAAAACTGTTGTCTTTTACTACTTTTCTATGATTTCTCTGCTTATACTTTGTTCCCATACCAGCGGGTGGTGCTTTCACTTAATCTCTCTTGGCATCGGGGTGTTAGCGTCCAATTTTTACGTTAACACGGAAAGTGTTTAGTGTGCATTGCTTTAAAAATTCATGTGTTTAACTATTGCAAATAAGTGAAAAGTTGTTAAACTTCATATATATGGCACTTACATGGTTTAGTTGAGTAAGTACAGGTTCACGGAAGTCGTTGGGCTGGATTTGATTGCGCAAAATGCTAATTAAATATGCCGCTTGCTTAAAAATGCTAAATAAAGGTACGCCTACGCAATAAAAATAGGAAATATGAACTGTTTTTGGTTTTTTCGACCGTGTGGGTCGATGTATATATATTTATATCTTTTGTCAAATTGCAAAAGCTCCTCCGTACAAAGGAGACTCTGCCAAAATTTTCCTAAAATTTTGGGAGTTATAAAATTTTTGGAAATTTTGGAATTTTTTTTATTAGCGATAGAACGACTATAAAATGGAAATTGAAATAAATTAGTGAATGAAACTAATTTAAAATAATGATATGAATCAGTATAAATGGAAGATAAAATTCAATATTCAGAATTGAAAATAAATTGAATTCGGATAGAATGGGGAACCAATTTGAATAAAAGTAGATATAAACTAAAGTGGTGAAGTGAAAATAAATAAAGAAACATATAAAATGCTTATACTGAACTTAAGAAAGGAATGGTGAATTCTTGATTGGAAATTTATATTACAAATATATTCTAAGTCAATATTTGGATGAATAGATATTGCCATTTGGTAAGGAAGTCAGTAAAATGTTTTGAAAGCTATGATTGGATATTATTGCAAAGTAGGATATGCAGATATTATAAAGGGAAAGGAAAATTGGTTTTGATTTCAGAAGAAAAATTTGAATTGCTCGACAAAAAGGTATGTGTTTAAATTTCTATATGAAATTTTGTTGGCTTTTTGATCTAGCCACTTGGCCTTTTGTTTTCTTTTGGAATATGGGAGCTCGTAGAGGCATTTTGTAGTTGTACCAAGCTAGCCGCGCAAAGGAGAAGCTGGCGAAATTTTTCGAAAATTTAGAGAGTTATAATTTTTTTGAGGAAGTTTGATAATTTAAATTTGGATTTGAATTTAAATTTGAATAAATGAAGTAAATAATGTTGTTGGGAACTATAGAAGGTTTTGGGAAGTTGGTTGAAGTAATAGTGGGTCTTTAATAAAAAAAACATTATGTCACTGGAAATTTAATTATTGGATTTAATCACTGGAAATTAGGTCAAATGTTGAATCTGGAATTTTAAGCTTGCTAAAAATAAAATAAGGGTTCGTAAAATTTATATCGATAGTACTAAAGATAGTAAAAGTGTTGAAATTGAATTTGGAAATGTTTCCTTATGTTTTGGAAATATATCGTTTAAATTAACGTTTAAAAATAGCCTTCCGAGGCACAATCTCGGAATTCGACGAAACCAGTTCCATTGGATCCGTAATATTGAATTATTGTCGTACTTCAATTTTCGTAGTGTTTGGAGTTGTTGAGTCAGCATACGATATATAAACACGCTTAAATTTATATCGAAAATGTAATATCATAACTGGGTTCAAAAAGCTATATTCTTCATACGATCGAATTAGGACTTGAAACCTTTTCCATTGCATTGGAAATAGGGGTATAATATTATGAATGCCAGGCAGCATGCGTCGATAGGGGTTCGGCGTTTACTGATATGCAAAGCGAGATATTTTGAATATAAAAAAAATATAAAAAAATATAAAAATCAAATCAAAAATCACGCCTGCAACCATAACTTAAACTAGGCCGAACTATTATCTGAGACAAGCCACCTTATACTCTGAAAACATCACGTCTTGCCTCCTCTCCTTCTTTAATATCATGCGACTTTCTTTCCTCGGTACAAAATCACGCAACACTCTTTCCCTTCTCTTCTCACTCCTTCATGGCTGCACAAAAAAGGGGATGGCCGCCCTCTTAATCAAGCCGGCCAATAAAGATAATTATGGAATCAGAATTCGAATGAAGGAGGGTTGATGCTTCGTTACTTTTACTTCGCAATTCCTTTCTCGAATCTCAGGCTCGATCCATAAGGTGATCGAATTGCGAATTGGATCGCAAGGAGGAAGGGCGGTGGGACGTGCGACTCGAGAGGGAAGGGTGTTCGATTTCCTGAAGCGGTGGTAGCCGCGAATGAGCGAGTGTTCGCTCTTGTACAAGCGTGTGTTGAAGGAGGGATGGTGGAGATGTCTCGTTGTCGAAGGTTGAAGTCGTCGATGACTTTGTGATTTCTTAGAAGACGAAGGGTTTGTGAACAACTTCGTAATGGTGAGGAAGATCTGCCAGAGCCTGGGTTCAGCTTTTCTGTAAGGTATATTAACATTTATTTTGACGTTTTAATTTTGGAAAAAAAATAGTAAGTTTTAGAGTTGTTGATTTCAAACAGTGAATTAACCAAAAAAAGGGTTAAACAGAAAAAGAGGGGTTTTAACATATATACATCCTGTAATAAAAATGTATAAGTTGGTCAGAAATAAAGGGTATACATATACACATTTTGAGCTACTAGTTTATTTAAATAAATAGATTTTTGATGGTTAATGTGACGCCCTACCTCTAAACCCACGCAAGCCAAGGACACTATGGGGTAATGCCGTCAACTAATGCGGAGAATAAGGCAGGTTAGGGGCGACCATATATAGCCTTGCTTTAACTATCTATTGAACACATCGACAATTTTCACACTACATAGATCGACATATCCAATGAATACTTAAGAAAAACCATAGGTGGTTGAAGGATTTATCATAATAGAATATAATAACTCAAATGTAATATACATACAAAACAGTAGATCATCGTATACACATATACAGATACATAACAGAGTATATAAACTGATACATGTCAAGAGGTATAGAAAACCACGATATACAGATGAGTTTACAAGAATACAAATCAGAGTTACAGCAGATAAGGACTATACAAAAAGCTATAACAAAAAGGAGCAAGCTGAATAGTCCATGCGGAGGCAAAATAGGTTAAGTCCAAAAGCACCTAACCTGAAACATCTCGGTCTGACCCGAGTATAAATACACGGGTCAGTCCAGCTAAACGAATCAGTTAGATAAACTTAACGATAATGAACCTGCAAGGTCATATAGCATAACGAATATATCTATATGAGATAACTCAATCATCAAACATAAGATGAATCAAATAAACCTTATGACATCGGCAATTCAAATAAACACTGGATATGAATATCCCAAAACAAGCCAAAAAGTCAAATAACAAATACAAATAAAGATAATAGAAGTTTCACAAGGTAACCGCTATATATTGTGTGGCTCAAAAAAACCAACACCGAACGGCGATACCTAGGGAATATAATTATCAATGAAACAACATAAAATTCCACTTGCAACAAACCCAAGTATCTTTTGAGCGGTGGTGAAGAAACCACTCCAATATCTCTCGAGCGGTGGTGAAGAAACCACTCCAATATCTCTCGAGCGGTGGGGAAGAAACCACTCCAATATATCTCGAGTGGTGGTGAAGAAACCACTCCGAGTGCGCTACTAAAAGCAACAAGCTAGAAGGAGACAGTCCGAAGACACTATATCAAAGATAACAAACAATTCCAAATATCTCTTGAGCCGGGGCAAAGGACCAACTCCAAAAGCGATTTTAAATGCAACAAGCCAGAAGGAGACAGTCCAAGGACACTATCCTAAAGGCATCATGTGTCACAAACTCCCAGAAAGGAATCCGAAAAGTGTTAACGTGAGTCCCATTACCAGCCGTTCGCACTAAACAGTTTACTATCCGTTAGTCATTTTCACAATCAAAGCAGTACAAAGTTTACCTCATCTCATCGGTAAACCAAACCCAAAGGTCAAAACGTTCAAACGAATAGATTGGGTATTAACTGAATAGATGTACGCAGGTGTTCATTGCACGCGTTTTATCTATTCATTTAATTCTCCTCCCACTTCGCTCGTAGTGCGAAATTGTGTGTGTATGTTTTAAATAGAATTTATAAATTGGAGAAGCGAGCTTTTAATACGATTTGAAGAGATCATTTATAAAAACTCGTGAATGAAGTCAAAAAGGAGTCATCAGAGTCCAAAAATGCGATAACAGCTAATTGGAATCAACACAAATCGATGAAAGTTAGAATCACAAGCAAATAGGCATAATAGGCAAAATAGAAGCAACTCAGTCGACTGGCTCTCTGAGAACAGTTGACTAAACTAGAAGCATGGAAATTCCATTTCCTGCAGTCAGTGGACTGATTACAGAGGGTCAGTCGACTAATTGCAGAAAACAGAGGCTCCTAGCCTCTGCAATCAACCTCGGAACCCTCATTAGCTACAGCCAGTCGACTGAACTCAGAGGGTTAGTCGACTGACTGGCACTAGGGCAGTTTTTCAACCCATCAAATTAAGAGCAAACTCTTCCAAATTTCAATCAAACGAGCAATGGCGCTAGGGATTTATGCCAATCGACAACCCAACACTATTGACTCTCTTATACCACTCCAAGAACATGATTTAACTTCAAAGCTATGATTTTTAGAGTTTTTGACTTCGAAACACCAAAAATTGCCATGTTCACAAAACCAATCCGAATCAAAAGCAATTGCACAAGAATAAGTGTTAGGAATTCATACCTAACAATCAAAGATAGTTTGGACATAGATGTGAGATAAAAATCTCACCTTTAACACAAAAACAAAGAAGAAGGAGCTCAAATGCAAAGAGAAGACCAAACGTTCTCCAATTCAACTCCACAAGCTTCAATCTTGGGCCCAAACAAGTATTTCCCAAACTTAGGTTTGGGAAACTTTCAGAAATTGAAGGAAGAAAGAGTTGGAGAAGATGAAGAGGAGGCTTACCAATAGCTTCTCTTTGATTTAGGAGCAAGAATTCGAATTTGCAAGAGGAACTAGGGTTTGGAGTCTCTAATTCCCTTTCCTTTCCACCATTTTCAGTTGAAGCTTGAGTATGAGGAATGAGAATGAGTGAATGGAGAGGAGAAGACTGAGTCAGGGTGTTAAGTGAAGCTAGTGGGCTGAACCCAAACCCAAAACCCAATTAGAAAAGGTAGCCAATTTCGACTTACTCCAAACATATCGAAGCTTATACTCAAAAAGATCGCAAACGACATTTTGAGCTCAATGGAAGTGGTCTTGAGTCCTAGTTCGACCGTTTGTAGAAAGTAGCTTCTCGGACTGTAATCCGACGAAAGATGTTATATTTAAAAAAATATTTAAATATTCAACTGATAAATATGCAGGTTGTTGCAGACTCCCCTCCTAAAAGAAATTGCGTACTCGCAATTCTTAAGAAGAAAATAAAGAGTAACAACCATAAAAACATATCAACACAAAGGAATATCAGAAATAATAAGTTCACCATAAAGAGCACGAAAGGATAAGACCGAACTTGCTTGCTCACAGAATTCTCTAGATTCCTAAGCTCAAATAATTCAGAACATCGACGTAGTACAACAGTACGTCAAATGAATCGAAGCTCAACAAAGCACAACGAAATGTCCGATGAACTTGGTAAAAAGATCATTCCATTCGTACATCAACAAAGAAACAACCACTTGTTGCTTACAACTAAGTGCATTGGCAACATGATCCCCCTTTCGGGAATAAAAAGAATATCAAGATCACAAGATGTAAGGAACTTGAGCCAACATTAAGTTCCTTATGAGAAAATAAACATTTCAAAAATTATGATTGGTGAGGAGAACAAAATTCCTCACCCAAAAATAATGATGCCAAATACAAAAAGTGAAAACCATAGCCTCGAGCACTAGATCATGAGTGGCATACCTAGTCTCAATAGGCTTCAATGATTTAGAAACATAAGTGATAGCACATTCTCTTTTGCAAGGGAACGGTATCCAAACCAATACGATTAGCATTGGAACAAAAGATAAAGTCTAAGAAAAAGAGTTCTTTCAAATAATCTTCTTTTCCAAAAAGCTAAGACTTCAAAATTACCATTTTCTTTATGAAATCATCTTCCTAGAAAATTTTACTTATTCGCAATCAATTCACTGTGTGTGATTGTCTCATCAAAGCATTTAGGAGATTCCTATCGATAACGTTGATCAAGCGCATCGACTAGAATTCTTAAAGCACTCAATGGGCAATACAATCACAAAGTCATCTTCTATATAATGAACATGTTTTCTAAAAACTTTTAAGAATTTTTCTTGTTCGTTTTAAGAACAAAAAACCAATTATAGTTATAAATAAATCTTATGAAAAAGATTTGCAAAAATTTTAAGTTGCTGTTTTCATCCAAAGTCAATAAATACCAAAAAAAGAAAAGAGTCATCAAGATATTCGCAGAATAATCGATTCATATAATGGATGAAATGAGCTAGACAAACTGAACAACATAATGAATCATTCATAAGAATCACGAATGCGGAATGCGGTAAGTGGAGTGCTAACTTCCACAACTCGTAGACAAATGAAAACCGGTGGCAAGGTCGAGCTGGAAAGACCTTAATACCACTCAAAAGATTACTTAGGTGATAGTCCTAAGACAGGACCAAAAATACTAGAAAATTCTCAAACTACATGAATGAGAGAAACAACACTTCCCTCATTATGAGGGCTTAAAGAACAAAATGATGCCATCATATTGGAATCGAAATCACAAAGAAAAATAGAAACCTTCCAAAATAGATGGAGACATACCTTATCCCTGGGAAGAACCACCAGAAGCATCTGTTATATTTAACTTGTTAGATGGAGAATTATTTGAAGCAATAGGACAAGTGGAACTACGATGGCCATCCTTCTTGCAATAGCGACAGAAGAGAGGCTTAGGACAAGCTTGAATCATATGATCAGGAGAACCACAATTGAAACACTTCTGAATGGAAGGTTTCAACGGTCCTTCTCTTCTTGGAACGGAAAAATTCCCGCTTATCCAATGGAGACTGCTTTTTGTTGGTGTTCTTGCGAATCTCAACATCATCAACACTATCACATTCCCTCTCGATGGCTTCGAGATGAAGTGCAGAATCAATTAACTCCTCAAAAGAAAGCTTAAGCTCAAGCATCAAAGATTTCTTAAGATATTTCTTAAGACCAGAGACAAACTTCAGATTCTTCTTATAAGAAGTGCTAATGAATTCAAGACCATACTTAGATAAGGCCTCGAAAGATGCAACATATTCAAAAAAGGAAGACTCCCCTTGCTTCAATTCAAGAAAGCGACGGGCCAGTAAAGCTTTCTCAGATTCAGGAACGAACATGAGTTCGAATCGTTCTCGAAACTAAGTCCAAGGAAGAGCAGACTCATCAATTTTGGCTACAAGAAGCTCGTACCAATCAAGGGCATGCTCTTGCAATAAACTAGAAGTTACAAGAACTCTATCATGATCAGAAATATCCATTCTAGAGAAGATACGCTCATACGTGCGAATCCAAGCTTGGGTCTCAAGAACAGAGTCGGAGCCTTTAAATGACTTTCCTTCAAGATGAGAAAAATCACTACATAGGCGTGCAAAGGCAGACTTGCGAGGTGGAGATACACGAGTAGGAGCTATAGGCTGAGTGCTCCTAAACAACTCCATAGACTAATCGACAGACATATAAACGCCGTCCGGATGTGTGCCACTGGATTGCCCAACACCCGAACATCATCCTCTGCCACTTCCAGCCATAAGTTGAAAGTTAAAGAAGATAAAGATTAATCACAAGCTAGATATTTCAATACGGAGTACTATGGAATAAAAATACATTCCTGGACGCATTACCAAATCCTATCTACCCCAAAAACATTAAAGGAATAGAGGCAAGATGATTCAAATATTTGTAATACTTGTTACACTTTGATGTACCATAATATGTGCTACTGTTTTGTGTTTATCATATTTTTTTCTAAACCTCACTCTGATACCAAGCTGTGCCCCCCCACCTCTATACCCACGCTAGCCAAGAACACTACGGGGTAATGCCGTCAACTAATGTGGAGAATAAGGCTGGTTAGGAGCGACCATCTATAGCCTTGATTTAACTATCTATTGAACACATCGACAATTGTCATACTACACAAATCGACATATCCATTGAATCCTTATAACAAAACCATAGGTGGCTGGAGGATCTATCAGAACAGAATATAACAATTAAAATGTAATATACATCGCAGAACAGTAGATCATCATATACACATATACAGATACATAACAGAGTATACAAATTGATACATGTCAAGTGGTATAGAAAACCACAATATACAAACGAGTTTACAAGAATACATATCAGAGTTACAGCAGATAAGGGCTGTACAAAAAGCTATAACAAAAAGGAGCAAGCTGAATAGTCCATGCGGAGGCAAAATAGGCTAAGTCCAAAAGCACCTAACCTGGAACATCTGGTTTGACCCGAGTATAAATAAACGGGTCAGTCTAGCTAAACAAATCAGTTAGATAAACAGAACAATAATGAACCTGCAAGGTCATATAGCATAACGAATATCTCTATATGACATAACTCAATCATCAAACATAAGATGAATCAAATAAACCTTATGACATCGGCAATTCAAATAAACACTGGATATGAATATCCCAAAATAAGCCAAAAAGGCAAATAACAAATACCAATGAAGGTAATACAAGTTCCACAAGGTAACCGCTATATATTGTGTGGCTCAAAAAGACCAACACGGAAGGGCGATACCTAGGATATATAATTATCAATGAAACAACAGAAAATTCCAGCTGCAACAAACCCAAGTATTTCTTGAGAGGTGGTGAAGAAACCACTCCAATATCGCTCGAGCGGTGGTGAAGAAACCACTCCAATATTTCTCGAGCGGTGGTGAAGAAACCACTCCGAAAGCGCTACAAAAAGCAACAAGCCAGAAGGAGACGGTCCGAAGACACTATCCAAAAGGCAACAAATAATCCCAAATATCTCTCGAGCCGGGGCAAAGGACCAACTCCAAAAGCGATATTAAAGGCAACAAACCAGAAGGAGACAATCAAAGGACACTATCCCAAAGGCATCATGTGTCAAAAACTCCGAGAAAGGAATCCGAAAAGTGTTAACGTGAGACCCATAACCACCAGTTCGCACGAAACGGATTACTATCCGTTAGTCAATTTCACACTCAAAGCAGTACAAAGTTTACCTCATCTCATCGGTAAACCAAACCCAAAGGTCAAAACGTTCAAATGAATAGATTGGGAATTAACTGAATAGATGAACACACGTGTTCATTGCACACGTTTTATCTAATCATTTAATTCTCCTCCCACTTCGCTCGGAGTGCGAAATTGTGTGTGTGTGTTTTAAATAGAATTTATAAATTAGAGAAGCGAGCTTTTAATATGATTTGAAGAGATCATTTAAAACCCGTGAACGAAGTCAAAAAGGAATCATCAGAGTCCAAAAATACGATAACAACTAATTGGAATTAACAAGAATCGATAAAAGTTAGAATACCATGCAAATGGGCATAATAGGCAAAATAGAAGCTGGTCAGTCGACTGGCTCTCTGAGAACAGTCGACTGAACCAGAAGCATGGAAATTCCATTTCCTCAGTCAGTCGACTGAATAAAGAGATTCAGTCGACTGATTGTAGAAAACAGAGGCTCCTAGCTTCTACAATCAACCTCGGAACCCTCATTAGCTACAGCCAGTCGACTGGACTCAAAGGGTCAGTCGACTGACTGGCTAGGGCAGTTTTTCAGACCATCAAATTAAGAGCAAACTCTTCCAAATTTCAATCAAACGAGCAATGGCTTTAGCGGTTTATGCCAATCGACAACCTAACACTATTGACTCTCTTATACAACTCCAAAAACATGATCTAACATCCAAGCTATGATTTTTAGAGTTTTTGACTTCGAAACACCAAAAATTGCAATGTCACAAAACCAATTCGAATCAAAAGCAATTGCACAAAAATAAGTGTTAGGAATTTATACCTAACAATCAAAGATAGTTTGGACATATATGTGAGATAAAAATCTCACCTTTAACCCAAAAACAAAGAAGAAGGAGCTCAATTGCAAAGGGAAGACCAATCGTTCTCCACTTCAACTCTACAAGCTTTAATTTAGGGTGAATACAAGTATTTCCCAAACTTAGGTTTAGGGAAACTTTTATAAATTGAAGGAAGAAAGAGTTGGAGAAGATGAAGAGGAGGCTTACCAATAGCTTCTCTTTGATTTGGGAGCAACAATTCGTGTTTGCAAGAGGAACTAGGTCTTGGAGTCTCTAATTCCCTTTCCTTTCCACCATTTCAGTTGAAGCTTGAGTTTGAGGAATGAGAATGAGTGAATGGAGAGGAGAAGGATAAGTTAGGGTGTTAAGTTAAGCTAGTGGGCTGAACCCAAACCCAAAACCCAATTAGAAAAGGTGGCCAATTTCGACTTACTCCAAACATATCGAAGCTTATACTCAAAAAGAACGCAAATGACATTTTGAGCTCAATGGAAGTGGTCTTTAGTCCTAGTTCGACCGTTTGGAGAAAGTAGCTTTTAGGACTGTACTCCGACGAACGATGTTATATTTAAATAAATTATTTAAATATTCAATCGATAAATATACGGGTTGTTACAGTTAACCTATTTAATGTATCTATTTAATTATTTTTAGTTACTAAAGGGCTTTGAAGGGAAAATTAATTTAAAATCAAATTATTAGTTTAAAAACCAAATGATTTGTTAAATTAAAATATCGATCAATTTAATTTATTTAATGGAAATTTAATCATTCGATTTATTCGAATATTAATAAAAAATCATCTAATATTTATACAAGGTCCAAAATTGGGAGATAATGGTCGGGATGGAATTGGATTGTCAAACAAAAATCAAATGTGAGTTAATCTCGCTCATCTGTTTTAATTTAAATTTAAATGGTTAAATTTAAATATTTGGTTGAATGGTTCAATTGTTTTAGATGTGTTATACTATAGTATATAATACATCTTGGAATGATTGATTTCTCGCATTATATAGCAGATGAGACCCTATGCGCTGTATAATAATGGATGATATTATATAAATCCCATATACCGCGATATTCCACCTCGAATTGGAATTGGTATTTTATATTGTGCTAACGTCCATGGATGCAGGGAAACAGATTGGAGGGATCCAACAGGATTCCTAAACATTTACTTAAAATATTTAGTATTCTCTGTTGTGATTATATAATATTCTATGATTAAATATGTTGGAATATTGAATGCTATAGTTTGCTTGAATATATTTCGGTACATTGAATTATCAAAATATATATATTGGATTTTTTGAAAGAAAATAAAAGGGTGGAGTTTTAAGTAAAATAATTATAGCGAATTGGAATAAATTAAGAATGAATTGAAAAGGAATGAAAGTGATATTAAAATGCTAATAAATAAATTATTCCGAGTATGGAAAAGGATTTTGAATAAACACGAATTAATGAATTGTAAAGTTAAGTGATATCAATTAAAGGAATGAAGAATTATTTTAAAATTCAAAGCTTAAAAATTATTTAAAAAGGATAAAGAAGTAACTTGAGAAATCTAAAATTATTATTTTCAATTAAAAGTATGTTAAATCATAATTAAGGAATAAAATCCGAAAATAATGGATTTTAGAACAAATGGAGTAAATTGGAAATCATTTTGGAGATTGATTTAGTTGTGTAAAACCGAGATTATTAAAGAGAAATGGGACTTTGGGAATTTATAAACTGGGTTATAAAATTGAAGCAATTTATCAGTGGATATTTTGGAAAATAATTTCATAGTGGTAATTTATTAAAGAAAGAGAAAATTTGTTTAAAAATAAATAGTCATTTATTTTTAAAAGGATGTGAAGAAAAGTACATTTTCGTTGGATAGCCAAGTACGTTTTCAAAGTAAATTTTTAAATATAAGATAAAAGTTTTATTGTTGTTTTAAAAAGCATGTTTTAGAAAATTTATTATTTCTGAATGTTTAAAATTCTAAAGTGAGTATTTTTCAAATCTATTATTGTAGTAATTATTTCAAAGGTGACTTAGTATTTTGTTTTAAAAAGTGAAAACCTAGTTTTATATTTTATAAAGTAACATTATTTTCAAATATTCATATAGTTTGTATTTTTAGTAAATTATTGAAGTAGTTTTTAACTTAAATGTTTTAAATTATATTTCAAAGTAAAGTGTTTTAAATCAGTTAAAAAAATCTGAAGTTTTGTGCTTGTTGATTTCAGTGGAAATAGAAAATACTTGGAAATTTATTCTGAGAAAGGAAGATAGTTTGAACTATTTTCAAAAGGGTTTGAAAAGTGGAAATGTATCTTGTGAAGATATTTTTGGGTTTAATAAATTATTTGGGAAATTATTTATTTTGTGATGGATGTTTGTGAAAGTTAATTGATAGTTAATTAACCGACTATCGATATTGGCCAAATGCGCTGATTGTTTCGAAGAGACCAGGATCGAGATTTATTTCTCGAAAACCACTTTGATCCGGTTTGTACGTTTTTGTGGAAAACGAGTTCGGAGTCGAAGATGGAGCTGTGAAATGCAGGGCTAGTCGCTACTAATCCTAAGGATATTTCCAAAATGGATGTAGTAAGAGTAGAGCCTTCGATTCCGTTCGAACCCGCGATGGACTTGTATGGATGAAAGCTATCGGAACATCGTTAGGTGGACGATGGGAATTCTATGAGATATGTTCTAAAAGGTAACACTTAGCCTCAAGCCTCATCAACCTGGAATGGCTGAAAATCAGGGGTTATGCAGCAAGGCTAGGTGGGTAGCACCCATTCAGGGTAAGGTCATCCTTGTCTAGATGTACCTTTTATTTTGGCTTAGTGGTGCGGTTGCTGATCCCAACTGTGGGGTGATCTTACTTGGGATTATCGAGTAAGGGGTAGTCCCGGTCTTGTGTTGTATGGAGTCGGGAGTGATCCTCAGTACTGTGATCTAGGCCACGTATCGTGATAGGTGGTACCCTAGTGCCTATTAATTAGTTGGAAATCCATTCCCCCTACGCGCCTTTTATGAGTTTTGTTTGTATTACCCACGATTGTGGCTAGTAGCTGGAATTTAATGAATGTAAGAATTTCGGCTATTTTAATAAGTATTTGTATATAGACCCTATTATAATATCAGAGAATTTTTATGAAAAGTGTTTTAGCTATCGTAAGGTAAAAACCCGACATGTTTATTTGTGATGTGGTCTTACGAGATGCTTTTGTTTTCAAAGGATTTTTGAAACTTTAATAATCAATTTGTGTGTGATTTCTCACTCTGGTATTCCAGACTGACTTGGGTGTTATTTAACTATAATGCTCGGGTCGGATCGAGTATTATAGGTTACAGGAAAGAATGCTGTGGAGCTTAGGAGACGAGATGGATGGCAATACGTACTTCCGTATTTGTGTTATATATTCCGTTGTGTATTCGTATTGTGAGGACAGGTTATGATTACTGTCCATTTGTATGTTATCGATGATGTATTCTGATGATGTATATATATAAAACAGATATAGTTTCCTTTTTGTGTAAAGATCTATTATTATCTATTATATTTTATTCCGCTACGATGGTTAGATTCTGATGTTGTTTTTCTACTTTCTTCTTCTGTCTCTTCTTCTTTAACCCAAATGGTTCGTATTTCCATTCATCTTGAGTTGATTGTTGTAGAATAGTGTTTGCTCAAGGGGTACGGGTTTGTGGGCTGTTACATTATCTGTGCTTGGGAACGATTTGGGATTATGTGTTGTGAATGTGAAACATTTGGCTTTGAAATGTAACGTAGTAAAAGTTTATTTGGAATCTGTGTTTTGTTTTATATTCAAATGCTTCTAATATAGTAGATACCATTAACATAGCCGTATTTGGTCACCCAAAGCTAAAACTATAAACGACTGCGACATCTGTAGCACTTAATTTTGGGCCTCCAGATAGGGGATGCTACAACTTGGCATAAGAGCATGGTTTATGATATACTTTAACTAAAAAATGGTTTTGAAAACATAATCCTTAGTAATTAGATTTAAGATCGGCGTATGGGATAACGCTATAGTAACGTTCATGTATTTTATGTACATAACTATGCGCTATATCTCTAGACTTCTATCTTAATTAGGTTATCCATCTATATCTCACGAGGTTTGAATATAGATATGAAAGGAAGAAGAGGCAGAGTTAATCTTGGAGGAGATAGCACCACCATAAATGGAAATGCCTAACCAAATGCTAGAAGAGGTCCGGTCAGGTTCAAGCTGAAACTATTTATGTTGGGGTTCCCTAAGTGGATATGGGAGCCATGTATTAGTTCTTCGTGAATATGATGCAAGTCGGAATTGTCACTGGAGTTGTCAGAGGAAATGCTATTGGAGGAGGAGTTCAGGAAGCTCCAATGGTCAACCAGTATGCTAATATGAGAAAGGATTATACCAGGCTTGGAGGAAATCCGATCATTGGTACTGAAGATGCGTTGGAGGTGGAAAATTGGCTGCTGCACTATGAGAGGATTTTTTCCGACTTAAGATTGAATGACGAGCATAAAAGGAGATTGACTTCGAGACTGCTTCAGGGAGCTGCCTTATTCTGATGGAATACTATTATGGCTAGTGTTGATGTGGAAACCATACCATGGGGGTGTTTCAAGGGAAGGCTTCAAGAAAGGTTTTCGTCGATGATGGCGCAGTCATTGGTGAGGAAGTTTGCAGAACTAGAACAAGGGGAGATGTCCGTTCTGGAGTATGCAAGAAAATTTGAAGAGTTGGCTCGATACAGGTATGTTTTGGTTGATACAGTAATTAGGAGGAATTAGAATTTTATAAGAGGCTTAAGGCGGAGTTGATAAGTGCTACTTTACCACACTTAAGAGATCCAAGTGAAGTAGCGGTAAAGATGGCGCTGAGTCAGGACAAGGTGTTTGCTTGCTTAAGGAAGAAAATGAAGGAGGCATGGGTGGGACACTACTAGAAGAGAAAGATTTTCCAAAAGAAGAATGCTCAAAAAGGAGGAGCATAGAAGAAGGGAAAAGCCGAGGTAGTCTGTTATAAATGTGATAAGAAGAGACAACGTGCTTTTGAGTGTCAGACTGGAAAGGAAAAGGAAAAGGAAAAGGGGTAGTTGGAAGAAGGATATTTGATGCTTTAATTGTGATTAGATCGACCATTATAAGAATAAATGCCCAGAGCCTACTAGAAAAAGGAATGGTACAAATGTATTCACTGGAGCCCATAATTTCAAGGACAATTATGCAGGAGCAAGTAAAGGCTGTTCTGGAGGCTCATTACAGATACACGATATGTCTGTTAGCATTCTGCTTGATACAAGTGCATCATATTCTTTTATTTCTCGATATTTGGTAGATAAGCTTAACCTAGACCCCCATATTTAGTAACTTGCTTAAGGGTTGCAAATCCGTTAGGATGTATGCAACACTTGGGATGAGGTGTGACCGATTTGCTAGGTTATACATTTGATTGTGGTTTGCTAGTGTTTAACTATGTGGGATTTGGGATTATCCTTAGGTTAGATTGGTTAAGTAAGTATGATGCTATGATGTTTTGCCATGGTAGGAAAACATCACTTAGTTACCCTAGTTGTAGGGATCAGATAGTTTATACCATAGAGAGATCTAGTTGCAAAGTGAATGCTTTATTGGGTCTCATGGAAGATGAATTGCATCGAGTATTTGTAGTTAGAGAATTTGCTAAAGTGTAATGACCCGATTTTTTGACGCCCGAAAATCGATATCGATACATCCACTGTATCGAATGCCGAATAATCAAATTGCAAAAAACGGACCATTAGTGTTAAAGAAGAAGGTAGAAGAAGAAATAGAAACAATATTAGAATCTCACCATCGCAGCGTAACAATATATAATAGATAAATGACTAATCTTTAAACAAAGAACTATATCTGTTAATACAATACATCGTCAGAGTACAACACAATTCAAACAACACAATTCCAAACAGTTACATTGACTTATCCTTCCAAAGCTGAGTAAACAGCTCATACTGCATTACTGATTAAACATCAAGTACACGATGATACGTCTCGCCATCCATCTCGCCTCTCGAGCTCCACAACATCCTTTCCTGTATCTATAATACTCGGTCTGGCCCGAGCATTATAATTAAACAATACCCGAGTCAGTCCGGAAACAGCTTGAGAAAACACGCTCAATTGGATTATTAAAGTTTTCAAAATCCTTTGAAATCAAGGGTATCTCATAAGACCACACCACAAATAGACATTCCAGGTTTTTACCTTACGATAACCAAAACGTTTCTTATAAAGTCCTCTGATATTATAATAGTGTCTATATACAAATACTTATTCAAATAGCCGAAATTGTTACATGATTAAATTCCAGCAATACTAGGCTCTACAAAAAAAACCGTAAAAGCACGTAGGGAAAATGGGTTTCCATCAATGGCTGGGCTACCGGGGTACTGCGTGTCATAGTACGTGGTCTAGATCACCGTACGAAGGATCCGCCATGATCCCTTGCATCACAAGACCGGACCTATCCCTTACTAGATAGTTCAAATAAGATCACCCCGCGGTTGGGATCAACAACCGCCCACAAAGCCGAATAAAAGGGACCTCCAGACAGGGATGACCTTACCCTAATTGGTTGCTAGCCACATAGCCTTGTGTGCACCTCCCCTATTTTAGCCACTCCCGATTGATGAGGCTTGAGGTTATGCGTTACCTTTATAGCACACATTCACTTAGAATGCTCATCGTCCTCCTGACGTTGTTCTGAAAGCATTCGTCCATACAAGTCCATACCAGGTCCGAACGGAACCAAAGACACTACTCCTACTATATCCATTTTGGAATCACCCTCAGGATTAGTAGTGATTAGCTCTTGCATTTCACTGCTCCATCTTCGACTCCCAGCTCTTGTCTTTCTCACGAAAACGTTCAAACCAGATCAAAGTGGATTTTCGGGAAATTAATCCAGATCCCAGTCTCTGCGAAACGATTAGCGCATTGGCCAATATTGGTAGTCGGTTATTTAACTATCAAATAACATTCACAAACAATCATCAAACTTTAAATAATGTTTCCAAATTATTTGTTAAAAAATATCTTCGCATGATATCTTTCTACATTTCAATCCTTTGAAAACAGTTTCCAAATAGCTTTTCCTCTCGCAGAATAAATTGCTAAATATTGGCTGTTTCCACTGACAATTACCAAATCTAAATTCTTTAGATTTAAAATAATTTAAAACACTTTATCCAAAAATATATGCTTTAAAACGCTTAAAATAGAAACTGTTTAAAACACGTTATTTAAAATACTAGTATTTAAAACACGTTATTTAAAATACTAGTTATGAAATTTTTTAATAATTTCTCATGTAAAACTTAAGCCAAAACAAATCTTAAAATAAACGTTATGAAATTCTATACAAGTTTTTCAAATAAAAACTCTAGCCAAACTATATTCAAAATAAAACTACTTTATAAAATGTAAATATTATTAGTAATGTTTTTAAATCATAATATCAATTAACCTTTTTAAAATAATTACTACTATAACTAATTTTATAAAATATTTACTTTTAAAATTCTAAACAACTTAAATAATAGTTTCTCAAATAACATTCTTTTAAAACAACTTTTAAACCTTTAACTTATACTTAAAAATTTTCTTTGGCTTTTCAAGGAAATTCAATTTTCTTTCACACCTTGTAAAAATAAACACTATTTATTTTTAAAACAAATTACCCACTCCTTTATAAATTCGCATCGTGAATTTATACTTCTAAATATCCACTGATATCTTGTTTCACTTTACAAACCCAGTTTATAAATTCCATAGTCTCAGTTTCCTTTAAGCACGGTTTCAACAATTAATCAATTTTCAAATTGATTACTAGAATTTACTCCATTTAAAATAAATTCCTTTACTTATTAAATTTTATTTCAAATACCATTGATTTCAGATTTACTTCTTTATTATGATTTAAAATCTTTTAAACTGAAAATGCCAAATTCATACTCTTTTTTCCAAAATTCTTCTTATCTCTTCCAACTATTTTAAACCTTTAATTTAAAAATAAATCCTTTACTTTTTAAATAATATCACTTGAGTTTGAAAATTTCATTTATTCCCATTTACTCAAAAATCTTCTTTTCCATACTCGGATTTTACTTATGAGAATTTAAAAATCAACATTTATCCTTTTCCAATTTATTCTCTAATTTATCCAAATGTTCTATAATTAATTTACTTAAAAAAAAAATCTCTTTTTTTTATTTTCCCTTCAAAAATCCAATCTATATATTTTTGATAACTCAGCATACCCAAATATATTCAATCAAACCATAGCATTCAATATTTCAATTACCAATATAATATATCTTAGATTATTAAATTAATCAGATCACAGAATATTAAAACAATCTAATTATTTTGTGGAGTCCAGTTGGATCCCTCCAACCTGTTTTCCCTGCATCCTCATATGTTAGCACAACATTTAAAGTACCAATCGCGCTTCATGGCGATATATCGCGTTATAAGGGGTCATCCTCTATATAACTGGGGAAATCAATCACTCCAATACACACACACACTATTATAATATCACATCCATACAATTTGATCAATCAACCAATTATTTAAAATCAAATTATTTAAATTTATGGTAATCCAGGTAAGTAAGATTAACTCAACTTTGTTTTTATTTGCAACCCATTTCCATCTCGACTTGTTTCCTTCATGATTTTGACCTTGTATAAACATTACACGGTTTATTAACATTTGAATTGATCACACAATTAACTACTATTTATAATTTTGGAAATTAAATTCCTTTGAGTTTAAATATGATTTTCAAAGGTTTTGAAGAAATAAGGGTGATATTGGTTGGAAAATATTTTTGAATTGGATTTGAAATCTGCTGAGATTTGGAATTTAAAAATAGTTGGGAAATATTTTTGAAGGGATGAAAGCCCTAAACTCTTTTCGGTCGCTGGAAAATAATTTCGATGATGATCGAGATATCGTCGGTGTTTATTTTCGAGTTCCCATGAGAGGATTTTAAAATTGGAGCTGTTTGCAAAACTGGATTTGGTTTTGAAATTCAAAGAGATGAGTGAATTTACCTAATAATTTTGGATATAATTGATTTCAAATATGATTTTGAAATGTTGAGCAATTGTTAAAAAGACTATGAAATCTTATTTAAAATGTTACGGAATATAAATAAGTTCGATAACTTCAAAAAATTGAAATTTGTTGGAATAAGATTCAACTTGAAATGGGATAAATAAAAGTAAAAATTTAAATTGAATTGGAGTGTAATTAAATATGGTTAAGTAAAAGTGAATTTAAAGAAAGGTCTAAGGAGACTAAGTGAAATGATTACTTAAATAAAATTTATTAAGGTGGAAATAAATTTATGAATGAATAAATGAATTGATAATTGCAAGTAAATTAAATTGAAACTAAATGTTGAAATTTATCTTGAATTTGTAAGCAAATGGAAAATTAGTTCGAAGTAGACTAAAAATAAATTTAAGTTTGTGTAACGGTCCAGATTATTTTGATCCAGAAATTTCCAAATAGTTAAGAAAAAGAAGAAGGAGATAGAAGAAGAAGAAAACAGAAAACACTAAACACAGATTCCCAAATTCGCAGCAGATCAAAATATAATATTAAATAAAATAGAAGTTATACAAAGGAAAAACTATATCAGTTCATTACCTTTAAATACATTAGAGTTACATTCATTTATTCAACCACTGGACAATTATAACAACTTGTCCCAGATAAGCTACAATAAATCACAGCGGAATACACTCCATACGTTCCTGCCATTAAGCTCGCCTCCTGAGTTCCAGAACGTCCTTACCTGAAAATCTATAATACTTGGTCTTACCCGAGAATTACATCAAAGTAACACTCGGCTCATGCTGGAAACCAGCATGAGTAAACCCACCTAACATGAATTACAAAAGCATACAACTTATATATAACTCGGGTAACTTGTATCAATTACAAGTTCACAAATTGTTATAGACATCACTTATTTTACTCACCAATTTCTAAGTACCAAATCTTAGATTAAATGGTCCAATTCACTTAAATCATTCCATCCTAGCTTATTGATTTCACAAATCAATCTATAAAGAACCGAAGTGGTTCCGGGTAACTTGAATTCAAGTGAAATAAAATTAAATTTTAAATAGAATGTCACTTACACAACAATTTATCATCGATGAATAACTACATCAGCATTGTCCATCTAATCATATAATGTCATAAACATTTCATATTAGATATATCAACCAATCCGAGGCATTTACACATTCAATCATTCATAAGCAAGACTGATCACTTCCAAAATTAATTTAATTAATTAATCGCTAATCTTTAAATCACTTAGATTATCCTTACTTAACATTAACTAATTACAAACAAATTACTAAATTGTTTTTAATTATCCAACTTAATTAATCATCCTTGATTAATTATACTTTAATTACTATAAGTAATTAACTCTTAATTAATTACAAAAATTAATTAACCTTCACCCATTTTCATTAATTACTCAAATTAATTATCCTTTAATCACTTCCATTGATTAATTTTCCTTCAATTAATCACACTTATACTTCGTTAACCCTTAATAAATTATCTTCTTTAATCCATACTTTAATTAATTACACAAAGTAATTAATTATGAATTACTTTCATTAAGTAATTTATCATTTAAGTAATTAACTAATCTTTAATTACCAATTAATTAATCTTCCCTTAATTAATTTATTCTCAATCATTAATTAATTAATTCCTTTGTAATAACTTATTAATTTTATCCTTACTTAATTACTTTGGTAAATTAACTTTAATTACTCAAGATCTTAAGTTTGATTAATGATAAAACATTTTATTTCCTTAATTACTTCTGAATTACATTATTAATTAAGTTTTAAAAACAACTTAAGGATTAACTTTATTAATTAAAGTTGAAATAAATTACCCAAATTTGAACAACTACTATTTAGAATAATAGTTAAGGTAATTTAAACTTGATTTTGGTAAACCATTAAACTTGAAAATCTCTTATCATTTAACTCGAGTAAAACCCGACCAATCCCACACTCAAACCCGAGCCTCTCTCTTTTAAATTCAAAACGAATTTAATTTAACCACTTTAAAATCAATCATCTTTACATTTGAATTTGAAAATATATTAAAATAAAATACCACTAAGATTTGAATTCCATTTGTTTTGAAAATTTGTTTTTAATTGAGTTCTTCTACAAGACTTTTCCTTGAAAATTAAGCAGGCTTGTTAACCTTCTACAAACACGGCTCCTACTTCACCCAGATGAAACTTCATTAACCGAGCCAATCCCTTGGCAAACCCGCGTTTTCTTCGAGTTCCCACCATTTTCATCAGCTTCGAGACATTCCCTTGTTTGTGCGAGAATCACCCGAGAAGAACACAAAAACCCAATCTTCCCAGTTCGACTTGCACACGGTGCACCAGAACCATCATCGCCGACCTTTGGCGATCGTCGTGACCATCGCATGAGAAATAGAAGAAACCCCGAGCTCGTCCTTTATTCCCAAACCCAAACTTTGCCTGACACCAGAATCGTGCACGTGCATCGGCAACTCCAGCCATCGTCGATCGTCGCGACGCTCCTCAACAACTCCATGAACCGACGCGATAACGAATTCAAACCCAGATTCGGAGATATGATTCAAAATCGAAAAACGAGCCTTCGAACAAAATCTGGAACAAACGCCGATGACAAATCATCTCGCCGTCGATGATCATGGCAACGAAACTCACTGGCTTCGCTCCAGTGCAGCACCACGTCCCCACGCAGCGATCTCTCCCATCGCGATCGCACAGGACTTCTCGTCAACGATGAAATAGTCTCGTCAACGCAAATAATCCAAACCCAAAACAAAACCCTACTCGACCCAATTCCACTCGACTTGGCCATTGAAAAATTCCTCCAGCAGTTTTCCTCCAGGCATCCTCCTACCAACCACCTTCGACCAAGGTATCACTTTCGATCATCACTTCGACAAACGGCAAACCACCAAAACACCCAATTCGAAAAACACGCGAATTCTCAAGAATTACCGACCTAAAAATCACGAAATGCATATCAAAATTTGCGATTTTCAAACATGATTGCATTTATGTAATTCAATTTAGAATCGAAAATAGTTGGTTTTTATCATAAATTTAAGTTTCTCTGTTACTTTCCTATTTAACACTATTTGTTTCTTTTACAATCCTGAAACTATTTCTAAAACCTTCATTATACATCAACAAACAAACTTCATTTATAAATCAATGTCTAGTATTTGTTTAATTGAAACATTTGATGTAACAACCCACATTTTTACGATTGAACATTTAAATATTTTATTTAAATATTTCATCGTTAGTCGGATTATAGTCCAAAATGCTAGTTTTCGCAAACGGTCGAATTTGGACTCGAGACCACCTCCGTTGAGTTCAAAATGATGTTTGCGACCTTTTTGAGTATAAACTTTGATATGTTTGGAGTTAGTGGAATTTTGCCACCTTTTCACTTAGGGCTTTGGTTTGGTTTCAGCCCATTAACAACACTTATTAACTTAGCCCCAACCCTCTCCTCTTCATTACTTCATTTCCATTAATACACAAGCTTTAGGAACAATAGAGAGTGGAATGGGAAATTAAAACTCCAAGCCCTAATCTTCTTTGCAAATCCAAGTTCTAGCTCCAAATTCAAAGGAGAAGCTTTGGTAAGCCTTCTCTTCTTCTTCTCCAACTCATTGTCTTATCAATTTCAAAAATTCCTAAACCTAACTTAGGAAATGTTTCTCTTTTAAGCTTAGATTCAAGCTTGTTGGGTTGGAATTGAAGAGTTATTGTCCTTGCTATTGCTCTATAGCTTCTTTTCATTTGTTTTGCGTAAAAAGGTGAGATTTTTATCTCACATCTATGTCCATAACCATCTTTGATTGTTAGGTATGAACTCCTAACACTTTTTCATGTGCATTTGCTTTTGATTTGATTGAATTGGTGAATATTCCGGTTTTTGGTTTTTAAGCCCAATTTTTGTGAAAATCCTTTTATGGATGTTTGTGATTGCAGGGTGTTTCGAAGGGCCATACAAAGTTGGGTTGTCGCTTGGCGTAATTCCCTAGTCATCGTTGCTCGCTCGTTCGCCTCCGTCACGTGTTATGAATTTTGCCCCACAAGGGGGCCGGGCTGATTCTGCTCTGGAAGCAGGTTAGGTCGATTGACACAATAGGTCAGTCGACTGAGCCAGGGGGTAGAAAACTTTCTGTCCCTGTTTCAGTTGACTGACCTGATGAGTTAGTCGATTGACCTGGAAACCCGAGAGTTTCCAGGTTCTGTACCTGTCGACTGACCATCTGGGCCAGTTGACTGACTTGCATGCTTCATTTTGGTTTGCCTATTTTGCTCGTGAATCCAACTTTTATCGATTTGTGATTATCCGAGTTGTTGTTATCATTCATTCGACTTTGATGACTTTTATTTTTGGATTTTTGGAAATGTCCATTTTGATGGATTCGATATCGATTTCTTTGGATTTAATTCACATCTTCGTACGTGAAATTTTAGTGATTGATTGTTCCTACAATCATTTTTGTGATTTGTCACTTTAAAAATATAAAGGTATTAATAGTAGTAGTAAATATTCAAACTCTTCCACAAAGATGATTTCAACTCTATTTTCAATATCAAACTCGTTATAAAACCATTTTTTTCAATCTATTAGTATATACAAACCTTTACCTCACTCGTATGATAAATCTAATTAAACGGCTTAGTAAAACGAGTGGTATGGAATGGTTGCATTTACTTCGTCGGTTAATTCTTGGACTTATTCGATTGAAACTCTTGTGACAATTTTTGAGTGGAGATCAACAATTTGTTCGTAAATATTTAAGTTAAGCTAATGGTTATAGGACATGAAGCTAAGCTCATATATTTACTAGCTTAGTGTAATTGAAACTTCTTGATGATCCTTAATGATCATTTTTTGTGATTTAAACTAGCGATATGCTATGTTTCTTTGTCCACAAAGAGGAAGGTACCTCGTTTTATGGAGCTTCGTCTGATTTCTATTATAGGCTAACGACCTATGCATTTATAGAGTTTCGACTCAATTTTTGTGGGCTAGCGACCCATATTCTTTTATGGAGTTCAGTACGTCGGACGCACCGTTGTACTACGTCGATGTTTCGATCTATTCGAGTTTCAAGTTCCTCTGGCATACCGATATTGTACTACGTCGCTGCACCGGCTCTATGGTTAGCGACCATGGGATAGCGTCCCGTTTGTGATACACGTGTTGGTTTGTTTTCATAATCCCGTTTTGTGATATGCGTTCCCCCTTTTCATATGATTTTTGGATTTCTATTGATGATTTCTAGAATTTGTCTTTCACAATTTTATGATTGGCATTGATACAATCGTCAATATTTATGGTTTGGTGAATAAAAATAAAGAGTATGACATTCTTTTGATCTTTGAGAAGATTCTTGTTATATTGATTAGTCTCTAGTTGATCTTCAGTTGCATACTTATTACAGTATGACTTTATGGTTATCATATGTTTTTGTCATATCTTCTATTCTATATTATTTTATCTGATATTTATATCTAGACTGATCCGTTTATTATTTTCTTATTAAATAATACTCGGGTCAGACCGAGATGTTACAGGTGCTTCTGCTTGGCTCCTCATCTGGGATAATTATCCTGACTTTTAGCTAACTACTTAGATTGGTAGTTTTTGGTTGCATACATTTGAGATATAGACTCATTGTTATATACTTATTCTTTTGTGTAGCGCTTGTAACTATCCTTTTGTGATATTTAGGATCTTGTTTGACCATTACTCTGATATACACTTTTATGTGTTATATTCATATTTTTTTCCGCCTTTGTGATATGGATATCTGTGACTGATTTGTGTTATGCTTATTTCTATATTTGTTTCTGATGATTATATAGCCACTGTGTAGTAGCTTTGAGTTCGTATCGGTATGCCGAATTTCTTATACTATCTGACATATCGATGTTCGCACAAAGCAATTACACGTATGGTCGCTCCTCAACAACCTTATTCTCCGCGATAGTTGACGGCATTACACCACAGTGTCCTTAGCTAGTGTGGGTATAGAGGTGGGGCGTCACAGCTCGGTATCAAAGCTAAACTTCGGAACATTGTAGAATAATTTAACAAGGATCATCGTCCTAAGTCTTTCTTAGGAGTCGTGCTTAGGATTTAATTCGAGTCTTCATACCGATTCATCCTATTTTCTTTATGATCCCTTGTTTTATCTATCAAGATTGCCTGATATTTATTTTGAGAATAACTTTTCTTCTTCTTTCTTTCTTAAAGAAGAGAAATGGTTAGACCTGGTCGTCCAACGCCGGTCAATCTAGTGCTACTCCCCAAGATGGAGTTTTTATGTCTGCCCAGCAGCTTCTTGATCTTGTAAAGAATGCTCAAGTAGCCGGACCTAATCCAGAGCCTACTCACCCTAAGTCTGGATTTGCATGTTTGTGCAACGATTATACCAGCTTGGGTGCATAGCCATTCAAAGGTTCTGAAACCAATATTGAAGTCCAGGCTTGGCTAAGAACAAGCGATGAAATCTTTTCTCGCATGAATCTTATACTCTTCACCGAGTTCAAGTGGCCTCTAGTATGCTCCAAGAAAGAGCATTAGACTGCTACGAGCTTCTGATTTCTGAAATAAATGAAGCGGATCTTACTTGGGAGAAATTCCGAGAATGATTCGAATTAAAGTTTGTGCAGAAGGTGAGAAGGTGACATTGGCTTGTCGTTTCATTGACCTTGTTCAAGATGAATCTTCTGTGGTAGATTATGTCGCATCATTCGAGTCACTTTCTAAATACGGGGTCGGATACATAAACACCCCATTGAAGAAGAACCAAAGATTTGTCTATGGCTTGAAAAAATATATCAAGAAGCCATTACTTCTACAGTTAGAAGTTTCTTTTGATCAACTCATTGGTATTGCTCTTCGACTTGAAGAGGCGGATAGGAAGAGTGATGTTGAAGTTGTGAGTGCCAAACCAAACTTCAATAACAACAAGAAAAGGCCTATTAAATTCAAAGGCCCTAATCTCAACAAAAAAGGAAAACAAGCAACTTCTATAGCAAAGACTCCTACCCCTAGTAGTGGGCAATGTTACAATTGTGGTTCTAAAGACCATTATGCCTATAGATGTTTGAAACCTCTCTTTTGTCGCTATTGCAAAAGTTTGGGTCATCTTTTATCTTCATGTCCCAAACTTCAAGGCAAGAAGGAAGGTAAGTTAAATGTTGCACAAGCCCCTAGCAACTCTTCTCGTGGTTAAGGCATTTCTCATTCTATCCTTGATGGCATTATTTTGTTTCGTGATCAACCTATTCGAGTTCTTTTTGATACGGGTGCATCCCATTCTTTTATATCAAAAGAACTTATTGATACTTTTTCTTTAAGTGTTGTTGCTTTAATGACTTCTTTGAGAATTGCGAATCTAGTTGGTGGATCCGCAATAATTAGTTTGCTTTGTAAAGATGTCGAGATTATTTTGTGTGATTTTTCATTCCAAGCCAATTTGCATGTTATGCGTTACTTAGGCTTTGGAATGATTTTGGGAATGGATTGGGTTAACGCTATGAAGCTCAAATTCTATGTCCAAAGGCGGACTATTCATCTTCGACATCCTCAATCTGTTAAGCAGATTTTTATTGTTCTTAAAGATTCGGGTTCCAACTTGGCTGCATCTTTATATTCTTTAAATCCTCATGATGAAGATAATGATGATGAGGAAGATGTCATTTCTCTTATTCACGTTGTTCGTGAATTTTTCGACATATTTGAGCCCGTTTTAAGTTACCATCTAAGCATGCAATTGAGTTCATGATTAATCTAATTTCTCGAGCTTTACCTATTACTCATCCTCCTTATCGAATGTCTAATAAAGAGAATGAGGAGATGCGCAAACAATTATCCGAATTGTAGACGAAGCAATTTATTCACTCTAGTTCCTCGCCTTGGGGAGCTTCGACTATTTTCGTGAAGAAATCCGATAGTACCTTAGGCTTTCCGTTGACTACTGCAAGCTTAATGATCTTACTATCAAGAATAAATATCCTTTAGCTCGGATTGATGATCTATTCGATCAACTTAGTGGTGCTAGAGACTTTTCACATTTAGACTTGGCAACCGGTTTTCATCAGCTTCATATTGCAGAGGATAGCATTTCTTTGACATCGTTCCGTACTCGTTATGGATCTTATGAATGGCTTGTTATGCCATTTGGTTTAATGAATGCTCCAGCTTATTTCGTTGACCTTCTGAATCGAGTTTTCAAAGATTTTCTCGATCGATTTGTTCTCATCTTTATTGATAATATTCTTGTGTATTCAAAAACCGAGGAAGAGCATGAAAAGCATCTTCGGATTATGTTGGAAACTCTTAGGAGAAATTAATTAAAAGAAAAATTTTCTAAATGTCGTTTTTGGCAATCTCATGTGAAGTTTCTCGGTCATATTATTTCTGAATCCGGAATTTCCGTGGATCCTTCGAAGATTGAAGCGATTCAAAATTGGAAGAGACTGGAGAGTGTGACAGAAATTCGTATCTTTCTTGGATTGGCAGGTTACTACCGTCATTTTATAAAGGACTTTTCAAAAATTTCTGTGCCTCTTACTAGCTTAACAAACAAAGGAGTTAAATACATTTAGTTGGACAAATGTGAAGCTTCTTTTCAAAAATTAAAAGAACTCCTTTCCGATGCTCCTATTCTTGTTATTCCCGAAGGGAATCAAGATTTTATTGTTTATACCGATGCTAGTCGCGTTGGTTTGGGTACCGTTCTTATGCAAAGAGAACGTGTTATTGCTTATGCTTCTAGGAAATTGAAGCCAGCCGAGGCTAGATATGCCACTCATGATTTAGAGCTCGCGGCTATTGTTTTCGCCCTTAAAATTTGGCGTCATTATCTTTTGGGAGAAAAATTTATTCTTTACACCGATCATAAATCTTTGAAGTATTTATTTTCTCAAAAGGAACTTAATTTGCGTCAACAGCGTTGGCTCGAGTTCCTTGCCGCTTATGATCTTGATATTCTTTATACTCCCGGAATGGGAAATCGTGTTGCAACGCCCTTAGCCGAAAGCAACAAGCGGTTATTTCCATAATGATATCCGAGTGGAATGATCTCAAGACTTTATCCACTTGAGAGGTTCGAGATCGTGTATCCGACTTATGTTCATCTCTTGTTTTACGTAGCCTTAAGGCTCATCCTTCTCTTTTAGACCGCATTCTTGAAGCTCAAAAGCTAGATCCCGAATTGGCTTTTCTTAGCCGAAATTGTTGGGATAAAATTGATACTGAAGATTTGAAAGACTTTAATATTGATTCTGGTGGCGACGTTCGAAAATTTGGCAGACTTATCGTGCCAAACATTAGTGATTTTCGTAAAGACATTTTAGAAGATTCTTATCGTTCTAAATATACCATTCGTCCCATTAGTAGTAAAATGTATGCGGATATGAAGCTACTTTATTATTGGGATGGGATGAAATTTGATATCGCTAACTTCGTTAAGCGTTGCATGACTTGCCAACTCGTTAACGCCGAGCATCAAAGGCCCGGTGGGTTATTGCAACCTTTAGACATTCCAATTTGGAAGTGGGATCAAATTTCCATGGATTTTATCGATGACCTTCCCCGTTCTCGTGCGGGTCATGATAGCTTATGGGTGATTGTTGATAGACTAACAAAATCCGCCCATTTTATTCCCGTTCGGTCCAATCGGACCGTACCTCTTTTGGCCAAACTTTTTATCAAAGAAATTATTCAATTACATGGAGTTCCTACTTCTATTGTTAGTGATCGTGATCCATTGTTTGCTAGTGGATTTTAGAAGAGTCTTCAAAAAGCTTTGGGAACGAAGCTTAATTTTAGCACCGCTTATCATCCTCAGTCTGATGGACAAACCGAGCATGTGAATCAAACTCTTGAAGATCTTCTTCACGCATGTGTTCTTGATTTTGGTGGATGTTGGGAAGATCATATTTCTCCTGTTGAGTTTTCCTATAATAATAGCTTCCAATCTAATATCGGTATGGCACCTTTTGAGGCACTCTATGGAATGCCATACCTACCTCCTTCTTGTTGGCTTGAGGCCGGTGAGAAGCTCGTTTTGGGTCTAGATTTTATTCGTGATTCCACAGAAAAGATTGACCTTATTCGTCATGGGATGAAAGAAGCCCAAATAGACCAAAATCCTATGCCGATATCCGAAGAAGGAAGTTAGAATTTTCTATGGGAGATTACGTATTTATTTGTTTCACCTATGAAGGGTGTTGTGCATTTCAGTCGATCGGGAAAGTTAGCACCTCGATATATTGGTTCATTTCTCATCACCGAACGTATTGGTTCTGTGGCTTCTCGTCTCTTATTACCGGCTCAATTTTCTACTATTCATGATGTGTTTCACATTTCTCAATTACGGAAATGCCTTCAAGATTCTGATTCTATTCTTGAGCCCGGTGTCGTGGAAGAAATTGAAGTTTCATCTAATTCGACTTACGAGCAACATCCTATTCGTGTTATTGCTTTGGAGGAAACGCCTTCGAAATAAAGATGTCCCTCTTGTGAAGGTTCAATGGTCCTCAAATCCTAAGGATTGTTCTTCGGAATCTAGAGAATTCATCGAGCGAACGCATTCCGACTTACTTTCTCGTGCTCTTTGAGGTGAACTTCTTATTTCAAATTTCTTTTATGTTGAATATGCTTTTATGGTTGTTACTTTTTGTTTTCTTCTTAAATATTGCGAGGATGCAATTTCTTTAAGGAAGGGAGTCTGTAACAACCCGCATATTTTACGATTGAATATTTAAATATTTTATTTAAATATTTCATCGTTAGTTGGATTATAGTCCAAAATGCTACTTTTTGCAAACGGTCGAATTTGGACTCGAGACTACCTCTATTGAGTTCAAAATGACGTTTGCAACCTTTTTGAGTATAAACTTTGATATGTTTGGAGTTAGTGGAATTTTGCCACTTTTTCACTTAGGGCATTGGTTTGGTTTCAGCCCATTAACCCCACTTATTAGCATAGCCCCAACCCTCTCCTCTTCATCACTTCATTTCTATTTCCTAATACTCAAGCTTTAGCAACAATGGAGAGTGGAATGGGAAATTAAAACTCCAAGCCCTAATCTTCTTTGCAAATCCAAGTTCTAGCTCCAAATTCAAAGGAGAAGCTTTGGTAAGCCTTCTCTTCTTCTTCTCCAACTCATTCTCTTATCAATTTCAGAAATTCTTAAACCTAACTTAGAAATTTTTTCTCTTTTAAGCTTAGATTCAAGCTTGTTGGGTTGGAATTGAAGAGTTGTTGTCCTTGCCATTGCTCTATAGCTTCTTCTTCATTTGTTTTGTGTAAAAAGGTGAGATTTTTATCTCACATCTATGTCCATAACCATCTTTGATTGTTAGGTATGAATTCCTAACACTTTTTCATGTGCATTTGCTTTTGATTTGGATTGAATTGGTGAATATTCTGATTTTTGGTTTTTAAGCCCAATTTTTGTGAAAATCCTTTTATGGATGTTTGAATGCGATTGCGTGGTGTTTCAGAGGCCCATACAAGGCTAGATTGTCGCTTGGCGTAATTCGCTAGTCGTCGTTGCTCGCTCGTTCGCCTCCGTCACGTGTTATGAATTTTTTCCCACAAAGGGGCTAGGCTGATTCTGCTTTGGAAGCAGGTTCGGTCGACTGACACAGTAGGTCAGTCGATTGAACCAGGGGGCATAAAACTTTCTGTCCCCATATCAGTGGACTGACCTGATGAGTCAATCGACTAACTTGGAAACCCGAGAGTTTCCCGGTTCTGTACCAGTCGACTGACCATATGGGCCAGTCGACTGACCTGCATGCTTCATTTTGATTTGTCTATTTTGCTCGTGAATCCAACTTTTATCAATTTGTGATTATCCTAGTTGTTGTTATCATTCATTCGACTTTGATGACTTCTATTTTTGGATTTTTGGAAATATCCATTTTGATGGATTTGATATCGATTTTTTTGGATTTAATTCACGTCTTTGTACGTGAAATTTTGGTGATTGATTGTTCTACAATCATTTTAGTGATTTGTCACTTTAAAATATAAAGGTATCAATACTAGTAGTAAATATTCAAACTCTTCCACAAAGATGATTTCAACTCTATTTTTAATATCAAACTCGTTATAAAACCATTTTTTTCAATCTATTAGTATATACAAACCGTTGCCTCACTCGTATGAGAAATCTAATTAAACGGCTTAGTAAAAAGAGTGGTATGAAACGCTTGCATTTACTTCGTCGATTAATTCTTGGAGTTATTCGAACAAATCTCTTATGACAATTTTTGAGTGGAGATCTACAATTTGTTCGTAAATATTTAAGTTAAGCTAGTGGTTATGGGACAAGAAGCTAAGCTCATATATTTACTAGCTTAGTGTAATTGACACTTCTTGATGATCATTATTGATCATTTTTTGTGATTTAAACTAGCAATATGCTGTGTTTCTTTGTCCACATAGGGGACGGTACCTCGTTCTATGGAGCTTCGTCCCATTTCTATTATAGGCTATCGACCTATGCATTTTTAGAGTTTCGACTCAAATTTCGTGGGCTAGCGACCCATATTCTTTTATGGAGTTCGGTTCATCAGATGTACCGTTGTACTATGTTGATGTTTCGATCAATTCGAGTTTCAAGTTCTTTGGGCGTACCGATATTGTACTACGTCGTTGCACCGGCTCTATGGTTAACGACCATGGGATAGCGTCCCGTTTGTGATACATGTGTTGGCGAGTTTGCATAATCCCGTTTTGTGATAGGTCTTCCCCTTTTTCATATGATTTCTAGATTTCTATTGATGATTTATAGAAATTGTGTTTCACCGATTTTATGATTGGCATTGATATAATTGTCAATATTTATGGTTTGGTGAATAAAAATAAAGAGTATGACATTCTTTTGATCTTTCAGAAGATTCTTATGATACTGATTAATCTCTAGTTGATTTTCAGTTGCATACTTATTACAGTATGGCTTTATGGTTATCATACGTTTTTATCATATCTCTTATTCTATATTATTTTATCTGATATTTATAGCTAGACTGATCCGTTTATTATTTTCCTATTAAATAATACTCAGGTCAAACCGAGATGTTAGAGGTACTTCTAGTTGACTCCTCATCTGGGATTATTAACCTGACTTTTGGCTAACTGCTTAGATTAGTAGTTTTTGGTTGTATACATTTGAGATACACACTCATTGATGTATACTTATTCTTTTGTGTAGCGCTTGTAACTATTCTTTTGTGATATTGTGGATCTTGTTTGACCACTACTCTGATATACACTTTTATGTGTTATATTCATATCTTTTTCCGCCTTTGTGATATGGATATCTGTGTCTGGTTTGTGTTATGCTTATTTCTATATTTGTTTCCAAAGATTATATAACCACTGTGTAGTAGCTTTGAGTTTGTATCGGTATATCGGATTTCTTATACTATGTGACATATCGGTGCTCGCACAAAGCAATTACATGGATGGTCACTCCTCAACAGCTTTATTCTCCATGATAGTTGACGGCATTACCCCGTAGTGTCCTTGACTAGCGTGGGTATAGAGGTGGGGCGTCACATTTGAACTTTTGGGGGCAAACATTCACAGTCTGGAACAACAGAACAGGTTATCTACATATATAGATTTACTCACATACATATATAAACAATTGCAGACAATTTCGAGCTGAAGGATTCAATGCAAATCTATTCCATCACATGCATTTTAGATTAAACCAGATTTAAACTCCTTTTTTAAAGGAAATGTTTACGCACATGTTAAAAGAACAGAGGTGGCTTGAAAATAAGTAAATGATTTGATAATAGGAAATTGCTTTTGCTCCTGAATCTGACTTGAATTTGAAACTACTGCTTGATTTAGTGAAAGAACTTTGCTTTATTATGTTCGAGTGGTATGACCCAGGCAGGATTAGTTGGCATATTTATATAGAAGAGGAGGAAATGTTTCAAGTAAGCAATAGTGCGGCTGTAGATTTTGTACAGGATGAGATCTTTTATTTTTGAAAAGTTTTGATTTTTTAATAAAATGTTTTGACTTGATTTTGATAAATTGTTTTGTGTGCTTAGATTCGATGTTTTATGTGCTTGCCTTAAATGCTTGCCCCCCTTCTTGTCTACAAATGTTTTCATATGGGTTGATATATGTACATATTCTTTATTTGTATGTATGCCTATATATATGTGTGTATATAGTTATGTATTTTTTTGCATGCTTATCTATACATTACTTTATTAAATATACATTCACATTCATACTTTTACAAACTCTCCTATACTTTACTTTGTGTCTCATACAACAATGTATAACCAGTTATAATCTTTTACTCTTATTTCTTAATCATACTTTTATTTTTATTTTTATTTTAAGCTGAAGTATCATCACTATTCATATATATATATATATATACACACACACTTATATATATATATACACACACTTATATTCAGTGTTCAAAGGTAGAGTTTTATCTTTAATTATCAGAAATTTAGTGGTTAGACGCATTAAAATTAATATTACGATAAATGTAAATCAGTTAGTCACCCGATTATCCGACACCAAAAACCCGGGTCATCACATTCATCCCCCCTTTGAATCTTTTCGTCCTCGAAAAGGAACGGAGCCAGAATTAATAAAATGCTTAAAATCAGATAAATTTTTTTGATCATTTTAAAATACTTTAAAAATCTATATAATATTATTCCAAAGTAGTTTTATAAAAATACTTTTATAACTCGATGTTTCAACATGTCCATCCTTGTTCTCATAGAAATTCGGTCATACGTTGATCAAGCGTAGGACTGAAAATCTATAAGCACTTGGTAAACCCATTTTTAACACCCAGCGAAAATATATGGAAAATAATTTGAATGAAAATATGGAAACAGTTTTGAAAATAAAGAAAATATCTTTGGTGAGAATGCTCTGGAAATCATCACCCCCATCCATGGTTGCAGTTACATTTTGGGTTACGTTGCCATCGCAGCAAAAGTCGATGTAACTGTAGGCACTCCACGCCCCTCGATTATGCCATGGGACCCGCCACAGATCGTAGTTACATTCCAGGGTTACGTTGCCATCACAGCAAAAGTCCATGTAACCGTAGGCATCAGCGACCTCGATTTTCGCTGTCAAAAATGAAACTTCTCCACTCCCACACAAGTCGCAGTCTGCCGATGTAAAATCAAACTTACACTGTCGGCTCTCAGCAGCACACATGACTTTCGCTATGTCACATAGGTAGCAGTCTACCGATATAAAATCAAACGTAGACTGTTGGCTCTTAACAGCACACACGACTTTCGCTATGCTCTACAGTAGATCTCAGTGACATCGAGTTACACTGTCGTCACAGCATAACCAAAAGGCCTCTGTAGGCATCAACGCCCTCGATTTTTGCTACACACTACACAAAATCCTCAGGAACTAGTTTTTTCCGGACTTCTCAGAGGATCAACTTTAGAACACCCCCCCCCCCCCCCCCCCAGGGTTCAAGGCAGTATCACCCTGTGGCACTCCTAAGAAGTTCATTTCAAGAGAGTGCCTTTTTCCCCAGGGCCAATCTCAAAACACTTTATACTATACTCTTATAGTATCTTTCAAATCATAACCTTTATGACTTTCATCAAAATCCCCTTACACAAAATCGATAATTACCAAACTAGGCTTTCTAAATTCCAAAATTGATTTTCCCAAAAATCAAAAGCCTTTTCCAAATTCATAGGTTCCCAAAACCTTTTTCAAAATCATTCTCACAAGATCCTTTATATATATAGATAGATAGATAAAACTTTGAAAATCTTTGGATCACTTCATAATTGTATAAATTCCCTTTTATACGTCAAATACTTTTAATAATCTATTCCCTCCCGCAATAGATTCAACTACGGGAGATTAATCTTATATAACAAAGATATATAACTTTGTTTATTCTAAATCAAGTATTTAAATTTTATTACTCTATAGAGTCACTTACCAAATTACTTACTTCCACAAAGTAAATTTTTACCATAGAAATATCCAATTTCCTCTTTACTTCATCATATATTTCATAAAATGTACCTTTCATTTCAAAAACCATTTCACATTTCTTATCCACAAATTTCCGATATCAGTTTCATTCAAACCCCTATGATGTAAGTATGCTATGCCAATCTGATCGCTCACTCGATCACACAATTTCACTTTTGAACTAGTATCGTCCACCCGACTTCCTCATGCAGACTCAGATCTGGTTTCTTGATCAGAAATCGTCATTCTGCTTGCATAGCCAAAATTATGATAGAGAATATCCAGAACTAATTAACAATCCATATCCAGGTTCGCCGTCAAAAATCGAGTGAAAAATCCAAACTCGGATCGGTAAACTATCTCGAAATTCTGTGCTCGAATATGGATCAAATCACTATGCGAATAGAATAATATATGTACATCCTACGTATTTATCCTTAAAGATTTATTAATCAAATCAGTTCCTTTTCTATTCACATTCACTTACTCATATTTTCTTAAATCCTCATTTGGATTATCACCTCAGTTCTTATCTCAAATGGATATTTAATCATAAACAGTTCGAACTCTGTCCAGTTTAAATTTAGAAAATAGCTTGGAAAATTTTAAAATAAATAAGTAGTTGAAAAATAATTATTAATTCGTAAAATAACTGTAAAATAATTAAGTAATTATAAAATAGTGGAAAAATAGTCAAATATTTATAGAAATTTTAAATAATTGCAAAATAGTTGTAAAATTGTAGTTAGTTATAATGTAGTTGAAAAATAGTAATTAGTTTATAAAATAGTTGAAACATTGTTAAATAATTCCAAAAATAATTGTGAAACAAGTATAAGATAATTTTAGGTTTAAAAAGAAAAGTTGTATAGTAAATAGTTTGAAAAAATAGATTTATATTAAAACAATTTATATTGAAAATATCCAGAGCCAAACTGTTCTATCCCCAATCTCCATTTCCAATCAATTCAATTTAAATTTCCATTTCCGTTTAAATTGACTCAATTCCAATTTAAATAACTTCAATTTCCATTGAACTTGATTTAAACCCAATTCAAGTTGAATCAGCCTCAATTTCTTTCTGAATTTAAGATCAAATTCTTTTTTTGAATTTGAACTCATTCAACTTCAATTTTATTTCAAGTTAATTCAATTCAAATTTCAATTAATTCCTTACAATTCCATTTTTGAATTAATTTCAATTCTATTCTCAATAGATAAAGAAAATTTTATATTAGATTGTACTACCACAAAATATTCTATACACTAATTAACTACACACTAGTAGTTCATACGTTACATACATTTATCCAAAACAAGAGTGTTACAGAAGTTATAAATCTAGATGCCTTTTCTATTACCTAGATGTTTGGAAAGAACATATCCCTAATATTCTTACAAGAATCCTTTCTGTGGACTTCCTTCCAAACGGCAAAGCCCGAACATGAACTTCTCAAAAGGGTGTCCCCACTTATAACATTTACCACAAAATATGTGATGTAACGACCCAGAATTTTAAACAATTTAATTTAGAATATTTAATTTATTTTAAATATTTGAATGATGGTTTGGATTGAATTTTCAATATAACTTTGAATATAACGATTGAATTTATAGAATTATTCTATTGAGAGTTGAATAATAATTTGAATCTTCAAATTTAAGCCAATTAAAAATATTTCAAAGGCTTGTAAAATTCATATTGATAACACTGAAAATTTTAGAAGCTTCAGAATTGAAATTGAAAGTGATTTGTTCAGTTTTAAAATTTACAACGTTCGAATCGATATTTAAAAATAGCCGTCCGAGGCACAGTCTCGGAATTCGACGAAACCAGTTCCATTGGGTCCGGAATATTGAATTATTACCGGATTTCAAATTTCGTAATTTTTGGAGTTATTATGTGAACACACGGCGAGTAAACGCGTTGAAACCAAATTCGATTTAAACTTGAATTTAAAATTTAAACTTGGTCAAACTTCACCACGTTCGTCCTGGATTCTCGCCTAAAAAAATCACGAAATTTATCGTGTAAACCATACTCCTTCACGTTTAAATGTCCCTCTCCCTCTCTCTCAGAAAACAATTGGAACGAGATAAGAAAATGGCCGATACTCTCTTCCTCTCTAATAAAATTTAACCCAAATCGAATCAATGCCGAAACCCTTCACTGTTGCAATTCGTTCATTCAAATGGGATTCGTGAAGTTTAAAAAACAAAAAAAAAAAGAAGAAAAAAAAAATAATCGCTCCTCACTCGAATCAAAATCGCGACAGGGGGGGGGAGCAAGCGCGAGCGCAGGGAGGACACGGCGGCGCGCGTGATTGGGGGTATTGTCGATTAGGGCTAGGCGGTGTCTCGCGCGAGATGGTGAGGGGGTGCGACGCGACCGATGGTGGCGGTCTCGAATGGATGGCGCGCGATGCTGGCGTTTGCGATGGCGATGGATTGTGGGCGATCGAGGATGGCTGTGAGAGTTCGTGCAGCAGCGGCAACGTCGTGATTTAGTTTGAGCAAGCGCGAGGTCGACATCGACAAGGGGTATGGGTGCTCCGATGAGGCACGATGGTGTTGACGTGGAGATGGGTCACTCTGGTGTACGTAAGGGCTTGGTAGCAACGACGAAGGCGACTGAGTCGCGTGAATCTAGGGCTTCGAGTGGATGCAGGCAGTGAGGTATTGAATTTAAATTTTGTTTTAATTTTAGTTATATATATATATATATAAAATAAATATAGATTGAAAAAAAAATAAACAGCGAACAAAAATAAAAAAAAATAAACAGCAAATTTTATTTGGAATATATATATATAAATATTTATATATATATATAAAATTTGTAAAGGGAAAGTTAGTTTAAAATATAATAATTTTGGGTTAATTAAATTTATTAATTAGGAATCTATTTCTAAGATTTAATAGTTGCAAATAAAAAGAAAGTTTAGTTTTAATTCAATAGTAGTTAAAACAAATTTAATTAAAACCCGTTTGAATTTTTAATTTTTAGTTTAAAAATAAAATAAAATATAATAGAGTTTAAACCTATACAAATTATTTTATTTCAAGTAGATATATGTGTATTTGGGTAAAATAAATAAATAGCTTCAAATAGGTTTATTTAATGATAATTGATTTTTCAATTTATTTTGAATATTAATTTATCATCTAATATTTTAGAGTGTCAAAATTTGAAAGGAAACGAGTTGAAATTGGAATAATAATGTATTATGAAAATAAATTTGTTTAATATCAAATTTTAAGTTAAATGAATTTATTAACAGAAAGTGGTTAAAGAAAGAATTAGTTAATCGAATTTATTTAAAAGAAGATATGTTTAAAATTAAATTTATTTATTAAAACAAAATTATCAGTTAAATATAAATTTATTTTAGCAACTAAAGAGATATTGGTTAAAAAGGAATTTAGTTTTAAATTTAAATTTGGGGTTAAACAAATTTATTCAAAGTAATCGATTTAAAGATATTTATTTAAAGTAAAAATAAATTTTTAGTTTGATTAAGTTATTAAAAGAGAGTTTGGATAATTAAATTTATTAAAAGAAAGAAAATTTAATAATTAGTTAAATAAATTTGTTTAAACGAGAAATTGGTTTAAAAATAAAACTATCAGTTAATTTAAACTATTAAAGGAGAAAACTGATGGATTAAAATTTGTCAAATGAAAATTTAATTTATTCGATTGATTCGAATATTAATTGAATTGTATAAAATATTTATACTAGGTATAAATGAAGAAATCAAGTTGAATTGGAAGTGGATTGCAAACAGGCATTAAAGGTGAGAACTTCTCACTCAAAAGGAATTTCTGTTGTTTAATTAAATTTTAAATAGTTAGATTTAAAATTGATTGACTGTGTAGATTGAATGATTGAATGATGATTGTTATATATATATTGGATGTGAATAGACCCTATACGCCGTTAGTAAGAGGAGGTTATTTATTACACACATATACCGCGATGTTCCACCCCGAAGTGGAAATGGTATTATATTATATATATAGCAATATATATATATTGGCATATGTATATATTGCAGTTGATTGATTTCCCGCATTTCTTTTAGCGGATGAGACCCTATGCGCCGTTAGTAAGCGGATATATATTTATAAAATCCCATATACCGCGATATTCCGTCTTGAAACGGAATGGTATTGTGCTAATGTCTATGGATGCAGGGAAACAGGTTGGAGGGATCCAACTGGATTCCTCACAAATATTTATTGATTTTAAATATTGTGATGTTTGATTGTTTATCATATCGATATATGATATTGGAAAAGTCGTGATTGACTAATTGATGTGTTGCATCATCGGATCCAATTTTTGAAATTTAAAAACAACGATTTTAATTTCTAAAGTGATTTTTTGAAAATATACGTTTATATAATATTTTTTTGAATTGATTTATTATAAATAAATAAACGTTATAATTTTTATGTTATAAAAATTATGATTTTTGAGAAATGTAGTTAAAAGTTGATCTTTGAGAATATGAGATTAATGATTTGACAAAATAATTTAAACTGGGATTTTTTGAATCTATTATAAAATGAATAAAAGTGATGAAATTATAAAGAACTGTGAAGATGTTTCAAAAGAATAATATAAATTGTTTTATATTAAAAAGATTTATAAATTGATATTTATAAATTAAAAATATAAGAATTATAAAACAAGCTTTTATAAGTGTTAGAATAAATTGTAAATGAATTTCATAAATAGAAATGGAATTATAGAATTATAACGATGAAGTTATAAATAGAATTTTATAAACAGTATAAATTGATTTATATAAAAGATTTACAAACGGATATTTGTAAATTAAAATATTGGAATTATAAAACGAAGTTTTTATAAGAGTTAGGATGAATTGTGAATGAATTTCACAAATGAATGAATTTATAGAATTATGAACGGTGAAGTTATAATTGGAATTTTATAAACAGTAGGTTTATAAAATTTGTGAAGTTATTTAAAAGAATAAGATTTTGGATAAATAGATGAATCTTATAAGTTATAAGATTTATAAAATTTGTGAAGTTTAAAGGAATGATTTTATAAACAAATAAATTATAAGTATTTAACTTATAATATGAAATTTTTAATATATCATTGTGATATGAATTGAGATAAGTTAATAAAGGAAATTTATAAAAGGAAGTTGTTAAAGAAATAGAAATAGAATTTATAAACATTGTTTTATAAATTCGCAAACTACTTATTTTGATAAGTAAATTGTTGCAATTTATTTATGAAGTTATATTCATGTTTTAGACAGTGAATAATTCCTTAAACTAAAATGAATAGAAGTAATGAAATTTATTAACAAGGTATATTCACATTTTTGAATAGTGAATAATATGTTAAAGAAATTATTTTGGAAGAGATGTTTGAAATAGAATTAAAACGATCTAATAATGTTTTAAAATATGTTGAGATTTGAAATCATAGATTTCAACATTTATTGTTGAAATAGATGTTTTCGAGAAATAAAAGGAAATGGTAGATTTTAACACTGTTGTTATAATAGATGATTTCCGAAAGGAAATGTTTTGTATAGTATTGGGATTTATATATCTACTTTAATTTCGAATCCCTATACTAGTGATTTTGGGTTCTAGTAACGATGTTTTACGCAACATTCGTTTTGGCCCAAATAAATATGGTTAAGTGAATGATTTCCTTAAAGAATGAATTATATACTTAATTTCGATTTAAGTATATAGAATATTTTCTAAGTGTTGAAAATAAAAGATTGTGAATTACTTATTTAATAAGTATAGAAATGTTTTCCAATATAAAGTGAATATGTTGAGAATTCATCTTTTTGAAGATAAATTGGAAATGAATAATAGAAATTGTATATTCATGAATATTTTGGAATATAAATTCAATATGGAATTTATAAATGGAATTGGGAAATTGGGTTTAAAAATAAATATTGATTTATTTTTAAAGAATGGAAATTATGTTTATATCTTCTAAAGATATTTGGGAAAAATAAATAATTTGGAAAATTATTTGGAATCTGGTGATGTGTGCATATCCATTGATAGTTCAATAATCGACTATCGATATTTACCTTAAATGGTATTTGTTGTGAATTTATTTGAAATTGAATGCCACACTTATTTTTTTAAATAAGCGCTCACTATTCGGGTTAACCGGGAAAGGACCATGGGGTCGTATAACCCATTCCGAATATGTGATACGTCGTTATGAATTGCATTCGAAGACCGGTGTTGAAGACCGGATATTTTCGAAAACGAAAGGGTTTCTTGTCGAATGTCTTTGCATCGACTGGTCCCCGGTATAGAGACTCCATATGTGATGGGAAGTCCGAACGTGATTAGTGAATATCCGGATTTGCAAGGACTTCTTTGTAAGTGCCTTCGGTTCTGTTCGAGCCCAGAACAGACTTGTATGGATTGTGTGTCTGACATTACAAGTTGAGATATAAAGCCGATTTCTTTCAAATATATTTCTGTGGTGGCGGAGAATTTATTCTCTTAGCTTAACACCCTTCTTTGAGACATACGAGCTCAAAGGTTATATAGTTGAAGTTATCAGCAATATATTCCCAATTTGGTAATGTGACATGCTGAGTGTTGCTGAAATGATCATTGTGTTGATTATTTGAGATAGGATCATTTATTTGATCGTCTATCTTAGTGATCATTGTGTTGATCAATTGTTGACCCAAAGCATGGCTTTTGTATAAAGTATGTTTTTGTGGACGTGACTTCGTCGAGCCTCACATCCCGGAATGGTCAAAACAGGAAAGATGCAGCAAGGTTATTAGGGGTTGCTGTAGCTCCCCTTAGGGTATGTGCATTTCCTTCTGGAAAAGGGTGGTATCATGGTATGGAGCCCAGATACTTACTCATGTTGAAAACACTTTATTATTATGGTGTGATGTTGGTAACGAGCGCTCGGATAAAGGTCCCAAAGGACCGGGGGATGGCATACTCGTGTCAGTTGTTACCCAGTTAGGGGTAACCCGGCCTTGTGTTGGTAGAGATCCGGTTTGGTTCTCGGGGATGTCCATCCAGAGGCATTCTCATGTGGCAATGGGAAGTTCCTTGGCCTGACCATTCGTTGGAAATCCAAAGAAACAATACGATCTTGTACGGTTTTAGTTGTAGAACCTGCCATTTAATATGGTAGCTATAGTAGGCATAATATAATGGTACCTATGCTGGCTAAGATTTATATCTTTATTTTCGAAATAAATTTTCTACACTATGCACTAATAATAATTTCAAAAAAATTGATTTGATTTTTTGCGTAAAAGCATCTTTGACTAACATAAGAAGAAATCTCCTCCAAGTTTGCGTTTGCATTGTGTGTGTGGTGGGAGGTCTTATGGTAGTTACATTTTCAAAAGCATTGCGAATTGATTTCAAAAATATTCCTCTATTTGATTTTAAAGTAAATAAACTGTTTTGAGTTCTCGCACCAGTCACATGACTGACTCGGAGTTTATTGTTTTCCTTCCTAAACTCTGGGTGCCCACCAATTTCCACACGGGCAGTTAAGAGTTAAGGTTTATCAGGATATTCTGGATATTCTGGAGTTGCTGGAGGCAAGCTGGATGGCATGGCGTATTACTTGTATATAGTATTTCTTTTCCGCTGTTTAAAATTGTTTGTTGTTGTACACTCTGATGATTTGATGTAATGTAATATAATGTGATGTAATAACTGATATAGATCTTTGTTTAAAGATTATTCATTTATTATTATATGTTGTTCCGCTGCGAATTGTGAGATTTAGATGTTGTTCTGTTGTTTCTTTCTGTTCTGTTTTCTTTCTCTCTTCTTCTACCTCTTTCTCTTCTTTCTTAAAAACCCCCTCAGTGTTCGGTTTTTCGGCAACGAAAAATCGTGTCCTGACAATGTGGTATCAGAGCTGTTGGTTAAGCGACAACCATGGTTCTGTAGGGTATTTCTCGTTAGAGATAGAGTCAGCAGTACTCTAGAATGAGTTTGAGAGTAATAATAGATATGAGCGCGTATTTGTTAGTGAATATAAAATTGTTTTTGAATCGGGTAAACAAGATAATTTTGCCCAAAACTATTTTGAATAGAAAAGAAATGATTTTCTATGAATTATTATAGTATACGGTTGCATGATTGTTAAGAAGTGATAATATTGAATTATTATCATTAGTATATAGGAATAAAATAAAATGGATTGGATTCAAGTAAACTAACTTGATAAATTATTAATTCATGGACTAATGAATTGGAATTTGAATTGGTTAAATTAAAGTTTAGTCGTGAGCTAAATTTGAAGATAAATTTGAATTGTATACAAATTCAAGTAAGTGAAAGAAATAACTTGAAATTCTCTTTGTTGATAATTAAGTAAATTCGGAATGAATTGAAATAATTGAAATGAATTAGTGAATGAAACTAATTTATAATAGTAATATGAATTACTAAATAAAAGTAATCGTTAGAATTCAATATTTAGAATTGAGAATTGAATTCGAATGAATTTGAAGTCGTGAAGTGAATTAAAACGTGAAATTGAATGAAAATTTAATATGTAACTTCAATACTGAAGTAAAAACATATAAATAAGCATATATTGGAAATTTTGTAATAGAATTTGCAAATTGGTTTGAATATTGGATTTGGATGCTACTACTAGCAGATTATACAGGTAGCAGATTATACAGGTTATACAGGTATATAAAGGAACTGAGATTTTGATTTCGAAGATAAAATTTAATTGCTCGACAAAAAAGGTACGTATTTCAATTTTAATATGAGATTTGATGACTTTCTTCTCTAGCCACTTGGCTTTTCTCTTTTCTTTTTGATTCTGAGGGGCCGTGGTGCCATTTTGTAGTCGTACCGATCGAGCCGCGCAAAGGAAACGCTGGCGAAATTTTTCGGAAATTTAGGGTGTTAGAAAAATTTTGAGAAAAATTTGAAAGTAAAAAAATTTGAATTTGAATTTAAATTTGAATGGCTAGTAAAACAATATTGTTTAAAACCTATAAGTGAAGTAGGAAAGCTAGTTGAAATGATAATGAAACTCTAGTAAAAAGATTTATGCTAGTGAGTTGATAAAACTATTTGGATTATGAAAAATGATAAATGGGATAAGGGTATTCTTCTTAACTTGTAATTTCGGGACGAAATTCTTTTAAGGGGGAAAGATTGTAACGACCCAGAATTTTAAACAATTTAATTTAGAATATTTAATTTATTTTAAATATTTGAATGATGGTTTGGATTGAATTTTCAATATAACTTTGAATATGACGATTGAATTTATAGAATTATTCTATTGAGAGTTGAATAATAATTTGAATCTTCAAATTTAAGCCAATTAAAAATATTTCAAAGGCTTGTAAAATTCATATTGATAACACTGAAAATTTTAGAAGCTTCAGAATTGAAATTGAAAGTGATTTGTTCAGTTTTAAAATTTACAACGTTCGAATCGATATTTAAAAATAGCCGTCCGAGGCACAGTCTCGGAATTCGACGAAACCAGTTCCATTGGGTCCGGAATATTGAATTATTACCGGATTTCAAATTTCGTAATTTTTGGAGTTGTTATGTGAACACACGGCGAGTAAACGCGTTGAAACCAAATTCGATTTAAACTTGAATTTAAAATTTAAACTTGGTCAAACTTCACCACGTTCGTCCTGGATTCTCGCCTAAAAAAATCACGAAATTTATCGTGTAAACCATACTCCTTCACGTTTAAATGTCCCTCTCCCTCTCTCTCAGAAAACAATTGGAACGAGATAAGAAAATGGCCGATACTCTCTTCCTCTCTAATAAAATTTAACCCAAATCGAATCAATGCCGAAACCCTTCACTGTTGCAATTCGTTCATTCAAATGGGATTCGTGAAGTTTAAAAAACAAAAAAAAAAAGAAGAAAAAAAAAATAATCGCTCCTCACTCGAATCAAAATCGCGACAGGGGGGGGAGCAAGCGCGAGCGCAGGGAGGACACGGCGGCGCACGTGATTGGGGGTATTGTCGATTAGGGCTAGGCGGTGTGTCGCGCGAGATGGTGAGGGGGTGCGACGCGACCGATGGTGGCGGTCTCGAATGGATGGCGCGCGATGCTGGCGTTTGCGATGGCGATGGATTGTGGGCGATCGAGGATGGCTGTGAGAGTTCGTGCAGCAGCGGCAACGTCGTGATTTAGTTTGAGCAAGCGCGAGGTCGACATCGACGAGGGGTATGGGTGCTCCGATGAGGCACGATGGTGTTGACGTGGAGATGGGTCACTCTGGTGTACGTAAGGGCTTGGTAGCAACGACGAAGGCGACTGAGTCGCGTGAATCTAGGGCTTCGAGTGGATGCAGGCAGTGAGGTATTGAATTTAAATTTTGTTTTAATTTTAGTTACATATATATATATATATATATAAAATAAATATAGATTGAAAAAAAAAATAAACAGCGAACAAAAATAAAAAAAAATAAACAGCAAATTTTATTTGGAATATATATATATAAATATTTATATATATATATAATTTGTAAAGGGAAAGTTAGTTTAAAATATAATAATTTTGGGTTAATTAAATTTATTAATTAGGAATCTATTTCTAAGATTTAATTGTTGCAAATAAAAAGAAAGTTTAGTTTTAATTCAATAGTAGTTAAAACAAATTTAATTAAAACCCGTTTGAATTTTTAATTTTTAGTTTAAAAATAAAATAAAATATAATAGAGTTTAAACCTATACAAATTATTTTATTTCAAGTAGATATATGTGTATTTGGGTAAAATAAATAAATAGCTTCAAATAGGTTTATTTAATGATAATTGATTTTTCAATTTATTTTGAATATTAATTTATCATCTAATATTTTAGAGTGTCAAAATTTGAAAGGAAACGAGTTGAAATTGGAATAATAATGTATTATGAAAATAAATTTTTTTAATATCAAATTTTAAGTTAAATGAATTTATTAACAGAAAGTGGTTAAAGAAAGAATTAGTTAATCGAATTTATTTAAAAGAAGATATGTTTAAAATTAAATTTATTTATTAAAACAAAATTATCAGTTAAATATAAATTTATTTTAGCAACTAAAGAGATATTGGTTAAAAAGGAATTTAGTTTTAAATTTAAATTTGGGGTTAAACAAATTTATTCAAAGTAATCGATTTAAAGATATTTATTTAAAGTAAAAATAAATTTTTAGTTTGATTAAGTTATTAAAAGAGAGTTTGGATAATTAAATTTATTAAAAGAAAGAAAATTTAATAATTAGTTAAATAAATTTGTTTAAACGAGAAATTGGTTTAAAAGTAAAACTATCAGTTAATTTAAACTACTAAAGGAGAAAACTGATGGATTAAAATTTGTCAAATGAAAATTTAATTTATTCGATTGATTCGAATATTAATTGAATTGTATAAAATATTTATACTAGGTATAAATGAAGAAATCAAGTTGAATTGGAAGTGGATTGCAAACAGGCATTAAAGGTGAGAACTTCTCACTCAAAAGGAATTTCTGTTGTTTAATTAAATTTTAAATAGTTAGATTTAAAATTGATTGACTGTGTAGATTGAATGATTGAATGATGATTGTTATATATATATTGGATGTGAATAGACCCTATACGCCGTTAGTAAGCGGAGGTTATTTATTACACACATATACCGCGATGTTCCACCCCGAAGTGGAATTGGTATTATATTATATATATAGCAATATATATATATTGGCATATGTATATATTGCAGTTGATTGATTTCCCGCATTTCTTTTAGCGGATGAGACCCTATGCGCCGTTAGTAAGCGGATATATATTTATAAAATCCCATATACCGCGATATTCCGTCTTGAAACGGAATGGTATTGTGCTAATGTCTGTGGATGCAGGGAAACAGGTTGGAGGGATCCAACTGGATTCCTCACAAATATTTATTGATTTTAAATATTGTGATGTTTGATTGTTTATCATATCGATATATGATATTGGAAAAGTCGTGATTGACTAATTGATGTGTTGCATCATCGGATCCAATTTTTGAAATTTAAAAACAACGATTTTAATTTCTAAAGTGATTTTTTGAAAATATACTTTTATATAATATTTTTTTGAATTGATTTATTATAAATAAATAAACGTTATAATTTTTATGTTATAAAAATTATGATTTTTGAGAAATGTAGTTAAAAGTTGATCTTTGAGAATATGAGATTAATGATTTGACAAAATAATTTAAACTGGGATTTTTTGAATCTATTATAAAATGAATAAAAGTGATGAAATTATAAAGAACTGTGAAAATGTTTCAAAAGAATAATATAAATTGTTTTATATTAAAAAGATTTATAAATTGATATTTATAAATTAAAAATATAAGAATTATAAAACAAGCTTTTATAAGTGTTAGAATAAATTGTAAATGAATTTCATAAATAGAAATGGAATTATAGAATTATAACGATGAAGTTATAAATAGAATTTTATAAACAGTATAAATTGATTTATATAAAAGATTTACAAACGGATATTTGTAAATTAAAATATTGGAATTATAAAACGAAGTTTTTATAAGAGTTAGGATGAATTGTGAATGAATTTCACAAATGAATGAATTTATAGAATTATGAACGGTGAAGTTATAATTGGAATTTTATAAACAGTAGGTTTATAAAATTTGTGAAGTTATTTAAAAGAATAAGATTTTGGATAAATAGATGAATCTTATAAGTTATAAGATTTATAAAATTTGTGAAGTTTAAAGGAATGATTTTATAAACAAATAAATTATAAGTATTTAACTTATAATATGAAATTTTTAATATATCATTGTGATATGAATTGAGATAAGTTAATAAAGGAAATTTATAAAAGGAAGTTGTTAAAGAAATAGAAATAGAATTTATAAACATTGTTTTATAAATTCGCAAACTACTTATTTTGATAAGTAAATTGTTGCAATTTATTTATGAAGTTATATTCATGTTTTAGACAGTGAATAATTCCTTAAACTAAAATGAATAGAAGTAATGAAATTTATTAACAAGGTATATTCACGTTTTTGAATAGTGAATACTATGTTAAAGAAATTATTTTGGAAGAGATGTTTGAAATAGAATTAAAACGATCTAATAATGTTTTAAAATATGTTGAGATTTGAAATCATAGATTTCAACATTTATTGTTGAAATAGATGTTTTCGAGAAATAAAAGGAAATGGTAGATTTTAACACTGTTGTTATAATAGATGATTTCCGAAAGGAAATGTTTTGTATAGTATTGGGATTTATATATCTACTTTAATTTCGAATCCCTATACTAGTGATTTTGGGTTGTAGTAAGGATGTTTTACGCAACATTCGTTTTGGCCCAAATAAATATGGTTAAGTGAATGATTTCCTTAAAGAATGAATTATATACTTAATTTCGATTTAAGTATATAGAATATTTTCTAAGTGTTGAAAATAAAAGATTGTGAATTACTTATTTAATAAGTATAGAAATGTTTTCCAATATAAAGTGAATATGTTGAGAATTCATCTTTTTGAAGATAAATTGGAAATGAATAATAGAAATTGTATATTCATGAATATTTTGGAATATAAATTCAATATGGAATTTATAAATGGAATTGGGAAATTGGGTTTAAAAATAAATATTGATTTATTTTTAAAGAATGGAAATTATGTTTATATCTTCTAAAGATATTTGGGAAAAATAAATAATTTGGAAAATTATTTGGAATCTGGTGATGTGTGCATATCCATTGATAGTTCAATAATCGACTATCGATATTTACCTTAAATGGTATTTGTTGTGAATTTATTTGAAATTGAATGCCACACTTATTTTTTTAAATAAGCGCTCACTATTCGGGTTAACCGGGAAAGGACCATGGGGTCGTATAACCCATTCCGAATATGTGATACGTCGTTATGAATTGCATTCGAAGACCGGTGTTGAAGACCGGATATTTTCGAAAACGAAAGGGTTTCTTGTCGAATGTCTTTGCATCGACTGGTCCCCGGTATAGAGACTCCATATGTGATGGGAAGTCCGAATGTGATTAGTGAATATCCGGATTTGCAAGGACTTCTTTGTAAGTGCCTTCGGTTCTGTTCGAGCCCGAAACAGACTTGTATGGATTGTGTGTCTGACATTACAAGTTGAGATATAAAACCGATTTCTTTCAAATATATTTCTGTGGTGGCGGAGAATTTATTCTCTTAGCTTAACACCCTTCTTTGAGACATACGAGCTCAAAGGTTATATAGTTGAAGTTATCAGCAATATATTCCCAATTTTGTAATGTGACATGCTGAGTGTTGCTGAAATGATCATTGTGTTGATTATTTGAGATAGGATCATTTATTTGATCGTCTATCTTAGTGATCATTGTGTTGATCAATTGTTGACCCAAAGCATGGCTTTTGTATAAAGTATGTTTTTGTGGACGTGACTTCGTCGAGCCTCACATCCCGGAATGGTCAAAATAGGAAAGATGCAGCAAGGTTATTAGGGGTTGCTGTAGCTCCCCTTAGGGTATGTGCATTTCCTTCTGGAAAAGGGTGGTATCATGGTATGGAGCCCAGATACTTACTCATGTTGAAAACACTTTATTATTATGGTGTGATGTTGGTAACGAGCGCTCGGATAAAGGTCCCAAAGGACCGGGGGATGGCATACTCGTGTCAGTTGTTACCCAGTTAGGGGTAACCCGGCCTTGTGTTGGTAGAGATCCGGTTTGGTTCTCGGGGATGTCCATCCAGAGGCATTCTCATGTGGCAATGGGAAGTTCCTTGGCCTGACCATTCGTTGGAAATCCAAAGAAACAATACGATCTTGTACGGTTTTAGTTGTAGAACCTGCCATTTAATATGGTAGCTATAGTAGGCATAATATAATGGTACCTATGCTGGCTAAGATTTATATCTTTATTTTCGAAATAAATTTTCTACACTATGCACTAATAATAATATCAAAAAAATTGATTTGATTTTTTGCGTAAAAGCATCTTTGACTAACATAAGAAGAAATCTCCTCCAAGTCTGCGTTTGCATTGTGTGTGTGGTGGGAGGTCTTATGGTAGTTACATTTTCAAAAGCATTGCGAATTGATTTCAAAAATATTCCTCTATTTGATTTTAAAGTAAATAAACTGTTTTGAGTTCTCGCACCAGTCACATGACTGACTCGGAGTTTATTGTTTTCCTTCCTAAACTCTGGGTGCCCACCAATTTCCACACGGGCAGTTAAGAGTTAAGGTTTATCAGGATATTCTGGATATTCTGGAGTTGCTGGAGGCAAGCTGGATGGCATGGCGTATTACTTGTATATAGTATTTCTTTTCCGCTGTTTAAAATTGTTTGTTGTTGTACACTCTGATGATTTGATGTAATGTAATATAATGTGATGTAATAACTGATATAGATCTTTGTTTAAAGATTATTCATTTATTATTATATGTTGTTCCGCTGCGAATTGTGAGATTTAGATGTTGTTCTGTTGTTTCTTTCTGTTCTGTTTTCTTTCTCTCTTCTTCTACCTCTTTCTCTTCTTTCTTAAAAACCCCCTCAGTGTTCGGTTTTTCGGCAACGAAAAATCGTGTCCTGACATGTGATGACCCAGAATTTTGAACATTTAAATTGAAATATTTAATTGATTTTAAATATTTGGAAGTTAGTTTAACTTGAATTTCAATTTAACTATGAATTTGGAAATTTAATTATTGAATTTAATTTATTGAAATTGGGTCAAATGTTGTATCTTCAGTTTTAAGCCTGTTAAAAATAATTTAATGGCTTAGAAAATTCATATTATTAATACTAAAGGCAATAGAACTTTTAAAATCAAATTTAAAAGAAGTTTGTTTAGTTTTGAATTTATGTTATTTAATTGTTCAAATCGATATTTAAAAATAGCCTTCCGAGGCACAGTCTCGGAATTCGACGAAACTAGTTCCATTGGATTCGTAACGTTGTTTTATTTTCGAATTTCAATTTCCGTAGAATTCGGAGTTATCGTGTGGCCGTACGATAAGCAAACGCGCTGAAAATTATATCGAAATTTTAATTTAATAGCTGGGTCCAAAAAGCTATCTTCTCCATACGATCGAATTTGGACTCGAAACCTTTTCCATTGCGTTCGAAATAGGGGTTTAACATTATAAACGCCTGGAGGCATGCTTTGATTGGAATTCAAATTTTTCAGTTGCGATAATCGAGATGATTTCAATTCAAATTTGAAATTTAAATATTAATAATAATCGTTGATTTGCAAGCCCTCATTCTGCTTAATCAACACGTAAAGAAATTTTGACCACGTGTTTCTTTGTTTCTGATATGTTTCAACACGCCTTCGATTTTTTTCACATACTTTCATTCTTCAATAAAGAAGAAAAAAAATCAAAGCCGTGATAGGAAATCGTTCGAAACTCCTCTCTCCTTCAAAAGAAAAAAATTGAGCTCGAATCAAAAAAAAAAAACCATGGCCAGTCTCAAAATAGGAAAAGAAAAAAAAACGAACAAACGGAAAACATTTCTCCTTCAAAAATTAAAAACACATTAGCTTCGCAATTAGCAATGGTGGAACCCCTTCTCTTCGTTTTCCAAATCAAATCGCGAGAAATTGAAGAAAACCTAATCGAACGTCGTCGTCTCTTTTTTCTTCCAGATTCAAAACCAAAATGGCCGCATTCCTTATTTATTTTGAAATCAACCTATCCTCTTTCAAATTCTAATTAGCTCCTCTAAAAAAATCGATTCGTTCCTATTAAAAAAAAGATTTCAAGAACTTGAATCGATGCTCGAGATCGACTCGAAGATGGGTTTCGGCAGCTCGAGATTAGGGCTTCCAGCGAGATTAGGGCTTGTGCACGATTTGGGCGATGTCGTGGTGGCTAGTTGCGTGCGATAGGGGCTCACCGACTGTTGAGGAAGCATTCGACTTCGAAGGCGTGCGCATGTGGAGGCTCGCACAGGGTCAAGGGTTGTCGTACGTGGTGTCGTTCATAAGAATCCGTGGCCAAGGCAACAACATAGGAGGAGGAACGGTGCTCGCGATGGAGCTGTCATTCGAGGCTAAGGGTTGCGAAGCAGTTTGGTCAGAGCTTGCGCGAACTAAGTTTGGCAGTAAGGTATTGTCTATTCAATTGATTTAATTTAAATTTATATATATATATAAGTTTGTACATTAACAGTAAAGAAAAAAATTAACAGTAATGCAAATGCAGCCTTGTCCATATAAAATTTCGGTTTAACTATATATTTTCTACATACATACATAGATATATATATATATATGTAGAAAATATATACTTAAACAGAAATTTTGTATGGACAAATTTTGAAATTTACAACAGGAGGAAAGTATATGTACAAAAAAAAACATTTTTTACTGTAAGGTTCTAAAAGAAAGAAAATCCTGTTTAGTTTATATATAGTTTAGAACAAGCATAAACAGTAAAAAAAAAATATACAGCAAAAATAAAATAGGGAGTTTGAAATGTTTGAAAGATATTACAAAATTTGATTTTTAAATCTATATAATGTTTTTTTAAGTGAGGGTATTTTGTCAAAAAAAGGAATTTAGTTTTAAATTTAACTTTTAGTTAAATAAATTTATTATAAGGGATTGGTTTAAATTTAAAAATATATTAGTGAGATAATCATTAGTTGATTAAAATTAATAAATGGTAGTTAGTTGTTCGATTTTTCGAATATTAATAAATTGTATATAATTGTTATACAAGGTCTAGAAATCATAAAGAAAAACAAAATCGAAATGGATTGCAAATGAAAATGGGTTGCATGCATAGGCAAAGGTGAGATCTTCCCAATCAATCAAATATTTTTCTGATTTAAATTTTGAATAGTTAGATTTAAAATTGATTGACTGTGTGCTTGGATGATTGATTTATCATTAGTTATATTAGTTTAGACCCTATGCGTCGCATAATAGCGGATGATATTTTATAAATCCCATATACCACGATATTCCACCTCGAAGTGGAATGTGTATTTAATTGCTGTGCTAACGTCTGTGGATGTAGGGAAACAGGTTGGAGGGATCCAACTGGGTTCCTTAAACACTTAATTTTGTTTCATATGTTGTGTGTTTATTTATTTATAATCTCTGTGTGATTATATTGGTGATTAAAATCGTTGAAGGCTATAATTTAGCCGAATATATTTTTGGTATCATAGGATACCAAAAATAAATAAATAAATTGGATTTTTAAATTTGGGTAGAATAGTTATAATAAATTCATTTAAAGAATTGGGTGAATTTAAAAAGAAGAAATTTGAATAGATAAATTTTTATTTTAAAAACTTATTGAAAAATTCCAAAAGATATGGGACAATATTTTTATAAAGGAAGTTCGAGTAATATTGTTTAATAGTTGAAGAAATTATTTGAGATACGGATTTAAATATTTGAAAGAGAAAAAAGAATTTATTTAAAAATAAATTAAATTTAGAAATTAAATTTGGGATTTAATTTGGGGTTGAAATTAATTTTAGAAATCGATTAAGGATTTGATTTGGAGTTAAAATAAATTTGAGAAATTGATTTGAAAAATTTGTTTTGGGGTTTTAAAATAAATCTTTGGGAAATCTATATGAAAATTAATTTGTTAATTGAAATAAATGTAGAAACCAATTTGGAATTGGATTTGGTAATTGAAATAAATTTGAAAATCAATTTGAAAAATTAATTTGGTACTGAAAGTAAATACTTGGGAATTGATTTGAAAGTCATAAATTAGTGGATATTTAAAAAAATTAAATCCACAATGGGAATTTTATAAAAGAAAGGGAAATTGTTTTAAAAATAAATATTGTTATATTTTAAAAAGTGTGGAAAGGAATTTACGGATTTGAAACGTAAACTTAAAACAAATCCAAAAGGATCTATAAATTAATTTGAATGAACCATTTTAGAATGGAAGATGTCCCTGGAAAGCCGAATGTATTTTAAAATAGTTTTTGAAATAAAATTAAAAGTACTAGATTTGGTTTTAAAAAAAATTGTTGGAGAAATTATTTTTGGGAATTGTTTTAAATCTTTAAAGTAAAGATTTAATTAATTAAGTATTAGGGGGATTATTTTCAAGATTAAATGATATTTGATTTAAAAAAAAGTTATTTGAATATTTATACTCTATCTACTAATTTTATTTTAAAATTATTTTGGACTTGAAGTTTTATCTAAGATATTGATATAATATTTTGATAACTAATATTTTAAAATAAAGTGTTTTTGAATTAGTTTTTACATTAAATATTTCCAAGTATATGTGTTTGGATAAGTAATTTAAATTATTTTAAAGTATTTGAACTCGGTAGATTCCCAGTGGAAATAAATTTTAGAAACGTATTCCGCATGAGGAAAGTGATGAAATTTGTTTTCAAAACATTGAAAGGTGTAAAGTGATTTGAAATTTGTTTTAAAATGGCTGAAGTGTTAAAATTTTATCTTGCGAAGATATTTTAAAAATAATAATTGGTGAAAATTATTTGAAATCCAGTGATCGTTGTGAATATTGATTGATAGTTATATAACCGACTATCAATATTGGCTTTTAAATGGAATTTGAATTTCGATGCGACTGGAGGTCGGATTCCAAATGGATATTCGAAAACCACATCGAACCTTTGTGATTGCGATGGATCTTTTATTTAAAAGGTCAAAGTGGAAATTTGTTGTGATTTGTCTAAAGCCTGATTGAATACTTATTTTTAAAAATAAGCGCTCATTATTCGGATGAGCTGGGAGGGACTTTGTGTCATGAAACCCATTCCGAATAATGATACGACGAAATGGGACTGCATTTGAAGATGGTGTTGAAGACCGGCTATTTTTCGATAGCGAAAGGGTTACTTGTCGAATGTCTCTGCACCGGGTTGCTTCGGTATAGAGTTTTTATCACTCTTTGTGATGGGGATTCCAGACGTGATTAGTAAATACCCGGATTTGCAACGGCTTCTTTTGAAGTGCCTTCGATTCCGTTCGATCTCGGAACGGACTTGTATGGATATGTGTCTGACATTACACTTTGAGATGTAAAGCTGGTTTCTATCAAATACATTTCTGTTGGTGGCGGAGAATTTATTCTCTTAGCTTAACACCCTTCTCTGAGACGTACGAGCTGAGAGGTTATGTAGTTGATGGTTACTAGTGATATGCTCCCAAACTGGTAATGTGGCATACGAAGTGCTGCTGATCATTTGTTGATCAAAACATGACTTTGTGAAAAGTGTAGCTTTGTGGACGAGACTTCGTCGGATCTCACACCCCGAAAATGGTCGAAACAGGAAAGATGCGGCAAGGTTATGAGGGTCACGCCCTTTAGGGTATGTCATTTCTTTCTGCAAAAGGGTGGTATCATGGTATGGAGCCCAGATATTTAACCTATGTGGTTGTTGCAAATCTATTACACTTTTGGTTGTTGCTTTGTGGTTGCGGATCTTTGGATAAAGGTCGCAAATGACTGAGGGATGGCATACTCGTGTAGTAGTTACCTAGTTACAGAGGTAACCCAACCTTGTGTTGGCAGAGAGCTGATTAAGTTCTTGGGACGTCCCTCCAGAGGCGTACTCATGTGGCAGTAGGAAGTTCCTTAGCCTAACCATTTGTTGGAAATCCAAAGAAACAATACGCGCCCAGTATGGTTTTAGTTGTATAACGTGCCATGGAATGTGGCGGAAACCAACTATTGAACATGGTAGCTATAGTAGGCATATAATAATGGTTGTATGCTGGCTAAGATTTGTATTATACTTTCAAAATGTTTTCTACACTATGCACTAATGATAATATTGAAATGATTTTGCGTATTAAGCATGTTTGACTATCATAAGGAGAAATCTCCTCCAATTCTGCGTTTGCATTGTGAGTGGTGGGAGGCCTTATGGTAGTTTCATTTTCCAAAAGCATAGCGGATTTCTTTTCCTTTTCTTCGCAAAAATAACTGTTTTTAATATCTCACACCAATCCCATTACTGACCTGGAGTTTATTGTTCCCTTTCTAACTTTCAGTGCCTATAATTTTTTACACGGGCAGTCTAGAGTCAGGTTATCACCATTTTGGAGCGAAGTCAGAAAAGAGATGTTGTGGAGATCAGGAGCAAGCTGGATCACGAAGCGTATCACTTATACTATATAGAGTCCGCTGCGTATGTTTGGTGCAAAGAAAATTTTCCATGTTGGTCAGATGATTATAACTGCGATTGTTTGTGTTGTTGTACACTCTGATGACATATGCATAAACTGATTTAGTGTTTTTGTTTTAAAATATATTCATTTATCTATTATATTTATTCCATCGCGAAATGTGAGATTCTATAATTGTTTATGTTTCTTCTTCTATCTTCTTCTTCTTAAACCTTAACGGATCGGTTTTCCGACATTCGACTGTGCGGCATTGGATACAGTGGACGTCTCGATATCGACTTTCAGGAGTCCAAAAATTGGGTCGTTACCAAATATTTCTACCCTGTCATCAATCTAGATAACCTTCACGCCTCCAACAGTACGTTCTACAGCTTTACTCCTCTTCTACCTCTCTGAACAATTCCTAGCAATGTGTCCCGTCTTCTTACAATGATAGCAAATAGTCGACTCATTGATCGGTTCAACTGGTTTATGTTTCGCTTTTCTCACTTCAGGGCAATGATTTAGGGAATGTCCTTTCTTATGACACTTAAAGCATAAGATCTCAGAGCGAAACCATTGGAACGTACCCTTTAATTCCTCCCTTGTTTTACTGCACTTGGCTGCGTAATGACCCTTATTGAAACATCTGTAGCAGGTGACACTATCATAAGGCCCTGGTTCAGCCCTTTCCTTAACCTGTTTCTCATACTCCTGAATTTGCTCTCTGCGTCTAACCTTCCATTCTTCACTCTTAATCATATCTCTCAAAGACTGAATTCTAGAGGGACTTCCTAACCTATAAATTAGACTTAATTAGAAGAATTCAATTTTTACTCTTGTATATATATATATATATATATATATATATATATCAGTTTGCTTACCAACTTATACCTTATGTTTTAACACCTTTGGATTTTAATTCCTAATGAAGTTTTCAAACAACTTCTTATTTCAAAATAAGATTACTTTCAAAAATATTCTGAATAATATTATTTATCGTTCCTTTTAACAGTTTGAAATAAAAATTCAAATGTTTTTAAATCTTAGGATTCTAACTTCACAATTGAAAACCCCACTTCAATTTACAAGTCATACTTATCTAAAAGTTTACTCCCTTATTACTCCCTTAACCATTTTATTTTATTTTGGTTTGAAATTAATTCTCCTTATTTGAATGGTTCATTCTACTCAATTTCTATTTGGATATATATTTACTACTTAAATTCTTTTTAATTTCAATATCCACAACCAATTATTGCTTTATATATAAACTCATATAAAAATCCTTTACTTTTAAAACCATTATATAAAAATAACAAGTACGCTCTCATACACACACACACACTCTCAACTCATTTTAGGGTACCACTTACCCTATCCTTAATGAGTAAACCCAACAGAGCCAAGGTTCTCGCTTAACCTTCTACTCTCATTCCAAATGTAATGACCCAGATTATTTCGATCCTAAAATTTCCAGATAGTTAAGAAAAAGAAGAAGAAGATAGAAGAAGAAGAAAACAGAAAACACCAAACACAGATTCTCACATTTGCAGCGGGTCAAAATATAATATTAAATAAAATAGCAGTCATACAAAGGAAAAACTGTATCAATTCATTACATTTAAATACATCAGAGTTACATTCATTTATTCAACCACTGGATAGTTATAACAACTTGTCCCAGATAAGCTAAAATAAATCACAGCGGAATGCACTCCATACGTTCTTGCCATCAGCTTGCCTCCTGACCTCCAGAACGTCCTTACCAGAAAATCTGTAATACTCGGTCAGACCTGAGCATTACATCAAAGTAACACCCAGGTCAGGCTGGAAACCAGCGTGAGTAAACCCACCTAAAAACGAATTACAAAAGCATACAACTTATATATAACCCGGGTAACTTGTATCAATTACAAGTTCACAAATCGTTATAGACATCACTTATTTTACTCACCAATTTCTAAGTACAGATCTTAGCTTAAACGATCCAATTCACTTAAATTATTCCATCCTAGCTTATTGATTTCATAAATCAATCTGTAATGAACCGATGTGGTTCCGGGTAACTTGAATTCAAGTGAATTACTTTCATTAAGTAATTTGTCATTTAAGTAATTAACTAATCTCTAATTACCAAGTAGTTAACCTTTAATTAATTAATTTATATTCCCTTAAATAATTTATTCTCAATCATTAATTAATTAATTCCTTTTTAATAACTTTAATTTTATCCTTACTTAATTACTTTGGTAAATTAACTTTAATTACTCAAGATCTTAAGTTTAATTAAAGATAAAACATTTTAATGCATTAATTACTTCTGAATTACATTATTAATTAAGTTTTAAAAACAACTTAAGGGTTAACTTTATTAATTAATGTTAAAATAAATTACCCAAATTTAAACAACAACTATTTAGAATAACAGTTAAGGTAATTTAAACGTGATTTTGGTAAACATTAAACTTGAAAATCCCTTATCATTTAACTTGAGTAAAACCCGACCAATCCCACACTCAAACCTAAGCCTTTTCCTTTTAAATTTAAACCAATTTAATTTGGTCACTTTAAAATAAGTCATCTACACATTTGAATTTGAAAATATATTAAAATAAAATACCATTAAGATTTGAATTCCATTTGTTTAGAAAACTTGTTTTAAAATTCGAAACTTGAGTTCTTCTACAAGACTTTGCCTTGAAAATTAAGCAGGCTTCTTAGCCTTCTACAAACACAGCTCCTACTTCACCCGGATCAAACTTCATTAACCGAGTCAATCCCTAGGAAAACCGGCGTTTGCTTTGAGTTCCCTCCATTTTCATCAGCTTCAAGACATTCCTTTGTTTGCGCGAGAATCACCCGATAAAAATATGACAACCCAATCTTCCTAGTTCGACGTGCACACGGTGCACCTAAACCATCGTCGCCAACCTCTGGCGATCGTCGCGGCCATCGCATGAGAAATCAAAGAAACCCTGAACTCGTCCTTCTTTCCCAAACCCAAACTTCGCCTGACACCAGAATCATTCTCGTGCACGTGCACCGGCATCTCCGACCATCGTCGATCGTTGTGATGCTCCTCAATAACTCCACGAACACACGTGATCACGAATACAAACCCAGATTCGAAGATACAACTCAAAATCGAAAAACGAGCCTTCGAACAAAATCTGGAACAAACGCCGATGAAAAATCATCTCGCGGTCGATGATCATGGCGACCTGAACTCACAGGCTTTGCTCCAGAGCAGCACCATGTCCCCATGCAGCGATCTCTCCCATCACGATCGCACTCGACTCCTCGTCAACGAAGAAATAGTCTCGTTAACGCAGATAATCCAAACTAAAAGAAAACCCTAATCGACCCAATTCCATTCGACTCATCCATTGAAAAAGTTATCCAGCATTTTTCCCACAGGCATCCTCCTACCAACCACCTTCGACCAAGGTATCACTTTCGATGACCACGCCGATCAACGACAAACCACCAAAATACCCAATTCGAACAATACACGAATTCTCAAGAATTACAGATCTAAAAATCATGAAATGCGTATCAAAATTCGTGATTTTCAAACATGATTGTATTCATGTAATTCAAATTAGAATATAAAATAGTTGATTTTTATCATAAATTTAAGTTTCTCTGTTACTTTCCTATTTAACATTATCTGTTTCTTTTACAATCCTGGCACTATTTTTTAAAAATTCATCATACATCAACAAACAAACTTCATTTATAAATCAATGTCTAGTATTTGTTTAACTGAAAGATTTGAACATTTGGAAGCAAACATTCACAGTCTGGAACAACAGAACAGGTTATCAACATATACTGACCTACTCACATACATATATAAAAAATTCCAGATAATTTGGAGCTGAAGGATTCAATGCAAATCAATGCCATCACATGCATTTTAGCTTAAACCAGATTTAAACTCTTTTTAAAAAAAATGTTTACTCACCAGTTAAAAGAATGGAGGAAGCTTGAAAATCTGTAAATGATTTGATAACAGGAAATTGCTTTTGCTCCTGAATCTGATTTGAATTTGAAACTACTGCTTGATTTAATGAAAGAACTTTGATTTATTATGTTCGAGTGGTGTGACCCAGGCAGGGATTAGTAGGTATATTTATATAGAAGAGGGGGAATTGTATCGAGTAAGCAACAGTGTGGTGGCAGATTTTATACAGGCTGAGATCTTTTCTTTTTGAAATTTTTTGATTTTTTTTTAAAAAGTTTTGACTTGATTTTGATAAATTGTTTTGTGTGCCTAGATTTGATGTTTTATGTGCTTGCATTAAATGCTTGCCCCCCATCTTGTCTACAAATGTTTTCATACGAGTTGATATATGTATATATTCTATGTTTGTATGTATGCCTATATATATATATATGTATATGTATATGTATATGTATATGTATATGTATATAGTTATGTATTTTTTTCATGCTTATCTATACATTGCTTTATTATATATACATTCGCATTCATACTTTTACAAACTCTCCTACACTTTACTTCATGTTTCATACAACAATGTATAACCACTTATATTCTTTTACTCCTATTTCTTAATCATAAATTTATTTTTATTTTTATTTTAAGCTTAAGTATCATCACTATTCATACACACACCCACTCACACACACACACTCACACACTTATATTCAGTGTTCAAAGGTAGATTTTTATTTTTAATTATAAGAAATTCAGTGGTTAGACCCATTAAAGTTAATATTACGATAAATTTAAATCAGTTAGTCACCCGATTATCCGACACCAGAAACCCGGGTCGTCACAATTTGGAAATAAAAAACCTTTGAAATTTAAAATAAATTAGTAAATGGAACTAATTTAAATAATAATAATAATAAACTTCAGTAGTGAAGTGGAAATAAATATTTAAGCATAAAATATTTATCTTGAACTTCAGAAATGGATGGAAATTCTTAAGTGAAATCAGAATTGAGAAATATACCAAGTAAAATTTTGGCATTGGAAAAATATTCTTAGTTAACATTGAATAAGGGTTAAATTAAAGTTGTGAAATGGAATAAGTGTGGATAAGTGAATAGAAATCAAAATAAATGCGAATAAATTGAAAAATCATGTAGCTAATAATCAATTAAAAATAAATACGTGGGATATAGTATATTACTTTATTCGTATAGCAATTTGATCCAATTTCGAGCATAGAATTTCGAGATAGTCATATTAATCCGAGTTAGGATTTTCATTCGATTTTTGATTGCGAACCCTGGATATGGATTTTGATTGATTCTAAAAATTATCTATCATAGTAAATGGCTATGCAAGGAGAATGACGGTTTCTGGCGCTTTGCATCTGACATTCGTTGGGCTTCCCTCGTATTCGTAGAAATATTTGGAAGAAAAAGGGATCAAGAAACCAGATCTAAATCCGCACTAGGAAGTCAGGTGGACGATACTTGTTCAGAAGCGAAATTGTGTGATCGAGTGAGCGACCGAATTTGGTATTGCGTACGGGTAATATATGTGCATCGTACGGACTTGAATGAAATAGATATTGAAACATTTGTAAAGAAAAGTATAAAATGATTTGAATGTTGCGATTGGATATTATTGCTAAGTAGTATACATGTGTTTTAAAAGAAAAGGAAATTGAGATTTTTGATTTCAGAAGATAAATTTGAATTGCTCGACAAAAGGTATGTATTTAAATTTCTATATGAAATTTGATGATTTTCTGGTCTAGCCACTTGGCCTTTTGTTTTCTTTTGAAATCTGTGGGCCCGTAGAGGCATTTTGTAGTCGTACCGAGCTAGCTGCGCAAAGGAGACGCTGGCGAAATTTTTTGAAAATTAAGGGAGTTAGAAAACTTTTGAGAAATTTTGATAATTTAAAATCTGTATTTAAATTTAAATTTGAATTGTTGAGAAAATAATATTGTTTGGGACTTAAGGTTGAGTTTGGCTAAGTGATATTGGTTGGTAACTATGGAGGGTTTTAGGAAGTTAGCAGAAGTAATAGTGGGTCTTTAATAAAAAAAGATTTGTGTTGACAAGTTGTTAAAACTATTTGGATTGGAAAAATAGTGAATGTGAGATGGATCATTCTTCTTAACTAGTAATATCGGGGATGAATTTCTTTTATGGAGGAAGAATGCGACGACCCGGAATTTTTGAACATTTGAAATTGGAATATTTAATTAATTTTAAATATTAAGAAGTTAAATTCGAACTTGAACATCAAACATCACTATTTCTTTGGCAATTAAATTATTGAATTTAATTATTAAAAGTTAGGTAAAATATTGAATCTTTAGTTTTGAGCTTGTTAAAATAATTTGAATAGTTGGAAAAATTTATATTTATGATACTAAAGATAATAGAAGTCTTAAAATTTGATTTTTATGGTGATTTTTTTAGTTTTAAAAATATATTGTTTAAATCGATATTTAAAAATAGCCTTCCAAGGCATAGTCTTGGAATTCAATGAAACCAGTTCTATTAGATTTGTAATATTGTATTATTATCCGATTTCAATTTTCGTAGTGTTTCGATTTGTTATGTGACTGTATTGTTGATTAGTGAGCTGAAATCTATATCGAAAATTCAATATAAATACTGGGTCCAAAAAGCTATCTTCTCCAAGCGATCGAATTTGGACCGAAACCTTTTCCATTGCGTTCAATTAGGGGTATAAACTTATGAACGCCTAACGACATGCCTCGATTGGAGATTGAGATTTTAAGTTGCAGCATTGAGAAGTTTTAATTTGAAGTTAAAGTTAAACATAAAATTATATGTTTCTTCCTTCAATTTTCTGTAGACCTCCTCTCAACAATTGTCCTTCATTTTGCAACACGTGTCTACTGCTTTCTCTAATTACATACCAAATGTCCCCATTCTTCTTCCTTTATTCTACCGAGAAAGGAAATAAAAGCTTGAAAGTAAATGATCTCTTTCAAAAGAAAATAAATATAAAGTGTTAGCCAGAAAAGAAATCATGAGTTCCCCTGGCAACTTTCCTTCTGCTCAAACTATTGGAAATCAAAGGAATGGAATCTCGCATTTTCATCAAATTCAAGCACGTCCCTCTCTTCCATTTCAAAATCCACATCGCTCATTTTCAGTTCATAAATCTTTTACCGATCTGAAGCACGTCTCAGTCGAGTTCTTGGGTTCAAACAAGGATCGTCGGGGGCATCGATTTTAGGGGTTTCCTGCATTTCAACTTCAGGGCAAAATCGTGCTCTTCTGGTAAGGTTGGGGTGTCAACCATGTGTTGCTGCAGAGGACGTTGTCCTGGCAATCTCAATGCGATGGGTTGTGGTGAATCAACGACCGTATTGCGATGGGGCAGGCGATTAATTGGGTGGCTCGAGGTCATGTTTGCATGTACGATGAATTGAAGTATGCGGCTCAAGTATGGTTCGAAGGGCGACAGGAAGAGGACGCGTTCGACTGGCTAGGGTTCGTACGCTGAGCTGGTGACAATCGTGACTTTGCTTGCATGCGAGTTGCTGTTGGAGTTGCTAGTGAGGTAATTTGTCATTTTAGTTGAAAATTAGAAAATTTATTCAAATATTTTTTAGCTGAAATCGACGACAAAAAGAATTTTTGTTTAAGACAGTAAGGTATTAACAGTCCTACTTTTAATTTAGTGTTTTAGTTAAGTAAAAACTTTAATTTAATTTGATGCTTATTATTCCCTTTATTAGAATTTTAACAGTAAAATAAATTACTGGTTGGGTTGTTTTTTTGAAAAAAAATAAATGTATATATCTGTTATAAGCTGTATAGAACAGTAAATATAAGTATATTTGGATACAGAAAAAATATATAGGAATTTATTTAAATTTTTACTGTGATAAATTTTTATGCATATAGAAATTTATTTTAGTAAGGTATAAAATAATCTTGTTTTATTTAGTAAATGTATGTATCCACATGAATGCTCTAGTTTAAAAAAAAATTGGGAGTTTGACAAGTTTGAAAAATTATATAAAATTTGATTTTACGATCTACATAAATTGATTTTTATAAGTAAGGGATTCAAAGAAAAAGAAAAGAAAATATTTGTTAAAAAAGAATAAGTTTAAATTAAATTATTAAAAAAAAATAGATCACTTCAAATATTAATAAATCGTAAATTGTTCGCACTCTGAAATCATAAAGAAAACAAGCACGAATGGAATCAGATTGCTATTCGAAAAGCAAAGGTGAGATCTTCTAACTCAATCAAATTTCCTAGTTTAATTTAAATAGTTAAATTTGAATTTATTGGTTTGAATGATTGAATTGACTAGATGTGATATTATGTGTAGTAGTTTATATATATATATATATATATATATATATATATATATATATATATATATATATATTGGAGTGATTGATTTCCAGCATTATATAGCGGATGAGACCCTATGAGCCCCGCATAATAGCGGATGATCCTTTATACCGTGATATCCCACCTTAAAGCGGGATTGGTATTTAATTTGTTGTGCTAACATCTATGGACATAGGGAAACAGGTTGGAGGGGTCCAACTGGATTCCTCAAATGCTTGAATTTATTTCAAATGCTATGATATGATTTATTGATAATCTGTGACTGATTATATTGGTAATTGAAATTATTGAAGCTATGATTTGGTCAAATTTATTTTTGTATTTTAAGATACCAGAAATATAAAAATTGGATTTTTTGAAGGAAATTAAAGTAGAGAATTTCAAGTAAAATAATTTTAGAGAATTGGATAAAATAAAAGAAGGAATTCGGAAAGGATAAAGGTTGATTTTTGAAATTCTATTGAATAAATTACAAGTATAGGAAAAAGATTTTGTTTTAATAAATGGAAATAAATGGATTTTGAGAAATTAAGTAATATTGTTTAAAAATGGAAGAATTTATTTAAAATTCGGATTTAAAATGGTTTGGGAGAAATAAAAGAATTTATTTTAAAAATGTAGTTTGTTTTGGGAAATCGATTTGAAAACTGATTAAATATTTGAAACTATGCTTTAAAAGGAGAATGAGACTATTAAATTCATAAGCTAGGTTTTTATAAAAAAGAAATAAGATATCAGTGGATATTTGGAAATATAAATTCACGGTGGGAATTTAGGAAAGAATGGGTAATTTGTTTTAAAAAGAAATAGTGGTTTATTTTTAAATATGTGAAAGAAAAACGTCTTTCCCTGAAAAGCCAAGTATGTTTTCAAAGCAAATGTTTAAGTATAAGTTGGAAGTTCTTAAAGTTGTTTAAAAGAATGTTTTTGAGAATTATTATTTAATTTGGTTAAAATTTTAAAGGTAAATATTTTTTTAAATTAATTATAGTAGTAATAATTTTAAAGGGTTAAATGGTATTATGATTTAAAAGATAATTATTACTATTTATATTTTATAAATTAGTTTTATTTTAAATATAATTTGGCTAAAGTTTTTATTTGGAAAACTTGTATAGAATTCAATAACCTTTATTTTTTAATTTTTTTTGTCTTAAGTTTCATATGAAAAATTATTATTAATTTTCATAACCGGTATTTTAAATAAAGTTTTTTAAATAGTTTTTATTCTAGGTGTTTTAAAGGATATATATTTTAGATGAAGTGATTTAATCTAATTTAAAATCTAAAGCATTTAGTCTTGGTGATTCTCAATGGAATAAACAATATCTGGAATTTATTCCGCGAGAGGAAAGTGATTTGAAAACTATTTTCAAAGGGTTGAAGTGTAGGAAAATATCTTACAAAGATATTTTGAAATAAATAATTTAACAAATTATTTAAAGCAAATGGTTGTTTATGGATGTTATTTGATAGTTAAATAATCGATTATCAATATTGGCCTCTAAGACGGCATTTGAATTTCGATGAGACCGAGGGTCGTATTCCAAATGGTTATATGAAAACCACATCGAATCTTACAGGTGGATCTTTTTAAAAAAAATTAAAAATGGAAATTTGTATCCACATGTTTTAAAATAAGCGCTCATTATTCGGGATAAGCCAGGGGAGGACATTAAGTCATAAAACCCATTCCGAATAATGATACGACGGAATGGAATTGCATTTGAAGATGGTGGTTGAAGATCGGGTATTTTCGAAAATGAAAGGATTGCCTTTGATTGTCTCTGCACCAAGTTGCTCTGGTATAGTGATTACCCTATATGATGGGGACTCCGGACATGATTAGGGAATATCCGGATTTGCAAGGACTTTTTTTCCTTAATTGGACGAACTACCTTCATTTCCATTCACACCTTGGATGGACTTGTATGGATGTATGTCTAACATTACACTTTGAGATATAAAGCTGGTTTCTATCAAATACATTTCTGTTTGGTGGCGTAGAATTTATTCTCTTAGCTTAACACCCTTCTCTAAGATGTACGAGCTCAGAGGTTATGTAGTTGATGGTTATTAGTGATATATTCCCAATTTGGTAATGTGGCATGCTAAGTGTTGAGCATTGGATGATCGAAGCATGGATCTTGTGAAAAGCGTGGCTTTTTGGGATGAGACTTCATCGAACCTCACACCTTGGAAATGTTCGAAACTGGAAGGATGCGGCAAGGTTACGGGGGTCGCACCCTTAGGGTATGTGCATTTCCTTATGGATAAAAAGTGGTATTCTGGTATGGAGCCCAAATACTTGACTTATATGGATAAAAAGTGGTATTCTGGTATGGAGCCCAAATACTTAACTTATATGGATAAAAAGTGTTATTCTGGGATGGAGCCCGGATATTTATGCGGTTATTGGAATTTAAGACGCCTGGGTAAAGCATGGTTACGACCGGGGGATGGCATACTCATGACATTTAGTTACCTAGTTATAGAGTTAACCGACCTTGTATTGGCAGAGATCCGGTTAGGTTCTCGGGACGTCCCTCCAGAGGCGTACACTTTCGGATAAAGGAAGTTCGTTAGCCTTGACCATTTGTTGAAAATCCAAACAAAACAATATGAGCCCTTTACGGTTTTTGTTGTAGAACCTTCCCGTTAACATGATAGCTATAGTAGGCATACTATAATGGTACGTATGCTGGATAATATTAGTATTATACTCGCAAATGTTTTTCCACACTATGCAATATTAATAATATCAAAAGGATTTTCGCTTATCAAGCATGTTTGACTACTATAAGGAGAAACCTCCCTCATGTGTGCAATTGCATTTGAGTATGTGCCGAGAGACCTTATGGTAGTTCCATTTTCCAAAAGCATGAATGGATTTCTTTTTGTACAAATAACTGGTTTTAGTACTCATACCAATCCCATGACTGACTCGAAGTTTATTGTTCCCTTTTCTAAACTCTGGGTGCCCCTAATTTTCCACATGGGCTGCCTAGAGTCAGGTTATCAGTAATTCTGGAGCTAAGTTAGTAAAGTACACCGTGGAGATCAGGAGATAAGCTTGATGGTGAGACATATCACACAATATAATGTATGATCCGCTGTGTATGGTTTACTGCAAATTCAGCTTCCATGTAGATAAGTCATCATAACTACCCAGTGTTGTGTTTTGTTGATGTTGTACTCTGATGATGTAACGTATAAACAGATATAGTTCTTTTGCTTAAAGATTAATTATTTAACTATTATATATTTTTCTAGTATGATTTTGAGATTCTGATATTGTTTCTGTTTCTTCTCCTACCTCCTTCTTCTTTAACCCTAACGGTTCGGTTTTCCAACACTCGATTGTTCGGCATTTGATACAGTGGACGTATTGATGTGGATTTTCGGGCGTTGAAAAATCGGGTCATTACAATTTGGTATCAATTCCAAATCTCACCCGATTTTTCGACGCCCGAAAATCGACATCCGTACGTCTACTATATCAAATGTCAAAAAACCGAACCATTAGGGTCAATGAAGAAGGAGGTAGAAGAAGAAATAGAAAACAATATCAGAATCTCACAATTGCAGTGGAACAATATATAATAGATAAATGACTAATCTTTAAACAAAAGAACTATATCTGCTTATACATTACAACATCAGAGTGCAACAAAAAAATAGCACACAAATGAACAGTTATATTAACCTATCCTCGCAAAACTGAACATTCAGTTAATCAGATACGGCGGAATAAACATCAAATACGTGTGATACGTCTGGCCATCCAGCTCTCCTGAGCTCGACAACACCCTTTCCTGTACTCTACAATATTCGGTTTAACCCAAGCATTATAATTAAATAACACCCGATTCAGTCGGGAAAACCAGCATGAGAAAATACACTTAATTGGATTATTAAAGTTTCAAAAATCCTTTAAAAATCAAAGGTATCTCGTAAGATCTCACGACAAATAAACATGCTGAGTTTTTATCTTATGATAACCAAAACATTTTCATATCAAATCCTCTGATATTATAGTATTGTCTATATGCAAATACTTATTCAAATAGTCGAAATTGTTACCATTATTAAATTCTAGCAATACTAGGTTCTACAATCAAAACCGTAAAGGCACGTAGGAAGAATGGAATTCCAACTAATGACTAGGCACTAGGGTACCACCTATCATGGTACCTAGTCTAGATCAACATAACGAGGATCCACCCTGATCCCCTGCAACACAAGACCGAAGCTACCCCTTACTGGATAGTTCGAATAAGATCATCCCACGGTTAGGATCAGTAACCATCCAAATAGCCGAATAAAAAGAGACCTCTAGACAGAGATGACCTTACCCTAATTGGGTGCTACCCACTTAGCCTTGCTGCATAACCCTTGATTTTCAGTCATTACCGATTGATGAGGTTCGAGGCTCAGTGTTACCTTTTTAGAACATTTTCACTTAGAATGCCCACCATCCTCCTGACGATGTTTTGAAAGCATTCGTCCATACAAGTCCATTCCGTGTCCGAACAGAACCGAAGGTACTACTCCTACAATATCCATTTTGGAATCACCCAAGGATCAGTAGCGATTAGCCCTTGCACTTCACTTCTCCATCTTCAACTCCAAGCTCTGGTCTTCCTCACGAAAACATTCAAACAGGATCGATGTGGTTTTCATGAAATTGATCACAATCCCGGTCTCTTCGAAACGAACAGCGCATTGGCCAATATTGATAGTCGGTAATTTCACTACCAAATAACATTCACAAATAACCGTAAGACCTTTATAATTTTCCCAAATTATTTATTTCAAAATATCTTCTCAAAATATTTCTCCACCCTTCAATCCTTTGAAAATAGTTTTCGAATTTCTTTTCTCTCGTCGAAATAAATTCCCACCCAATTGTTTATTTCCACTAAAAATCACCAAGTCTAAATACTTTAGATTTTAAAATAATTTAAATCACTTTATTCTAAAAATATACTTTAAAACATTTAATTAAAACTACTTAAACATTTTATTCAAAAAATATATATTTTAAAAATATTTAAATTAAAAACTATTTAAAACACTTTATTTAAAAAACCAGTTATGAAATCTATAATAATTTCTCATATAAAACTTAAGCCAAAACAAATTTTAAAATAAAAGTTATTCTATAAGATATAAAATTTAAATAAATATCTTTAATTAGTAATACTAGTTAATACATTTTAAAATAATTTACATAAATAATTAACTTAATAAATATTTACCTTTAAAGAAATTTTAAAACAACTAAATAATAATTTCTTTAAAAACATTCTTTTAATAACAACTTTAAACATCTAACTTGTACTTGAAAATCTTACTTTGAAAATATACTTGCTTTTCAGAAAAATACATTTTCCTTTCCACGCTTTTAAAAAAAACCACTATTTATTTTTATACAAATCACCATTTCGTTGTAGTTTCCATCCTGAATTTATATTTCCAAATTATCCTCTCATAAATTTTTCACAATCACATTTTCCTTTTAAAACACCCTTTCAAACACTAAATAAATTTCCAATCAATTCCAAAATTTACTCCAATTAAAAATAAATTTCTTTACTTACTCAATTTTTGTTTCAAAACTCCTTAATTTCAGATTTACTTCTATATTTATGATTTAAAATCTTTTTTTAAACTGAAAATACCAATTTTGTACTTTTTCCAAAATTCTTCTTTAGCTTTCCAAACTATTTTAAATCTTAAAGTAAGAAAACAAATACTTTATTCCTTTAAATAATATCTCTAAGCTTAATATTTCATTTATTATCATTATTCAAAAATCCCTTTTCCCATTCAGGAATTTATTTGCTAGAAAATCTAAAAATCAACTTTATTCCTTCCCAATTCCAAATTAGCTAAAATTATTTTACTTGAAAATTTTATTTTTATTTCTCTTCAAAATCTGACCTTTATATTTTTTATAACTTAAAATTTCGAAATATATTCAGCCAAACATAGCATTCATTAATTCAATTACCAATATAATTAATTACAGATTATCAAATAATCATATCACAACATATGAGATAAATTCAAACATTTGAGAAATCCAGTTGGATCCCTCCAACTTATTTCCTTTGATCCACAGATGTTAGCACAATATAAAATATCAATTCCACTTAGAGGTGGAATATCGCGGTATATGGGGTTATCCGCTATTATGCGTGGCGCATAGGGTCTCATCCGCTATATAATGTGGGATTCAATCATTCCAGTATATATTATATATACTACTATATATACTATCACATCCATTAAATTAAAGCAATCAACCAATAATTTAAATTTTATTACTTAAATTTAAACGAAATCCAAATGAGTGAGATGTATGCCATATCATGTCGCGTCGCCACTACTGTCGCCGCTTCCCAATGCTGCACAGGCCTAAGATGTACGCCACGTCGCCTCCTCGATCTTGACGCCGAAACTATTCGTTCTTACTAGCCTTGCCTGGCTTCACGATTTTGAGCAATGGCCAACCTTCCTGAGCTCCATGAATTCGTAGAGGAGGTCGGCCATTGACGACACGAAGCATCCCCCTTCCTTATTTTCCAAACCGAATTTGACTCGAATTCAATTCCACCATTATTTTTTATTTAATTTTTACTTTAAGAAAGAATAATTTGATTTGGGTTTGAAGTATCGGCCATAGTTTTCTTTTCCGAGAACTCGATCTCTTTTTTTTATTTTGATTGTTTTACGATCTTAAAAAGGACAAAGGATACTAGAAAATAAAAAATTACACATGTCAGACAATATAGGAGACCTGTCCTCAGGGTGGACAAATGTTGGATGTGTCCATAGTGAAAAGAAGGGAAAGCGTATACATTATATTTAAATTTAAATTTAAATTGTCTCGGTTTTTGCAACTCACTATCTCGATCTCCAATCGAGGCGTGCCGCTAGGCATTTATAATGTTAAACTCCTATTCTGAACATAATGGAAAAGGTTCCGAGTCTTAAATCGACCGCATGGAGAAGATAACCTTTTGGATCCAATTATTTATTAAATTTTCGATATAAAATTTTAGCACATTTATCTACCATACGATCATATGATAACTCCATACATTACGAAAATTGAAATCCAATAATAATACACTATTGCGGATCCAATGGAATTGATTTCATCAAATTCCGAGACTGTGACTCGGAAGGCTATTTTTAAATATCGATTTAAACGATATATTTTTAAAACTGAACAAAACTCTTCAAATTTCAATTTTAAAGCTTCATTATCTTTAGAATTATTAATATAGATTTTATAAGCCTTCAAATTGTTTTTGACAAGCTCAAAACTGAAGGTGCAATATTTTTCCTAATTTCGTATTGTTAAATTTAATAATTTAATTGCCAAACAAATAGTGATATTTGAAATTCAAGTTAAACTAACTTCCAAATAGTTAAAATCAATTAAGTATTTCAATTTCAAATAACCAGAAATCCTGAGTCATCACATTCCTCCCTCCTTAAATAATTTCATCTCCGAAATTGCTAGTTAAGAGGAGTGGTCCGCAACCCATTCATCATTTTCCCGAAACTGAACAGTTTTTAAAGATCTTTCCAAAATAATCTTTTTATTAAAGACACACTAACACTTTTACTAACTTTCCAAACCCAACCATAATTTTCAAACAATATTATTTACTCAACTATTCAAATTATGATTCAAAACCAAATTTTAAATTATCAAAATTCTCTCAAAAATTTTCTAACTCCCTAAATTTTCGAAAAATTTCGCCAGTGTCTCCTTTGCGCGGTTAAATCGGTACAGCTACGAAATGCCTCTACGGACCCCAGATTTCAAAAGAAAACAAAAAGCCAAGTAGATAGACCAGAAAACCATCAAATTTCATACAAAAATTTAAATACATACCTTTTGTCGGGTAATTTAATTTATCTTCTGAATTTGTAAACATCATCAATTTATCCCTTGCTATTGATTACCTACACCCTACTCAGTACCAATATCCAATCAAAGAATTCAAAACCATTTACTTATCTCTTTAATAAATTTCCAATATTTGCTTTGCTTTAGCCGTACAATGTGCACATATCATCCGTACGCAATATCGAATCTGATTGCTCACTCAATCAAATAATTTCACTTCCGAACTAGTAACGTTCACCCGACTTCCTAATGCGGACTCAGATCTGGTTTCTTGATCAGAAACCGTAATTCTCCTTGCATAGCCACAAACCAAGATAGAGAATTTTCAAAATCCATCAAAAATCCATATTCAGGGTTCACCGTCGAAAATCGAGTGAAAAATCCCAACTTGGATCGTTATAACCATCTTGAAATCCTGTCCTCGAAACTAGATCAAATAGCTATGCAAACAAAAGAATATACGTACATCCCACATATTTATCTCAATTGATTTTTAGCTTTATCAATTTTCTTTTTTATTCACATTCATTTTGATTCCCATTCAATTATTCACAATTATCCTTTCACATACCTTTATTCATCCTTCATTCACATATTAACTAAGTATATTTTCCCAAATACCAATTCTACTCAAGAATTTTACCATTTACCCTCCTTAAGCTCAAACAAAAATTTTACCCACTTAAAAAATTATTTTCACTTCACTACATAAGATTTCACATCTATTTCTATTCAATTTGCCTTTACAATTCCATTTGAACTCAATTTACCTTCAAATTTTAAATATTGATTTCTATTCGTCTCAAACCATATTGAATTTTGTTTAAATAGTTCCACTTACTAATTTATTCTTATCTCAAACCATTTTATTTCTACACTTTTATTATTTTTAGTCTACTTTAAATTAATTCTACAACTTCATTTTACCTTGCCTAATTTAAAATAAATATCATCCCTATATTCAATTTCAATTTATTGTCCTACCATTTAAATCAGTTAGTTTACTTACAAATTTTAATTTCAATACTTTGTTTTGTCTAGTCCAACATGACAAATTTTCCACTTTACTTTATTCAACACACTTCAAATTTAATTCTAGTATTCAACTTCCATTTTACATAATTACAAATGTAAATCCTTTTTTTACTCTATTCGTTTGTTCATTCACAAATTTATTTCTAACTAATAATTTTATTTCAATGGTTATTCCATTTTAACCATCTTAGATTTTTTTTTTCCTTAAAATTCGCTTTTATCCAAGTTAGTTCAGTTTCAATTTAATTAAAACTTCTATAGATTTTCCACTTATTAAAATTCCATTTACTAACTTCTTTTAACTCACTTCCATTAGTTAGCTTACCTTCCACATACTCATTTTAATTTAACTTTATTCCTAAAGTTAAATTTTATTCCATCAAAATTAAAATTATATAAGTTATCAAACCGATTTATTATTTCCGTAAACACTTTTAAAAAATCCTCCATAGTTTTTAAACAGTGGCTTAATCATTCAAAACATTTTTGAAATCATATATACCCAAACCAAATTATTCCTTGCATTCCAAAATCAAATCCAATTTTTGCAAACAAAAACCAAATTCAAAATATTTGGCAGCAATTCCTTACTTTGAAACTCGAAAGTGAACATCAATGATGCTGCAGTCATCACCAAAGTTATTTTCCAGCGACCGAAAAGAATTCAGTGCTTTTATTTAAATAATTAAGGCCTGATGGTTGATAAGTAATAATGTTTGGAACCTATTGATAAGTTAGAAAGTTAGTAAGAATGATAATGTGTCTTTTATAGAAGATTGTTTTGGTTGTTGTTAAAAACTGTTTGGCTTTGGGAAAGATAATAAATGGGTATGGGACCATTTTCCTTAACCAATAATTTCGAGGACGAAATTCTTTTAAGGGGGGAGGAATGCGATGATCCGAAATTTTTGATATTTGAAATTGGAACATTTAATTGATTTCAAATATTTAAAGGTCAAGTTTAACTTGAATTTCAAATATATCCTTTTATTTAATAATTAAATTAATTGAATTTAATTATCGAGAATTGGGAAAAATATTAAATGTTGAGTTTTAAGCTTATTAAAAAATTTCTAAGGATTATAAAATTTTTATTGACAATACTGAAGATAATAAATGTGATAGAATCGAATTTAAAAGTTGTTTGTTCTGTTTTAAAAATATTTCGTTTAAATTGACATTTAAAAATAGCTTTCCGAAGCACAATCTTGGATTTCGACAAAACCAGTTCCATTAAATCCGCAATAGTATATTTCAATGTAACAAACCAATTTTTCGATGCCTGAAAATCGTCATCAATACGTCCACTGTATTAGATGCCGGACAATCGAATGTCGGAAAATGGAACATTAGGGTTAAAGAAGAAGGAGGTAGAAGAAGAAATAGAACCAATATTAGAATCTCACCATTGCAGTGAAACAATATATAATAGATAAAGGACTGATCTTTAAAACAAAAAGAACTACATCTATTTATACATTATATCATCAGACTACATTCAAATCTATAGCACACAACTGGATAAAAATGTTAACCCGTCCTCACAAAATTGACTATGCAGTTATTCAGACACAGCGGAATATACATCCAATATGTGTGATATGTCTCGCCATCCAGCTTGTCTCCTGAGCTCCAGAACACACATTCTTGTATTCTTTAATACTCGTCCTGACCCGAGCATCATAGTTAAATAACACCCGAGTCTGTCTGGAAACCAACATGAGAAAACACATTCAATTGGATTATTAAAGTTTTCAAAATCTTTTGAAATCAAAGGTATCTTAATCAAAGGTATCTCTTAAGACCATGCCATAAATAAACATGCCGAGTTTTTATCTTACGATTACCGAAATATTTTCTTACGAAATCCTTTGATATCATAGTAGTGTCTATATACATATACTTATTCAAATAGCCGAAATTGTTACCATTATTAAATTCCAGCAATATTAGGTTCCACAATCAAAACCTCAAAGGCATGTGGGGAGAATGGATTTCCAACTAATGACTAGGCACTGGGGTACCACCTGTCACTGTACCTGGTCTAGATCAGCATACCGAGGATTCACCCTGATCCCCTGCAACACAAGACCGGTGCTACCCCTTACTGGATAGTCCTAGTAAGATCACCCCACGGTTGGGATCAACAACCACCCAAACAGCCGAATAAAAAGGGACCTTTAGAAGGGGATGACCTTAAACTAATTGGGTGCTACCCACTTAGCCTTGTTGCATAACCCCTGATTATCAGTCATTTCCGATTGATGAGGTTCGAGGCTCAGCGTTACCTTTTTAGAACAAATTTAGTTAAAATGCTCGTTGTCCTCCTGACGACGTTGAAAACATTCATCCATACAAGTCCGTTCCGGGTCCGAACGGAACCGAAGGCACTACTCCTACTACATCCATTTTGGAATCACCCTTTGGACTTGTAGTGATTAGCCCTTTAACTTCAATACTCCATCTTTGACTCCTAGCTCTTGTCTTCCTCACCAAAACGTTCAAACTGGATCGAAGTGGTTTTCGGGAAATAAATCCCGATCTTGGTCTCTTCGAAACTATCAGCGCATTGGCCAATATTGATAGTCGGTTATTTAACTATCAAACAGCATTCACAAACAAATCATCAGCCTTAATAATTTTCTAAATTATTTATTATTCAAAATATCTTCGCAAGATACCTTTCCACACTTTAACCCTTTGAAAATAGTTTCATAATACTTTACTCTCACAGAATAAATTCCCAAATATTGTTTGTTTCTACTGAAAAATTACCAAGTCAAAATACTATAGATTTAAAATCATTTAAAATTGCTTTACACAAATGTATGTGTGTGTGTGTGTCTATATATATATACACACTTTAAAACATTTAAAACAAAAACCACTTAAAAGACTTTATTTAAATTACTATTTATGAAATTTTATAATAATTTCTCATGTAAAACTTAATCTAAAACAATTTTTAAAATAAAAGTTATGAAATTCTATACAAGATTTCAAATAAAAACATGAGCAAAACTATCTTTAAAATGAAATTACTTTCAAAATATTAATAATTATCTTTTTAAAACATAGTACCAGTTAACCTTTTAAAATAATACTACTATAAAAAATTTAATAAATATTTAACTTTAAAATTTTATACAGCTTAAATAATAATTCCTAAAAACATTCTTTTAAAACAACTTTAGAACTTTTAAATTAAACTTAAAAACCAGCTTGAAACATACTTGTCTTTTCAGGGAAATACACTTTTCTTTCACACCTTTAAAAATGAATTACTATTAATTTTTTAAAAACAAATACCCATTCCTTTATAAGTTCCCATCCTGAATTTACACTCCCAAATTATCCTCTGATAAATATTTCACTTTATTTATAAACCACATTCATAAATTTCGTAATCTCGCTCCCCTTTAGTCCCAGTTCCAAACACTTAATCAGTTTTCAAAATAATTTCAAAACTAACTCAATTTTAAAATAAATACCTTTACTTTCCAAATTTATTTTAATACCCATGAATCCCATATTTTCTTCTATATTTATGATTTCGAATCTTATTATAAATTGAAATATCCACTTCATGCTTTATTCAAAATTCTATCCTTTTATTTCTTTCCAAACATTTTAAATCTTAAATTTTGGAAATCAAATCCTTTTAAATTTTAGACAATATGACTTAAATCTCCAAAACTCTTTTACTTCCATTTATTTAAAATCTCTGTCTTTATTTCCATGCTTAAATTTATTTAATAGAATTTAAAAATCAAATCTTTCTATATTTTTTAAATTCAATCTTTAATTTACTCAAATTCTCTAGATTATTTTACTTAAAATTTCCCTTTTTATTTCCTTTGAAAATCCAAACTTATATATTTTTGTTCTCATAAAACAAATATATATATATATATATATATATATATATATATATATATATTCAACCATGCCATAGCATTTAATAATTTAAATTCCCAATAAAATCAATATAATCATCATAGATTATCACATAAATCACATAGCTGAAATATAAATTAAATTTAACGTTATGAGGAATCCAGTTGGATCCCTCCAAACTGTTTTCCTTTCATCCATAGATGTTAGCACAATATAAAATACCAATCCCACTTCGAGGTGGAATATCGCGGTACATGGGGCCATCTGCTATTATGCAGGGCGCATATGGTCTCATCCGCTATATAATGCAGGAAATCAATCACTCCAATATATACTATACATACTACTATATATATACTAACACATCCAGACAATTCATGCAATCAACCAATAATTTAAATTTAACTGTTTTAATCTAAACGGAATCCAAATAAGTGAGATTAACTCACCTTTGAATTTTGTTTTGCAACCCACTTCGAATCCAGCTTGCTTTCTTTCAGATTTTGACCTCGTATAAACATCATGCATATGGCTTATAAATATTTGAATTGATTGAACAATTAATTACCATTTTAGTTTAATTTAACTATTAATTTTCCTTTCAAAATTCTTTTAATAACTAAAATAATTAAATAAGTTAATTTAATAAATCTATCCCCAAATCCGTTGTTTAAAATAACTTGCATATTTAAAATAGCTACATGTAAATTTATTTTTCCTTAAACCATATATACATTAAATATGCATGTAAAATTTTCTTTTGAAACTACATATATGTATACACACACACACACAAACATTTATAAAAATAAACTATATTAAAAATCTACCTTTATAAATTCTTAAATATTTAAAACTCCTATGTATATATTGTTAACTCCGCTTTTTCAGCAAGGCCGTGATGTCAAAAATCGACCAAGAAAGCAATGATAGTTCGTCTCGAAGAATAGTCAACTCAGCATCCCAACAAAGCAAGTTCTATTGAATGGCTTTTCAGATAAGATCCCCTACGGAGGGGGGGTCCAGGGGGGTGCTGTGACGCCCCACCTCTATACCCACGCTAGCCAAGAACACTCCGGAGAAGTGCTGTCAACTAGCACGGAGAATAAGGCTGTTGAGGAGCGACCATCCATGTAATTGCTTATCACACGGTGGCTATAAATAATCTTCGGAAACAAACATAGAAATAATCATATCACAAATCAGTCACAGATATCCATATCACAAAGGCGGAAGAAGATATGAATATATAACTAACACATGAAAGTGTACATCAGAGTAGTGGTCAATAAGATCCACGATAATACAAAAGAATAGCAACACGTGCTATACAAAAGAATACAACTATGAGTCTATATCTCAAGTGTATACAACAAAAACTGCTAATCTAAACAGTTAGCCAAAAGTCAGAGTGATGAATCCCTGGGAAGAAGTCAAGCAGAAGCACCTGTAACATCTCGGTCTGATCCGAGTATTATTTAAGAAAATAATAAACGAATCAGTCTAGCTATAAATATCAGATGACATGATATAACATAAAAGATATGGCATAAACATAAACATCCATTACGACATACCACTATAAGTATGTAAATAATGATCAACAGAAGATCAATCAATAAGAGATAATCAATATCACAAGAATCTTCTCAAAGATTCGAAGGGGGCATCATACCCTAAACTTGTACTCATAACAAGTCAATGACATAAATTCCAGAAATCAACACGAGAAATCCAGAAATCATAAAAAGGGAAAGAGGCCTATCACATGACGGTCCGAAGACCATGGGGAGCTACCCCACATGTGTGAGTGGAATCACACAGAATGAGGTCAAGACTAACCAAAAAGCAGAAAGGTATGTGTGAATGGAATCACACAAGTGGTGTCTAGTCTAACCTTGCAATGAAAGAGACATCGCGCAATTGCTAGTCTAATTCATAAAGCGATCATCAAGATCAACGAGAAGTGTCAATTACACTAAGCTAGTAAATATAGAAGTTTAGCTTCATGTCCCATAACCACTTGCTTAACTTAAATATTTACGAACAAACTGTAAATCTTCACTAATAAAATTGTCACAAGAGGTTCAATCGAACAAGTCCAAGAATTAACCGACGAAGTGAACGCAAGCGTTTCATACCACTTGTTTTACTAAGTCGTTTAATTAGATTTCTCATCCGAGTGAGGTAAAGGCTTGTATATACTAATAGATTGGAAAACGGTTTAAGAAAAGAGCTTTGTTATTAAAAATAGAGTTGAAATTGTTTGTTAAAAGAGTTTTGATATTTACTACCAGTATTGAAACCTTTATATTATAAAGTGACAAAACACATAAGCAAGTGTAGAAACAATCAGTCACAAAGATCGCATACGGAGATGCGAATAAAATCCAAGGAAATCAGCTCAATATTTTTCAGATAAGATCCCCTACGGAGGGGGGGTCCAGGGGGGGTGGCAACCCCCCAAGGTGGGGGTGCGGGGGCAACGCCACCGCTTACGGGGTTCGACCTGCCCGGTCAGGTCGCGGGGGTCCAGGGAGCAGCGCCCCCGGCGGGGTGCGGGGCAGCGCCCCGACCAAAACGGTACGACCTAGTGAAGACAAAATGAGGTCTAACGACCTAAGGGGAATAGGGTCGAGCGACCTATAAAACTCGCGACCTAAAAGTTAGCAAGGTCGAACGACCTATAGAGGCATAGGGTGCAGCGACCTAAAACATCGCGACCTAGTGACCTAACGGTTTAAGGGCCTTGCGACCTAACTGGAAACAAGGTCCAAACGACCTAACGACTTAAAGTGAAACCTGGCTGAGCAATATAAGGTCGGAGACGACCTACGACTTAACTCCGTGTGAGCGACCTACGACCTATGGTTGCTACGACCTAACGAGTTCCAATAGTGAAGGCTTAAGGTCTAACGACCTAAGGGGTACGACCTAAGGTCTTACGACCTAAGGTGTTGAGGTTGGACGACCTAACCAAATTGCATAGGCCATACGACCTAAGGCCTAACGACCTAACTCCGAACGAGCTATACGCGAGTGACCTAGGGCGCTAACTCGCAAACGACCTAACGTTAACTCGCGAACGACCTAACTCCAGACGTGCCTTTTCAACGCGTGCGAGCTGAAGACCTGCCGACCTACGACCTAACTCCAAGCGACCTAAGTCCTAGGTCGTGAGCGACCTAACTGCGAGTGAGCAAAAATGGCCAGAGCCAAAGCAGAGCGACCTAACGGCCATACGACCTACGACCTAAGGTCCTGAGCGACCTAACTCCGAAAACACGAAAATGGCCAGAACGACCTAGGGGTTAACTCGTACGCGACCTACGACCTAAGGTCCACACGACCTAACTCCGAGCGAGCTAAAAACGGCCAGAACGACCTAAATGCAGAAATTTCTCCCAAACACCAAAAATCGGAGTTTTTCGCCAATCCAATCCAAACCAAAAGCAAATATGCATGCTAAAGTGATAGGGAATCATTCCCAACAGTCCAATATAGTTATAGACTAGAATCGTGAGATAAAAATCTCACCTTTGCACTAAAATTTATGAAGATGAAGCTTGAAAGCAAGGAGAAGCAATCCAAAGCTTGAATCCAATATCTTCTACTTGAATTTGGAGTTGAATGATGGAGTTGCAATTGAATTTGAGCTTGGAGTTTTAATTTCCCATTCTCTTCACCATTAATGCTAAAGCTTGAGTTAGTTAGGAAATTTATGAAGAGTGAGGAGAAGAGGGTTGGAACTTGGGCTTAATAGGCTAAACTAACCCAAAGTCCAAAGCGGGAAAAGTTAGTGAAATTTCACTAACTCCAAACCTATCGATGTTTATACTTAAAAAGTTGTAAACGACATTTCGAACTCAATGGAAGTGGTCTCGAGTCCTAATTTGACCGTTTGCAAAAAGTAGTTTTTCGGACCAAAATCCGATTAACGATTTAATATTTAAATAAAAATATTTAAATGTAAACTCGATAAATATGCGGGTTGTTACAGGTGCCAACCCCCTAAGGTGGGGGTGCGGGGGCAACGCCACCGCTACGGTGATCGACCTTCCCGGTCAGGTCGCAGGGGCCAGGGGGCAGCGCCCCCGGCGGGGTGCGGGGCAGCGCCCCGTCCAAAACGGTATACGACTTAGAGAATGGAGCGACCTATCTTCTACTCGAAGTCAACGACCTAACCGATGAAGCGGGTTAACGAGCTAACAAGTGGCACGACTTACCGACTTAATAAGGTTGCCGACTCAATAAGGTTGCCGACTTAACAAGGTTGCCGACTTAATAAGGTTGCCAACTCAATAAGCTTAACGACTCAGCGACTTAAAAGGATGCCGACCTAACAGCTTGCCGACTTAACTGCCCTAAGAAAATAGACTGACTCAACTGTCAATTGCCTGGAAGAGTTACCAACTCAATACCTTGAGGTAGTTACCGACTCAAGCCATGGCCGACTTACGACTTATGCTAGGTCGCTCACGACCTAAGCACAAAAGCAAATCTGATGTTGTGTTACTTAAACCGGTGCCTGTTAACTCGTTCGCGACTCAGGACTTGTACTCGGTAGACACAGCATCCCAATTAAGCCTTATCTCAGAAATGCAACTTACGACTTATCCCTAAGTCGTTGTCGGCCTATAACCTGGCTTAGGTCGGTAACGACCTATCAGTTAGTACTAAAGGATATAAGCGAGCCAGCTAAGTCATAACTCCGGATGCCTTAACTCGCCAACGACCCACGACTTATCCTAAGTCGGCCACGACTTACCTTAAGTCGGTCACGACCTAAGACCTGCTCAGAAAACCCCTATAAATAAGCGTGAGCTCCAACATTTGGGGGATCTTCTTCTGATTCTGGGAGGACGCCATTACTCTGCTGCATTCTCAACTCAAACAACACTTCAAGCATTTCTAACATCAAGGACGCTACAACGAACTTCAAAAGAGAATCAACATCATTCAACATGAATTCGAGAGATTATACTTCTTTGAAGTTTGAGCTACTAATCCAAAGTGTGTTGTAATTGAAGGAAGTTGTAGAGGGTTGTAATCAAATGAGCAGTAAAGAAGATTGAAGCGGACGTAGGCTCGATCTTAAGCCGAACCACTATAAAAATTGTGTCTTTTACTGTTTTTCTGTGATTTTACTGCTTATCTCTGATTCCCGTATTAACGGTTGGTGCTTTCATTCAATCTATATTTGCATCGGGGTGTTAGCGTCTGATTTTCACGTTAACATGTATTTTATTTTTCTTTCTCCTTTTTTTCTTTCCAAAATATTTCCTATATATATAATTTCCTGTTTGCCTATATATAATTAATTTAAAATGGCAGATGAATATATATATATACATATATATATTTTGGGTAAAGCAATTTTAAATGATTTTAAATCTAAAGTATTTAGACTTGGTAATTTTTCAATAGAAATAAACAATATTTGGGAATTTATTCTACGAGAGGAAATTGATTTAAAAACTATTTTCAAGGGTTAAAGTATGGAATGATATTTGTGAAGATATTTTGAATAATAAATAATTTGGAAAATTATTAAGGATGACGATTTGTTTGTGAATGTTGTTTAATAGTTAAATAACCGACTATCAATATTGGCCAATGCACTGATCGTTTTGAGGAGATCGGGATCGGGATTTATTTCCCAAAAACCACTTCCATCCGGTTTGAACATTTTCATGAGGAAGACAAGAGCTGGGAGCCGAAGATGGAGCAGTAAAGTGCGAGGGCTAGTCGCTACAAACCCTGAGGGTGATTCCAAAATGGATGTAGTAGGAGTAGTGCCTTCGGTTTCGTTCGGACACAAAACGGAATTATATGGATGAATGTTTTTAGTCGGGAGGATGATGAGAATTCTAAGTAAATGTGTTCCAAAAAGGTAACGCTGAGCGTCGAACCTCATCAACCGGGAATGATTGAAAATCAGGGGTTATGAGCAATGCTAAGTGGGTAGCACCCAATTAGGGTATGGTCATCCCTGTCTAGAGGTCCCTTTTTATTCTGTTATGTGGGTAGATGCTGATCCTAACCGCTGGGTGATCTTATTTGGACTATCCAGTAAGGGATAGCTCCGGTCTTGTGTTGCAGGGGATCAGGGTAGATCCTCAGTATGCTGATCTAGACCAGGTACCATGACAGGTGGTACCACAATGCCTAGTCATTAGTTGGAAATCCATTCTCCCTACATGCCTTTATGATTTTGATTATAGAACCTAGTATTGCTGGAATTTAGTAATGGTAACAATTTTGGCTATTTGAATAATTATTTGTATATAGACACTACTATTATATCAGAGGATTTGATAAGAAAATGTTTTGGTTATCGTATGGTAAAAACCTGGCATGTTTATTTATGGCGTGGTCTTACGAGATACCTTTGATTTCAAAAGATTTTGTAAACTTTAATAATCCAATTAAGCGTGTTTTCTCAGGCTGGTTTTCCAGACTGACTCGGGTGTTATTTAACTATAATGCTCAGGTCAGACCGAGTATCGTAGAACACAAGAAAGGATGTTGTGGACCTCAGGAGACGAGCTGGATGGCGAGACGTATAACATGTATTTGATGTATATTCCGATGTGTCTGAATAACTGCATAGTCAGTTTTGTGAGGACGGGTTTATATAACTGTCCAGTTGTGTGCTATAGATTTGAATGCACTCAGATGATCTAATGTATAAACAGATGTAGTTCCTTTTGTTTTAAAGATCAGTCATTTATCTATTATATATTGTTCCACTGCGATGGTGAGATTCTGATATTGGTTCTATTTCTTCTTCTACCTCCTTATTCTTTAACCCTAACGGTCCTTTTTCTGGCATTCGATTGTCCGGCATTTAATACAGTGGACGTATTGGTGTCGATTTTCGGGCGTCAAAAAATCGGGTTGTTACATTGAAATATACTATTACGGATCCAATGGAACTGGCTTCGTCGAAATCCAAAATTGTGCCTCGAAAAGCTATTTTTAAATGTCAATTTAAACATTATGTTTTAAAACTGAACAAACCACTTTTAAATTCGATTATATCACATTTATTATCTTCGGTGTTGTCAATATATGTTTTATAAGCTTTAGAAATATTTTTAATAATCTTAAAACTGAACATTTATTATTTTGCCCAATTCCTAGTAATTAAATTCAATTAATTTAATTATTAAATAAATGGAGATATTTGAAATTCAAGTTAAACTAACCTTTAAATATTTAAAATCAATTAAATATTCCAATTTCAAAAATAAAAAATTTCGGGTTGTCATATTAAAAAATCAGGTCGTTACATAATGTGTTTGAGCCGGTAACTAGGCTGCCATCGAAATGAGCTATTGAGTTTTGGATTGATTTAGTACTTAGAGCAAAATTAGTGAGTAGGCCGCCAAGTAGGATAACACCTATAGAGATGAAGGAGTTGATGGTACAGTTGGTGGATTTGGATGGGAAGAGTTTTATCCGACCAAGTAGTTCGCCTTAGGGCGTAGCTATAGTGTTTGCTAAAAAGCTAGACGGATCGTTAAGGCTATGTATTGATTATTGTAAGTATGATGAAAACACGATAAAGAACCGATATCCATTACTGGGAATTTATGATTTTTTCAATCAGGTGAGTGGAGCCAAAGTATTCTCTCGGCTAGATTTGACGATGGGATTTCATCATCTTAAAGAGGTAGAGGATAGTATTCCTTTAACGACGTTTAGGATGAGTTATGGATTGTACGAACGGCTAGTTATGTCATTTGGACTAACTAATGCGCTGGCATTCTTTGTGGAACTGATGAATCGAATTTTCCGACAGCACTTAGATTTGTGTTGGTCTTCATAGATGATATTTGGTATAATCTAAGGATGATAAGGAGCATGAAGTTCACCTTAGAGTTGTGCTTCAGACATTGAGGGAGTATCACTTGAACGCTAAGTTTTCGAAGTGTCATTTTTGAAAGGAAGTAAAGTTCCTTAGTCATGTCGTCTCATAGAAAATGTTGTATGTAGATATGACTAAGATTGAGGTGGTAGGTAAGTGGAAGAGACTCAAGATGGTGACCGAGATAAGGAGCTATCTTGGATTAGTCAGATAATACCGAAGGGTTTTAAGGGATTTTTCGTCGAGAGTTACACCAATGACAAAGCTTATGTGAAAAGATGTGAAGTGTGTATGGACTGATAAGTGTAAGGAAGCATTCTAGAGTTTGAAACACTTTTTGACCCACGCACCGTGTTTGTGGTTCCGAAAGGGAATCAACATTTGGCTGTTTATATTGATGCCTGTGGAACTGGATTGAGAGCTGTGTTGATGCAAAAAGGTAAATTAATTGCTTATGCTTCTAGATAGCTAAGACCACATGAAGTTATGCATCCAATGCCTGATTTAGGATTAGCTGCCGTTATATTTGCTTTGAATGTGTGGAGGCATTAACTTTCGGGAGAGGGATTTGAGATTTATACAAATCATAAGTCGTCGAAGTACTTGTTCTCTCAGAAGGAGCTGAACATAAGACAATAGAGATGGTTAGAGTTTATTACTGCTTATGATTTTGGAATGGAGTATACACCCGGAAAAGGAAACAAGGTAGCAGACGCACTTAGCAGGAAGCCTCAGAATGCAGTATTGGCTATGATTGCTAAGCAAAAGTTTTGGAAGCATTGTCAGCTTGTAGAGTGCAGTTTTGATCCGAGGTAAGTTCTAGTGCACGAAATGTTGTATTGTCTTGTTTGGAAGTTCGACCGGTAATGATTAAGAAGATAGCTTCTAAGAAGGAGGAGAATCAAGTTTTGGCTGAATAGATCAAAAGGTTATGGGAAGGAACGGGTAGTGATGATGGATTTTAGTCTTGAACAAAGTGGGGACATAAGGAAGAAAGAAAGGTTGTGTCGTTCGAACGTAGGAGACATGTGGCAAGAAGTTTTGGATGAATGCCATCGTACGAAGTTAACTATCCATCCAAGAGGAACGAATATGTATCAGGATTTGATGAGAAGTTTCTCCTATGAAAGTGTGAAACAAGACATTGGTTTATGTTTAAGCAGTGCTTGAATTTCGAAAAAGTAAACATTGAACACAAGAAGCCAAGTCGATTACTTCAACCATTGAAAGTTCCATTATGGAAATGGGATTCTATCTCAATGGATTTTATTGATGGGTTGCCAAGTTTCAACTAGAGGAAATGAAAGCATATGGGTCGTAGTTGATAGACTTACAAATAGTGCTCAATTCATTCCGTAAAGTCAACTAGGACGATGCCTATTTTAGAAAAGTATTTTATAAAGAATGTAGTTTGAGTGCATGGGTTTCCTAGTAGTATCATTAGTGATAGAGATTCTTTGTTTGCTAGTGAGTTCTAGAGTGTTTACAGGATGCATTAGGAACCAAACTCAACATGAGTACCACTTACCATCCATAGACTGATGGGAAAACGGAAAGAGTTAACAAGGCCTTGGAGGATTTTTTAAGAGATTATGTATTGTATTTCAGGGGATCATGGGAAGACCATCTCCATTTAGTCGAGTTCTCATATAACAATTGTTATCAGACAATTTTTCGGATGGCACCGTTAGAAGTTTTGTATGGAAGACCATCTTAGGTTGGTTAGATGCCAGGGATAAGTCAGTTTTTGTTTCCGATTTGGTGAAAGAAGCTGCATAGAAGATTGAGTTGATTCACGCAAGGATGAAGGGAGCTCAGCCAAGACAGAAATGTTATGTTGATAGAGGGAGGAAAGATTAGGAATTCTCTGTTGGAGACTATGTGTTTATTAAAGTTTCACCGATGAAGGGTGTGATTAGGATTGGAAATTCAGGAAAGTTAGCACCTAGATTCATTGGACCTTTCCGTATTATTAAGAGGATGCGGGTAACTTGCTTACAGAGTGGAGCTACAAAGTAGTTTAGCAAGAGTCCATAGCACCTACCAAGTTAGAAGATTTAGTAGTATAGCCGGACTTGACTATTGTTAGAAAGCTGATTCAGATTGTGGCTAGAGATGAGAAGAAGTTAAGGAATAAGATAGTCGGATTAGTAAAGGTCCAATGAAGTGATGATGTTAGAGACTGTACATGGGAGACTGAGAGCAAAATTAGATATGCTTATCCTGATTTGTTTAATGGTATGTTTTATCCTTGATTATTTTGATTATATACTTTATCATAATTTCAAGGATGAAAATCGGGAGTCTTTGACACCCCATATTTTTGTAACATTATTTAGTATATTTAATTAACCGAAAATAAATAAAATAATGTGGAGATTGATAAGTTGAGGACTGATTATTAAGAGAAGCCACGTAACAGCCCAAAATTTGAGATATAATAATCAATTAACAAATTAATTAAATAATAAAATAAGTTTGTGAAATTATCAAAATTGCGCCACGGTAGTTGCACCATTTGTCCATGGTTATTTTTTGGTAAATTTCCATATATAATTTGTCAAAATCCGAGCTAAAACGAAGAAGATACGAACAAAACAAGAAATTAGAAAAAAGATGTATGTATGTATGTATGTCAGATCGATGTTATGATCGACCCCCTAATGTGCATAGATCGACATATAGGTCGACCTTCCACATCCATGGGTTGACACCAAAGTCAACCCACTCTCGTATTTAGACAATGTTTCGTCCAGTTTCAACCGATGATGTGTTTTGCAAATTAAGTTCAACTCCGTGTGTTCATGCTTCCATCCGACCGTTCCTAGCGAGCCTATGACATGGTTGCGCCAAATTTAATTTCAAATCCAATGGCCTAAGATCCCTAAATGACACTATAAATAGGATCATAGACCTAGCTATTTTTCTCATTCTGATTTCCTCTCAATTAGGCTCAATGCCTGAGGACAAACCCTAAAAAAACTTTCTTAGGAGGAGATCCTTTAAATTAAAATATTTTACACCCCTAGAAGCATATCCGGGATGGCCAAGGAACTAGAGCTAATGATCACAGTTGAGTGTTTTGTAATTATTTTGGACTTTTAAGTAATTTAAAATAATAGTATGCCCAATAGTTGTAGTTTTTCTGCAATTTTGAGACAATTATTATATGAGTTATTTACATCTTGTTTTCAAAGTTTTTTCAGTCTATTTTATTCAGCTATTTTTTTAGCTATTTTATTCAGCTATTTACTGTTATTTACATTTATTTACATCATTTTTACGTTAGAATTCAGCATGTAAATTTTAGTTTCTTTTTATTCCTTTTTACACGAATAAATAATAAGAATATTAAAAGGAGAATAATTCGCAAATATGGCTTAAAATAGAAAACATAAATTTACAAAAATTAGATGTAAAATAAGAAGAAATGTAATAAAAAGATGATAGATTGAAATAGGCAAATTTGAGATATTTGCATGTAGGTTTATAACTAGTTGTTATAACAAAAAAGATAGAACAGAAGAGTAACAATTCTGACGTAGGTTATAATTAAGTAGAAAGAACAGTAAATGCTTATTTTTAAACTTATAAGTAAGTTATTAAGCAAATATAGCATAGATAACAGAAAGGCTTATTTTAAGACTTAGATTGAGTTAATATGCAAATGGAGCAGAAATAACAGAAGAGACTTATTTTAAGAACTTACACTAAGTTAGTAAGCAAGAAAAGAAATAAGGCCCATGCCAACAGCATTCCCTTTTAGACTAGGAATGATTGTCTCGCAACATATTAGGTGTGGCTGCATAGGACCCTTTCGGACTAGAACTGATGATCTCACAATAGTTAGGTGAGTGTAGGACACATCGTAAATAAGTGGCCAATAGATAAAATTTCAAATCTAGGGATTTGGGCAAGGGACGCAACTAGTTTTTTTGTTAGGACCCGTACCAACAGTATTCCCTTTCGAACTAGGACTGATGGTCTCACGGAACACTTAGGTGAGACTAGGAAGGACCATTTCAAACTAGGACTGATGGTCTCACAACAAATTAGGTGAGGTTAGGCATGCTTATGCTGATTAGGGTAAGTAAGAGGTCACAAGAGGGAGCGACAGTTAGCATGTACCGGCGATGACTGATTATGCGGCATTGATTCGGGTAGATAAGTCGCTACTATGTTCCAAGTCCTAAATCGGTGTCTTTTGTTGTTGGACCAACAGGATTGCACTAGTTCATAGTGGCACAACAGAGATAGAAGGTAGATCAACGGGTACAGTTAGTATTTCAGCCTAATTAAAATTGAATTAAGGTTTCGGCCTAATCAAAGAAGTAATCTAAGACAAGTGCAAGCAATCACAATCAAAACAAACGAAATCAGTAAAACAGTCTTTTATTATAGCTTTATCTTTTCCTTTATACTAGAACTGTTGTTAAGTCTATTATCTTTATCTCGCTAGAAATGCTAGTAATTACTTTCACTCACCAGACTTATAGTGTGACCCACTCCTCTATTGTCGTTTTCCTACCAAGGCCAGTAGAGGCAGGGAGAATAGATTTGGATTTCTTGGAGACGTATTCGCAGAGCTTTCTTATTCTTCATGTATTCTTCTTCCTTTCAGTTTCTTTTCATTTGACTTTGGATGCACTGGCACTTTATGAGTGGGATGATTTTTATTACGTACTCTGATGATGTTACCGAGATTATATTTTTCATTGGACATGAGTATTTGGTATTTGAGACATACTCTATTTTTTAACATTATTTTATGAGTTTTAATTTTAATATCAAGTTATTATTTTAATGTTTCTGATGTTACTTTTCTTTGTCTTTTGAATCTTAGTCTTTGTAAATTCTAGCTATACCTACAATGCACCACATCTTTCAATGTGCCCTTTTTGGGTATACTAAGGGATGTAGGGGTGTTTCACTTAGTATGAGAGCATAAGATTACAGGATTCCTAATAACTTGTTTAAAAGCAAAGTATTTTTCAAAGAGAACATGTTTCAAAATTATTTTTTTTCAGAAAGAAGCTTTTGAAATAGTTTTTGAGTATAAAAGAGTTTTCATAAAAATCCCTTCAAAGTCCATATCAACTTTCTTTCGATTCTTTTGAGCCAAAATTTTCTTTTCTTTGCATAGTAAGGCTGACTGGTATCGTAGAGGTACGATATCAGTGGTGCAAGGACAAGTGCCCAATGCAGCACCAGTGGGTGGAAATTCCATTAATCCACCGGCAACAGCCAATATTTCTAAGCTATGCAAAGATTTTGCTAATCTAGTTGGAAGAACGTTTTTTGACACAGAGGATTTTTTAGAAGCACGAGCTTGGTCCAGGAATACAAAGCAGATATATGGGCTATTAGGATTGGAGGACCAACATAGCATTCATCTTGCATCTTGGCAGCTGAAGGGAGATCTTAAAGAGGTCCCTAAATCTAAAAACTCTAAGAAGCAGTGGTGGGAGAATAAGAAGGATAAGGACAAGAGGAAAGAAGGAGGACCTCAAAAACACATCGAAAAAGGCGAGAAATTTTATAATTGTGGATTGGTTGGGAATTTCGTAAAGGACTGTAAGAAGGACAAGACAAAGGGGAGGCGTTACAATTATGGGCAGCCTGGTCATCTTAGCAAAGTTTGTCCTTAGAGGACGGGTAGAGAGTTGGTGCACCGATAGTGCAAATACAGGCTTTGGATACATCACCTTCTAGTAGTGGAACGAATCGAGGTAGGAAAGTCTCTGTAGAAGGTTTGATCTCTATTTCAGTTTTTGCTATTTGGACTCTTTTTTACCCTGGAGCATCGCATTCTTTCATTTTTAGTTCCTTGGTTGATTGTTTGCACTTAGATATTTTTCTAGTTGTAGACCATATAGTTGTTTCAAACCCCACAGGAGGATTGGCAGATTTATCCATGATTTGTAGGAGTTTAGAAATTTTTTATACTAGGTATAGAGTTTGATTGTGATGGCTATGTGGCAGGATTTTTGGGATATGGGATGATTTTGGGGTTGGATTGGCTATCTACTTACGGAGCGATATTGGATTGCGAGAGGAGAGTCGTCAGACTAAAGACATGCAACGGTAGGACTCTCGAGGTTTCTTTTGACCCACAGAGGTCAGTCATGTTGATCTTCATTTATTCTCTTAATTCATCACCCGGAGAGTTAGATTCCATTCTAGTCATTAGAGATTTCCCAAATGTTTTTGAGGAGGTTAGGGGAATACCTCCTAAGAGGGAGATCGACTTAGGAACTTCTTGAATGAAAATGTTACGCCACTGGCATTACCCGTGAGGCATATGGCTCTTAGGGAGAGGAAAAAGTTAAGTAAGTAGATTGATGAGCTATTAGAGAAAGGCTTCATTAGACGTAGCATATCTGAGTGTGGAGCAAGAATCATCGCCACTACAAAGGCGGATGGTTCCTTTCGACTTTGTGTAAACTATAGAGGGTTGAATAAGTTCACGAAGAAGAATCGTTACCCACTTCCTAGGATAGACGATCTTTTCGATCTGATAGTTGGCTCTTAAGTATTTTTTTCAGCTTGATTTAGCTACTAAATTTCATTATCTTAGGGTCGCTGACGATATCATAAATAAGGCAGCATTTAGGACACCCGATGGATTCTTTGAGTGGTTGGTTATGCCGTTTGGGCTAACCAATGCCCTAGTCAATTTTGTAGATCTGATGAGCCGTATATTTTGAGATTTCCTAACTAAGTTCGTTGTAGTATTTTTGGATGACATTTTGGTATTTTCCAAGGGTATGGAAGCGCATGTTGTTCATCTAAAGGAGGTTCTTTGTACACTTTGTGTCCATCAGTTGATGACAAAGTTCTCGAAGTTTCACTTTTGATGTGAGGAGGTGCATTTCGTGGGGCATGTAGTCTCGATAGAAGGATTAGTTATTGATCCTACTAAGGTAGCAGAAGCACATGATTGGAAGGCCCCTAAGAACGTTGCTGAAGTTAGCTCAAACCGAGAGATCCATGAATCAGGATCCTAGAAGCTTCCTAGTTTTGGCTGGCTATTATAGGAAGTTTACCAAGAATTTCGCTAAGATTTCAGCACCACTTACTTTCCTCACTAAGAAGAATGCATCATTCATGTTGGATATAGATTGTGAGGATTTCTTCATGATGCTAAAGAGGGCCCTTACTAGTGCATCAGTGTTAGTTTTGCCCGACGAAGCTAAGCTTTTACAGTATACACTGATGCTTGTGGGAACAGTCTTAGGACAATATCAATGCAAAAAGGGAGGGTAGTATGCTATCGAAGTAGATAGTTAAGAACACATGAGAAGAACTACCATAACCATGATTTGGAGCTAGCTGCTATTGTTTTCATGCTCATGTCTTGGAGACATTACTTGCTAGGAGAGACGTTCGAGCTTTTCACGGACCATAAATCATTGAAATACCTATTCTCACAAAAGGATTTAAACATTAGGCAGTAGCGTTGGATGGCGTTTCTAGCATCACATGACTTTGAGATAGCTTACACCACTAGCAAAGGTAACGTGGTTGCAGAAGTGTTATGCTGGAAGAGAGCAACCCCTAGTCCTATGTTCATAGTGTGGAAAATCCTCGAGTTTATTTCCACCTTCAATTTTATCCCCTCTACGGACATTACCCCTGGATTGTTGGCAGCACTTGAGGTTAAGCCCACCATCATAGATCAGATTCGCTCAAAACAACGAGAGGATTCAGAGCTTGTGGATATTCTTGAGAGGATTAGCAGAGGAGAAGTCTCTAGACATCTCCAACGCTATTCCATTGATAGTAAAGGGTGGCTAAGAAGAGATGGAAGACTTTTTGTCCCCCACAATAGTGATTTGACGAGAGTTGTTCTAGAAGAAGCACTCCATTCCCGAATGACTATTATTCTGGGTGGTGATAAGACACACACACACACATACAGATATATATATATATATCCAAATTAAGAGAGTGTTTTATTAGAGCAGCACGAAGAAGGGTGCAGTAGAGTTTGTGGCTATGTGTCTTGTATGCCAAAGAATTAAGGCGGATCAGGAGAAGCTCGGCAGATTGCTTCAACCATTGCATGTGCCCGAATGGAAGTGGGATAGTGTTTCGATGGACTTCATAGATCGTTTACCTCAATCTAGGATGGGGAATACTAGTATTTGGGTGATTGTACATCATTTGACTAAGAGCACCCACTTCATTCCGGTCAAGAGTAAGAGGACAACACCTTATTTGGCATCCTTATATGTTCCTGAGATATTCCGACTTCATGGAGTTCCCACTAGCATAGTGAGTGATAGAGACCCTATCTTTATCGACGAGTATTGGAGAAGCTTAGAAGAGGTTTTAGGAACATAGTTTAGATTGAGTACAGCCTATCACCTTCAGACAGATGGCCAAACGAGGAGACTAAATAGAGATCTTGAAGATTTGTTAAGGATGTGCATTCTTGATTTTGGACGAACTTGGGATGAGCATCTTCCTTTGGTGGAGTTTGCATTTAATAATAGTTTCAAGCTTGGGATCGCAACTTTTAAAGCTCTTTAAGGACGATCTTGCAGGTCGCCTTCATATTTGTTAGAGTCTACAGAGAGATTGCTAGTTGGTCCCGACATGATTAGGGAGACTTCGAAAAAGATTGATTTGATTCGAAGAAGAATGAAGACGGCTCAAGATAGGCAAAAATCTTATGCAGATAAGTGGAGAAGGGATATTGAGTTTGAGGTAGGAGATTTGGTTTTCATTGAGGTATATTTGTTAAGATAGGTAGTGAGATTTGGATCAAGTGGGAAATTTGCTCCCAGATTCGTAGGACCGTTCCCCATTATGGAAAGGTTATGTAAGGTGGCATATCGGATAAATCTACCGGAGAGACTCATGGGAGTTCATGATGTTTTTCATATTTCTCACTTGAGAAAGTGCTTACACGATTCAACAGAGGTAATGGAACCTAGTCAACTTGAGGAAGTTAAAGTGGAGAGAAGCATCATTTCATCGCCTTCCTACCAAGATCGTTAGGCATGATATTAAGAAGCTTAGGAATAAGAAAGTATCTTTTGTTAAGGTGCAGCGGGGAGACATCATTGAAGATGCTATGTAGGAGGCTGAAGAAAAAATACATATCTCTTATCCATTTCTTTTCGAGGGTACGTTTCGAACTTCCTATTTCCATCTTTCGTTTTGGATAGGTTCTTTCCTTTAGTATCCTTTGGGAGGGTAGATCTTCGGACTCAACCTATGGATGGTAGGATTGAATGTAAACATGTTACTAGAACATGTTATGTATGATGGACGCTAGTGGTTGCAAGTGTTTGCTAATGGACACAAATATATACACTAGGCATTATTATCTCTTAGGGATCGGCTTAACTTGGTCACTAAAGCTTATGCATAGGGATGTGTGCACATTTGCATTTTATTTTTATTTTCCATGGTTGCTATAAACGGATGATTAGCATATGATCGTTGCATTTGGATGATGATTATAGTACGCATATAGAACTATCAGTTATCATTAGGGAATTCGCATTCATTTGGATACATGGCAAGGACATGATAGCATAAAAAGGAGGTTGACTGAATCAGTGGACGACTTAATCTTTTGCATTAGTTAGGGACATTAACACTACACTATAGCATATAATATAAGTTGCATTAGAAAGCTTAAGGACAATGGACGAAATGGTTGGTGGTTGAATATTTGGTTGTAGAAATTGGATGGAAACATTTATTTCATTCTCTATCCATGGAGATTTCGGGGACGAAATCTTTAAGGAGAGGAAACTATAACGACCCAAAATTTGAGCTATAATAATAAATAATGAACGAATTAATTAAATAATAAAATAAGTATGTGTAATTATCATAATTGAGCCACGAGAGTCACACCATTGTGTACATGGTAATTTTCAGGTAAATTTCCGTATATAGTTTGTCAAAATCAGAGCTAAAACGAAGAAGATATGAATTAAACAAGAAATAAAAAAATACAAAGGAATATATATGTGTGTGTGCGTATGTGTGTATATAGGTCTGGTCGACCCCTAATGTGCATACATCCACCTATAGGACGACCTTCCACATGTATCGGTCGAGACCCAAGTTGACCCACCCTCGTATTTAAATGATGTTTAGAGCAGTTTCAACCGATGGCGTGTTTTGCAAATTTAGTTCAGTTGTGCATTCATGTTTCCATCTGAAGACGTGCCTATGATGTGGTTGCACCAGATTTAATTTTCAAATCCAACAGCCTAAGATCCCTAATTGGCACTATAAATAAGTCCCTATGCCTAGCTATTTTTCTCATTCAGATTTTCCCTCAATTTGGTTCATTACCTAAGGTTGGACCTTGAAAAGAAACCTTTCTAAGGAGGAGATATTTTTAATTAAAATATTTTACACCCTAGAAGCGGATCCGAGAAGGCCAAGGACTAGGGCTAAGGACCACAGTTGAGGGTTTTGTAAGTATTTTAGATCTTTAAGTAATTTAAAATAATAGGGTTCTCAATAGTGGTAGTTTTTCTACAATTTTGAGACAATTTTTATATGAATTATTTACAGCTAGTTTTTAAAGTTCTTTTCAGTATATTTTACTCAGCTGTTTTATTTTGCTATTTTAGTCAGCTATTTATAGTTATTTACATCTATTTTATATTAGAATTTATCCTGTAAATTTTAGTTTCATTTTATTCGTTTTTATGCGAATAAAATACAAGAATATTAAAAAGATAATAATTCGCAATTATGGATTAAAATAGAAAACACTAAATTTACAAAAATTAGATGTAAGTTAAGAGGAACTTTAATAAAAAGAAGATGGATAGAAATAGGCAAATTTGAGGCATTTGCAAGCCTGTTTATAACAAGTGGTTATAACTAAAAAAAATTGAATAGAAGAGTAACAATTATAATGTAGGTTATAATGAAGTAGAAACGTAGGTTATAATGAAGTAGAAGAAGTAGTAAAGGCTTATTTTAATACTTATAATTAAGTTAATAAGAAAATATAGCGGATATAACAGAAAATGCTTATTTTAAGACTTAGATTAAGTTAATAAGAAAATAGAGCAGAAATAACAGAAGAGGCTTATTTTAAGAACTTACATTAAATTAATAAGCAAGAATAGAAATAAGACCCGTACCAATAGCATTCCCTTTCATACTAGGACTGGTGGTCTCACAATAGATTAGGTGAGGCTGGCCATGACCCTTTCAGACTAGGACTGATGGTCTCGCAATAGTTAGGTAAGGCTAGGGCACTGGGTAACTAAGTGGCCAATAGATAGAAGCTCAAATTGGGGGATTTGGGCAAAGGGCGCAACTAGATTTTATTTGTTTGGACCCATACTAGTTGCATCCCTTTTAGACTAGGACTGATGGTCTCACAAAATACTTAAGTAAGGCTGGGCTAGACCCTTTCAGACTAGGATTGATGGTCTCACAACAGATTAGGTGAGGTTGGGCATGCTTATGCTAACTAGGGTAAGTAAGAGGTCACAAGAGAGAGCGACATTTAGCATGTATCGACGATGACCGAGCGTGCGGCATTGATTAGGATATATAAGTCGCTAGTGCATTCCATGTGCTTAAAAGGCATCTTTTGCTGTGGGACTAACATGATTGAACTAGCTCAGAGTGGCACAACAGAGATAGAAGGCCAATCAACGGAAATAATTAGGATTTCAGCCTAATTAAAATAGGATTATTTTTTCGCCTAATGAAAGTAGTAATAAAGCGGTAATCTAAGACAAGTGCAAACAATCACAATTAAAGCAAACAGAATCAGTTAAATAGTATTTTATTCCAGCATTATCTTTTCTTTTTTTTTCCTTTATACTAGAACTGCTGTTACGTCTATTATCTTTACCATACTTAGAAATGCTAGTAATTACTTTCACTCACTAGACTTATAGTGTGACCCACTCCTTTATTTCCCTTTTTCCCTCCATAGGGCAGTAGAGGCAAGGACAGTTGATTTGGGTTTCTTGATGACCCATTTGCAGGGCTTTCTCATTCCTCATGTATTCTTCTGACTTTCACTCTTTGTTTCATTTGACTTGGGATGTACTGGTACTTTATGAGAGGGGTGATTTTTATAATGTACTCTGATGATGTGACCGAGATTATATTTTTCATAGACATGTGTATTTGGTATTTGAGACATGCTCTATTTTATGACATTATTTTATGAATTTTAGTTTTGAATATCAAGTTATCGTTTAAATGATTCTGATGTTATTATTTATTTGTCTTGTGAATCTTGGTCTTTGTAAAATTTTATCTATACCTACAATGCAATACATCCTTTATGGTTCCCTTTTTGGTTATCCTAAGTGGTGTGGGGGTGTTTCAAGCTATGCCATGTTAATGTGCAAATTAAAATGAGATAGCCTGAGATAATGTGTTAGGGAATGAGTAAGGGAAATATAGGACATAGGAAGGGCTTATACCCTAAACCCTTAGGAAATAGAACCCATGTTCATTTTCATTTTACCAAACTAAGACAACTAAGGCCAACCACCATTATTATTCTCAAGAGAAGATAAGATAGGATTCAAGAAAAGGAAGATAATCAACATCAAATCGCACATCTTATAATCTCAATGCTAAGGTGAATAATTACTAAGTCTCACTTCCATATGGTTTTCGATTTTTAGATTAGATCCGAAATGTTTTTGCAAGTGCATGCCATGTTTTGACGACTAAAGTTATATATATGTTTGTTGATTAATTATACATGTTCAGGTTAGTTTTTATGATATGTTTGACATGAAAAAACTATTAAATGACATCCAAATGCCTTAAAATTTTAAATGTAGGTCAGAAATGATATTTTAAGGATGGGTTCCAATTGTCATTATTTCTGAAATTATGTGAATTTTATGTTAGTTTTCTAGTGATGAAAAGTATTTATAGGGTTATAAATTATTTACGACTAAAAAAAGATTATTTAGGTTTTACATTTTTATATGTTGAAAAACATATTAAAATTGATTTTATGGGATTATTCTAAATTTTTCCATAGTGTTTTGAAGAATATATAAAATTATTTGAGGTATGAGACTTAAATGTTTTATATTTAATTAAGGAGAAGGGGCATTTTTATAAGATAAAAAGATTATTTAATTTTGAAAATAATGGCTGCACTTTTTTGAAAAGTATTTGTTAATCAATAAGATTTTGACAACCAAAGGCAGGCTAGTTGAAAAGTTGTCATTTTTAAGTTAAAAATAAAGAAATCATACTTTTATCATGTTTCAGCCTTTTACGGCATCATAGCTTCAGAGCCAGACCTTCCAACAAGGTTCAGAGGTTCATTGCTTTCGACTAGGTCAAACCAATGCATATGGTATCAAGTTGCATGGTATGTAATGAATTGGACAAGGTTGAAGGGTGTAACAACTTGCAAATTATCAAGAAATTAAATTATTAATTTAATTAAATTTTGTTATTTAACACTGGAAGAAATAAGAATTTGTAATTTAATAATGAGATAATAACCAGACTGAAAGTTGATAATGTTAATTTATGTTAATTACTACAAAATTCGAATTAAATTCCAATCAATTGAAGTAATATAAAATGTTATGCTTGGTTATCAATTGAATGTTCGAAAACAAATGGGAAAATTTAATTAACTAATGAAATAACATATTGTTAAAGATGATTGAATGAAAATTTGTGTTATGTAAACAATTGTAATAATTGTTTGGCAATAATAACTTATAAGTGTGATTGAAAGTAATGGTTACAAATATTTTATGTTACCGATTTATTTTGCCTGTTAATTTAAATTTGGTAAAATAGCAATAAATCTAAATTAAATATTTTGTTAATGTAAATTTAGTTAGTAATGGGAAATAACATTAACTTCATTCATAACATGACAATTGGTTGAATAAAAGAAATGGAAATCAAGATTTATTAATTCATTGGAATTGAAATTATAATAATTGGATTAATTACAATTAAATGAATTAAACAATTAAATATTACATAAATGGAAATTAAGATGAAATGGGGAAATATTACTATACCAAGTTGTAAACCAATGTTAGCTTAACCTTACTGGGATAAAAGACTTGAATAACAAGGTTTAAAAATTAATAAATGGCTTTTGGAAATTTTAATTTATAATTTTCTTAATTTAAGTAATTAAGGTTAACACTGAAATTTATGGATTTATCAACTTCAATTTGACATCTAAATTTGTTTAAATTATTGAAATTGTTCTAGGAATAAAAAATGATAAGATTTATTAATTATGGAATTGGAATTTGAAAATTTTGATTTAATTTATTTTAATTAATTAATTAACTGAAACATAGACATTTTGGCCACTGACTCAGATTTCGAAAAAACCAGTTTGATCAAATCTGTAACAGTGAATTATTGTAGGATTTCAAGTTTCGTAACGATCGGACTTGTCGCTTGATCGTACGGGCTCGAAGCACATAGAAATCAAACTAATTGAAATCGACTGAAATCAATTTAAAATAACCCGATTTTACCATAACTTCTTCATACGATGGAATTTGGAATTGAAAACCATTCCATTTTTTTTAAAATATTTTAAAACATCTATTTTGATATATGGGTTGACCCAATTTCGTTTCCGAGTTGAAGCGGGCTTTTTTGGGCCATTTAATCGTTCAATGTGAAAATCAATCTTGTCCATCTATTTTATTTTTAGCTTTGTCTATAAATACCCTGTTATAAACCCTAATTGTTTCTCATTATCATTTGTCTGTGCATATAATTTCTTTTTACGTGGCAGAAAAACCCTAATTCTAATTGCAATTTCAAAATAAAATTCAATCCAAAAATTTAACCTCCTCAAAAAAATTCAAAAAATACATATATCGAAGATCTCATCAATACGAATCGGCGTCTTGTGACTGTTGTCTGAAATAGTGCTCACGGCATCCTGAAATAGTGGTCAAGGCCACGAAATTTCGAAACCCTAAGCAATATTGGGGCTTTTCGATTTAGGCTTCGATTGGGGAAATTGAGGGATGGGTATTAGAGAACTCGTCTAGGGAATTCGATAGGTAGTGGTCTCGTGGCCTAGCACGGCATATGGCTCTATAATTTCACAAGTTAGGGTTTGAAAACCTAGTACTATGGCGGTGGCGGGTTGCACCGGAGAAGGCCGAAGTTCGGCAGCGTGAAGGGGGAGGCTAGGATTTCAAGTTGGTGCCATCGCAGTTGGCGCATGTGGGCGCTCATTCTCGGTGGTCAAAGAGGTCGTCCAACAGCTGAGATGGGTTCGGTGTTGTAGGGTTTCGTACGTGATGATAGGTGAAGGGCGACATGGCAAATTTTCGTGCGGTAATGTTTTATTTTTATTTTATTATTCAATTTCAGTTACAAACGTTCTAACACTCATAACTTTTACATATGAGGTCTGTTTCACGCGTGGTTTTCTCCGCTAGCTTCATTTTGGAATTCTAGATATTTTGGCTCTGGTTTGGATGGATTCTGAGACCTTTTGAATTTTGGGTTTAAATTGGATTTGAATTCAATTTAAATTCAAAAGGTGAGTGTTTTAACCCACTTACAACTTCTAAATTTTCTTATGTGTGCTAAATTAATGTCTGATGTGATTAGAAATTTATTTATGACTGTTTGACATATTGTTAATCATCATCTCAGTTAAGTTGAATTTACTGGATTAAATTGTTATTTAATTTATTATTACATATAACTGTCAGTTAAATTGTCATTTAATTTATTATTGAATATAAACTGCCAATAATTACCAGCTATTTATTATCTGTTCTATATGGATGTTATTGATTAAATTGGATGGTGATTGTGATAAATGTTTGATGATTGATATTGGATAAATGGATGTTGTTTTTATATTGTTATAAACTGCAAATTGTTATGGATTTTTATTTCATTCGGGATTGCGATTTGAAATGATATGTAACCATATTTATATTTTAAATTACGGATTGATATGCTAAACATCCGTATCACTTGACCATAGGATAGAAAATTATATACAGAAACCGCGGTCTATATATAAAAATATTTTGAAATGATTTCTATAGTTTTGTAAAGAAATATATGGGTTATATAATTATTGATTTTAGATGTTATATAAATGATATTTTAATTTTTATTTTTAGCTAAATATAATTTTTTTTGAAACATAAAATAAGTTAAATAATAAAGTTTGATTGTTTTTATATAATACGATTAAGTATCTGTTTAAATTATATTGTATATAGAGTTTATAATGACTTAAATAAATATGAGGTTGGAAGATAAATATAAAATTGATTTGAATTAAATTATTTAAGAATTATAATCGAATAAATTTGATTTGAAATTTAAATAAAATTGAGGTTTTAAAGGGTATGATTTTTATAACTTGATTTTGATTTAGAGTGATTTAAATGAATATCAAGTTGATTTAAATGAATATATTAAGTTGAATAAATTGAAAGAATATCCTGTTATTTGAAGTTTAAAGGTCTTACTTAAATGATATTGGATTAATTAAGTAAACATTTCAAATCTAAATAATAGTAATTGAATTTGATATATATGGAATTATCAAAGAATTAGTTTGAAATGGTGGAATATTTAAAGCTTTGAAATATATGGAAATTGAAATGGTTTATTTGGGGGTTCAAATCTGTATTTGGAATTGATTTGTGAAATTAAAGAAGCTATTTTATTATATAATGCAATTTAATATTTAAGCCATTTAAGTGGTGTAGTTAGGTTTCAAAGCTATGAAGTTCAAAGTATTATGTTTGAAAGGTTATATTTCAAACATTTGGTTTCGAAATATTTTAACTTTGAAAGCGTTATGGTTTTAGAAAAAGATATATTTGAAATAAAAATGATATCATATTGATTTGGCTTTTAAAAGGGATATGATATCGTATCGATATGGTTTTGAAATGAATATTTTATTTTGGTTTTGAAATATAAATTATTTTGAAATGACCGCGGTGTTACAATAACGTTTGGTTGTTAAAAAGAACGAGATCGGAAGTTGTCATACTCTCTGCCAACTTCGAAAACCACTTTAACAATCATGTACGCGGTGGAGATTCCAGAATGAAGTAGGATGGCATCGGCGTTTCCTTTGAGGTGTATACGTGGACCCGACTCCCGTGAGTTGGCATAAGATGGCTAAAACAAGAGCGATCCGAGCCAGTGAAGTAGGTCCTCTTATTGGACACAATCCTTCAATATTATATTCTGAATTTGAGATTGATTTGGAGGTCACTTTTGATTTTTGATTTTGGGGTTGTGGCTCGATGTGGGCGGTAGCTGCGCGCTATGCGTCACCACCAGTTCGGATAGTAATTGGTATATCTACCATGACATTGCCTTGTGTGCCGTGTCACCTATCCTAGCGAGCCTTGTACGAGTTTGGTTTTCGTCCATAGCCCGTGTGGTATCCTCTGGTGGCTTCTCGATCAGGAGGGACCATGATACTAGATGGGCTACTGGGACTATTACGGGTTAAGGTGGAAAATATAAACCCTTACGCTATTTAAAAGTAAGTTTATTTTACTATAGACACTATTATAATAGCGAAATATTACTACATAGTAAATAGTTTAACGAATCCTTAGGAGATGTGAATCCCGAGCATATCTTAAGTTACCGCACTCACGTTAGACGCTGGATAGGAGATGTCAAATCCCGTAAACATATCTAACGACCTTCACTCATATGTTACCGTTGATTTAACTGACATAAGATCTTTTAGTTCTGACTCGATTGTTTTGTCTTTTCAATTCGCTCGGGTCAGTCTGAGCATTTCAGGATTTGAAGACTTTATCTCTGGAGGACGAAGACGAAGGTTTGTATTACTATTATTTATTGTACTATTCCACTGCATTCATATTGTTCCACTGCATTATTTATTATTCTCCGGTATGTGTAACTGTGATATGTGTTGTACAAGCATAATCAAATGTTTTGTAAACAGCTTCATGAACCGTTATTTGATTATTATATTTTGTCATTCCACTGTGAGATTCTGTTTTTGTTTTATTTCTTTTTCTGATTTTCTTATTCACCCCAATAACAATTCGCCCTTTTGTAAGGTTCGAGTCCGACGTGTGTGGTTTGTCGTCGATTTAAAACGTACAAAAAGGCAGGATGTTACATCCGGTATCATAGCTTTGGTTTAGCGATAAATCTTAGCTTTGTGGGGTTTAACTCTTTACCAATAGGATAGTAATACCCTATGATGATTCGCTGAATGTATATATATGAGAGATCGTATTTGTTAGTGTTATAAAAAGGTTTTAATATTGTGTTAATCTGTTCCGTTTTGTATTTATAAATTCTGGTTGGTGCATAGGAAGCTATGGCGTCAATAGGGATTTCTAAACACTTAATAGGATAGACCGACACAATATTGTTTTGAATATAGGTGAATGAAATTATTTTGCCTATTATATTATCTATATATAAATTAATTTTTTTATAAAAGCTATGTTTGGTTGTAATATATTGGTTTTGTTAGCGAAATTTATAAATATTGATTGGAAATAAAATTTGACGAAAATAAAATAAATGAAAATTGGAAATTTTAGAAATTAAGCTCCGGGGTTTTGAAAATTTCTTTCGAATGATTTTGGGTTTTAATAATAATGTTGTAAGAAGTATTTTATGATATAAATATTTCAATATAATTTGAAAGAATTGTTTCAAAGAAACTTTGAAAAGAAATAAGTTCTGTACTCCCTTCTCTGTTACTGGAAAATAATTTCGGTAATGTGTGCACGCATCATCGACATTCATTTTCGAGTTTCGAAGTGGGAAGGCCACTATAGTAAGTTTACTACGGATTTATTTTGATAAACAAGTATAAATTTCAAACTATTTTAAATATAATTGAATATATAAATTGTAAGTGTACACATCTATCTATTATTTTTAAAATGACTTGAAATTTAACCCAATATTTAGTTCTTAAATTTCCGTTAATTAATATTTTTAATTAGTAAAGTGAAATGTAAATTTTCCAATAATTGAAACCTCTAAATGAAATAAGAGATTTAATGCAAAGTTATAAATGGGATTAAGGGAAATTTGGAATTTTAACCTATGAAACAAAGGCTATTGTATTGAACATTAAGTTAATTAAAAGAAATAAAATAAACTTATGTAACTTTTAATTACATCCTTAAAAGCATATATATAACTTACCAATATTAGAAGTTCTAATGCTTATAAGAAATGTAATAGGATATTATACTAGTAAACTTGAAGTAATGAAAGTATTCAATGAAATTCTTTAATAAATAAGAATTTGATGTTGTGGTTGTTATAAACTTAATTTATGATTGAAATGCTACTAATTGAATGTAATAGAAATGTATGTATTATAAAAAAATGATAATAAACTTAAGTAAATGTTGAAGTTATTTATAATAAAAATAAGTAGAAAGATGAATATCATAAGTAAAAGATTTTTGAACTTAGGAAATGTTGAATATTATTGATAAATGAAATTTTGCAAGAGATAAATGTAAATTAAAAAGATAAATCATTATATGAAAGAAAAGAAATCAAACAACAAATATTATGAAATGAAATTGATAATAATGAAATTGATGTATTGCTTGAAATTGTTGTTTGTTTGGTTTATGGTTGTTTGGGCAAGGATGCATTAAAATTTCTTAGATGTATGAATAATCTATGGAGTTATCTAAGACTACTGAGTAAGTTGAATACTTCATAGTTATTTGTCATTCTATGTGATTTAAAATGTCTTAACTCGAACACCAATTGTTTGTCTTGCTTGGATGGTTGAATTGTATTTGATGATGTGGTGTTGGTTGCAATTGATTGTTATTATATTGATTTTATGTGATGGTAGTATGCTTTGTTGTAAGTGATAGTTGTTTATATTGATTTATTTGCTATTGATTAAAACAACTTTAAATATTTCGTTTATATAATTATTCACTCTTTTGGATTATGTAAGTGAAATTAAAGTTTACGGAAGCAATTGCTACTGCTTTTGGTTTCATAAACTAAGCGTAAATTGCCCGACAAATAGGTACATTTTCGGATTACGGTTTATAGTGTTATTATATTGTTTTTCCCGTGTTGGGATATATTATATTGAAAAATATATATTGTATACTGTTATATTTGATATTATATTTTCTCCCGAGCCTCTCCGTACAAAGGAGACACTGCTGAAATTTTCTGTAAATTTTGGACTTAGAGAATTTTTGAAAGTGTTTTCCAAACTTTATTAATTTGTGTATAAAAAGATTTATTGGTTATAAATTGGTATATTTTATTTAAATTAATTAATTTTGTAAACTTATTTGTTTATAAAGTTAATATTTTTGAATAATATGCATTGTTCACACAAAGCATTCCTTACCCTTCTTTTTCCTTTTCGGGGACAAAAAGTTTTGAGTGGGAAAGAGTGTAACAAACCGTAAATTTTCTATAATTTAAATTATTAATTTAATTAAATTTTGTTATTTAATACTGGAAGAAATAAAAATTTGTAATTTAATAATGAAATAATAACTAGACTGAAGGTTGATAATGTTAATTTATGTTAATTACTAAAAATTCAAATGAAATTCCAATCAATTGAAGTAATATAAAATGTTATGCTTGGTTATCAAAACAAATGGGAATATTTAATTAACTAATGAAATAATATATCGTTAATGGTGATTGAATGAAAATTTGCGCTATGTAAACAATTTTTATAATTGTTTGGGGATAAAAACTTATAAGTGTGATTGAAAGTAATGGTAACAAATATTTTATGTTACCTATTTATTTAGCCTGTTAATTTAGATTTGGTAAAAAATTGCAATAAATCTGAAATAAATATTTTGTTAATGTAAATTCAGTTAGTAATGGGAAATAACATTAACTATATTCATAATATGACAATTGGTTGAATAAAAGAAATAGAAATCAAGATTTATGTAACGATCCCAGTTTAAAGACGAATTGGAATTTGTAATTAAATTAAATTTTTGGGTTAAATTGTGGATTTGTTTGAATTTTTCAAATTTAATAAGTGATATATACTTATTTGTTTTAGAATTTGGATTTGAAACTCAAAATAAATGTTTTCAATTGAATTGGATTATAAATAAAACTTTGATTTGGTAATTCAAAATGAATTGGACTTAAAGATCATAATTTGGAAAAGAATAATATGTATGATTTTTTATTAAATGTATAAATTGTGTTTTAATCCATTTTCTTTATGAAGTTATAAAAAGGTATAAAATAAAATTTATCATATGAATATTAAATATAAGTGTAAAATATAAGTACAAAATACATGTTATAAATGTAATGTTTGAAAATCAAACTATAAATAGAAATAAAACTAAGAATTTATGTTCGTAATAAAATTATATGGTCACATGGCAACATAAAATAAACTATAAAAAAATAAAAAAAAATAACAAATGAAATAAACATAGAATTGTACTGAATTAGGCAAGCAAGAAATAAATAAAACAAAGTAGTACAAATCAAATGGATTTGCTGTAAACAAAATGGGGACAAAGCATTAAATACAATCTCTTCTCAGCACATATATGGTCATTCCAAATGTTAGAAAATCATTTCAGTTTATAAAAATCTATAGTCAAAGCAAATAAAGTTTAAATATGTACACTTGCAAAATGAAGAAACAAAAAAAAATGCGAAGGGTTGCAAAAGAAGATAAGTGTAGACTTGAGAAAACAAAACAAGAAAAGACAAATGGCAATTAATGCAAGATATCTTAGCACACCATATGTATCATCTCAGCCGAAATAAAAAACTTCATTTTAGTAAACAAAGATAAATATTCTTTAGTTAAAATAAAGAAAAAATTCTATTCAAAACAAATGAGACCTAACCAGATAACACCTACATATACAAACTGTCTTCTTTATATATATACACATACACACATATCCATATCAGTTCCAGTTCGTTCGTAACTTAGTATTCCAGGAAAAAAGAAAAAAAAAGTAAACACCATTGTTGTTTTTCAAACTTAAATGTAATTAAACAGCAAAGCGAATTTAAAAAGATCAATACTACAGTTTCAGAACACATAATTGTCTCTGTTCAAACTTTTTCTAGGTGAGTAGACAACTGTTTTTAAATATAATTTTGTATGTTTGATTTATGAATTACTTATGTTTGCTGTATATTGTAAACAAGAAGCTCTGGGTATTTCTGTTGTACTGTAAATTTTTAAATGGTTTACTCTCCTTCATTTCCAGTTTCAGAGCAAAGCAGATTTGAAAGGAAAAAACTAATAAATTTCATACAAACATCTTTAACTTAGGATTTTTAAACAAAATAAGTTTGTTTAAACTTCAACCATGGTCCATAAATTTTTAGCTTGAAAATGAAAGAACTTGACACTGCGAACTCAGCTTTACAGTTAAACAAGAAATCATATGATTTATTCGAGTAGTTTAAATTATGGACTTGATTATATAACTTGAATAAACAGCTAAAGATAGGATTTCTAAAATTAATACGATGATTTTTCGTTAAATATTCCAAGTGCAGTTCATATTTGAACAAAATTTGCATTTTGGTCAATTTTTGATCATCGAACCAATTTCGAACGATGAGATCGTGCTTGAAGCAAGCTTGGAAATCAATAGTAATGGAAAATTATTGAATAATTTTTCCATTGTACAAATTGATGAGACGAGGCGTAATTAGGGTTCGTGATCGAATTTTGATGTGTCTGGAAACGAAGTGATTTCATCACCTTGGTTTGATCGAGTTGTACGAAATTGAGGGGAATGGAAGAGCAAGGGATTGATGTGGTGAGGCCGAAGTCGTGGTGATTCCGATGGTGGGAGCGACCGAGGCGAAGCATCTTTGAGGGGGTGTTCGAGTTACACGTTTCGCAACGATATGCTTAATTTCGATTTGGACAATTTAGAGTCGAATCGAGTTTCGATTTCCTATATTGGGGTGATTTACGGCTTGCCTGAGGTGATGGAGTTCACCGGAGCTACGGCACAGCACCGTGCACGTGCACGGCAGCGAATGGTATCAGAAAAACTATGAGTGGTGATTGACACGAGTGATACTCGAGAAAGGTGGGGAATGCTTCGGGTTCGTACTCGAGTACGCGGGCTTGGTTACCTGATACTTTCGTTTAAAACTTAAATTAACTCAACTGGAAAAAAAAGAGTAGAAGAAGAAGAAGCATACGAGAAGAAAGGGAGGGGGACTCGGGAAAAGTTAGTGGAAAACTCGAGCAACACTCGAGTAAAACCTGGGTAAATCTCGGGTTCTGTTTCGAAAGGATTTAGCCTAATCAAATTTAAAGTAAATGTTGTAAACAAAAATTTATTACTAATGAAGTAATTAATAATTGACAAATTAAGTTAAGAAACTATTCTAAGTTTTAAATCATTTAAGTAAATACTTAACGTTGTTTTAATCTTAATTTATATTTAATTGAATGGTTAACTTAAAGATAAAGGATAAAGTTGATCAACACTAAGGCTTTTTATAATTGTAATAAATTGATTTTCAAAGTCTAAGAAAGATTTTTTAATGTTAATTAAGATAAATAATTACTATAAATTAATTGTTTGGTTTTCTCATGTCTACACTTATCTTCTTTTGCAAGCGTACATATTTAAACTTTATTTGCTTTGACTATAGATTTTTATAAACTGAAATGATTTTCTTACATTTGGAATGACCATATTTGTGCTAAGAAGAGATTGTATTTAATGCTTTGTCCCCATTTTGTTTACAGCAAATCCATTTGATTTGTACTTCTTTGTTTTATTTATTTCTTGCTTGCCTAATTCACATACAATTCTATATTTATTTCATTAATTATTTTTTTCATAGTTTATTTTATGTTTCCATATGACCATATAATTTTATTATGAACATAAATTCTTAGTTTTATTTCTATTTATAGTTTGATTTTCAAACATTACATTATTAACATATATTTCATACTTATATTTTACACTTATATTTAATATTGATAGGATAAATTTTATTTTATACTTTTTTATAACTTCATAAAGAAAATGGATTAAAACACAATTTATAAATTTAATAAAAAATCAAACATATTATTCTTTGCCAAAGTATAATTTTAAATCCAATTCATTATGAATTTCCAGATCAAAATTTTATTTATAGTCCAATTAAATTGAAAACATTTATTTTGAGTTTCAAATCGAAATTCTAAAACAAATAAGTATATATCACTTATTAAATTTTAAAAATTCAAACAAATCCACAATTTAACCCAAAAAATTAATTTAATTACAAATTTAAATTCGTCTTTAAACCGAGACCGTTACAATTTATTAATTCATTGGAATTTAAATTATAATAATTGGATTAACTACAATTAAATTAATTAAAAATTAAATATTACATAAATGGAAATTAAGATGAAATGGGGAAATATTACTGTACTAAGATGTAGACCAATGTTAGTTTATCCTTACTGGGATAAAAGACTTGAATAACAAGGTTTAAAAATCAACAAATGGATTTTGGAAAATTTAATTTGTAATTTTTTGTATTTAAGTAATTAAGGTTAACACTGAAATTGATGGATTTATCAACTTTATTTTGAAATCTAAATTTGTTTAAATTATTGAAATTGTTCTAGAAATCAAAAATGATAAGATTTATTAATTATGGAATTTGAATTTGAAAATTTTGATTTAATTGATTTAATATTTATTTAATTAATTAACTGAAAATTACCATTTTGGCCACTGATTCGGATTTCGACGAAACTAGTTTCATCGGATCCGTAATAGTGAATTATTGTAAGATTTCAAGTTTCCTAACGATCGGACTTGTCGTTTGATCGTATGGGCTTGAAATGCTTGGAAATCAAACTAATTGAAATCGATTGCAATCAATTTGAAATAACCCGATTTTAGCATAACTTCGTCATATGATGGAATTTGGACTTGAAACCCATTCCACTGCATTTAAAATACTTTAAAAAATCTATTTTGATATATGGGTTAACCCAATTTCGTTCCGAAGTCGAAACGGTCTTTTTTGGGCCATTTTATCGTTTAACGTAAAAATCAATCTTGTCCATCTATTTTATTTTTAGCTTTATCTATAAATACCCTATTATAAACCCTAATTGTTTCTCATTTTTATTTGTCTATACGTACAATTTCTTTTCACATGGCAGACAAATCTTAATTCTAATTGCAATTTATAAATCTAATTCAATTCCAAAAATTTAACCTCGTCGAAGAAATTAAAATAATTATATATCGAAGATCTCATCAATACGGATCAGCATCTTGTGTCTATTTTATGAAATAGTGCTCGAGGCATCTAGAAATAGTGGTCAAAGCCATGAAATTTCGAAACCCTAAGCAATATTGGGGCCTTTCGATTTAGGCTTTGATCGGCGAAATTGAGAGATGGATATCGGAAACTCGTCAGGGGAAGTCGATAGGTAGTGGTCTTGTGGCCTAGCATGGCCTATGGCTCTCGAATTTCACGAGTTAGGTTTTGAAAACCCTAGTACTACGGCGGCGGCCAGTTGCACCGGAGAAGGACAGGATTCGGCAACGTGAAGGGGGTGGCTAGGCGAGGATTTCGGGTTGGTGCCATGGCCAGTTGGTGCACGTAGGCGCGTGTTCTCAGTGGTCAAAGAGGCCGATCAATGGCAGAGATGGGTTCTGTGTTGTTGGGTTTCGTACGTGATGATAAGTGAAGGGCGACGTGGCAAACTTTTGTGTGGTACTATTTTGTTTTTATTTTATTATTCAATTTCGATTACAAACGTTCTAACACTCATAATTTTACATACGAGGTCTGTTTCACACGCAGTTTTCTCCACTAGGTTTGTATTAGAATTTCGAACATTTTGGCTTTGGTTTGGACGGATTCTGAGACCGTTTGAATTTTAGGTTTAAATTGGATTTGAATCCAATTTAAATTCAAAGGTGAGTGTTCTAACCTACTCACAACTTTTAAAGTTTCTTATGTGTGTTAAATTAATGTCCAATGTGATTAGAAATTTATCTATGACTGCTTGGCATATTTTTAATCATCATCTCAGTTAAATTGAATTTATTGAATTAAATTGTTATTTAATTTATTATTGAATATAAACTGCCAATAAATACCTGTTCTTTATTATCTATTCTATATGGATGTTATTGATTGAATTGGATGATGATTGTGATGAATGTTTGATGATTGATATTGGATGAATGAATGTTGTATTTTATATTGTTATGAACTACAAGTTGTTATGGATTTTTATTTCATTCGGGATTGCGGTTCGAAAAGATATATAACCGTATTTATATTTTAAATTATGGATTGAAATGATAAACATCTATATCACTTGACCATAGGATAGAAAATTATATGCAGACACCGTGGTCCATGTATAAAAATATTTCGAAATGATTTCTATGGTTTTGTAAAGAAATATATGGGTTATACAATTATTGATTTTAGATGTTATATAAATGATATTTTATTGTTGATATTCAGCTAGTATAAAAAAAATTGAAATATAAAATAAGTTAAATAATAAAGTTTGTTTGTTTTTATATAATATGATTAAGTATCTGTTTAAATTATATTGTATATAGAGTTTACAATGACTTAAATAAATTTGAGGTTGGAAGATAAATATGAAATTTATCTGAATTAAATTATTTAAGAACTATGCTCGAATAAATTTGATTTGAAATTTAAATAAAATTGAGGTTTTAAAGGGTATGATTTTTATAACTTGATTTTGGTTTAGAGTGATTTAAATGAATATCGAGTTGATTTAAATGAACATATTATATTAAATAAATTGAAAGAGTATCCAGTTATTTGAATTTTAAAGGTCTTACTTAAATCATATTGGATTTATTAAGTAAACATTTCAAATCTAAATAATAGTAATTGAATTTGATATATATGGAATAATCAAAGAATTAGTTTTAAACGGTGGAATATCTAAAGCTTTGAATATATATGGAAATTGAAATTGTTTATACAGGGATTCAAATCTGTATTTGGAATTGATTTGTGAAATTAAAGAAGCTATTTTATTATATAAGGTAATTTAATATTTAAGACATTTAGGTGGTGTAGTTATGTTTCAAAGCTATGAAGTTCAAAGTATTATGTTTGAAAGGTTATATCTCAAACATTTGTTTTCAAAATATTATAACTTTGAAAGTGTTACGGTTTTAGAAAAAGATATATTTGAAATAAAGATGATATCATATTGATTTGATTTTAAAGGGGAAATGATATCGTATTTATATGGTTTTGAAATGAATATTTTATTCTAGTTTTCAAATATAAATTATTTCGAAATGATCGCGGTATTACAGTAACGTTTAGTTGTTAAAGAGACCGGGATCGAAAGTTGTCATACTCTCTGCCAACTTCGAAAACCATTTTAACAACCGTGTACGCGGTGGAGATTCCAGAATAAAGTAGGATGGTGGTGGCGTTTCTTTTGAGGTATATACGTGGACCCGACTCCCGTGAGTTGGCATAAGGTGGCTAAAACAGGCGCGATTCCCGGCCAGTGAGGTAGCTCCTCTTATCAGACACACTCCTTCAATATTATATTCTGATTTTGAGATTGATTTGGAGGATACTTTTGATTTTTTATTTTGGGGTTGTGGCTCGTGCTGGGCGGTAGCTGCGCGCTATGCATCACCACCAGTCAGGATAGTAATTGGTATATCTACCCTGGCATTGCCTTGTGTGCCATGTCTCCTACCCTAGCAAGCCTTGTACGAGTTTGGTTTTCTCCCGTGGCTTATGCGGTATCCTCTGGTGGCTTCCCGATCAGGAGGGACCATGATGCTGGATGGACTACTAGGACTATTACATGTTAAGGTGAAAAATGTAAAGCCTTAACGTTATTTAAAATTAAGTTTATTTTACTATAGACATTATTATAATAGCGAAATATTACTACATAGTAAATAGTTTAACGGATCCTTAGGAGATGTGAATCCCGAGCATCTCTTAAGTTACTGCACTCATGCTACACTGGATAGGAGATGTCAAATCCCGTAAACATCTCTGACGCTATTCCACTCATATGCTACCATTTATTTAACTGACATAAGATCTTTTAGTTCTGACTTGAGTGTTTTGTCTTTTCAATTCGCTCGGGTCAGTCCGAGCATTTCAGGATTTGAAAACTTTATCTCTAGAGGACGAAGACGAAGATTTTTATTATTATTATTTATTGTACTATTCCACTGCATTCATACTGTTCCGCTGCATTATTTATTATTCTCTGTTATGTGTAACTCTAATATGTGTTGTATAAGCATAATCAAATGTTTTGTAAACAGCTTCATGAACTGTTATTTGATTATTATATTTTATCATTCCGCTATGAGATTCTATTTTTTTTATTTCTTTCTCTGCTTTTCTTATTCACCCCAATAACAACTCTCCCTTTTTTACGGTTTGAGTCTGACGTGTGTGGTTTATGTGTGGTTTATCGTCGATTTAAAATGTACAAAAAGGCAAGATGTTACAAAGGGTACTTAGTCGAAAGGTTTGTTGGCAAAGGAGGTTGAGGAGTGTTTGTTTTATAAACCAAAGATCGCCTGCTTTTCTTTCGAATAAGAGATTTCGACTTGGTTGCTTTCGACCAGGTCAAACATTAAAATAAAGGTTTTTGAACCTTTCGACACAGTCGAAAGGTTACTACGGCCTTTTGTTTTATTTTTATTTGAACCCACCAATAAATTCGAAAAGTTTACTTGCTTTAAAATTAGTCGCTTCTCCATGCTTTCATAGGAAAGCTTTCGACTTAGGTTATTTATTCTTGTTTTATAAATAAAGTATAACCTAAGCTTTTGAAGTAGAGCCTTCGACAAAGTCGAAAGGTTTGCTTCCAATGAAGTTGAAAGGTTTTGAAAGAAGGTTTTCCACTTGTTATAAATTGAACCTAATAAGTCTTCGAAAGGTTTAGTTCAATGATTTTGAAAGTTTTATATTGAATGGTTTCGAAAGGTTTGTTGATTGAATGGTTTCGAAAGGTTTGTTCATTCAATGGTTTCAAAAGGTTTTGTTGTTTAATGGTTTCAAAAGGTTTAGTTCAATGATTTCGAAAGGTTTGTTTTGAGTGATTTCGAAAGGTTTGTTCATTGAATGGTTTTGAAAGGTTTTTTAATCGAATGGTTTCAAAAGGTTTGTTTATTCACGTTTTCAAAAAGGTTTTGATTCAATGGATCCAAAAGGTTTGGGATGGGAGGTTTTTCCAAGGTTTTTTAAGTTAATGTTTTAAAGTAATTTTAGAGAAGGATGTCCAAAGTTTTATTACATTAGAAAGGATTGTTGTTCAATGATTTCGGAAGGTTTGATGTTGGTTTTGAAAGAGATGATTTCAAAAGTTTAGAAAGAGGATCTTTTAATGTTTAAATGTTTTCATCAACTAAGATTTGAGTAAAGAAGAAATATATAACATGGTGATATGATTTTGATTAAAGCATAAAGATTACGTATTTTTCCTTGTGTCAGTTTGATTTAGGGATTTTAAATCATTTTGAAAGTGTTTTCAAGGAAAATTATGGGAGGGCGTCCTTAAATGAAAATGACCCAGATATCAGAATACCAGATGAGACTAGTATGGGGTTGTGCCCTGTACATTAGCTATTAGCCCCAACTAATTGTTGTCCAAACTTCTACTGTGTATGGCTTGGTCATAGGTAGACTAAAATATATGATCACACACCGAAAGGAATATATGTTTCTATACAGATAAGCTATTGGTGAGCCTGAAAAACCATTAAGATGAGGGAGACCCGGGAGATGATTAAGTTAGGGACAGACCGTCTAGAAAAAAAGTATTTAACAGATAGTTAAGTGCAGATTGTCTAGGAGTGAAGTATTTAGTAGTTAGTTAAGCATACATAGTCTAGAAGAAAAATAGCTAACAGGTGTTAGATTAATTCTGATTATACTGTCTGGTAGGCCCGAGACAGCCAAAGCTTAAAAGTTATTCAAATAAAACTTGTGTGTTTGAACAGATAGTTCATTATTACACGACAGTTATGTATGTTTACATAATGATTGCTTTACAGCATTAACCAGTTTTTCTTATAGGAAAAGGATTTGCAAAGATATGTTTTAAAAGGATGTTAGTGAGGGGAAACCCATTCCGCTAAGCCGCATTGTCTCACATAGCGTATTAAACTGGGATGCACAGTATTATTCATATAGACTTTATGTCTGACTTGAAGTTTACGTTTTCCCCTTAAACTCTCGGGAACCAAAAATTAATTTGAATAGGCTAATGGGTTAAGGTATTTTTCAGGCTTTAGTGTGCTGACAAATAAGCTACCGGAGGCACGCAGGAGGAAAACAATAGTTATCTAGGAGTTGCAGTTCTTGTGTTATGTTTTATTGAATTTACACTGTGTTTGTTTTAGGTCTATTATGACCATATGACTCTGATCATCTAAGGGGGTATGTTCATATACCACTCTTGGCGTAATTTGTAATAACTATATTTTATCTCTTTCTGGGAACGATTTAGGGTTATTATTGTGAATGTGAAACATTTGGCTTTGAAATGTAATGAAATAAATGTTGTTTTGGAATCTGTGTTTTGTTTCATATTAAAGTGCTTCTACTATTGTAGATACCATTAACATAGTTATATTTAGTCGCCGGAAGCTAATACTATGGATTACCACAACATTTGTAGCGCTTAGTTTTTGGCCTCTAGATATGGGATGTTACATTAATGATACCCCTTCTCTTTTTTGCCACCTCCCATCTACACCGCTTCTCCTCGATGTCGCATCCCTCCCAGAAAGTAATGATATCGACTGTAATCAATATAGTAAGGCATCAATGAATGTCGACATAACATACATCGCATCTTATTGATGCGGTAACTTACTAGTGTCAGTCTCCACAGTGATGTCAATTTCTATCAACAACACTTATTATTACCATTGTCTGTTATTTAGGCTGATCATTGCCTATATCGCCACTCAAGAATGTTGATGCTAATCTTCGCCTTCATTTATCAATGCCACACCACACTTTGACAACACTTAGGTGATGCCATCCATCTGTACGTGCGATGTTGATGCCAAATGTAATTAACGTTCATAGGAGTTACCAATGTCGCACCGCTCTAGGATAGTGTCGCTCAACACCAGTGTCGTCCCATTTCATTGTAGCTTCAAACTGATGTTGCCATCTACTAACTAGGAGTGTCAGTTATTATAGAGCGAGCCCTCAACATTAAAAATCACTCGTGCACGATGCCTTCACTATCGAAACAATGTCGAAACTTCACTATGCATCGTGGAATGCTGAAAGTCGTCATTAAACAAGGCCTGGCACCATGCGGCATCATCGATGCCGAAGGACATGAATGTCGAAGTCGAGCTGGAAAGCATGCCGCATTTCCATCACGATAAATACAAAACTAAGGGCTTTCTAAAGGGGGTCGAATCATTCTTGTCTCTCTTCTTACATTATAAACTTTGTAAATCTAAATTGGTTTAAAGATTCATAGCCAATTGTAGTGCTCGAACTATTGGGCTATTGGACTTTGTACCATCGGTATTGAATAAAAGCAAGATATCTTGAATTATGTAACGACCCAATTTTTCGACGCCCGAAAGTCGACATCAATATGTCCACTATATCAAATACCGCACAGTCGAATGCCGGAAAACCGAACCGTTAGGGTTAAAGAAGAAGAAAATAGAAGAAGGAAACAGAAACAATAACAGAATCTCACATTTCGTAGCGAAATAATATATAGTAGATAAATAAATAATCTTTAATACAAAAGCACTATATCAGTTCATACATACATCATCAGAGTTTACAACAACAAACAGCGGAAAAGAATATAACATGTACAAATGATACGCCTCGCCATCCAGCTTGTCTCCAGATCCCAGAGCATACTTTTTTGACTTCGGTCCAGAACAACTGCTAACCTGACTCTATGCTGCCTGTGTGGAGAATTAAGGGCACCCAGAGTTTAGAAAGAGAACAATAAACTCCAGATCAGTCATGGTACTGGTGTGAGATCTTAAAAAGATAGTTATTTTCACAATGAAAGGAAAGGAAATCCTCTATGCTTTTGGAAAATGAAACTACCATAAGGCCTCCTGCCATACATACAATGCAAAGGTAGAATTGGAGGAGATTTCTTCTTATGATAGTCAAATATGCTTGATACGCAAAATATCTTTTTAATATTATCCTTAGTGCATAGTGTGGAAAGCATTTCGAAAGTATAATTTAATCTTAGCTATCATAGACATTTTGTACTATGCCTACTATAGCTACCAATTAAATGGTGGGTCACCACCATAAGTAAAAGGCAGGTTATACAACTAAAACTGTACAGGGCGCATATTGTTTCTTCCGATTTCCAACAAATGGCCAGGCAAAGGAACTTCCTTGGCCACACGGGTACGCCTCTGGGCCCCGAGAACCAGATCGGATCTCTGCCAACACAAGGCCGGGTTACCTCTGTAACTAACTGTCACGAGTATGTCATCCCTCGGTCGTTACCGACCATTATCCGAGGATCCTAAACCATAAAGCAACAACAAAAAAGCAATAAATTGGCAGTAACCGCATAGGTTAAATATCTGGGCTGCATATCATGACACAACCCTTTTCCAGAAGGAAATGGACATACCCTCAGGCGGCGCTACCCCCGAATAACCTTGTTGCATCCTTCCTGTTTCGACCATTTACGGTTTGTAAGGTTCGACGAAGTCTCGTCTATAAAGCTACGCTTTACACAAAAGCCATACTTCGATCAACAAATGACCAGCAGCACTTCGTATGCCACATTACCAAATTGGGAATGTATCATTAGTAACCATCAACTACATAACTTCTGAGCTCGTATGTCTCAGAGAAGGGTGTTAAACTAAGAGAATTAATTTTCCACCACCAATAGAAATGTATTTAATAGAAACCAGCTTTACATCTCAAAGTGTAACGTTAGAGACACATCCATAACAAGTCCATTCCGGGATCGAACGAAAAATAGACACTTCAAAGAAGCCCTTGTACATCTGGATATTCATTAATCATGTCCAGAATACACATCACAATGGGTGATATAATCTCTATACCGGAGCAATTCGGTATAGAGACATTCGACAGGTAATTCTATCGCTTTCGAAAATACCCGGTCTTCAACAATGTCTTCAAATGCAATCCCATTTCACCGTATCATTATTCAGAATGGGTATTATGACGCAAAGTCCTCTCCCCGATAATCCGAATAATGAGTGCTTATTTTAAAAATAAGTGTTACATTCAGATTTCAAATAAATCATAAAATATTTCAACTTTACCTTTTAAACAAAAGATCCATCACAAAGATTCGATGAGATTTTCAAATATCCATTTGGGATCAATTCTCGGTCGCATCGAAATTCAAACACCATTTTAAAGGCCAATATTGATAGTCGGTTCTTTAACTATCAATCAATATTGACAATAATCACCAAATTTCAAATAATTTTCCCCCAATTATTTCTTTTCAAAATATCTTCGCAAGATATATATTCAACACTTTTCGCTCGCCTTGGCTTAGCTTTCCCGGCGTACTTGTTTCAATTCTTCGAGGGACGAACGCTGCCCCAGTATATCAATTGGGACAACAGATTTCAAATAATTTTCCTCACGCGAAATAAATTTCCAAATATTTATTCATTTCCACTGAAAATTTGCCGAGTTCAAATACTTTTAAAAATAATTTAAATTACTTATCCAATCATATTTTCTTGGAAATATTTAAAATAAAACTATTTTAAAACAATTATTTTTAAAACATTAGTTATGAAATTTTATATTCATATCCCATATAAATCTTAAGCCCAAAATAATTTTAAAATAATATTATTGGATAGAGTATAATTATTTAAATAACCATTTTCTAAGTCAAATATCAATTAAAACCTTTAAATAACCACTACTATAATCAATTAAATAAATCTTCACTCTAAAGATTTTCAAAAATACTTAAGAAAATAATTTCTCTAAAATATACTTTCTAAAACCGTCTTAAAAAAATCAATTTATATTTATAAGCTACTTTGAAATCATATTCGGCTTTCCAGGGAAGAATTCTCTTTCCATTTCAAAATGGTCCCTTTAAATCAGTTAATAAATCTTTCTTGATTTATTTCATTTCACATTCCAAATCCGCAAATTTCTTTCCACGCTTTAAAAATAAACCAATATTTATTTATTTTTGAAACAAATTTCCCATTCCTTTATAAATTCCCATTGTGAATTTAAATTTCCAAATATCCATTCATATAGGATTTTCAAATCGATTTCCAAATATTCACTTGCAAACACCAAATCAAATTCCAAATTGATTTCTAATTTATTTCAAACGCCAAATCAATTTTCCAAATTGATTTCTAAATTTATTTCCAACACCAAATCAGATTTTAAAATCGATTTCCCAAAGATTTATTTTTAAACAACAAATCACTTTCCAAATTGATTTCTAAAATTTATTTTCTTTTAAAATAATTTCCTTTATTCATTCCAAACTAATTGAAATCTGAATTTTAAATAAATTCTTCAACTATTAAATAATATCACTTAAAATTCCTTTATAAAAATCTTTTCCCAATTTTTTGGAATTAATCCGATAAGATTTCTAAATTCAATCTTTACCGCTTTAAATTCCTTCTTTTAAATTCACTCAATTCTTTAAAATGAATTTACTTAAAGTTTTATACTTTAATTTCCAAAAATCCAATTTTATATTTCTGGTATCCTACGATACCATAAATATGTTCGGCTAAACCATAGCCTTTAACGATTTCAAACACACATATAATCATACGCAGATTATAAATAAATCAACACACAACACTGAAACAAATTCAAATATTTGAGGAATCCAGTTGGATACCTCCAACCTGTTTTCCTCCGTCCACAGATGTTATCAAAGCAATTTAGTACCAATTCCACTTCGAGGTGGAATATCGCTGTATATGGAATTTATAACATATCAGCCGCTATCATGTGGCGCATAAGGTCTCATCCGCTATATAATTGCAGGAAATCAGTCGCTACAAATATATATATACTACTATATATACTGCCACATCCAAACAGTCAATCAATAACTGAAATTCCAATTTTTAATTCGAGTGAGAAGATCTCACCTTTAATTTGCAATCCATTCCAACTCATTTCCATTCCAGCTTGTTTCTCCATTTTAGACCTTGTATAAGCATTTATACAATTCATTAATATTTGAAATAATCGAATAACCAATTTTCGTTTGGTAATTTCAATTATCCAATGATTTTATTTTAAATTAATACATATAATTTTAAACCAGTTTTCCGTTTTTAAAGAAAATATTTTTAGTGATAAAATAATTAAATAAATTTGTTAAACAAATTAATCACCTAACTATATTATTTCGAAATAAGTAATAGATAAAAATATGAATATATATATATATATATATATATATATATATATATATATATTGTAACGACCCAGAATTTTTAATAATTAAAATTTTAATATTTAATTAATTTTAAATATTAATAAGTGAATTTATAAGTCGAATAAATTTTTATTTGAATTATTGGATTTAATTGGATAATTAAATCGATGATTTAATATGTTAAATTATGGAAATAATTGAAAATTGAGTTAAATATGATTGAAAATGATTTGTAAAATTTTATTTTATCATATGGAAGTTAGAATGATATTTTAGAACTTTTAAAATCGAATTAAAAGTTAATTTGTGAAAATTGAATATTTTAATATTTAATCGACTAGTGAAAATAGTCAATTTTTGAACAGTCTCAGAATTGAACGAAACCAGTTCCATTGGATCCGTAATAGTTAGTTATTACCGGATTTCAATTTTCGTGTCAATCAGAGCTACCATTTGATCGTGGCAGCTCGAAACGCATCGATTTATTTTTAATTTTAATTTGACGAGTTAAAATAGCCATTTTTCAAAAAGTCTCGGATTTCGACGAAACTAGTTTCATCGGATCCGTAATGTGATATTATTGTAAGGTTTCAAATTTCAAGTCGATTGGATTTACCGTTTGTCCGGTGCAAATTAAAACGCCTAGAAAATCGCTTAAATCGGTTTAATTCAAATTGAGCGTTTATAGCCATAACTCGCACATACTTCTGAATTAGCTTCCGAAACCTATTCCATTGTGTCCGGAACGCGGGGTAAACCCTAGAAACGCTGGTTACGGCGCGTAAATCGGAGTTCGGAATTTCCGGGATGAATAGTGTTTTGATAATTTCTATAAATAGCACCACAACCCTCACAAATAAAAAAAAAGAAAATCAAACCCTAATTCAAAGTGCAGCCGGCCCTAACTATTGAATGGCCAGAAATCATTCTCCTTTCCCCCTCAATCTCTCTCAATCCAGCAAGAATTAGCCAAAGTTGTTAACTACAACATTGAAGATCATGAAGAGAGCTTTCAATCCATACGGTTGAGATCGTGTTTGGAGCATCGTAGGACGAGCTATGGAGGGCCGACCGTGCTTACTTGCGCACGTATTTTGAGGAGTTAAGGGGGGGCGAGCTTCATGCTAGGGATGGTGGAGATAGCTCTTGCGAATGGCTTCGCGATGGTGGTAGTTTGATGAAGTATAGTCGAGAGATGGAGGAGCAAATGCTAACCCTAGTTCGTGATGTTATGGGTTCTTGTACGTATTGTGTTACTGGGCGCGTAAGAGGAAGGAGAAAGGGGAGAGGAAAGGCACGGCTATGATGGCTTGGGCTTGGATCCAGTGGCTAAGGATTTGTGTAGGTTTAAAATTGATTAAAGGTTGTAAATTTATATAAGTATAAAAGTCGTGAAACTTTAAAAATTCATAACTTTTTCATACGAGGTCGAAAAAATGCAAACTCAGTTGCGTTGGAATCGTATGGACGAGCACTACGCGATGGAGTTAGTTTGGAGTTATTTGGAGTTAGTGAGAATTTTGGGTAAAATTAAACGCACGTTTAATTTTATTCGAAATAAATCGCTAAAACGGAATTTAAAATCAAGGTGAGAACTTCTCACTCAATCGAATTAGTTTCGATTTTATTTTAAATAGTTAGATTTAAAATATTTGAATGCATGTTTGAATGATGATTGATATCTATTGATTGTTAAAATAGACATTATACGCCGTTAGTAAGCGGATGTTATTTGTTAAAAACATATACCGCGAATATTTCATAAACAGTGAAATTGGTATTATATATAATAGCAATATATATATATTGGCATATGTATATATTGGAGTTATTGATTTCCCGCATTTATTTGTTTAGCGGATGAGACCCTATTGCGCCGTTATTAAGCGGATAATATTTAATAAGAACATATACCGCGATAATTTCGTACTGGAGCGAAATTGGTATTGTGCTAATGTTTATGGATGCAGGAAAACAGGTTGGAGGGATCCAACTGGATTCCTCAACAGTATTTATTTGATTTCAGATATTTTGATATTTGATGGACTATCATATCGATATATGATGTCGTTGTTGTCGTGATTGACTATTTGGTATGTAGCATCATTGGACCAAGTTTGGAACTTTAAAATGATTTTTAAAGTGATTTTTGAAAATATACTGTATGTTTGGAAATTGATTTATTTTAAATAAATAAACGTTATAATTTTTAAAGTTATAAAAATTATGATTTTTGAGAAATATAGTTAAAAACTGATTTTTGAGAATATGATGCTAATGATTTTATAAAATAGTTTAATCGAGACATTTTAGAATTATTGTGAAAAGATTAAATATAGGATTTATAAAAATTTGATTATTTTATAAATCAAAATGATGAAATAATAAAGGAGATTAAAGATGTTTTAAAAGAATAATATAAATTGAATTATATTAAGAGATTTATAAATGGATATTTATAAATTGAAATATTGACATTATAAAACGAGTTTTTATAAGTGTTTGAATGAAGTGAAAATGAATTTCATTAAGGAATGAAAATTATAGAATTATAAACGGTGAAGTTATAAATGAAATTTTATAAGCAGTAGGTTTATAAAATTTATAAAGTTATTAAAGAATATATTTTGGATAAATAATTAAATCTTATAAGTTATAAGATTTAAAATTATGAAGTTTAAAAAGAACGATTTTGTAAAATAATCGTTTTATAAGTATTTAACTTATAATATGAATGTTTAGTTCGTAAATTAAGTTATCAACTGGAATAGGTTAATAAAGGAATTTATAAAAAGGAAGTTTTTATAAATAAATAGAAATGGAATTTATAAACGTTGTTTTATAAATTTGCAAATGATTTATTTTGACAAGAAAATTTGTTGTAACCTATTAATGGAGTTATATTCACGATTTTGACTGTGAATAATCCCTTGAAATAAAATGTATAAAAGAATGAAATTTATTAACGTAGTATATTCACGTTTTTGAATAGTGAATAATTCTTTTAAATAAAATGTATAAAAGGATGAAATGTGTTAACGTAGTATATTCACGTTTTTGAATAGTGAATAAGATGTTAAAGAAATTGTTTTGAATGTGATATTTGAAATAGAATTAAAACGATCGAACAATGTTTTAAAATGTGTTGAGATTCGAAACCATAGATTTCAACATGTATTGTTGAAATAAACGTTTTCGAGAAATAAAAGGAAATGATGGACTATAACACTGTTGTTATAGTAAATGATATCCGAAAGGAAATGTTTCGTAGAGTATTGGGATTTATATATCTATTTTAATTTCGAATCCCTATACTAATGATTTTGGGACGTCGTAACGATGTTTTACGTAACATTCGTTTTGGCCCAAATAAATATGTTTAAGAGAATGATTTCCTTAAAGAATGAAATATATACTTAATTTCGATTTAAGTGTATTGAATATTTTCTAAGTGTTGAAAATAAATAAAATTCGTGAATTACTTATTTAATAAGTATGGAAATGTTTTCCAATATAAAGTGAATACTTTGAGAATTTATCTTTTTGAAGATAAATTGAAAAGGAATATTGAAATGAATAATTAAAATCGAATATTCATAGATATTTTGGATTGTAAATTCTCTATTGAATTTATAAATGAAATTGGAAAATGGGTTTAAAAATAAATGTTGACTTATTTTTGAAGTATTGAAATTATATATCTTGTAAAGATATTTTGAAAAAAATAAATAATTTGGAAAATTATTTGGAATCTGGTGATGTGTGCATATCCAGTGATAGTTCAATAACCGACTATCAATATTTCCCTTTGAATGGGTATTTGATGTGATTTGTTTGAATGTGAATGCTACACTTATTTTTGAATAAGCGCTCACTATTCGGGTTAACCCGGAAAGGACCATGGGGTCGTATAACCCATTCCGAATATGTGATACGTCGTTATAATTGCATTGAAGATCGGTGTTGAAGACCCGGTATTTGCGAGAGCGATAGGATGACCTGTCGATTTACTCTGCACCGAGTAGCTACGGTATAGATTTCTCCATATGTGATGGTGAATCCGATCAGGATTGTGAATATCTGGATTGCAAGGACTTCTTTGTAAGTGCCTTCGGTTTTGTTCGATCCCGGAACAAACTTGTATGGATTGTATGTCTGACGTTACAAGTTGAGATATAAAGCCGATTTCATTCAAATATATTTCTGTTGGTGGCGAAGAATTTATTCTTTTAGCTTAACACCCTTCTCTGAGACGTACGAGCTCAGAGGTTATATAGTTGAAGTTATCAGCGATATATTCCCAATTTGGTAATGTGACATGCTGAGTGTTGCTGAAATGATCATTGTGTTGATTATTGTGATAGGATCGTTTATTTGATCGTCTATCTTGGTGATCATTGTGTTGATCATTTGTTGACCCAAAGCATGGCTTTTGTATAAAGTATGTTTTTGTGGACGTGACTTCGTCGAACCTCACACCCCGGAAATGGTCAAAACAGGAAAGATGCAGCAAGGTTATGAGGGGTAGCACCCTTTAGGGTATGTACATTTCCTTCTGGATAGAGGTGGTATCATGGTATGGAGCCCAGATATTTAACCTATGTGGTTACTACGAATTTATTACTTTGTGGTTGTTGGCTTTCGGGATCCTGTGAGAAAGGTCGTTTACGATCGGGGAATGGCGTGCTCGTGTCAGTAGTTACGCAGTTAGGGGTAACCCGGCCTTGTGTTGGCAGAGTTCCGGTTTGGTTCTCGGGGATGTCTTTCCAGAGGCATTCTCATGTGGCAATGGGAAGTTCCTTGGCCTGACCATTTGTTGGAAATCCAAAGAAACAATACGTGACTTGTACGGTTTTAGTTGTAGAACCTGCCATCTAATATGGTAGCTATTAGTAGGCATAATATAATGGTACCTATGCTGGCTAAGATTTATATTCTACTTTCGAAATGAATTTCTTCTACACTATGCACTAATAATAATATCAAAATTGATTTGGTTTTAATGCGTATCAAGCATCTTTGGCTATCATAAGGAGAAATCTTCTCCAAGTCTGCGTTTGCATTGTGTGTGTGGCAGGAGGTCTTATGGTAGTCTCATTTTTAAAAGCATTGCGAATTGATTAAAAATATTCCTCTATTTTGATTTTAAAGATAAATAAACTGTTTTGAGTTCTCACACCAGTCACATGACTGACTCGGAGTTTATTGTTTTCCTTCCTAAACTCTGGGTGCCCACCAATTTTCACACGGGCAGTCAAGAGTTAGGTTTATCAGGATATTCTGGATATTCAGGAGTTGCTGGAGGCAAGCTGGATGGCATAGCGTATTACTTATATAGTATTTCTTTTTCCGCTGCACTGTTTGTTGTTGTTGTTGTTGTACACTCTGATGATATGATGTAATGAAATGTGATGTAATGTAATAACTGATATAGTTCTTTATTTAAAGATTATTCATTTATTATTATATGTTGTTCCGCTGCGAATTGTGAGATTCTGATGTTGTTCTGTTGTTTTCTGTTCCGTCCTATTTTCTTCTGTTTTTCTTTTTCTTCTCTTCTCTTTTTCTTCTATTTTAAAATTTTCTACCTTCTCTAATTTCTTTCTGTTCTATTTCTCTTTTTTCTTCTATTTTAAAATTTTCTATCTTTTCCCTATTTTCTATTTTCCATTTTCTTTTCCCTATATTTTCTTTTCTCTCTATTTTCTACCTTCTTTTATCTTTTTCTCTCCTTTCTTCTTCTTTTCTTTTTTTTAAAACCCATAACTATTCGGTTTTTCGGCAACGAAAAATCGAAGCGTTACATTTGGTATCAGAGCTTATGGTTAAGCGACAACCATGGTTCTGCTGGGTATAATTCATTAGAGATAGAGTCAGCAGTACTCTAGAATGAATTTGAGAGTAATAATAGCTATGAGAGCGTATTTGTTAGTGAATATGAAATTGTTTTATATTGTGATGATTGGTTTGTTGAGTGGTATATGAACCTTCGTCGGTGCAGCTTCGAAACTGAATCGAAGGGGTTTCTAAACAAATTGAATAGAACAATTCGGCACAGTATTGTTTTAAATTGGGTAAATGAAATAATTTTACTTGATTATATTTTTATATATAAAGAAATAATTTTTCAGAATTATTAAAGTGAAAATAAGTTGATTGTTTAGTTGTTTGAATAATCTAAATAAAAGGATAATTGTATAAATAAAAGAATTATAAGAATGGAATTATAATTAAAGTGATTACAATTATGAAATAAACTTATATATATAAGAAGTGAAACTATATGAATATATCTATGAATATGAGTTATAAATAAAAATGAATTTAAAGTCAAATAAAAATTTACTTTAGAAATGGAAATATAACTTAAGTGTTGTTGAATGGAATTGATATTAGTATCAAAGTAAAATGAATAAAGTTAAGTGATAGATATGAACTAAAGTTATGTAAATGAAATTCAACTTTTGTAATTGAATTGAATTAATGGATTAAATGTTAATCAATTGAATGTGAATTAAGTTGATATGGAATAATGAATGTAAGTGAAATTCATTAAAATCTAATGTTATTAGAAAGTTGAATAATTGAATGAAAATCAATTAATCAAACCAATTGATAAGCAAAGGAATTTGGTTGTAATGAATATACATTGATTGTTAGATGATTGTATATAATTCATTAAGTGTTAATGAAATTGAAAGCTAAAGTAATTGGAAATTCAATTGGAAGTTAAGTGAAACTTAAATAGAATTGAATTTGAATTGGAAGTGAACCAACTTGAATATGAATTAGTGAATATAAACTAATTGAAAATGAATGTTAGTAAAAACATCCAATGTTAATGAATCTAATGTGATTTAAATTGAAAACCATTTCATTAAATATTAATGAGAATATGAATGAATATTTATTGGTTATGAATGCTAGTTGGTTGATGGTTGAACATATTGCTTTTGTTTCAGTTGCTATATGATGTATATTGATACTATTGTCTATATGCATGTTCTCATGTTGTTTGTTGAGTGATTAGTAGGTGCGGATCGCGTTTGCTTCGCATTTGGAGCTCGCTTTCGCGCTATATTAGCCGTATATGCTTGCTAATAAAATATAAGGTACATATCTCGGATTACATACCGTACTTTTACAAATTTTTCCCTGCGGGATGCCTCATTACTTGATGAGATGTATGTTTGTGATATATATGCTGTCATTTTTTTTTTGGATCGAGCCGCGCAAAGGAGACTATGGCGAATTTTTCCGAAAATTTAAGGCGTTAGAAATTTTTTGAGAAAATTGGAAAATTTTGAAAACTTTAACTTTGATTTAGAATTGAAAGTTAAACAATAGTAGTTGTTTTTGAAAAGATAACTAAGTATGATTTGAAACTTAGTAAAGATTTGTAAGAAGTTTAACTATGAATTTTGGAAAAATTAATAGCTTCTGTAATTTTTCTTACTTGTAATTTCGAAGACGAAATTCTTTTAAGGGGGAAAGATTGTAACGATCCAGAATTTTTAATAATTAAAATTTTAATATTTAATTAATTTTAAATATTAATAAGTGAATTTATAAGTCGAATAAATTTTTATTTGAATTATTGGATTTAATTGGATAATTAAATCGATGATTTAATACGTTAAATTATGGAAATAATTGAAAATTGAGTTAAATATGATTGAAAATGATTTGTAAAATTTTATTTTATCATATGGAAGTTAGAATGATATTTTAGAACTTTTAAAATCGAATTAAAAGTTAATTTGTGAAAATTGAATATTTTAATATTTAATCGACTAGTGAAAATAGTCAATTTTTGAAAAGTCTCAGAATTGAACGAAACCAGTTCCATTGGATCCGTAATAGTTAGTTATTACTGGATTTCAATTTTCGTGTCAATCGGAGCTACCGTTTGATCGTGGCAGCTCGAAACGCATCGATTTATTTTTAATTTTAATTTGACGAGTTAAAATAGCCATTTTTCAAAAAGTCTCGGATTTCGACGAAACCAGTTTCATCGGATCCGTAATGTGATATTATTGTAAGGTTTCAAATTTCAAGTCGATTGGATTTACCGTTTGTCCGGTACAAATTAAAACGCCTAGAAAATCGCTTAAATCTGTTTAATTCAAATTGAGCGTTTATAGCCATAACTCGCACATACTTCCGAATTAGCTTCCGAAACCTGTTCCATTGTGTCCGGAACGCGGGGTAAACCCTAGAAACGCTGGTTACGGCGCGTAAATCGGAGTTCGGAATTTCCGGGATGAATAGTGTTTTGATAATTTCTATAAATAGCACCACAACCCTCACAAATAAAAAAAAAGAAAATCAAACCCTAATTCAAAGTGCAGCCGGCCCTAACTATTGAATGGCCAGAAATCATTCTCCTTTCCCCCTCAATCTCTCTCAATCCAGCAAGAATTAGCCAAAGTTGTTAACTACAACATTGAAGATCATGAAGAGAGCTTTCAATCCATACGGTTGAGATAGTGTTTGGAGCATCGTAGGACGAGCTATGGAGGGCCGACCGTGCTTACTTGCACACGTATTTCGAGGAGTTAGGGGGGGCCGAGCTTCATGCTAGGGATGGTGGAGATAGCTCTTGCGAATGGCTTCGCGATGGTGGTAGTTTGATGAAGTATAGTCGAGAGATGGAGGAGCAAATGCTAACCCTAGTTCGTGATGTTATGGGTTCTTGTACGTATTGTGTTACTAGGCGCGTGAGAGGAAGGAGAAAGGGGAGAGGAAAGGCACGGCTATGATGGCTTGGGCTTGGATCCAGTGGCTAAGGATTTGTGTAGGTTTAAAATTGATTAAAGGTTGTAAATTTATATAAGTATAAAAGTCGTGAAACTTTAAAAATTCATAACTTTTTCATACGAGGTCGAAAAAATGCAAACTCAGTTGCGTTGGAATCGTATGGACGAGCACTACGTGATGGAGTTAGTTTGGAGTCGTTTGGAGGTAGTGAGAATTTTGGGTAAAATTAAACGCACGTTTAATTTTATTCGAAATAAATCGCTAAAACGGAATTTAAAATCAAGGTGAGAACTTCTCACTCAATCGAATTAGTTTCGATTTTATTTTAAATAGTTAGATTTAAAATATTTGAATGCATGTTTGAATGATGATTGATATCTATTGATTGTTAAAATAGACATTATACGCCGTTAGTAAGCGGATGTTATTTATTAAAAACATATACCGCGAATATTTCATAAACAGTGAAATTGGTATTATATATAATAGCAATATATATATATTAGCATATGTATATATTGGAGTTATTGATTTCCCGCATTTATTTGTTTAGCGGATGAGACCCTATTGCGCCGTTATTAAGCGGATAATATTTAATAAGAATATATACCGCGATAATTTCGTACTGGAGCGAAATTGGTATTGTGCTAATGTTTGTGGATGCAGGAAAACAGGTTGGAGGGATCCAACTGGATTCCTCAACAGTATTTATTTGATTTCAGATATTTTGATATTTGATGGACTATCATATCGATATATGATGTCGTTGTTGTCGTGATTGACTATTTGGTATGTAGCATCATTGGACCAAGTTTGGAACTTTAAAATGATTTTTAAAGTGATTTTTGAAAATATACTGTATGTTTGGAAATTGATTTATTTTAAATAAATAAACGTTATAATTTTTAAAGTTATAAAAATTATGATTTTTGAGAAATATAGTTAAAAACTGATTTTTGAGAATATGATGCTAATGATTTTATAAAATAGTTTAATCGAGACATTTTAGAATTATTGTGAAAAGTTTAAATATAGGATTTATAAAAATTTGATTATTTTATAAATCAAAATGATGAAATAATAAAGGAGATTAAAGACGTTTTAAAAGAATAATATAAATTGAATTATATTAAGAGATTTATAAATGGATATTTATAAATTGAAATATTGACATTATAAAACGAGTTTTTATAAGTGTTTGAATGAAGTGAAAATGAATTTCATTAAGGAATGAAATTTATAGAATTATAAACGGTGAAGTTATAAATGAAATTTTATAAGCAGTAGGTTTATAAAATTTATAAAGTTATTAAAGAATATATTTTGGATAAATAATTAAATCTTATAAGTTATAAGATTTAAAATTATGAAGTTTAAAAAGAACGATTTTGTAAAATAATCGTTTTATAAGTATTTAACTTATAATATGAATGTTTAGTTCATAAATTAAGTTATCAACTGGAATAGGTTTGTTAACTCCGCCTCGACCATGACTTACCGACCTAACAGTTAGAAGCATGCCGACCTAAGGCTCAACAGGGGGTGCCGACCTAAGGCCTAAGGGTATGCCGACTTAACACTTCAATGAGGCTACTGACTCTACTGACTCTACTGACTCAACATAGATACCGACCTAACAGTCTTGGGAGATTGCCGACTTAACTGGTTGCCGACCTAACTGCCTTAACAGGAATGCCGACCTAACTGCCTTAACAGGAATGCCGACCTAACTGCCTTAACAGGAATGCCGACCTAAGGCCGAAAAGGGATACCGACTTAAGAGAGGTGCCGACCCAATGCTCTAGCATGTATACCAACCTAAGACTTAAGGAACGCCGACCCAAGATAGCTACCGACCTAAGTCGCGGCCGACCTATGACCAATGTTAAGTCGGTCACGACCTAAGCAAAGGAAGGTAAGTTCAATGCAGCTACTTGGCACAGTGGCCTCTTAACTCGTACACGATCCAGGACTTACCAGTTGGACCGTGACTTGCGACTTACCAAGTTAACTCGTCCACGACCTAAAGCCACTAAGTATAAGCCCGATGCCATATTACTAAGAAGGAGTAGTGTTGACTCGGAGGCGACCTAGGACTTGTGCAAGTGAACTCCTGTGAATCCAGAAGGGGGCCAGATGGACCGGCCACGACTCATATTAAGTCGGCTACGACTTAACTTAGATCGGCCACGACTTAGGACTTGGCAAAAATTCCAGACCAGAACTCTCTATAAATAGGCAACCACCTCCAACATTCAAAGGACTTTGGCACATTCTCTTCACACACCGTTACCTTGCTGCATTGAGAACTTCATCAACACTTAGAGCTTCCAAGATTAGAGGAATACCTCAAAGAAATTCACGAAGAAACCACACATCTTCAACATGAATCTAAGAACTTTAATCGACATTGAAGCTTAAGACTTGTTCCAAATCACTTGTAACTTGAAGTGTATTGTACTTGAGAAGAATTGTATCAGTTTGTAACGGGATTATTAATAAAAGTACTTAGAGTGGACGTAGGCTATACCCTTAAGCCGAACCACTATAAAATCGTTGTTGTTTACTGCTTTTCTGCTATTACTTGCTTGTAATTCTTTCCCGATCTATCGGGTGGTGCTTTCACAACTGCACTTTACACACCGGGGTGTTAGCGTTCACATTTTAGCGTTAACATTTTTGGTGCTTTCACTGAGAACTGAACTCAGGAAAACTGTCATCATTGCTTCACAGAGATTTGAAGAAAGAATTTCCTTAAAAACCAGAAGTCTATCTGAGATTATGGCTCCTGGAAGGAAAAGTAGATCTATCAGATCTGGAAACATTCAAGAGGGAACCTCCGCTTCCCCTGTACCTAATCAACCCACTCCGTCTGTTGGAGTTACGAAAGCGGAGTTGGATGCTGTGATTCTAGGGCTAAACCAGCAGATAAACGCCCAAAATGCACAATTAGAGGCTCAAAGTGCCCAGAATGCTCTGATTCTGAATAAGTTGAACGATTTACTTGGGGCAAACAATCAACCAGCTGGTAATGAAAGGAACTATGCTGGCAACATTCATGATGTTAGTGAGAGGAATGCTCCGGAAAGGGCTACTAGTCCCTTTGAGCAGGCAGTTCCTGAGGCTGGTGGATCTAGAACTCGGCATGATGAGGAATATCTTTCTGGAATGGTCCGGCAGATCATGAAAGAAAGTATGCAAAGGGTTGAAGATGAGAAGGAATGGGGTTTCGCCCCAAGTAAAACTCCGTTTACTGAAAAAATCTTGAAGGCGGAATTTCCAAGGAAGTTTGTCCCTCCAACTATTCCAGCTTACAAAGGGACAAGTGATCCGAATGAGTTCTTGTATAAATATGATTGGCACATGACAGGTGCCAGGGCCTCTGACGAAATAAAGTGTCGATATTTCCCTGTATACCTGGAAGGTGTGGCTCTACTATGGTTCACCAAGTTGCCAGTCCGATCTATCGATCAGTTTTCAGACTTGACCAGAAAATTCAAGGAGCAGTTTAGACTATATGCTTCGAAGGCCAAGGACATTATGTCACTATCGAGTTTAGAGCAGAATCCTGGTGAGTCTATCAGATCCTTCTTGAACCGCTTTAATATAGCGCTGGTTGAGGTGGACAATGCTGAACCACGAATGATATTGACTTATCTGATGAGGGCTATTGATAAGTCAAGCGAATTTGGGAAATGGTTAAATATGAAGGAGCCAACCTCTCTCGAAAAGTTCTACAAAAAAGCAGATGAATTCATTCGCTTGGAAAGCCGTCCTTTGCCAGTAAAGACAGTGTTGGAGAAAGCAGAAGACAACACTGTCGCTCCACGCAAGAATGAATCGGTGGGGCAAAAAAGGGAGAATAATAATGGGAAGAAACAGGGTAATCTGAAGAAGCCCCGATCCTTCAAGCCATCAGAATATACTCCATTATCACATACACTGGAGCACATCTACCTGGCCACTAAAGATTCCGTCGATTTCCCTAAACCTATCCCTTTGAGAACCGGGAAAAAAGCCATACAGAGTGGGAAATTCTGCCGCTTCCACAATCAACCCGGTCATGAAACTGATGAATGCCGCCAGTTGAAAAATCTGATTGAAGAGTTGCTAAGAGAAAACAAACTGCAGCAATTCGTGAAGAAAAATAGCAACAATCCTGCATCGTCAAGTCAGGGGCAACAGGTTCCTGTTCATCAGCCTAGGACAGGTGAGAAAGCTACGGGACATGAATCTGGAAGGCCCGTTATCAATGTCATTACAGGAGGACCTCACCCAGCTGGCAAGAGCTGGGGTGAGATGGAGAGATATTCCAGGGCTTTGAAATATGCTCCAGCCGAAGAAGACGTCTTTGTTTTAGAAGACACTACGCCCCTGAAACAACAGAAAACTTTCAGCGATGATATTGTTTTCAGAGCTAGAGATTCCACAGGTATAGAAGCTCCTACCCTAGACCCCTTGGTCATCTCGGCTGGTATTGGACTGGCCATTGTCAGAAGAGTCCTCATTGACTGCGGAGCATCATGTAATATCCTCTTCAAGAAGACATTTGACCAGATGAAAATCCCTATGATTGATGTACAAGCCTCATCACAGAAGATCGCTGGCTTCACTGGGGAGCCAAAACAACCAATTGGGACCATCGATCTGCTTGTAGAACTTGGGGAAGCAGAAAGGAAAGTGGTCCGCAAGCAAACATTTGTGATTGTCGATGAGTTTTCTGCTTATAATGCTTTTCTTGGCCGTCCAACACTCGCAGCATTCAAAGCTATCGTAGCCCCGTGGTGCCTCACTATTAAATTCCCTACTGACAATGGAGTAGGAGTTATAAAAGGGGATCAAAATGCTGCGCGAGAATGCTATTTGACAGAGCTGCGAGAGTCAAGAAAAAGAGAAATAGGGAAGGATGCGGCAACCCCAGTCCGCATCAAAGAACCAGCCTTGTAGCAATTACGGGGCGGACCCTGCACTGGCGAGCACAGCGGGGCACGGAAAGAAATGGATCCCAGAAAAGCCAGTGCAGGGGAGAATAGAGTGGTACCGGTGGAAACGACAGTTCCGGTACCTGTTGACCCGAAGGACCCAAATAAGGTGTTAAATGTGGGTTCACAGCTTAATGTGTCAATTCAGAATATCTTGATATCTTTCCTGAAAGCAAATCTGGATGTCTTTGCTTGGACTCATGCCGATATGTGTGGAATATCCCCAAAAGTTGCAGTACACGCTCTGAATATTGACCCAAAGTTTACGCCAGTTAAACAGAAAAGAAGAACCCAAGGTCCAGAAAGGTCAGCAGCATTAAAAGAAGAAGTTGATCGACTCATAGAAAATAACTTCATCAAAGAATCTACATATCCGAATTGGGTTTCAAATCCTGTGTTGGTCAAGAAAGCTAATGGAAAATGGAGAGTGTGCATTGATTTTTCTGATCTAAACAAGGCTTGCCCCAAAGATTGCTTCCCATTACCCAGGATCGATCAACTGGTAGACGGAACTGCGGGACATGAATTGTTATCTTTCATGGATGCCTACTCCGGTTATAACCAAATCATGATGCACGAGCCGGATCAGGAGGATACAAGCTTTATCACAGATGTTGGACTTTATTGCTACAGAGTTATGCCCTTCGGATTGAAAAATGCAGGGGCAACCTACCAAAGACTTGTTAATGCTATGTTCAAACCGCAATTGGGCAAAACTATGGAAGTCTACGTCGACGACATGTTAGTGAAGTCCAGGAAAGCAGCGGATCACATTGAACACTTAGCAGAAATGTTCGCAGTCCTTCGGAAATACAGAATGAAACTTAACCCTCTGAAATGTACATTTGGGGTCGAGTCCGGAAAGTTCTTAGGTTTCATCGTCAGTGCTAGGGGCATTGAGGCTAGTCCAGCTCAAATTACTGCCTTGAAAGAAGTCAAAGCTCCTAGAACGAAGAAGGAATTGCAGAGTCTCAACGGAAAGGTCGCCGCCCTGAGTCGGTTCATTTCCAAAGCCACTGATAAATGCATCCCATTCTTTGACGCCCTGAAGAAAGGAAAGAAGAATTTTGAATGGACTTCCGAATGCCAAAAAGCCTTCGATGAGTTGATCCGTCATATGGAAACGCCTCCAATACTTTCTAGGCCAGGCAATGGTGAGGATCTTCTTATATACTTGGCAGTATCATCTCATGCTCTAAGTGCAGCGCTGATACGGGAAGACAAAAGGATTCAACATCCGGTTTACTATATCAGCAAAAGACTCACTGGGGCAGAGCTGAATTACTCCAAGTTGGAAAAACTCGCCTATTGCCTACTAGTTGCATCAAGGAAACTGAGGCAATATTTCCAAGCTCATCCTATCAGAGTACTCACTGATCAACCTCTAAAGCAAGTCCTATTTCGCCCTGAAACTTCGGGTCGCCTTCTAAAATGGAACATTGAACTCAGTCAATATGACATCACCTATCACCCCCGAAAAGCAATCAACGGACAAGCTTTAGCTGATTTCATTGCAGAATTCACAGAGAAAGATAATGGTGAGGAAGAAACGATCAATGATTCCCCAATCCAGTGGAAGATGTATGTTGATGGCGCAAGAAATGACTACTGTTCTGGAGCCGGAGTGGTACTTGAAACTCCTGAAGGTCGATCATTATGTTATGCATTAAGATTGGAATTTCCTTCAACAAACAATGAAGCAGAATATGAAGCTCTTATTGCAGGTCTGAAAATCGCTAAAGAGCTAAACATTCGAGCATTACAGATCTTCAGTGATTCTCAGCTTATTGTATGCCAAGTCAAGAAGGAATTTCAAGCAAAAGGTGGAAACCTGCCTTCCTACTTGTCAAAGGCTTGGGAACTCCTATGTGAACTTGATCACTATTCAATAAGCCACATTCCTCGGGAAGAGAATATGAAGGCAGATTCCCTCGCAAAGTATTCAAGTTCTGGTGAAGCTCAACTATTGGGATTGGTCCATGTAGAAGTCCTTTCAGCACCGAGTATAGACGAGATGGATATAGACTGGATTATGAATGTATCTCAAGAACAAGAGTCATGGATGACTCCAATACTGGACTACCTACTCAGAGGTTCTCTGCCAGAAAATTCGATAGAAAGACGAAAGCTACTAAGGAAAGCCTCTCGCTATGTAATTCAGGATGGCCGATTGTACAGACGGGGATTCTCAATGCCATTGCTTCGATGTGTATCCCGGGAAGAGTCCAAAATAATCCTAGCTGAGGTGCATGGAGGAGAATGTGGTGATCATTCAGGTGGTCAAACATTAGCAAAGAAAATTCTCCGATACGGATATTTTTGGCCAGAAATTAATCGAGATGCTGCAGATTACTCCCGAAAATGTGACAAATGCCAAAGATTTGCCAAAATTCCTAGAGCACCTTCTACCGAACTCACACAGATGGTCAGTCCATGGCCATTTGCAATTTGGGGAATGGATCTCATTGGGCCGCTACCAACTGCTAAATCAGGAATTAAATATGCTATTGTTGCAGTTGATTACTTTACTAAATGGGCTGAAGCTGAACCATTGGCTACTATCACTTCTAAGAAAATGATAAGCTTTGTGACCAAGAATATCATTTGCAGATACGGTGTGCCTCAGAAAATAATCACAGACAATGGTAATCAGTTTGAAAGCGAGGAATTCCAGGATTTTTGCAAACGATTCAAAATCCAGAAAAGCTTTTCGGCAGTAGCTCATCCGCAGGCAAACGGGCAAGTGGAAGCAGTGAACAAGATCATCAAATCAACCATCAAAAAGCAACTCGAAAGAGCAAAAGGTGGTTGGGTCGATAAACTACCACTTGCACTATGGGCATACAGAACTACTCACAAAACTGCAACTGGGCATACTCCTTTTTCGTTAGCATACGGATCGGAAGCAATGATCCCGGTTGAAACAGAGGTCCCTTCACACAGAAGAATCCATTTCAATCAAGCAGAAAATGAGAAGCTACAACTTGAAGCGCTGGATCTCCTTGATGAAAAAAGAGATGAAGCTAACCTCAGAGTTGCAGCTCATCAGCAAAGGATAGCCAGACATTTCAATTCCAAAGTTCGTCAACGCAGCTTTGAAATTGGAGATCTAGTCCTGAAAAGAATTATGACCGCGACAGGTGTGTTTGGGCCAAATTGGCAAGGACCGTATGTAATAGGTCAGAAGCTTCTTGACGGCACATTCAAGCTCACCACTGTTGATGGAGATCAAATTCCAAGGGCATGGAACAGCAACCATTTGCGTCCATACTTTACTTGAAAATTTTGTTGAAACATTGTAAAAAGAATTATGAATGTATGATTCTTGTAATTGAAAGCAATTGTGAAACTGATGCAAGTAAATAATGAAAGAATATAAAATGGATGTAGGCCCAATTTCATGGCCGAACCACTATAAATCTTGTGTTCCTTATTATTATTATATGTTTGCTTTGTTTTCGATATAAAAATACATAAAATGTATTGCTGAAATGTCGATTTAAATTTTTGCAGACAATGGAAATAAAACTTGCGCATAATAAGACCGAGTGATTCTCACCATCATTCAACAAACAAATTTCAAGTCATAAAGGCCCCGAATTCAAATCCTAGATAGGAAATACTTCAATTGAACGGCTTATGATTTCGATAGAAACGAGTCCTTGCTAATAAATTGAGATTGTTTGAACGAACAAACATCCAATTAGGAAGCTAGTGCCCGTTCTCATGAACTTGCCTGACAATGAAGTACGCTTCCTTGGATTAAACAAGCCACTTGCGAGAAAAGGGGAATGAAAACTTGAAAAGAAAAAAAAAAAAAAAAAAAAAAAAAAAAAAGAGGATCGCTGAAAAGGCATAAGCAAGTGAACAGAGGAACAACCAAAGCTACCATCAGCAGCACAAGTCCTCTTCGGAGGCGCAACTCTTCGGAGGATAAAAGACCTCTAATGGGTCATACGCCACAAAAAAAGAAAGTTCTCTACTCAACAAAAAAAGATTGGAGGAGTCATGACCCTCCAACCATGAGAGAGTAACTTCCAGGCGATGAAAACCCTCTCTGAGGCACATTTCACCAGGAGTTGAAGTGTTATGACCGCTCTTCGGGATTTCACTTCACCAGAGTTGAAATGCAAAAAAAAATAAAAGCCCTCTTCGGAGGCCCATTTCACCAGGAGTTGAAGTGTTATGACCGCTCTTCGGGATTTCACCTCACCAGAGTTGAAATGTAAACAAAATAAAAGCCCTCTTCGGAGGCACATTTCGCCAGGAGTTGAAGTGTAACAACCGCTCTTCGGAATTTCACTTCACCAAAGTTGAAATGCAAAAACAAAATAAAGACCTTCCTGAAAGCCCACGTTTCACCGAGATTGAAATAAAACTTCCAAGTGTTGAAACGTGAAAAGGCTTTCTTCGAAGGCACAACTCTTTGGAGGAACACGTTTCACCAAGATTGAAATAAAACTTCCAAGCGTTGAAACGTGAAAAATCCCTCCTTAGAGGTACAACCCCCTCCCGGGGACACAATCAAGAAGAAAGACCTCTTCGGAAGCCCACGTTTCACCAAGATTGAAATAAAACTTCCAAGTGTTGAAACGTGAAAAGGCTTTCTTCAAAGGCACAACTCTTTGGAGGTACACGTTTCACCGAGATTGAAATAAAACTTCCAAGTGTTGAAACGTGAAAAATCCCTCCTCAGAGGTACAACTTTGTATAAAAAAAAAATCCTCATCAAAAGCGTACTTTAACTTTCAAAGGGAGAGTAATTTACCTACTATGGAAAATGATCGTAAAAAAAAAAAAAAAAAAAAAAAGAAAAGAAGTTAAAGTACCCTTCAGAGGTCCGCTTTACCACATAGAGGAATTCACTTGGTAAAATATGCACATAAGCAAAAGGAAAAAGTGATTTCTTCGAACGACAAAGCGTAGAAACTTATACGAAGGGAGTTGTACTCTACAAAAATTTTCTTTAAAGAATAAAATAATTATTCTTTAGCAAATAAGAGTGCGAGTCCCCTCGAAGTATAAAATATTGCAGCAAGCTTAAAGTATGGGGGCAACATGGTATAATAGTATAGCTGCATCAGTAAAGTAATACTCAAACAACATACCATAAGCCCGCTGCAATATCATATAAATAAACTTGTGCAAAAATGAATAATAAATGCATACTCAAATTCAAACAGAAGTATGTACAAATAAAGAATCATTTTATTCAATTGCAGATATTGCAGATACAGGTTTCAAAATAAGAAGCAGGGGCCGGTGCCTGCACAACATCCGACCATTACACAAAAAAGGAATCAAAAAGCTCAACTCTTCATTTCTTCTTGCCGCCTTTAGACCCTTTACCCGGCCGAGTGGTTAGCTTTTCGGGTCTTCCAGGTTGGTCTGAAGGCATGAGGGAAGAAGGGGAGGGAGGTGCAACTGGCGCAATTTCCGGTTCCTCTTCAGTGGTGATAATTTTCTTCCCCCTCCTCTTCGATGTCCCAAGCTTCTTTCTTCTCTGCGAAGAAGACTCACTCCCCTGAGTAACGAGAGCGGACAAAACTACGTCGTCAGAAGGAGTCCGCTCCGGAGAGATCTCGCCTCCTTCGAGTCCCTCATCTTTTTGCTCCTGCGAGGCAACAGGGTCATCCAAACCATGAAGAGCCTCAATTTTCTCCTCTTGTGACCCAGGTTGTGAAGCAGAAGGAGGAGTCACCTGAAGAGATGGAGGAGGAATAACCAGAGAAGGCGAAGTCTGCACGGCACTTGTTGTTTCAACTGCAGAAGAAGAAAAATTGAAAATGTTAGTATCTTCCCGAAAGAAGGGAGATATGGGTTCATCGAGATTCAGGAGGTAATCGAGAAGCTCATCAAATTTTTGAGGAATAAGCAGGCAATCCACCTGAATCGGACCAATGTCGAAATTACCTGAAGATATTGGCTTTGTCAGTTCAATCTCATAATTCTGAGCCCCAATGTCCTCCAAAGCCTCTTCATCAGTAGGGGTGATTACCCCAGTTCTTGTAGGAGGCGGCAAATGAGCACTAGGGCCTGTAATGTCCACCTCGGGAGAAACTAGAGGACGTTCGGAGATGGTAGGCGGTACTTCTTTTTCAGAACGCTCTTCTTCCGCCATCCCGGCCCGCGCTCTGGCAAGCTGCTCCTTACCCTTGGCAAGAGCGGCACGGGCTTCGTCATCAAGATAATGCTCTTCAAGGGCTGACTCAGCATATCCAGCACCTTTACCACCGAGCATATCAAGTGCTGTCTCCCAAACTTCAGCCAGTGTGATTTCATACTTGGGGCCTAGAAAGGCAAGGCTTCCACGCCCCAAGACGCTGTGCAAGTAGAAGTCGAATAATGTTGAGCTGATGCTGTTTTTAGTCGCCTCATGAGATTCTTCAGCTGCGATTCTGCCGGCGACAGCCTCATCACGCTCACTTTCAGTTTTGGCAAGCTGAAGCTTAAGCATTTGTATCTCCGCCTCCTGGGAGTTGTTTTTCTTTCGGAGCTCAGCAATATCAGTAGCATAGCCTTCACTGATTCTTTTTTGTACTTCTAGCCTGTCTTCGGCATCCCTTTGGCTAGCGTGAGCGTCTCTCACTTGTTTCAGGAGCACTTCTTCTTTTTGAGAATAGGAAGTAGAGGAAGCAGCAAGCTCATGTTTCAATTCCTCGACTTTTGCTTCAAGCTCCTCATTGTAAGAAGCAATGTTCCTCATCTCGGTGTCGTGTTGCTCAACGACCTTTTGCCATTCGGCCTTATCGTTTTCCATAGTAAGCATGGCCTCTATGTTGGCGCGGTTAACTCTTTGAAGCTCATCGACAAGCTTCTGCCAGTTTGACATCCTCTCGATATCGAGCTTGACTGCATCAAGATTGCGCAACATAGCAGACTTGTCGATGGGGACCAAGTCTAGGTCGAACCTCACCCCCTTAAGGCACCATTGAGGAAATCGGCTCTGCAGAGTGGCAGGACCCGGTCCAACTTGAAATTTGGGCCTGCTAATTATCGTTTGAATATCTGATTTCCCAAGAGCGGGAGAGTCAGAAGGAATGTCGAGTGAGGCAGGAATAGTAACTTTCTCAGGAGTAGTAGAGGCCTGCTTTTCACTGTGACGGGCTCGTTTGCTTAAGTCTTCACTCATGTGACCTTTTCCTCGATCGTCATGAGATTTTCTCTTATGAGAGTCATCGCCTTTTTGCCAAAAATCATGGCGCTCTTCTCTCTCCCTTCTTTCATGATGTTCTTCTTCAGTCCTCCTTTCATGAGCCTTTCGGGCAGCCCTCTCTTCATCCGACTCTCTGTAGGAAGGAAGGTAACGCCTGTAATCATACTGGCTACGCCTCCCGTAGCGCTGGAAATCGTCATAGTACGAGCCGCTGCGCCCCATAGGAGAATCTGGAATTAAAATAATAAGCTTTAGAAATCTTTAAAGCGCAAGAAGATAAGTGCATAGAAGTGATGAGAAATTCTAAGTGTGTGTGTTGTGCAAACTACGCGCATTAATCTACGAACCACTCTTTATTTGGGGAGTGGTTGTGGGTGTAATAGTTAACGTCAACTCTTGAGTCGACGACGGCTGTTGCAAAATAGAAGTAGCTTCAACTACTGAAGAAGAAATCCCGGCAGTAGTAGGGTCATCTTTGAAGATCTCTTGTGAAGTAGCGAAGAGGTCGCTCAATCCTTCGAAGGTATCGTCCCTGCTTTGCTTGACAGGACTGGATTTCTTAGCCTTTTCACCAGATTCTTGTGAATGGTGAGAGGATCCCTGAGGCTCTTCTTCCTCGATAACCGGGGCAAGTTTACCAGATGGCCCCGCAACATCGACAGAAGTGGAGCACTTCACCAGCGAAGATTCAGGAGTCTTTATCGGAGAATCGTGGACTTCCGTTGGAACTTCATGAGCATGCATAGAGCGAGAAGTGTGTAGAAGCCCATGTTGATGTAAAAATTCATCCCTCAACAGAAATTTTATGCTCCTCTCTTCTGTGGCCACGGCGCTCAACCTCTCAAAAACTTGCTTGTGAATTGGGTCTCTAGAGGGGAGAGGAAGTGCTGAAAGGAACAAAGAATGAAATTAGCAACTGAAAGTTCGGATCTCGAAAAAGTTTCAAAACGGAGAAAATAGAAATACTAATCTTACTTCCTACTCTCCAGATGGCATAAAAGCCTGAGGGACAGCGGGCAAAGAAAAACTGGTTCAAAAATCCATGAACGCTTTCAGTAAGATCGGAAATGAGCTTGCGGTTTCTGGCACTTCTCACAATAATAAGGGAAGGATGATCTTTACTCTTTGCAAACGAGCACAGATAACGAATTTCTTCAAAACTCGGTAGGCGATCAAGGGTTCTTCTAAACAAAACACATAACCCCGTCAAGATGGCATAGCCATTGGGATGAAGTTGAAACGGAGAGATTGTCAACCGAAGGAGAAGAGTTCGAAGGAAGTCGTTAAAAGGAGGAATCGCCCCACTTAAGCACATTTGGCGATTGACTGCAACAAAGCCATAGGGAGGATTGTCAGCAGTATCACTTGGCCCAGGGAGAAGAACATCACTTTCAGCAAAGCCAAATTGAGTGCGCAGCTGGACAAACGCTCTCGAAGTTAGAATAGTCGGGGTTCTCTCCGGAGGATTCTCTATGGGAACAGCTATCGGAAAAGTTTCTTCCTCTGGAGTTACCACTTCTTCTTCTCGGTGGGAAGTCATTCTACATAAACAACTGGGTATTCAAACATGAAGGTGCACGTTTCCTAAAGTGTGTGAAGTGTTGTGTAAAATCAATCAAGCAGTGAACAAATATAACTGGAATAAAAACTAGCAAGCATTTGTTAGTTATGAAATTCAGGGACTATTGTTTTAAGCCTAAGTATGCAAGTAAGATGTTGATGCAGATAAATCAGTTCAGATTATTGATACTTTGCATTAATGTTTAACTTTAACTGATTGATTCACAAACATTTCATGCAATATAATTAAGTTGCTTGTCTTGTCTTGACTAATCTGTCATCTGACATGGGCAGTTGATGGCAGTATTTTCGCCTTGGTTTTCTTTGTTTGTTATTTTCAGCAGGTTAGCAGCTTATAAGTTAATGCGATCTGTGAAATAATACACTGAGATTCAAGCAAATTTAAAGTTGGGGCAGTTCAAAATTTAGGCAACTTAGTTTGGCAGTTCAAGTTAGAAACTCAAAGTGGATCTATGCTCTCAAAAAGTCAGCATGCCCAAAGCCTAAGTGTTAACTCGGCAGCGGTTTAAGAGCCAACTCGGTCACGGTTTAAGGGCTTAGCTCGGTCACGACTTAAGGGTTAACTTGGCTGCGGTTCAAGGTTAAATCAGTATAAGGCTTAGATCGGCAGAAGAATAGGTTGGCAGATTTCCCCCAAGTGCTAACACGGCCACGATTTAAGGATTGGGTCGGCCAAAAGCTAAGTCACTTCAAATCACCGGGTCGCATCTAAATCAATACCTCGCCCCACTCAACCCGTTAACCCGTTAGCCACTCCCTCAACCAAAAAACCTTCATCTCGTTCATACTACCGAATCATCCCATAAACAGGTTCAAAACCACCACGAATCCAACGCCTTACAATCCTAACGCGAATCAAAATTGGCTACGCCTAAAGCAGTAACCCATCGGCATCATTTCATCGATAGCCTAAAGCCAGATCAAACTAACTAAGGATCATCAACTATAGATATAACGGGATTCGTGATAAAGCACCGTACAAAGAGGCGATTTAAATTTGATTGGCAAAATTCATGAATCAACGGTAGTCTTGGATTGAGGGGGAAGCAAGTTTACTTACGCAATGGATGGCAAAGGTTATCAGTGATTGACTAGAGTGAAATCGCCTTTGGGAGCTCTGGGAAATTTTAATGGCAGAATTGAGCAAGGGAATAAGTAATTAAAAGGAAGAAGAAGATGGATGTTTTATACCTTACAGTAGGGAGAACTGAAGCGGCAGATGCGGTCTAACTGTTGGGTCGCGTACGACCTACCGACCTAAGAGGGGACGGGTTAAGGACTATCGAAGCACACGACCTAACATTCAGGCGTATACTTCGAGGGGCAAATGTTAACTCCGCCTCGACCATGACTTACCGACCTAACAGTTAGAAGCATGCCGACCTAAGGCTCAACAGGGGGTGCCGACCTAAGGCCTAAGGGTATGCCGACTTAACACTTCAATGAGGCTACTGACTCTACTGACTCAACATAGATACCGACCTAACAGTCTAGGGAGATTGCCGACTTAACTGGTTGCCAACCTAACTGCCTTAACAGGAATGCCGACCTAACTGCCTTAACAGGAATGCCGACCTAAGGCCGAAAAGGGATACCGACTTAAGAGAGGTGCCGACCCAATGCTCTAGCATGTATACCAACCTAAGACTTAAGGAACGCCGACCCAAGATAGCTACCGACCTAAGTCGCGGCCGACCTATGACCAATGTTAAGTCGGTCACGACCTAAGCAAAGGAAGGTAAGTTCAATGCAGCTACTTGGCACAGTGGCCTCTTAACTCGTACACGATCCAGGACTTACCAGTTGGACCATGACTTGCGACTTACCAAGTTAACTCGTCCACGACCTAAAGCCACTAAGTATAAGCCCGATGCCATATTACTAAGAAGGAGTAGTGTTGACTCGGAGGCGACCTAGGACTTGTGCAAGTGAACTCCTGTGAATCCAGAAGGGGGCCAGATGGACCGGCCACGACTCATATTAAGTCGGCTACGACTTAACTTAGATCGGCCACGACTTAGGACTTGGCAAAAATTCCAGACCAGAACTCTCTATAAATAGGCAACCACCTCCAACATTCAAAGGACTTTGGCACATTCTCTTCACACACCGTTACCTTGCTGCATTGAGAACTTCATCAACACTTAGAGCTTCCAAGATTAGAGGAATACCTCAAAGAAATTCACGAAGAAACCACACATCTTCAACATGAATCTAAGAACTTTAATCGACATTGAAGCTTAAGACTTGTTCCAAATCACTTGTAACTTGAAGTGTATTGTACTTGAGAAGAATTGTATCAGTTTGTAACGGGATTATTAATAAAAGTACTTAGAGTGGACGTAGGCTATACCCTTAAGCCGAACCACTATAAAATCGTTGTTGTTTACTGCTTTTCTGCTATTACTTGCTTGTAATTCTTTCCCGATCTATCGGGTGGTGCTTTCACAACTGCACTTTACACACCGGGGTGTTAGCGTTCACATTTTAGTGTTAACAAGGTTAATAAAGGAATTTATAAAAAGGAAGTTTTTATAAATAAATAGAAATGGAATTTATAAACGTTGTTTTATAAATTTGCAAATGATTTATTTTGACAAGAAAATTTGTTGTAACCTATTAATGGAGTTATATTCACAATTTTGACTGTGAATAATCCCTTGAAATAAAATGTATAAAAGAATGAAATTTATTAACGTAGTATATTCACGTTTTTGAATAGTGAATAATTCTTTTAAATAAAATGTATAAAAGGATGAAATGTGTTAACGTAGTATATTCACGTTTTTGAATAGTGAATAAGATGTTAAAGAAATTGTTTTGAATGTGATATTTGAAATAGAATTAAAACGATCGAACAATGTTTTAAAATGTGTTGAGATTCGAAACCATAGATTTCAACATGTATTGTTGAAATAAACGTTTTCGAGAAATAAAAGGAAATGATGGACTATAACACTGTTGTTATAGTAAATGATTTCCGAAAGGAAATGTTTCGTAGAGTATTGGGATTTATATATCTATTTTAATTTCGAATCCCTATACTAGTGATTTTGGGACGTCGTAACGATGTTTTACGTAACATTCGTTTTGGCCCAAATAAATATGTTTAAGAGAATGATTTACTTAAAGAATGAAATATATACTTAATTTCGATTTAAGTATATTGAATATTTTCTAAGTGTTGAAAATAAATAAAATTCGTGAATTACTTATTTAATAAGTATGGAAATGTTTTCCAATATAAAGTCAATACTTTGAGAATTTATCTTTTTGAAGATAAATTGAAAAGGAATATTGAAATGAATAATTGAAATCGAATATTCATAGATATTTTGGATTGTAAATTCTCTATTGAATTTATAAATGAAATTGGAAAATGGGTTTAAAAATAAATGTTGACTTATTTTTGAAGTATTGAAATTATATATCTTGTAAAGATATTTTGAAAAAAATAAATAATTTGGAAAATTATTTGGAATCTGGTGATGTGTGCATATCCAGTGATAGTTCAATAACCGACTATCAATATTTCCCTTTGAATGGGTATTTGATGTGATTTGTTTGAATGTGAATGCTACACTTATTTTTGAATAAGCGCTCACTATTCGGGTTAACCGGGAAAGGACCATGGGGTCGTATAAACCATTCCGAATATGTGATACGTCGTTATAATTGCATTGAAGATCGGTGTTGAAGACCCGGTATTTGCGAGAGCGATAGGATGACTTGTCGATTTACTCTGCACCGAGTAGCTACGGTATAGAGTTCCCCATATGTGATGGTGAATCCGATCAGGATTGTGAATATCCGGATTGCAAGGACTTCTTTGTAAGTGCCTTCGGTTTTGTTCGATCCCGGAACAAACTTGTATGGATTGTATGTCTGACGTTACAAGTTGAGATATAAAGCCGATTTCATTCAAATATATTTCTGTTGGGGGCGAAGAATTTATTCTTTTAGCTTAACACCCTTCTCTGAGACGTACGAGCTCAGAGGTTATATAGTTGAAGTTATCAGCGATATATTCCCAATTTGGTAATGTGGCATGCTGAGTGTTGCTGAAATGATCATTGTGTTGATTATTGTGATAGGATCGTTTATTTGATCGTCTATCTTGGTGATCATTGTGTTGATCATTTGTTGACCCAAAGCATGGCTTTTGTATAAAGTATGTTTTTGTGGACGTGACTTCGTCGAACCTCACACCCCGGAAATGGTCAAAACAGGAAAGATGCAGCTTGGTTATGAGGGGTAGCACCCTTTAGGGTATGTACATTTCCTTCTGGATAGAGGTGGTATCATGGTATGGAGCCCAGATATTTAACCTATGTGGTTACTACGAATTTATTACTTTGTGGTTGTTGGCTTTCGGGATCCCGTGAGAAAGGTCGTTTACGATCGGGGAATGGCGTGCTCGTGTCAGTAGTTACCCAGTTAGGGGTAACCCGGCCTTGTGTTGGCAGAGTTCCGGTTTGGTTCTCGGGGATGTCTTTCCAGAGGCATTCTCATGTGGCAATGGGAAGTTCCTTGGCCTGACCATTTGTTGGAAATCCAAAGAAACAATACGTGACTTGTACGGTTTTAGTTGTAGAACCTGCCATCTAATATGGTAGCTATTAGTAGGCATAATATAATGGTACCTATGCTGGCTAAGATTTATATTCTACTTTCGAAATGAATTTCTTCTACACTATGCACTAATAATAATATCAAAATTGATTTGGTTTTAATGCGTATCAAGCATCTTTGGCTATCATAAGGAGAAATCTTCTCCAAGTCTGCGTTTGCATTGTGTGTGTGGCAGGAGGTCTTATGGTAGTCTCATTTTTAAAAGCATTGCGAATTGATTAAAAATATTCCTCTATTTTGATTTTAAAGATAAATAAACTGTTTTGAGTTCTCACACCAGTCACATGACTGACTCGGAGTTTATTGTTTTCCTTCCTAAACTCTGGGTGCCCACCAATTTTCACACGGGCAGTCAAGAGTTAGGTTTATCAGGATATTCTGGATATTCAGGAGTTGCTGGAGGCAAGCTGGATGGCATGGCGTATTACTTATATAGTATTTCTTTTTCCGCTGCACTGTTTGTTGTTGTTGTTGTTGTACACTCTGATGATATGATGTAATGAAATGTGATGTAATGTAATAACTGATATAGTTCTTTGTTTAAAGATTATTCATTTATTATTATATGTTGTTCCGCTGCGAATTGTGAGATTCTGATGTTGTTATGTTGTTTTCTGTTCCGTCCTATTTTCTTCTGTTTTTCTTTTTCTTCTCTTCTCTTTTTCTTCTATTTTAAAATTTTCTACCTTCTCTAATTTCTTTCTGTTCTATTTCTCTTTTTTCTTCTATTTTAAAATTTTCTATCTTTTCCCTATTTTCTATTTTCCATTTTCTTTTCCCTATATTTTCTTTTCTCTCTATTTTCTACCTTCTTTTATCTTTTTCTCTCCTTTCTTCTTCTTTTCTTTTTTTTAAAACCCATAACTATTCGGTTTTTCGGCAACGAAAAATCGAAGTGTTACATATATATATTTCCTTTATTCTTTTCTTTGAAAATAATCTATATAAATTATAAAATCTATTATTATATTTCAACTTTATTTATATAAAATATTTTCTATTTTCAAATTAAAATATGTATGTAAATACATATATATATTATATTGATTTAAAATAGACTTATTTTATTCTATCCCTTACTGTACTTATAAAAAAAACCTTACTATCAATTACTTCTAATAAATATCATTTGATTTTGAATTTCGAAAATAAACTATAAATTTGTTACCTCACTGACTGACAGTCACAAGGCGTGCCCAAAAGCTTCCAAGCCCTAGCCGCCGCCTCGTCGAACTCCTCCAGCACCTAAAACCCACTCGTCGACCGCTTCCGATCATCACGATGAAGTCGCCCCCCACAGTCAAGCACACGCGAGCTCGCGACCACCACCACGCCTTGGCCACTCGAGCGACCCATGCTGTTGCTACGCTATTATTGCGACTAACTCTATGCATACACCACCGAGTGAATCGAGCTCCTCGACGTTCGCACCACCGAGACCCTTATTGTCGACTTCGCATGCTGATGCCCCTCTTCTTCGAATTTTGCTGCCCCAATTCGCACGCGATCGTACAAGATTGTGAATTTAATTTTGAAAAGTGGAGTTCGATTATGATTTGAAAAATGGGCTGCCATTTTTTCCAATTTCGATTTTGTTGAAGAATAAGGAGATTTTCAGTTCACCTTGTTTGATTTTTTTCTGTTTGAATACAAAATCAATGCTCGAATTATCCTTTATATTTTTTATTTATGTTAAGATGCGTGTTAAAAGAAATTGCCAAGTGTTGGAAGAAAGGGAACGTGTAAATTACCTTGTGAAATAGGATTATATTAAACACACGCGCGCACACACACACACACACACATATATATATATATTCGATTTTAAATTCAAAGTGAATTGTCTCGATTTCCACAACTTGAAATCTCGATCTCCAATCAAGGCATGCCGCCAGGCGTTTATAATGTTAAACCTCTATTCCGAATGCAATGGAAAAGGTTTCGGGTTCAAATTCAGTCGTATGGAGAAGACAACTTTTGGAATCCAGTTATTAAATTAAATTTCGATAAAATTTTCAACGCGTTTGCTTATTGTACGGCCAAATGATCACTCCAAATGCTACAGAAATTAAAATCCAGTAATAATACAATATTACAGATCCAATGGAACTGGTTTTGTCGAATTCCGAGACTGTGCCCCACAAGGATATTTTCTAAATATCGATTTAAATGATATATTTCAAAATAGAACAAATCACTTTCAAATTCAATGTTTGACACTTACATTATCTTCAGTATCATCAACATAAATTTTACAAGCCTTTGAAATATTTTTAAGCCGCTTTAAATTGAAGATACAAATTTTTAGCCAACTTCACATTATTAAATTCAACAATTTAATTGCCAAATTCATAGAAATATTTGAAATTCAAGTTGAATTATCTTCCAAGCATTAAAATTCAATCAAATATTTCAATTTCAAATGTCAAATTTTTTGGGTCGTCGCATTCTTCCCCTTTAAAAGAATTTCGCCTCGAAATTACTATTTAAGAAGAGTAATACATAACCTGTTAACCTTTTTCCCAAAACCATACAGTTTCAACAACTGGCCATGACAAATCTATTTATTAAAGACCCATTTACTTTAACTAACTTTCCAAAACCTTCCATAAATTCCAAACAACATTGTTAACATAACCATTCAAATTTAATTCAAAATTTAAATTTTCTAAATTTTCTCAAAAAAATTTCTTACTCCCTAAATTTTGAAATTTTTTTGCGAGTTCTCCTTTGCGCGGCTAGCTCGGTACGACTACAAAATGCCACCACGGGCCCCCAGATTTCAAGAGAAAATGAAAAAGCCAAGTGGCTACACAAGAAAACATCAAATTTCATACTGAAACTTAAATACGTACCTTTTTCGAGCAATTCAAATTTATCTTCGAAATCAAAATCCCAATTCAATTTTCCTTTATGACACATGTATATCCTACTAGCCATAATATCCAATCACAATATCCAAATTTATTTTGCATATTCCTTTACAAAAGTTTCCATATTCATTCAAGCCCGTACGATACACTTGTATCATTCGTACGCAATACCAATTTTGATAGCTCACTCGATCACACAATTTCACTTCCATACTAGATCGTCCACCCGACTTCCTAGTGCGGACTCAAATCTGGTTTCTTGATCAAAAATCGTCATTCTTCTTGCATAGTTCTAAACCATGATAGAGAATTTTCAGAATCAACTAAAAATCCATATCCTAGTTCGCCGTCGGAAATCGAGTGAAGAATCCTAAATCGGATCGATATAATTATCTCGAAATTTTATGCTCGAATTCTTGATCAAATCACTATGCAAAAATATACGTATATCCTACGTATTTATTTCAATTGACTATTAGATATACCACTTTTCTTTTATTCACATTGACATTCATTCACTTATTCACAATTACCATTTCACAATTTCCAGTTTATCCTTCATTGACTTATCAATTTAGAATATTTTCTCAACTCCAAATTTTACTTAAGAATATCACCATTTGTTCTTAAGTTCAATAAATGTTTTATATACTTCTTATATTTATTTTCAATTGTACACTTTGGTTAATATCTGCTTGTATTTAAACTGGATTTCAAATTCCATATGAATTCAATTTACCATTCATTTATGATTATTGAATTCAAATCATTTCAACCCATATTTTCTTTGTTATTCCTTTAATTAATTTCACTTATTAATTTTGTTTCAATAATTTGCTTTGTTTATCACAAATCAAATTCAATTTCAATTCAAGTTCTATTTACTTACAAATTCAAAATGAATTTCAACATTCCATTTCATTTTCAATTACTTGCAATTGTAAATTCATTTATTCATTCACAATTTTATTTTCCATCTTGATAAATTTTATTTCATAACTATTTTGATCAGATTCCAGAGTCTTTCCAACATTTCAAAATCATTTTTGAAATAAATTCAAATTATCTTTTGAATTCCCAAACCTAAATTTTGCAAACAACTTCAACCTTTTTAAAATAATTTTGGCAGCATTCCCTCTCTTGGAAACTCAAAAATGAACACCAATGATGTTGTAGTCATTACCGAAGTTATTTTCCAGTGACCGAAATTTTTTTAGTGCTTTTATCCCTTCAAAAAAATTTGTCCAAAACCTTTAAAAATCATTTTCAAACTAAAAAGGGATTTAAAATTTTCCAAATCTTCAAAACTTCAAATCCTTTCAAAAATATTGTCAATATTTCTTTGGAATTATATTTCAAATTATAAACCACATTTATAATATATATTTATAAATCCCATTCTTATATGAATTTGTTTCTTATCCTTTCGTTACGTTCCCAATTTCTTATTCAATAATCAATGATAATAATTTTATATTATCACTTCCTAACATCCAAATAACCATATACTATATAATAATTTACGGAAAATTATTTCTATTCTATACGAAAATAGTTTGGGGAAAATTATCTCATTCACCCGATTTTAAAACAATACCGTGTCCCTTTATCTTGTTTTTAGAGTTTAGAAACCCCTATCGATACAGTTGGCTAAACTGCATCGGCCAGAATCTATAAACAATTAGCCGATAAGTCAACACAATATAAAACAATTTTACATTCACTAACAAATACGTGCTCATATCTATTATTACACTCAAACTCATTCTAGAGTACTACTAACTCTATCTCTAATGAGTAACACCCACCAGAGACAAGGTTTTCGCTTAACCAAATGCTCTGATACCAAATTGTAACGACCCAATTTTTCGACGCCCGAAAGTCGACATCAATACGTCCATTGTATCAAATGCCGCATAGTCAAATACCGGAAAACCGAACCGTTAGGGTTAAAGAAGAAGAAGATAGAAGAAGAAAATAGAACCAGTAACAGAATATCACATTTCGTAGTGAAATAACATATAATAGATAAATGAATAATCTTTAAAACAAAAGCACTATATCAGTTTATGCATACATCATCAGAGTTTACAACAACAAACAGCGGAAAAGAATATAACATATACAAGTGATATGCATCGCCATCCAGCTTGTCTCTAGATCCCCATAGCATACTTTTCTGACTTCGCTCCAGAACAACTGCTAACCTAACCCTAGGCTGCCTGCATGGAAAATTATGGGCACCCAGAGTTTAGAAAGTAAAAAAAACTCTAGGTCAGTCATGGGACAGGTGTGATTTCTTAAAAAAAGGTTATTTTCACAAAGAAAGGAAAAGAAATCCGCTATGCTTTTGAAAAATGAAAATACCACAAGGCCTCCTGCCACACAAACAATGCAAATGCAGAATTGGAAGAGATTTCTCCTTACGATAGTCAAATATGCTTGATACGCAAAATTTCTTTTTAATATTATCATCAGTGCATAGTGTGTGGAAGACATTTCGAAAGTATAATATTAATCTTAGCCAGCATAGATATTTCATACTATGCCTACTATAGCTACCAATTAAATGGTGTGTCACCACAAGAAGTAAAAGGCAGGTTATGCAACTAAAACCGTATAGGGCGTATTGTTTCTTTGGATTTCCAACAAATGGTCAGGCAATGGGACTTCCTGGGCCACATTGGTACTCCTCTGGAGGGACGCCCCGAGAACCTAATCGGATCACTGCCAACACAAGACTGGGCTACCTCTGTGAACTATGTAGCTAACTATCACGAGTATGCCATCGCTCGGTTGTTACCGACCTTTATCCGAGGATCCTCAACCACAAAGCAACAACCACAAAGTAATAAATTTGCAGTAACCACATAGGTTAAATATCTGGGCTCCATACCTTGATACCACCCTTTTCCAGAAGGAAATGGACATAACCTCAGGGGGCGCTACCCCTAAATAACCTTGCTGCATCCTTTCTGTTTCGACTATTTTCAGCTTGTGAGGTTCGACGAAGTGAAACGACCCGCAAATCCGTACCCCTTGAGTTAACACTATTCTACAACAATCAACTAAAGATGCACAGAAATACGAACCATTTGGGTTAAAGAAGAAGAGGTAGAAGAAGAAAATTGAAAAACAACATCAGAATCTAACCATCGCAGCGAAATAAAATATAATAGATATTAAATGATCTTTACTCAAAATCAAATATTTCTGTTTTTATATTACATCATCAGAGTACATCAATCACAGTTCAACAACAACACACAAATGGATACACAACAACTCAATACATCGGAATATATACGTATATAAACAAGCACGAAATACGCATCGTCATCCAGCTCGGTTCCTGAGCTCCACGACAAAACCTGTATCCTATAATACTCGGTCTGACCCAAGCATTACAGTTTAATAATATTTGAGTCAGTCTAGAATACCAGCGTGATAAAATCACACCCAATTGATTATTAAAGTTTCAAAAATCCTTTGAAAACAAAAGCATCTCGTAAGACCATGCCACAAATAAACATGTTGGGTTTTTACGTTACGATAGCTAAAACAATTTTTATAGAAATCCTCTGACATTATAATAGGGTTTATATACAAATACTTATAAAATAGCCGAAATTGTTACATGATTAAATTCCAGCTACTAGCCATGGAGTGGGTAATACAAACAAAACTCGTACAAGGCTCGTAGGGAGAATGGATTTCCAACCAATGACTAGGCACTGGGGTACCACCTGTCACAGTATGGGGCCTAGATCACCGTACCGAGGAGTATGCCCGCTCCCCTGCAACACAAGGCCGGGACTTCCCCTTACTGGATAATCCCGAGTGAGATCACCCCGCGGTTGGGATCAGCAACCGCCCACTATGCCGAAATAAAAGGGACATCTAGACAGGAATGACCTCACCCTGCTTGGGTGCTACCCACCTAGCCTTGCTGCATAACCCTTGATTTTCAGTCATTCCCATTTGATGAGGCTTGAGGCTTAGCGTTACCTTTTAGAACAATATCCCTTAGAATGCCCATCGTCCACCTGACGATGTTTTCGCAATCATTCATCCTTACAAGTCCGTCCCGGGTTCGAACGGAACCGAATGCACTATTCCTACTACATCCGTTTTAGGAATATCCTCAGGATTAGTAGCGACTAGCCCTTGCACTTCACTGCTCCATCTTTGAATCCAAAATCATTTTCCACGAAAACGTACAAACCGGATCGAAGTGGTTTTCGAGAAATTAATCTCGATTCTGGTCTCTTCGAAACGATCAACGCATTTGGCCCATATTGATAATCGGTGATTTAACTATCAATTAATATTTACAACATCCATCAAATAATAAATAATTTTTCAAATTATTTATCTATCTCAAAATATCCTTACAAGATATAATTTCACTTTTCAAATTCCTTTGAAAACAGTTTCCACAACTACCTGCCTTTCTCAGAATGAATTCCAAGTATATCTATTTCCACTGGAATCACCAAGCACAAAACTTTAGATTTTTTTAAAAACATTTTATTGTAAAATATATTTAGCATTTAATTTAGAAGAATTTACTTTGATACTTACACTTTAGAAATAACTAAAATAAGGTTACCTTAGAATTATACATTAGGTTTCTTCTTTATACAAAATACTAAATCATTTTTAAATAATTATCACGAAAATAGATTAAACAAAATACTTGTTTTGAAATTTACTTTAAAACATTTAAGTTAGAATTACTTCAATAATTGGTTAAAATAAATAATATAAACATTTGAAGTTAAAGATTGCTAAAGAAAATATAAAACTAGATTTCTGTTTTTAAAAACAAAATACTAAGTTACTTTTTATAAATAATTACTATGGTAATTGATTTCAAACATATTCACTTTAGAATTTAAAAGATTAGAAATAATAAATTTTCTAAAACATACTTTTTAAAACAACATTAAAGCTTTCACTTATATTAAAAAAATTAACTTTAAACGTACTTGACTATCTAGAGAAATATACTTTTCTTCACAATCTTCTTCAAATTTCAGTTTCAAACACTTGAATCAATTTCCAAATTGATTTCCTATTTATTCCCCGTTTAATTCAGAATCTATTAATTTCAGATTTAATTTCTTAATTATGATTTAAAAATACTTTAGCTAAAATTTCAAATTTTTAGATTTCTCAATTACTTCTTATCCTTTAAATAAATTTAAACTTTGAATTTTAAAATAATTCTTTGTTTCTTTAATTGATATAACTTAAATTTACAATTCATCAATTTCAATTTATTCAAAATTCTTTTTCTCTTCATACTCGAAGTTATTTATCATTATTTTCATATTACTTCTATTTCTTTTCAATTCCTTCTTAATTTATTCAAACTTCTATAATTATTTCGCTTACAAATTTACTTTCTTTTAAATTTCTTTTCAACAATCCAATTCCTATATTTTGGTAATTCATTATACCCGAATATCCAATCAGCCCATAACATTCAATATCCCAACATAACTCAACATAGGATATCAAATAATCACAACATAGAATATTGAATAATTTAAATAAATGTGAGGGGTCCGGTTGGATCCCTCCAACCTATTTTCCCTGCATCCACAAATGTTAGCACAATATAATATGCCAATTCCAAAATATCATACTACATCACATCAACCAATTCAACCATCCAAACAATTATTTAAATTTAACCGTTCAAATTTAAATTTAAATCGAACTGAGTGAGATTAACTCACCTTTGCATTTGTTTGCAGTTCACTTCAATTCTGTCTTGGTTTCCCAGTTTAACCTTGTGTAAACATTACATATATTTTTATCAATATTCGAGCAATTTGAACAATTAAATTTTCCATTTATAATTAAATTAACCGGTGATTTGATTTTTAAACCAGTAATTTAATCTTAACTAATAATTTCCCTTTTGAACTTTATACATATATTTATAAAAAAATTTTTTACAGATTTCAAAAATCTAATTTTAAATAAACTCCTCAACATTTTAAAATTCCCAAGTATTCTCCCAAAATTATTCAAATATATTATATAAAATAAAATTCCACTTCAACCTATAATTTAATTGAAAAACGGAAATTTTTGTTTTGAACTTTACTTATAACTATATATATTTCTACTGATAACTCACTTCCCCTTTTCTGTTAACCCTTTCTAAAATAAAAACAACTCTTAATAAAATTACAAATCGAAAGCTCAAAATCAAAACAGCATACCTCACTACCTAGAAATCCACCAACGCGGCTGCACACTAGATTGCCCACTATCCACATCCTATACACAATCATCGAATCCTTGGTCGAGTCGAGCCTCGGCTGCCGATGCCTTGTCACTCGCATCACGGCCATGCTTCGACCAGCCCGCCATCATCAAACATCGCGACCATAAAAATCGCGTCGCCGACCCTCCCTGCCTCGCGGCCACGACTTCGAAGTCGCGACGCCTCAAACTTCACCGAACCTGACTCGAGTCGATTATAAAACGAACTCGTATTCAATTTTCAAACCTGTCTCTACCCTTCACGTGTCGATCGATTTCTTATAATAAGGAGGCTTTGATTGGGATTTGAATTCGGCCATATGTTTTCCTTTTTTTTTCGAATTCGATATGTTTGGGCTTCGAAATTTATAAAAAAAAGAAATAAGGGTTTCGGCTGAAAGATAAAAGCGACGATTTTATAAAAAAAAATTGGCTTGGCTTCCTTCAGAAGGAAGACACGATTAATACTTTTTTTTATTTTAAAAGAGAACGGGGCACGATTTTAAGATAAGGGTGGTCACGTACACAAAACTTGACTAATTAAATTAAATTAGATTAGATTATTATCAATTACATTTTCAACGTGTTTATATATCGTACTCACACAACAATTCCGATTAATACGAAATTTGAAATCCGATAATAATTCAATATTACGGACCCAATGGAACTGGTTTCGTCAAATTCCGAGACTGCGCCTCGGCAGGCTATTTTTAAATTCAATTTAAACTATAAAATTTTAAAACTGAACAAACCACTATTAATTTCAATTTTAACACTTCTATTCTCTTCAGTATTATCAATATAAATTTTATAAGCCTTCAAATTATATTTTTAATAGGCCTAGAATTCCAGATTCAGTATTTTACCTAACTTCAAATTATTTAATTCAACAATTTAATTGTCAAATAAATTATGATATTCATAATTTAAGTTAATAATTAACCTTTAAATATTTAAAATCAATTAAATATTTCGGTTACAAATGCTTAAAAATTCCGGGTCGTCACATTCCTCCCCCTTAAAAGAATTTCGTCCCCGAAATTACAAGATAGGAAGAATGGCACAATACCTGTTTACTTTTCCCAAAACCAAACAGTTTCTAACAATACAACATCTTACGAACTATCTATTTATAAAAGACCCATTACTATTCTTATTAACTTTCCAAACTTTTCCAAACCTTCTATAGTTTTCAAATAACTTACTTGTTCAGCTATTCAAATTATAATTCAAAACTAAATTTTGAATTATCAAAAATTTTCTCAAAATTTTTCTAACTCCCTAAATTCCCGAAAAATTTCGTCAGCGTCTCCTTTGCGCGGCTAGCTCGGTACAACTACAAAATGGCCATACGGCCTCCCAAATCCAAAACGAAAACAAAAAGCCAAGTGGCTCGATCCAAAATCCAATCCAATTTCATACCAAATTTAAATACATACCTTTATGTCGAGCATTACAAATTTATCTTCTTGAAATTAAAAACCAATTCTCTTTTCCCTTTTATAATATCTGCATATCCTGCTTAGCACTAATATCCAATCACAACATTCCAAAAACATTTTTTTTACTTTCTTACCAAATGTCAATATTCATCCAAATATCAACTTAATATATATTTGCAACATTCAATTTCCAATTAAGAATCGACCATTCCTTACTTAAGTTAACATAAGCATTTTATATGTTTATATATTTATTTCCGTCTCACCACTTCAGTTTATATCTTTTTCTATTCAGATTGATTCTTTCATTTCCATAAGAATTCAATTTATCTTTAACTCAGAATATATAAATTTTATTTGTCATTTATTACTAATTCATGTCATTACGCTAAATTGGTTTCATTTGCTAACTTATTTTAGTTTCCAATTTGAATTTGTTTGTCGTTAACAAAATTTTCCAAAAATTCTCAGAAATTTTCTAACTCCCAAAATTTTCGAAATTTTTTGGCAAAGTCCCCTTTGTACGGAGGAGCTTTTTCAATTTGACAAAAGAGATAAATATATATACATCGACCCACACGATCGGAAAAACCAAAAACAGTTCATATTTCCTATTTTTATTACGTAGGCGTACCATATTTAGCATTTTAAGCAAGCGGCTTATAATTTTTAGCAACTAGCGCAACCAAATCCAGCCACACAGCTTCCAGAAACCTGTACTTACTCAATTTAAACATGTAAGTGCAAAATATATGAAGTTTATTAACATTTCACTCTATTTAAACAACTACAACACATGAATGTTTAAAAGCAGTGTAACTAGACAATGTTATAGGCAACTTATATAGTTTTTAACACTTACGCACACTTTTCAAGCAATCTACACGCCATTTCATTTAATTTTAATGGTTTACAATACCATTTCTTACCTTCAATTTATTTTAACTCCAAACAAGTTCATATTCAATTCAATCGATTTTAAAATCAATTCTATTTCACTTTTATCGACTCATAACACCTTAATTTCTTCCATTTACATCAAATGACAATTTATTCTATGCAATTTGACGAGATCTATGTGAATAAATAAGTATTTATGCTTTATAACCAATTTAAATGGATTTCAACTCAATTTATACTGAATTCTATTCAATTTTTAAATTTATTCACAATCCATATATTCTCATTTTCATTGCATTTTAAATTTGAATACCATTCACTTTGCATCTCATTTTATTGACCAAACCAGTTCATTCAAAACCATTTACAACTTAGGTTCATCTTCATTACCAATTAAATTTCCTTGGATTTCAATTCATTCACGACCATTTATTTAGCTCGACCCATTCCAAGCTTGCTTATTACTAACCACTCCCGAATTAATTCAAACTAAGCTTCATTTTATGGTCTTCCAATTTTTACTCTTAGTCGAGCTTCTAATTATTCTCAACTTAAGTTAATTTACTCAATTTACTCCACTTCAAACTTAAGTTCACTTCCATTTGATTCTTGTTTATTCCATCCATTTATTTATTCGATAAAATTAGTTTATCCACTCAATCCATTTTTCATTTCCTTATTACTCACCGAATTCTATTTCGATTTAAAATTATTTTCACTTGATTTAAATCCAACCCAATATCATTACATTTTGTTTTAAGTTGAATTTCAATTCAACTCTCTTCCATTTGTTTAGTTTTAAGTTAATTCACTTCAGTTTATTCAAATCTCTTTTTTATATATATATATACTAAAGCTCATTTCATTTTGCAAATAAATTTCTCTTTCAATTTAACTTGATTATATTTTAATCCAATCACATTTTCATTCGATACATTTCCAATTATATTAATATGTTAACACTTCACATTAAATTTTAATTTATAACTCAAGTTCTGAATCCACTATCCGTTTCAATTTACCACCCAATTTTATGAGCTCACAATTTAATTCCATTTACTTTATTTACAATTCAAGTCGAATTCAATTTATAGCTTGAGTTTTATTTCCAATCTTCATTATTAGCTTACAATTAAAATTCTATTTAATTAAATTGAACTCCATTTACACATTTCATTAACTAATTTATTATCAATTAATTATGATCCAACACTTGATTTTTAATTCCAAATATCACTTCATTTAATTTTCTTAGTTCAATTTATTTAATAATTCAAGTTTGGATTTTCTTTTCATTATCCAAAACATCAAACAATATTTATTTTGTATTTTTTTTAATTTTATTTTGTTCCACTTTCAAAATTTATAAGTCACAACTTATTATTTTATACAATCACATTCATTCCTGGCTTGAATGTATTCATCTTGTATTTTTAATTCGAGTTTTACACTTATTTATTTACACAATTCCCTTCATCATAGGCTTAAATATATTCTTCTTTTATTTTAACCCAAGCCTTATGCTTATTTATAACTCATGCATATTATTATTTTTTTCCATGGATTTTTGATTCCTTTACAAGTTATTCTAATTTATTTAACTCAATCTAATTCCATTCAATAATTCAATTTTATTTTAACTCAGTTTCAATTAACGCAATTCGATTTCAACTTGATTCGAATACAACTGGATAATATTTTCAGCTTATTCAATTAATTTCAATCCAGTCAAATTTTATATCCCAATCCAAGTTAAATTCAATTTTTTTTTTAACTTTACACTTTTAATTCAAATTCCAATATTCAAAGCTTACATTTCCTTCCTGATTTAAAAATCATCTCAATTTATAAGCTTACAACCTATCTCATCAGGATTTTCAAACACCCGGCTTTGGTTTCCAAAACATTTTGAAATTTTCAACATCTCAAATCACATTGTTCAAAATTTAATCCAATCCGGGTTTTTATCCCCACCAAATTTCCTTAGAAATTTTTAAAAACAACTAGCTTTTCTGAACAAATCAATTTGGCAGCAATTTATCACTTAGAAACTCGAAAATGAACATCGTTGATGCTGCAGTCATCGCCGAAATTATTTTCCAGTGACTGAAGTGAGTTCAATGCTATCTCACTTCCAAAATCCATTTTAAAACAAATTTCCTTCAGAAATAAACCAAAAGCAACAATAATAGTATTTTACCTCCAAAATACTTCCAAAATCTCCGGGGTTTTAAAGTTTCAAATTCTATATTAATTCGAATTTCAACTAAAATACATTTGTATAGTTTATGCTTATACAAATTCCCAATTAATTATATTTCAATTTATAATTTACATTTTTAATTCATATTTATAAATTCCATTTTATAATGAAATTATTCCCTTAAATTTTAGTTATATTTCAATTTCTAGTCAAATTCTCACTTAACAATGATAATACTTTAATATTATTCTTCCTAACATCCAAACAACCATATATTAGCTAAATAGTTTTCAAAAACTTTTCTTTATTTCAAAATATGTTTTTGGGTAAAATTATTTCATTTACCCACATTTAAACCAATACCGTGCCAATTGTTCTATTCAAGTGTTTAGAAACCCCTTCAATACAGTAGCGCAGACTGTGTCGACCAAGGTTCATATGCTACTCAATAAATCCATCAACACAATATTAAAACAATTTATATTCACTAACAAATACGCGCTGATATCTATTAATACGCTGTAACAACCCGCATATTTATCGATTTTTATATTTAAATATTTTATTTAAATATTTTATAGATACTCGGAATTTAGTCTGAAAAGTTACTTTTTGCATACAGTCGAATTAGGACTCGGGACCACTCCCATTGAGTTTAAAATGCCATTTGCGACCTTTTTGAGTATAAGCTTTGATATGTTTGGAGTAAGTTGATTTTTTTGCTACTTTTTCACTTAGGGCTTTAGTTTGGGCTGAACCCTCTTACTAACTCAGTCCCAACCCCCTCTCCTCTTCACTACTTCATTTCAAATTCCTAACACTTCAAGCTTTTATAGCAATGGAGAGTGGAAGAGGAAATTAAAACTCCAATCCCTAGTTTTCTTTTGCAAATCAAACTCTAGCTCCAAACTAATATAAGAACCCATTGGTAAGCTTCTCTTCTTCTTCTCCAACTCATTCTCTTATCAATTTCAGAAATTCCTAAGCCTAACTTTGGGAATGTTCTTCTTTTAAAGCTTAGAATCAAGCTTCTTGAGTTGGATTTGAAGAGTGGTTGATTCTCCTTTGCTTTCAAGCTTCTTCTTCAATCGTTTGGGTTCAAAGGTGAGATTTTTACCTCACATCTTTGTCTATAATTATCTTCGATTGTTTGGTATGAATTCCTAACACTTATTCTTATGCAATTGATTTTTGTTTGGATTGATTTGGTGTATATTCCAATTTTTGGTGTTTTGAAATCAAAATGTATGAAAATCCTATTATGGATATTTGGACATTGATATTTGAGGCGTATCGAAGAGCCGTTAAGGCTGGGTTGTCACGTGACGTAAATCCTTAGTCGTCATTTGCTCATTCGATCGTTTCCGATATTCGTTTGGCCATTTTTGGTCGAGGTTCAAGAAATCTTCAAAACACCAGTTTCAAACATCTGAATATGTGATTTCAGACGTCTGAATTGGCTCATTTCCAAACAGAAAGAAATTAGGCTAAAACGCCTATTTCATACGTCTGAAACATTTGGTTCAGACGTCTGAATCACGTTCTGGAAATTTTTATTTTTTCCAGATTCAGACGTCTGAACCACTTGTTTCAGACGTCTGAAACTGTAGTGTTTTGCCTGCTTGCCTTTTTGTTTAAGAATTCCAATTTAAATCGATTCATAATGATCCTATTTTTTGTTATCGTTTATTATGACTTTGATGACTCCTTTTTAGGGATTTTTGAATATCCATTTCGATGGATTCTTTATCGGTTTCTTTGGATTTTATTCACGTCTTCGAATGTGAATTTTAGTGATTGATTGTTCCTACAATCTTCTTTGTGATTTGTCACTTAGAAATATAAAGGTTTCAATACTAGTAGTAACTATCAAAATTCTTTCATCAAAACGATTTCTACACTATTTTATTACAAAGCTCGTTTCTTAAACCGTTTTTCAATCTATTAGTATATACAAGCCTTTACCTCACTCGTATGAGAAATCTAATTAAACGACCTAGTAAAACGAGTAGTATGAAACGTTTGCGTTTACTTCGTCGGTTAATTCTTGGACTTGTTCGATTGAATCTCTTGTGACAATTTTCTAGTGGAGGTCTACAGTTTTTTCGTAAATATTTAAGTTAAGCAAGTGGTTATGGGACATGAAGCTAAACTCATATATTTACTAGCTTAATGTAATTGACACTTATCGTTGATCATGACGATCATCTTTGTGATTTAGACTAGCAATGTGCGATGACTCTTTGTCTGCGAGGGAGACTAAACCCCGTTTGTGGAGTTTGGACTCAAAATTGGTGGGGTAGCAACCCATGGTCTTCGGGCCTTTTGTGTATCTTCGGCTCAATTTGTGATGGTTAGCAACCATGGAATTAGCGTTCTGTTTGTGATACACGTGTTGGTGAGCTTTAAGCTCCCGTTTGTGATAGGCCTTCCCCCTTTTTGTGATTTCTGGATTTCTTGAGATGATTTCTAGAATTTGTGTTTCACCAATTTTCATGATTTTCATTGATAAGTTTTATCAATATTTGTGCATTGGTGAATTTGTGTGCCATTGACTTTTGTGATTAATATTGATATAATCGTCAATATTTATGGTTTGGTGAAGAAATAAAGAGTATGACATTTTTTTTCATCTTTGAGTAGATTTTTGTGATATTGATAAATCTCTTGTTGATTTTCAATTACTTGTTATCACAGTTTGGCATTGTGATTATTATGTGTTTAGTCATATCTCTTATTCTATATCTCTTCATCTGATATTTATAGCTAGACTGATTCGTTTATTATTTTCTTATTAAATAATACTCGGGTCAGACCGTGATGTTACAGGTGCTTCTGCTTGAATTCTCACTTGGGATTGACTTCTCTGACTTTTGGCTAACTACTTTGATTAGTAGTTTATTTCGTTGTATACACTTGAGATATGGACTCATAGTTGTATTCTTTTGTATAACATATGTTGCTATTCTTTTGTATTATTGTGGATCTTTTTGACCACTACTCTGATATACACTTTCATCTGTTAGTTATATATTCATATCTTCTTCCGCCTTTGTGATATGAATTATCTGTGACTGATTTGTGTTATGTTTATTTCTATATTTGTTTTCGAAGATTATATATATAGCCACTGTGTAGTAGCTTTGTGTTTGTATCGGTATGTCGGATTTCCTCTTGAAATAAAATGCATGTTATACTATCTGACATATCGGTGCTCGCGCAAAGCAATTACACGGATGGTCGCTCCTCAACAGCCTTATTCTCCGTGCTATCTGACAGCATTACACCGTAGTGTTCTTGGCTAGAGTGGGTATAGAGGTGGGGCGTCACATACGCTTAAACTCATTATAGAGTACTACGGACTCTATTTGAGTACTTTCCCACCAGAGCCAAGGTTATCACCAACCTAAGCTCTGATACGAAGTGAGACGATCCGCAAACTCGTACCCCTTGAGTTAACACTATTCTACAACAATCAACTCAAGATGCATAGAAATACGAACCATTTGGGTTAAAGAAGAAGAGGTAGAAGAAGAAAATAGAAAAACAACATCAGAATCTAACCATCGCAGCGAAATAAAATATAATAGATATTAAATGATCTCTACTCAAAATCAAATATTACATCATCAGAGTACATCAATCGCAGTTCAACAACAACAACACACAAATGGATACACAACAACTCAATACAGCGGAATATATACGTATATAAACAAGTACGAAATACGCATCGTCATCCAGCTCGGTTCCTGAACTCCATGGAAAAACCTGTATCCTATAATACTCGGTCTAACCCGAGCATTACAGTTAAATAATACCCGAGTCAGTCTGGAATACCAGCGTGAGAAAATCACACCCAATTGATTATTAAAGTTTCAAAAATCCTTTGCAAACAAAAGAATCTCGTAAGATCACGCCACAAATAAACATGTCGGGTTTTTACTTTACGATAGCTAAAACAATTTTTATAGAAATCCTCTGATATTATAATAGGGTCTATATACAAATACTTATAAAATAGCCGAAATTGTTACATGATTAAATTCCAGCTACTAGCCACAGGTGGGTAATACAAACAAAACTCGTACAAGGCTCGTAGGGAGAATGGAGTTCCAACCAATGACTAGGCACTAGGGTACCACCTGTCACAGTACGGGGCCTAGATCACCATACCGAGGAGTACGCCCGCTCCCCTGCAACACAAGGCCGGGACTACCCCTTACTGGATAATCCTGAATAAGATCACCCCGCGGTTGGGATCAGTAACCGCCCACTAAGCCGAAATAAAAGGGACATCTAGACAGGAATGACCTCACCCTGCTTGGGTGCTACCCACCTAGCCTTGCTGCATAACCCCTAATTTTCATTCATTCCCATTAGATGAGGCTTGAGGCTAAGTGTTACCTTTTAGATCAATATCCCTTAGAATGCCCATCGTCCACCTAACGATGTTTTCGAATGCATTCATCCATACAAGTCCGTCCCGGGTTCGAACGGAACCGAAGGCACTATTCCTACTACATCCATTTTGGAAATATCCTCAGGATTAGTAGCGACTAGCCCTTGCACTTCACTGCTCCATCTTCGAATCCAAAATCGTTTTTCATGAAAATGTACAAACCGGATCGAAGTGGTTTTCGAGAAATTAATCTCGACCCCGGTCTCTTCGAAACGATCAACGCATTTGGCCCATATTGATAGTCTATGATTTAACTATCAATTAACATTTACAACATCCATCAAACAATATATAATTTTCCAAATTATTTATCTATCTCAAAAATATCCTTACAAGATATAATTTCACTTTTCAAATTCCTTTGAAAACAGTTTTCACAACTACTAGCCTTTCTCAGAATAAATTCCAAGTATATCTATTTCCACTGGAATCACCAAGCACAAAACTTTAGATTTTTTTTTTAAAAAAATTAAAAACATTTTATTGTAAAATATATTTAGCATTTAATTTATAAGAATTTACTTTAATACTTACACTTTAGAAATAACTAAAATAAGGTTATCTTAGAATTATACATTAGGTTTCTTCTTTATTCAAAATACTAAATCATTCTTTAAATAATTATCACGAAAATAGATTAAACAAAATGCTTGTTTTGAAATTTACTTTAAAACATTTAAGTTAGAATTACTTCAATAATTGGTTAAAATAAATAATATAAACATTTGAAGTTAAAGATTGCTAAAGAAAATATAAAACTAGATTTCTATTTTTAAAAACAAAATACTAAGTTACTTTTTATAAATAATTACTACGGTAATAGATTTGAAACATATTCACTTTAGAATTTCAAAGATTAGAAATAATAAATTTTCGAAAATATACTTTTTAAAACAACATTAAAGCTTTCACTTATATTAAAAAAATTAACTTTAAACGTACTTGACTATCTAGAGAAATATACTTTTCTTCACAATCTTCTTTAAATTTCAATTTCAAACACTTGAATCTATTTCCAAATTGATTACCTATTTATTCCCCGTTTAATTCAGAATCCATTAATTTCAGATATCATTTCTTAATTATGATTTGAAAATACTTTAACTAAAATTTCAAATTTTTAGATTTGTCAATTACTTCTTATCCTTTAAATAAATTTAAACTTTGAATTTTAAAATAATTCTTTGTTTCTTTAATTGATATAACTTAAATTTACAATTCATCAATTTCATTTTATTCAAAATTCTTTTTCTCTTCATACTCGAAGTTATTTATCATCATTTTCATATTACTTCTATTTCTTTCCAATTCCTTCTTAATTTATTCAAACTTCTATAATTATTTCGCTTACAAATTTACTTTCTTTTAAATTTCTTTTCAACAATCCAATTCCTATATTTTGGTAATTCATTATACCCGAATATCCAATCAACCCATAACATTCAATATCCCAACATTACTCAACATGGGATATCAAATAATCACAACACGGAATATTGAATAATTTAAATAAATGTGAGGGGTCCAGTTGGATCCCTCCAACCTGGTCTCCCTGCATCCACAAATGTTAGCACAATATAATATTCCAATTCCAAAATATCATACTATATCACATCAATTAATTCAACCATCCAAACAATTATTTAAATTTAATCGTTCAAATTTAAATTTAAATTTAAATTGAACTGAGTGAGATTAACTAACCTTTGAATTTGTTTGCAGTTCACTTCAATTCTGTTTTAGTTTCCCGGTTTAACCTTGATTTGATTTTTAAGCCAGTAATTTAATCTTAACTAATAATTTCCCTTTTGAACTATATATATATTTATAAAAAAATTTATAGATTTCAAAATCTAATTTTAAATAAACTCCTCAACATTTTAAAATTCCTAAGTATTCTCCCAAAATTATTCAAATATATTATATAAAATAAAATTCCTCTTCAACCTATAATTTAATTGAAAAACAAAATTTTTGTTTTGAACTTTACCTATAACTATATATATTTCTACTCATAACTCACTTCCCCTTTTCTGTTAACCCTTTCTAAAATAAAAACAACTCTTAACAAAATTACAAATCGAAAATTCAAAATCAAAACAGCATACGTAACTACCCAGAAATCCACCAACGCGGCTGCACACTAGATTGCCCACTATCCACAACCTATACTCAATCATCTAATCCCTAGTCGAGTCGCGCCTCGGCTGCCGATGTATTGTCACTCGCATCACGGCCATGCTTCGACCAGCCCGCCGTCATCAAACATCGCGACAACCAAAATCGCGTCGCCGACCCTCCCTGCCTCGCGGCCACGACTTCGAAGTCGCGACGCCTCAAACTTCACCGAACCCGACTCGAGTCAATTATAATACGAAATCGTACTCAATTTTCAAACCTGTCTCTACCCTTCACGCGTCGATCGATTTCTTGTAATAAGGAGGCTTCGATTGGGATTTGATTTCGGCCATATGTTTTCCATTTTTTTCGAATTCGATCTGTTTGGGCTTCGAAATTTATAAAAAAAAGAAATAAGGGTTTCGGCTGAAAGATAAAAGCGACAATTTTATAAAAAAAATTGGCTTGGCTTCCTTCAGAAGGAAGACACGAGTAATACTTTTTTTTTCGATTTTAAAAGAGAACGGGGCACGATTTTAAGATAAGGGTGGTCGCGCACACAAAACTTGACTAATTAAATTAAATTAGATTAGATTATTATCAATTACATTTTCAACGTGTTTATATATCGTACTCACACAACAATTTCGATTAATACGAAATTTGAAATCCGATAATAATTCAATATTACGGACCCAATGGAACTGGTTTCGTCAAATTCCGAGACTGCACCTCGGAAGGCTATTTTTAAATTCAATTTAAACTATAAAATTTTAAAACTGAACGAACCACTATTAATTTCAATTTTAACACTACTATTCTCTTCAATATTATCAATATAAATTTTATAAGCCTTCAAATTATATTTTTAATAGGCTTAGAATTCCAGATTCAGTATTTTACCTAACTTCAAATTATTTAATTCAACAATTTAATTGTCAAATAAATTATGATATTCATAATTTAAGTTAATAATTAACCTTTAAATATTTAAAATCAATCAAATATTCCGGTTACAAATGCTTAAAAATTCCGGGTCGTCACATGAAGTCTATTCCACAGAGCTACGCTTTACACAAAAACCATGCTTCGATCGAAAAATGATCAACAGCACATCGTATGCCACATTACCAAATGGGGAATGTATCACTAGTATCCTTTGACTACATAACCTCTGAGCTTGTACGTCTCAGAGAAGGGTGTTAAGCTAAGAGAATAAATTCTTTGCCACTAACAGAAATGTATTTGATAGAAACCAGCTTTACATCCCAAAGGGTAATATCAGATACACATCCATACAAGTCCATTACGAGATCGAACGAAACCGAAGGCACTTCAAAGAAGCCTTTGCAAATCCGGATATTCACTAATCATGTCTAGAATCCCCATCACAAAGGGTGATAAAATCTATATACCAGAGAAATTCGGTGTAGAGACATTCGACATGTAATCCTTTCGCTTTCAAAAATACTTGGTCTTCAACACCGTCTTCAAATGCAATCCCATTTCGTCGTATCATTATTCGGAATGGGTTTTAAAGTCCTCTCTCGGCTGATCCGAATAATGAACGTTTATTTTAAGAATAAGTGTTACATTCAGATTTCAAATAAATCACAACTCCACTTTGATCTTTTATACAAAAGATCCATCACAAAGATTCGATGCGGTTTTCGAATATCCATTTGGAATCCGACCCTCGGTCACATCAAAATTCAAACACCATTTTAAAGGCCAACTGTGATAGTCAGTTATTTAACTATGAATCAATAGTCACAATAATCACCAGATTTCAAATAATTTTCCCCAATTATTTCTTTTTTACAAGATATATTTTCAACACTTCAACACTTTGAAAACAAATTTCAAATCATTTTCCTCACGCGGAACAAATTTCCAAATATTTATTCATTTCTACTGAAAATTTGCCAAGTTCAAATACTTTTAAAAATAATTTAAATTACTTATCCAATCATATTTATTTGGAAATATTTAAAATAAAATTATTTTAAAACACTTTTCTTTTAAACATTAGTTATGAAATTTTATACCCATATCCCATATGATTCTTAAGCCCAAAATAATTTTAAAATAAAATTATTGGATAGAGTATAATTATTTAAATAACCATTTTCTAAATCAAATATTAATTAAAATCTTTAAATAACCACTTCTATAATTAACTAAATAAATCATTACTCTAAAGATTTTCAAAAATACTTAAGAAAATAATTTCTCCAAAATATTCTTTCTAAAACCATCCTAAAAATTCAATTTGTAAGTATAAGCTACTTTGAAATCATACTCGACTTTCCAGGGAAGAATTCCCTTTCCATTTCAAAATAGTCCCTTTAAATCAATTAATAAATCTTTCTTGATTTATTTCAATTCACATTCCAAATCCGCAAATTTCTTTCCATACTTTAAAAATAAACCGATATTTTTTTCAAAACTAATTTTCCTTTCCTTTATAAATTTCCATTATGAATTTAAATTTCCAAATATCCATTGATATACGATTTTCAAATCGATTTCCAAATATCCATTGATATACGATTTTCAAATCGATTTACAAATATTCACTTTCAAACACCAAATCAAATTCGAAATTGATTTCCAATTTATTTCAAACACCAAATCAATTTTCCAAATTTATTTCTAAATTTATTTCCAGCGCCAAATCAAATTTTCAAACCGATTTACCAAATATTTGTTTTTAAACACCAAATCAGTTTTCAAATTGATTTCTAAAATTTATTTTCTTTTAAAATAAATTCCTTTATTCATTCCAAACTAATTGAAATCCGAATTTCGAATAAATTCTTCAATTATTAACAATATTACTTAAATTCCCTTTATAAAACTCTTTTCCCCATATTTTGGAATTAATCCGATAAGATTTCAAAATTCAATCTTAACCTCTTTAAGTTCCGTCTTTTAAATTCACCCAATTCAGTGAAATGAATTTACTTAAAGTTTTCTACTTTAATTTCCAAAATCCAATTTAATATTTCTGGTATCCTACAGTACCAAAAATATATATGGCTAAACCATAGCCTTCAACGGTTTCAATCGCACATACAATCATACACAGATTATAAATAAATCAACACACAACATTGAAACAAATTCAAATATTTGAGAAATCCAGTTGGATCCCTCCAACCTGTTTCCCAGCATCCACAGATGTTAGCACAACAATTTAATACGAATTCCACTTCGAGTTGGGATATCACGGTGTAATGACCCGAAATTCAGACCCAGTTTAAAATTTTAAAAATCTCTTATTAAATGTAGAAATTCCAATTTTCACAAACAACTTCCGTTGCTATCCAAACTTCACATTTGGAATGCGTCTAGATAGACATAGGGGTGCGCCAAATTTCGTTGAAAAATATTGAAGTAAATTACGCTCGTCGCATTTACATTTTAGTTCAAATCTTATGTGTAAATTTCCCTGCGTCCGAACTCAAATATTTTTCACAAAGTTGCATAAGAAAAATATTCTGAACATGGCGGCGCATTTCGTTTCGTCAAATTTCGCTTTTAATTGCTAGTTAAAATGTTTTCTCGTGCAAATGGTTTAATAAGATTTACCACTTCGAAAACGGTGTCGAACCATCAATATCTTTATACTGTTGTGTTCGTCTCGTCGCACTGATCAAAACGGTATATTTGTTTGTGTCAATCGGAGTTCGGGGTTGCAAATTATAATTATTAACGGAGTACAAACTGGTCCGTTACGCAGCACAAACCGGTACCCAACTTTCCAACGTTCAAATTTTTAAGAGTCTATGCAGCTGTCTTGGGAACCCAAATAGCCTCCACTTTGCAAAATCATCATTTCATCTAATTGTGCACTCTGTAACCCTTCTCTATATATGCGCCTTCATTAATGCCTCAGCTTCATTAATTGCTCTGCATCATCAGTTGCTCACTTTTCTCTCTGGTACGTGCTCTCTCTTCTCCCACTTCATAATTGTTTATTTGCTTCCAGAGAATATGAAACCAACCTCTCCCCATTCTTCTTCCCTACTTTATTTTCTTTTGTAAAAAACTTCAAACCCCCTACCAGCTCCAACCCACTACTCACGTCCCCTCCACTGCAAACCCCCTGCACCGCCTCCCCCACTAACGGCTCCACCTGCAACCGCCTCCGCCCATGCCGCCACACTCCCCCTGCAGCTCCGCCCACACCACACGGCCCCGCCCCCTGCAGCTCCACCCACACCACACGGCCCCGCTCCTTGCGTCCCCACCCGTCCTCCGTGCCCACTTTCTCATCAACCGCCCACACAGCCTACTCGGCCACCCCCCCACTACCATCAGCCACCACACGGCCCACTCGGTTACCTCCTCCACCAAAAACCCACAGCCCGCGTCCCACGGTTCGGACGCCCCTACCAGCTCCGCCCTACCACTGCCGCCCCACACCCGAAAACCCACTACCGGCCCCTAGTCCACACGGCCCGCTCGTCTCCCCACTACCCTGTTGCATTCGAGTCCCACTGCCCACCCACGCCATGACTACAGCCCGCCTCCCCTCCGCTGCGAACCCCCCCTGCAGCCACCTCCACGTGCACGTCCTTCCCCCCTGCACCGCCTCCACCAGCCTCCCCCTCCACTGCCACTACCCACGCACACCGACCCCATCAGCCCCCCCATGCAGCCACGATCTGCTAGGCCACCCCATGCTGCCTCGAACCCCTCCACGCCCAGCCCAGACCATGCAAGAATAAGAAGTATAAACATGTTATATGGTTATGTTAAGATATATATATAAGAGTTAGGCTGAAAAAAAAATAAGTGTACATGTTTTAGTTTTTGTATATACAAGCTTCGGCTGTTGATTAGTTTTGTTTTCCAGGTTGCATATAAAGTTTAAACATAAAAAAATTATATATCTATGTTTTGTTATTTTGTGAGGTACATTATAAAACTTTATATATGAGTTGTTATTATATAAACTTTAGTTTGTTTAGTAAAGTTATGTACTTTTATACGGCGGCTGTTTTATAAATTTTGGGTACATAACTGTTTGCATAAACTTTGTTCATAATTTTGTACCAGCGGTTTCTGACTTTGTTTTAGAAATTTTGTTTTACGTAATAGTTTATAAATATACAGTGGTTTTCCGTTAGTTTAAGATTAGCAGTATATATATATATATATATATATATATATATATATATTAGAAACTTTGCGTGTTGTTTATGAACAGCAAGTGTTTTAATAAACTTTGCGTGTAGGACATCGCTTCGGCTCATTCGCTCTCATCCCGACTTGTTTTGGTACGTTTTATTTATACAAGTGTTATATATATACATCAATCGACTGTCGAATAACTTCCTTGTTTGAATTTCAGTTGTAGTTCGTGCTTATCTTCGTTAGTGTCTTCCGTCTGCGTACCCTCTTCTCATCAATTCTCGCCGCAATAAAAAGGTGAATATTTCATTCACGACTCAATCTATTATGCTATGATAATCAAGTGATAAATTGTTGTTAATATTAATTTGGATATTAAATTGTTGATTGTTAAAAAATTGCGGAAATAAGAATTGAAAATCGTTATGCAAGTTAAATTTGAATATTGTTAGTTTACGACAAATAGTTGTGACACTAAATTGTTATGTGAAGTTGAATTTGGTTGTTAATATAAGTGAAATTTAATATGAAATTGAAATTGATATAGGATAGTCAACAATTTAAAATGGATTATATATGTTGAACTTGACCCCTTTGAATGTTAAATAAATCGTCGCGTAGAAATAGCGTTAACTACACTTTGAACCATTGAATGTATGATTGATGTAGAAATTTGATAATAGACACCAAGTGGAAACCATAATGTAATAATCTTAAATGTGCATAAAACGATAGTGTGGATTCTAGGAATAATTATATTAGTTTGCATAAATAACAAATGTAAGTTAATACGATTATTTCGGGATTATTTAATAAATTGTTAAATTATTATGTATGGTTGCTATTGCTTGTTTATTTACTTTGACACCATCCCAGTTATCACACTGCAAGTTCCCTTCGCTATGCCTTGTTTTATATTGAATGATATTGGGTTGAAATGATAAATACCCAACTAAACAACTTGGCCTAGGATAGAAAATTAGAAATAAGAAACCCGATTGGTCAACAAAAATCATTTTGAAATTGAATAATATTTTAAATTAAGGAATGAACTTAACAATTTGTTTGGAAATTTAATAACGAACTTAAGGGAGTTAAGTTGAAATAAATTAATGGATTTAAATTGAAACGGGTTAATAAACTTACCCAATGGAATAAAATGAATTGAAAATTAAATGAAATGAGATTTAGAAACAAGTAAGTTTTAGAATTTGATAATTTAAAAATTTATTTTGTTAGGTTTAGATTAAAACTCGGTTTTAATTAAATAGAATTGGAACATGTTATAAATTTAATTTGAAATTTAGAAAGTTTGACTTAAGAGGAATACAAAAACTAAACAAACTTTTATGGATATAACTTAGTGATATTTAAATTTAAAATGATTTTAAATTTAACGAATTAATCAAATTAGGACATTGTAAATGGAAATGGACTTCTTTGATTAGAAATTTAATTGAATCGGTAAATAAATCAAATGAAGTTTTGAAAAGGGGAATTTAGTTAATAAAGTTGATTCAATCGGATTTATGATAATAGTGGATGTAAACATAAAGTGACATGAATTGAACTTGATTTAATGATTTAAATTAAGTTTACCATTAAATTGAATTCATTGATTTTGAACTAAATTTAACAAGCGACATTTAGACCTTATTAAATTGAACTTGAATACTTAATTTTGAATTGTCAACTCAAATATTTGTACTAAAATTCCATTTGGAAATATGTTTCAAAATAGCTAAAATAAATTGAATCGTAAAATGTCAAATTTTGGAAGTCAAATTTGCACCTTGACTTTTGGACTTTGATTTGTTAAACGTTAATTTAACCGACCATCGGGTAATAAATATGTAGTTATTAAAGAGACCGGGATCGGGAATGGACATACTCTCTGTCGATACCAAAACCACTTTAATAACTATTATACGCGAAGAGTTGATCCAGAATGAAGTGGATGGGTTGGTGAACGCGTTGACTGAAGAAAGAGAACGATATTGGATGACCCCTGGCATGACTAAAATAGGAGCCGCGCCGGGCCATTGAAGATCGCCACCTCTAGCGGACACACTTCTTCTATACCATATCTATTACTTTTTTGATTCGATTTGGGTGCACCCTTGATTTGGGAGTGTTGTTTCGCGGTGTTGAGATAGTAGCTACTATGCTCAACATCAGTCCGGATCACGCAACTACTAGTATCCTAGTTGGTATCGCCTCATGTACCTTGTCATACTGATTATCCTATTCGCGACCACTACGTTTTGTTTTGTGTTATACCTATGTTGTACCCTATGATAACCACTAGTTTACGGTGGGGTTTATGGTGCTGTATAGACTATGGCATTATAAAATGTGTTAAGGGGAATTATGGTAACGCCTTAACGCTATTTTAATATCGTACTTTACTGATTAGACATTATCTACATACCGTATTCTATTGTATATATAGATAGTTTATCGGATCCTTAGAGATGTTATTTATTCATCTTTGAGTTGTGGACTTTATTCCCTGCACTTGATTATCCTGTATAAGATTTTGAGTCCTGACTCGAGTGTTTCTTTTTGTATATGCTCGGGTCAGTCTGAAGCTATCCAGTTTGCTGATCAAGGTTGGTTGAAGATGCTGAAGACTTAGCATTTATCTTTATCAGTCTATTTCTATTACAGTATTTATGTCCTTGTCTGTTGGACATTTATGTATTTCCTTTCAGTCACCTTTTGTTTAGACATTGTTGTACTTTATGTAGTAGCTTCATGAACTACTATTATGACGATGTATTTTCCGCTGCATTATTCTGTGACTGTTCTGTGACTGTGATGTTGCATTGATTCTCATTTACATTTATGTATTTATAATCCCATAATGATTCGTGTTTTGTATTATTTAAGTTGACATTTGTGGATTATTGTCAATTTAAATGGTCCAAATATACGGGTTGTTACAGTTGGTATCAGAGCTTTGGTTTCCCAAAAAACCTTAGTTTGGGGTTATATAAACTCATTATAGATAGGGTAGCAATACCCTAGAATGAGGAGAATCGATTCAATATCCAGATCCTTAAATTCAAACTTCTTTTGATTCGTTAATTAGAGTTTCTTTAAGCTTCATGATTTTCTGTCCTTGATTCTAAATCTCTTTCGATATTTCAGGATGAGCACCAGAAGAAGCAATAGGGGAGGAAGAGGCCATGGTCCTGCCCAAGCTGCACCTGCCGCCCCAGCTCCAGTCAAATTCACCACTCTTAGCAAAGAGTGTGACGACCCGCCCTTCTACTACCAAAAAGACGTATCATCATAAAGAAAGAAAGGGATAGAAAATAGAAAAGAAAGAGAAAGAAAGAACAACAACATCAGAATCACACAGCGGAATGGAATAAAATATAATATATCACATAAATAATACATAGTTTTACATATATCAGAGCTATACAGATCATACATCACATACTAGACAGTTATAAACTCTTGTCTAGTTAACACAAGTCAATATACAATACAGACAAAACAACTCAGAGATATCAACACAGCGGAACACCATATATATACATATATCTACAACGTAGAAGCCTCCTGCTCCATTGCTCCTCCAGAATTCGTCAAATCTAACCTGAATCCCTTGGCTACGCGTAAAAAATTGGGTACCCGAGAGTTTATGAAAACAAAAATAAACTCCGGGTCAGACATGGGTCTGGTATGAGTAAACCGTTTAAAGTTGTTTAACTTTGAAAAAAAACATTTGAAAATAAAGGTATCACGTAAGACTTCCCACAAATAAATACGGGTAAGTTTTTACCTTACGCTAGCCAAAACATTTCATAGGAAATCCAGTGATATTATAATAGTGTCTAGGGTTTTCAAGTAAATAGAAAATAGCCGAAATTGTTACATTCATTAAATTCCAGCAACTAGCCACAAAAGTGGGTAATACAAATCAAAACCGTAGGGTCTCGTAGGGAAATTGGATTTCCAACAATGGCAGGGCTACTGGGGTACCGCCCGTCACAGTACGGGGCCTAGATCACCGTACCGAGGATCACTCCTAACCCCCTGCTACACAAGGCCGGAACCATTCCTTACTGACAATCCCAAACAAGATAAACCCCGTGGTTGTAGCTAGCAACCGCCCACACAGCCGAAATAAAAAGGGACATCTAGACAGGGCTCAATATCTTGTCCTGCTTGGGCATGACCCACCTAACCTTGCTGCATCTCCCCTGTTTTAGCCATTCCCGGTTGATATGGCTTGAGGCTGCGATTACCTTTAAAGAACATATCACTTAGAATGCTCATCGTCCGCCTGACGATGTGCTGAAAGCATTCAATCCATACAAGTTCGTTCCGGGTTCGAACGAAACCGAAGGCATTATCTCGTCACACTCATTTTGGAATCACCCTCTGAGTCAACGACGATAACCCTTGCAATCTGAAAACACCATCTCGATCTTCATTTCAGGATTCACGACCTATCATTTAAATTGGATCGATGTGGTTTTAGGAGAATCAAGTTTGATTCATCCGATCCCGGTCTCATCGAATCCAACCGCCATTTTAAGGGCCAAGTTGTCTAATTAACTTAACAGTTTAAATAATTTAAATTTAACAATTGAATTATCATAGCATCTATCACAGATAAAACATATACAAGCAGCATAAGTATAACACAGCATATCACAGAGTAACATAGAATAACAACACATAAATATCACAATCAGATATTCAGTCACAACAGTCCATAAGCAGTCATCTTCAAGTCTTATTTGTAATTAATTCAGTTTTAAAATTAATTACTTGAGAGTTAAATACTTAACTCTGTTTAGTCGATCATCAATCAACAGTTAATTACTTGTCTCCCTTCAAATTATTTAATTAATCATTTCTCAACTAATAATTAAGTTTGATATACTTAATTATTTTATTTCATTATATTAAATTAATTACTCCTTAATCAAGTTGTTAAACTTTAACTGTTTAATTGTCAGTTCCTTAATCTTAAATTAATACTTTAATTATTTATAAATAAACTTAATCACCCAATTATTATCTTCTAAATACTTAATTAATCAACTGTTCATTTTTCATAAATTAACTCAAGTAGTTCATTACACATTTCACACTCACTTAAACATTCATTAATCTCTAATTGCAATTATACTTAAATTATTCTTAATTACTTAACTACTAATCATTTATTAACTCACTTAAGTACATAATTCCAAACTTCAATTAAATTTAAAAAGTCAAACATTCTTTGTTATTTTCTAGAAACAATTAATAAATGTTGATCTTTTAGCTAAATCAACAGTTTAAAGGAGATCTTCTTTAACCTACCTGCGATCAACTTAGTGAGAGTTAATAAGATTTATACCCATCTTATATTAATTACCTAAATTATTAATAATTAAGAGTTAACACGATTTACAGTTTTAATTTAAAATAGTTTGACCTTATATCTAAATTCTTAATCTTAAAACTGTAAAAAAAATTTAAGAGTGTTTACAGTTTGTAAAAAACTGTTTATTTACTGTACTAACAAACTGTAGATAACAAACCGAGTTTCCCCTGCACTATCTCGAGTGCTCCTTCGGGTTCTTCACGCGTTCTCTCAGTAACTCCCCTGTACGTAGCTCCTTCTCCTCCCTTACTCTTTCTCTTTCAATAAGTTAAGTTCAACTTTATTTTTAAAATCGAAATAGCAGTGAATACTTACGCCCATCTCGAATACAAACCCGAAGAAATAGTAGGTCGACTCGAGCACGACACGGAGCACATCACACTGACAGGAAAGCAAGCTCCACCTCCATCGCCACCGTGCACGTGCACGGTGGCTCACACCCCCCTGCGGTGACTCGCGACAGCCCCACAAGCCCCAAATCACCCACTCAAACGAAATCGAAGCCGAGATATACCCAATTATCACGAAATCAAAATATGCCCTCAATGTCGAACTTCAACACGAAACCAGTGGTCAAAAACCACCTCGTTCTCACTGCCGCGACCGCCTGAGTCGACGTTCCTTCGGCCAAACCTTGCCAACATCACCTCCTAACTTCCTCCAAAACCTCAAGTCACTCGGCTAAGCAGCGGCGACACGATCAACGAATGAACAGAGAACAAAACACCGGCCCCTTAAACCCTACTTTCCATCAAAGCTCAAAAATCTTGCATTAGTAAATTTTTCTAGCATTTTTCTAGTGATCTCGAATCAATACACCAGCTTCATGCCAATTTTCATCAAGAAATATTGGATGAATCATCTGAAATTCAAAAAATAGCATAAATGGTTTACTGATGAACTGCTCTAAACACAGTTAACCAAAAATTAGAATTTTTATCTTAAAAATCATAACTTCATATGTTGTATTAATTTATAAGTTTGAATTTACAATTCGTGTTATTCGAATTTGGACCTTTGTTCATGTTTTACTGTAAATTAAATTCACAGTGTTTATATAAATAGCAACTTTTTGAAATAGTTTCCAAGTTTTGAACTTCATTCAAACCAAATTATTTAGTTAGATCCTCAGTGAAAATATTTCAATATAAAGTGTATGATTCAATATGTTTCCTTTTATGTTGTCATGGTTACTGAATATTAAAATAATTTGTAATGTATTTGCTGTAATGTATTTTATATTTATTTAATATGAAAAGAATTATGTTATTATACTTGTTATCATTAACTACATTTATTACTTTTGATATTAAGTGTCATTAATATAAATTTTTTAATGTAATAGAATAAAAAAGATTTAATTTTTAAATATTGTTGAAAGAGTCTATTTATATTTTGAAATTATAAATTCCTTTATAACACACATATAACTAATAATATCCAAATTCTTATTTATTTATAAATGAAAATATTATATTTTATTTAACTTTGATCAAAAACTTATAATAATAATAATAGGGTCAAAATTCCGGAATGTCACATTCCTCTCCCCTTAAAAGAATTTCGTCCCCGAAATTTAAAACAACAGTTAATTCAAAAGCTTAATGTTAACAATCCAAACATACATATCATCCATACAAAACAAACAATCAAACAGTCAATTCTAACAACATTACTAGCTATCCGAACATAAATCCATATAAACTTCCCTAAAATTATCGAGAATTGTTTTCTAGATGATCCACAATCCAAACTGGATCCCTGACCACAGTTAAATCTGATTCAACTTCCAAATTCCTGAATTACTAGTTTAACAACTAATGAGGAATCATGAACAAATTTCCTTAGATGAGATATATGGAACACACAATGAATTCCAGATATCCGTTTTAGCATTTCAATTCTAAAAGCTACAGTAATAACTCTTTCCAAATTTTATCGACTTCTTTACAGAACTTCAATATCTATTCAGTCAAGCCCGTATGATGTACATATACCATTCGTACGCAATATCAAATTCGATCGCTCACTCGATCACACAATTTCATTTTCGAACTAGTATCGTCCATTCGACTTCCTAGTACGGACTCAGAACTGGTTTCTTGATCAGAAACTGTCATTCTCCTTGCATAGTCACAACTATGATAGAGAATTTCTCAGAATCAATCAAAATTCAAATCCATGGTTCGTCGTCGAAAATCGAGTGAAAAATCCTTACTCGGATCGATATATAACTATCTCGAAATTCTGTGCTCGAATCTGGATCAAATTGTTATGCGAATAGAATAATATACGTACATCCTACGTATTGATTATCAACCATATTAATTTCTTTTTTCACATTATCCCGATTCTATCCACTTGGAATAATTTTCTCAATATCAAATTTTACTTAAGAATTTCACCATTCATTTCTTAAACTTAATATAAACATTATATATACTCTTATATTATTGCTCTGCCACTTTAGCCATTATATCTTCTTAATTAAATCTGAATTACCAATTCCATATAAATTCAATTTTCTTAACTCTGAATATTGAACTTTTATTGACTATCTCCATTTATAACTAATTCCTATTATTATTTTTAAATTAGTTTCATTCATTAGTTTACTTTAAATTTTCAATTTGAAATTGTTTTGTTGCTAAATTTTTTTTTATAGTTTTCAAATTCTGAAAAATTTTGACAGAGTCTCCATTTGCCTAGCATTACATATTTCCATAAGCACATATGTATAGTTTCAACACTTAGTACAATTACTTCCATCCAATTTTCAAATCATTCCTTTTAGTTAAAGTGATTTTCACTTACTTGCTTAGACATATAATCCATTTGAGCAAAACAAACTCATATTCAAAATCATCCTATTTTGCTTTCAATAATTCATAGAATTTATCTAATTCTCATTTACTTCAAACAACCCATTTCCATATGCAATTCAACAATATTATTGTGAATAGATAATCACTTAAGCTTTATAACAAATTTTAAATTGATTCCAATTCAATTTACACTTGATTCCATCCTAATTAAATTATTCACAACCTTTTCACTGCATTTCCTTTCATTTCAACAGGTTTGATTCCAAACCATTTTATTAAATTTGACAACCCATATTTTAAATTAATCATCTCATAATTTATTTAAGTCATTAAATGTTTCACTTAATAACTTAAGTTTATTCTATTTCACCAATTTCCATTCAAATCTTTGATTTGATTTTCCTTTAATCAAATCCCAACTATTTCCTAATTGGCTTATTCTTTTATTAAATTTATATCACTTATTCTTTAATCAAATCCCAACCATTTTATTAATTCTATATCACTTAACAACTCATTATTAAATTTATTCATAAACAGGTCATTCAGTTTATTCTTGAATTAGATTTGTTTGCAACTTATTCCAATTCTATTTTAATCCAATTCAACACTTACTTTGGTTTACATTACTTATTTACATTGGAATTTTATTTCATTCAATTTTATCAGTAACTCGATTGAATTCATTTAAATTCAATTTTGTTCCATCTCAACTTTAGCTAAATTTAGCTACTTACCAACCTTTAAATTTTATTTCTCAATATATGAGCTCAAAACTTATTTGTTTACTTTAAATTTTATATAATTCATTTGGGTCATTTCATCTTATAATCACAATTTCAGATTATATATAACACTTACTATCGTAAGGTATAAATTTCCACCTCACAATTACAATCAATTTACCTTCAAATTTTATATCCAATTAAATTTGTTTTGAACTTCAATTCCATTTAACTTATCTCAGGTTAAACTCAAATATATTTTCTACACTTTCATTTACTTAAATTAAATTTTAATTCACAGATTCAAAATTTCCAATTTCTTCCTATTAATATCAACTTTACTTTATAAGTTCAATAGTTGATTTATTTAAACCTTTCACATTATTAAATAGAATTCCTTAGAATTCAATTGCCCCATTTCATTTCCAAACCATTTTGAAATGATACTACACATACCCACTTGGTATATCAAATCAAATTTAAAATTCCAAACACTTGTTTTCACCAAAACCAATTTTCTCTTTTTGAAAATTTCTAAAACATCTTGTATACCCAACAAGTCCAAACAAGATCAATATCCTGATAGTAATCCATCACTTTAGAAACTCGAAAATGAATACCGATGATGTGGCCATCACCATCAGGATTATTTTCCAGCGACTGTAGTGAATTCAGTGCTTCCTTACTTTCACAAATTTCCCAAAACAATTTCCATTTAATAATATTTTCCAAAACAATGTTCCAATATTGCCTTCAAATCCTTGGATAAACATTTCAAACATTTCCAAGATTTTTAAATTCCCAAATTCTTTTGTTTAAATTCATTTAAACACCTTTCAAATTTCCGGGACTTAATTCTAGTTTAATCCAATTTTAGTTATATTAAATCATACTTAGACAATTTTACTTGGTTATAAACCATTCAAATTTTAAATTTTTATTCAATTATAGTATTAAAAACCATCATCCAGACATATATAATTATTTTAGAAAAATATTTCTTTTATATCAAAATATAAATTTTGGGTAAAATTATTTCATTTACCCTACTTTAAAACAATACTGTGTCGGTCCATCTTGTTTAAGAGTTAAGAAATCCCTATCGATGAAATGGCGTCCCACACATCGACCAGAATCCATAAACACTCAACAGATACATCAACACAATATAAAAACAATTTTATATTCACTAACAAGTACGCGCTCATATCTACTAATACACTCAAACTCATTTTAGAGTTTTACAAACTCTATTTGAGTAATCACTACCAGAGCTAAGGTTATCACCAACCTGGCTCTGATACCAACTGTGACGACCCGCCCTTCTACTACCAGAAAGACGTATCATCATAAAGAAAGAAAGGGATAGAAAATAGAAAAGAAAGACCCGCTGTGGCTCACAGTGATACCTCAGATTTGCTTTTACGGCCACCATCTCGAGTCGCAACCAACCCTGCAAGACCTTATACTATCCCCGGGGCATGTAGGGGTAAGAGTCTCCCGTTTGCCACCTAACACAAAGCGAGAACCCCCTATCACGCTGTAGTGTAGCAAACCCGATCCCGATCTCATCGAATCCAACCGCCATTTTAAGGGCCATGTTGTCTAATTAACATAACAGTTTAAATAATTTAAATTTAACAATTGAATTAACATAGCATCTATCACAGATAAAACATATACAAGCAGCATAAGTATAACACAGCATATCACAGAGTAACATAGAATACCAACAAATAAATATCACAATGAGATATTCAATCACAACAGTCCATAAGCAGTCATCTTCAAGTCTTATTTGTAATTAATTCAGTTTTAAAATTAATTACTTGAGAGTTAAATACTTAACTCTGTTTAGTCGATCATCAATCAACAGTTAATTACTTATCTCCCTTCAAATTATTTAATTAATCATTTCTCAACTAATAATTAAGTCTGATTTACTTAATTATTTTATTTCACTCTATTAACTTAATTACTCCTTAATCAAGTTGTTAAACTTCAACTATTTAATTATCAGTTCCTTAATCTTAAATTAATACTTTAATTATTTATAAATAAACTTAATCACCCAATTATTATATGCTAAATACTTAATTAATCTACTGTTCATTTTTCATAAATTAACTCAAGTAGTTCATTACACATTTCTCACTCACTTAAACATTCATTAATCTCTAATTGCAACTATACTTAAATTATTCTTAATTACTTAACTACTAATCATTTATTAACTCACTTAAGTAAATAATTCCAAACTTCAATTAAATTTAAAAAGTCAAACATTCTTTATTATTTTCTAGAAACAATTAATAAATGTTGATCTTTTAGCTAAATCAACAGTTTAAAGGAGATCTTCTTTAACCTACCTGCGATCAACTTAGTGAGAGTTAATAAGATTTATACCCATCTTATATTAATTACCTAAATTATTAATAATTAAGAGTTAACACGATTTACATTTTTAATTTAAAATAGTTTAACCTTATATCTAAATTCTTAATCTTAAAACTGTAAAAAAATTTAAGAGTGTTTACAGTTTGTAAAAAAAACTGTTTATTTACCGTACCAACAAACTGTAGATAACAAACCGAGTTTCCCCTACACTATCTCTAGTGCTCCTTCGGGTTCTTCACGCGTTCTCTCAGTAACTCCCCTGTACGTAGCTCCTTCTCCTCCCTTACTCTTTCTCTTTCAATAAGTTAAGTTTAACTTTATTTTTAAAATCAAAATAGCAGTGAATACTTACGCCCATCTCGAATACAAACCCGAAGAAATAGTAGGTCGACTCGAGCACGACACGGAGCACATCACACTGACACGAAAGCAAGCTCCACCTCCATCGCCACCGTGCACGTGCACGGTGGCTCGTACCCCCCTGCGGTGACTCGCGACAGCCCCACAAACCCCAAATCACCCACTCAAACGAAATCGAAGCCCAGATATACCCAATTATCACGAAATCAAAATATGCCCTCAATGTCGAACTTCAACACGAACCCAGTGGTCAAAAACCACCTCGTTCTCACTGCCGCGACCGCCTGAGTCGACGTGCCTTCGGCCAAACCTTGCCAACATCACCTCCTAACTTCCTCCAAAACCTCAAGTCACTCGGCTAAGCAGCGGCGACACGATCAGCGAATGAACAGAGAACAAAACACCGGCCCCTTAAACCCTACTTTCCATCAATGCTCAAAAATCTTTCATTAATAAATTTTTCTATCATTTTTCTAGTGATCTCGAATCAATACACCAGCTTCATGCCAATTTTCATCAACAAATATTGGATGAATCATCTGAAATTCAAGAAATAGCATAAATGGTTTACTGATGAACTGCTCTAAACACAGTTAACCAAAAATTAGAATTTTTATCTTAAAAATCATAACTTCATATGTTGTATTAATTTATAAGTTTGAATTTACAATTCGTGTAATTCGAATTTGGACCTTTGTTCATGTTTTACTGTAAATTAAATTCACAGTGTTTATATAAACAACAACTTTTTGAAATAGTTTCCAAGTTTTGAACTTCATTCAAACCAAATTATTTAGTTGAATCCTCAGTGAAAATATTTCAATATAAAGTGTATGATTCAATATGTTTCCTTTTATGTTGTCATGGTTACTGAATATTACCAGTTCATCAATATGTAGACTTGTCAGAAATTTGCTAAACACATCCAAGAAAGGTCAACATAATGGTTCTTAACAAGTCAATTACTAAAACTTAAGTTTTTAATAAAAATTAGTTTACTCACCCAAGTTTGCAGTAAAACAGAGGAGGATTGTTGGATGAGAAACCTGTAGTTGAAGTGTTGCATTCCTGTACACTTTCTTTTTGCTTTCAACTGGATATGCAGTTTGTTTATTTTCCTTTTTCTTTATCAGGTTTTACTTTTTTTTTTTGAGATTATGGACAGAACTAAGTGATAAGAACAGATAGAACAATGAACATTCATATATATAACTTCCAACATTGATGTCTTCTTGGACAAGCTTTCATTAGATAAAAATATCTTGCTTTACTTTATCATGTACTAAAGCCTGAGCTAACTCAAGTATTTCGGCTGGCAGATTGTGTTTGACTGAATGTATGCTAATTAATGTTTATGTCTTTACTTATGTTAACACAATCAATATTTGCTTGTTGACACAACATATGGTACAAAGATATTTGCAGTGTATTTGTACTAAGATATATTCATATTTCATACTTGCAGATTTTGTTTGAACATATTTATGTTAACATATATACAAAATGTCTGCTGCAGGTTTTTGTTTGTATTATGATTTTTCTTATGATCACATATATGTAATGTTTGCAGGTTTTCAATTTTTCTTCATTGTTGATTTTAACATTTCTATTTATATCTTATACATATTATATTTGTACTTATGTTTGTAATCCTACTTTTGTGTTATATTTATGTTAAATATATAGAAGCTCATGTTTATAACCATATTTATAAGTATTTATATTTATATAGAAGCTCTTGTTAAATATTTATAAGCTTATTTTATTTTAGTTATAAAAACTATTGTTAGAAACATTGCTTGGCCTTATTTTTATTCAAAGCTTAAATTTTTCCAATATTTAATTTGTAATGTATTTGCACTAATGTATTTTATATTTATTTAATATGAAAAGAATTGTGTTATTATACTTGTTATCATTAACTACATTTATTACTTTTTATATTAAGTGTCATTAATATATAATTTTTAATGTAATAGAATAAAACAAATTTAACTTTTGAATATTGTTGAAAGAGTCTATTTATATTTTGAAATTATAAATTCCTTTATAACACATATGTAACTAATAATTTCCAAATTCTTATTTATTTATAAATGAAAATATTATATTTTATTTAACTTTGATCAAAAACTTATAATAATAATAAGGTCAAAATTCCAGAATGTCACAAAGAGTATATCCAGCTAGGGGGTATTAAGTTTTCCGGATCCAAGGGCATTATCGGAGCTCAGCAATGGCTCAATGGCTTAGAGAAGATATTTTCTGGATTGGAGATCACTAATGCTCAGAAGCGTCATCTTGCTGCTTGGCAACTTAAGGATGCCGCACAAGATTGGTGGGAATCTGTTACTTCTCGTATCGAGGAGAACACCATTTCTTGGGCCCAGTTTAGGTATAAATTTGTTCGGATTTCGTAGTCTAAATTCTTCCTTCAAATTTTGAAATATTTTTCATCTAGCCTACCTTTTGATAGGGATACTTTCACGGCCCAATGGATGCCGCTGCTGCTGGGAAAACCCAACTTTATAGAGCTTTTATGGATCTTAAGCAAGGTAGTATGACTTTTTCTGAGTATGAGAGGAAATTCAATGAACTGTCCAATTTCGGCCCGAGATTGATCGACACACCACTTCTAAAGAACGAGAATTTCATTTTGGGAGCTAGACCAGAGTATTATGACTTGCTTACTGGCCACACTCACTGCACCTTCATAGAGCTTGTTGATTATGCTCTTAGGTATGAGGCAAAGCCTAGGGGACCCACTGCTAAGGCCACTCCTACTCAGCCCTCTTCTTGCCAGCTCGGAAAGAGGAAGATGAACTTTGATCAACAAAAGAAAGCTTGGCAAAAGACTACAGGATTGGGATATGCCAACAAAAGCCCAATCGACCTTGCCAACATCACTTGCTTCAAATGCGATAAGAAGGGCCATTATGCTAATAGTTGTCCATCCACTGGAGCTGCTATTCCACCACCTTCTCAGATGAGGAATGATTTATGCCATGTCTGCCTCCAGCCAGGTCACTTCAAGAGAGACTGCCCACTACGGAAGAAAGGCACACCATCTGGAGTATATGCTATCACCACTCCTACACCACTTCCACCACCTGCTCAGGATGACCGAGGTACCTTACGAAGTACTTTTTCATTTCATGATTTATCTGTTAGGGTATTATTCGATACCAGTGCATCTCATGCTTCATATCTATTGATCTTTCTAATAAGCTCAAATTAGAACCTACTCTGGCTACTACTTCCTTATGTGTCTCCAACCCTATTGGAGGACTTGCCAACCTCAGTAGAATTTGTAAAGAGGTTGTGCTTCTATATGGAAGATATCGATTCACTTGGGATTTTTATGTGCTTGGCTTCGTAGTATTTGACATTTTGTTGGGTGCTGATTGGTTAAGAAAATTCGACGCTGTTATTTCATCTCGATCTGTTTCTCTAGTCAATGACAAGGGTCTACCGCTTGTCATCAAATGCAAATCACCTCAGAAATATGCCGGAAGCTTCATATTCTCTCTTGATGCTCACCCGGATGACCTTAGTACCACTCCTATTGTTCAGAAGTTTCCTGATGTATTTGGAGAGGTCAACTCACTACCGTCAAAGCGAGAGATCGATTTCCGCATTGACCTTATCCCTGGAGCTACTCCCGTAGTACTCCCTCACAGAAGGATGGCTCCTAAAGAAAAAGCTGAACTTAAAACCCAAATTGATGATCTATTTGCTAAGGGTTTGATCAGCAGGAGTTGTTCTGAATGGGGCGCCGCAGTCGTATTTGTCAACAAATCTGATGGATCTCTTCGCATGTATGTTGGTTACCGGGAATTAAACAAGCGCACTCTCAAGAACCGCTATCCGATGCCTCGCATCAATGATTTATTCGATCAGCTCCATGGAGCTAAAGTTTTCTCACAACTTGACCTATCCGCTGGGTTCCACAAACTCAGAGTAGCAGAAGATAGTATTCATAAGACAGCTTTCCGTACCGAGAATGGATTCTATGAATGGTTGGTTATGCCATTTGGTTTGACCAACGCACCTGCTTACTTTGTTGACTTAATGAATCGAGTCTTCCGTGATGCCCTTAATAAGTTTGTTCTTGTCTTCATTGATGATATTCTCGTCTTCTCCAAAGATGAGAAAGAGCATGAAACACATCTTTCTTATGTTCTGGAAACTCTCCGAAATCATCAGCTTAAAGCCAAGTTCTGTAAATGTCACTTCAGGCGAGACGAAGTACGATTCCTTGGCCATATTGTTTCTGAAAATGGGATTTCGGTCGATCCGGCTAAGATCGCCGTAATCAATGTAAGTTCTATCCTATTCGTTATTTCTATTCGATCCATCTTATTCCTTTCTAATCTGAAAATTTATCTACAGGATTGGAAGACTCCCAAAACTCCTACTGATATCTGTAGCTTCTTAGGCCTAGCCGGTTATTATCGCAGATTTATTGAGCGCTTTGCCCGGATTTCTGCCCCACTTACTGCTTTAACTCGAAAGGATGTCAAGTTTATTTGGAGTGAGAAGTGCGAATCAGCTTTTAATGAGCTGAAACGTAAGTTAACTTCAGCCCCAGTTCTTGCGTTAATTGACGGGAGTGAAGGATTAACTGTCTATACTGATGCTTGTCGAGAAGGTTTAGGCGTTGTTTTGATGCAAAATGGTAAGGTTGTTGCCTATGCTGGTCGCCAGTTGAAGATCCATGAAGTAAACTATGCAACTCATGATATAGAGCTTCTTGCAGTTGTAGTTGCTTTGAAACTATGGAGGCACCATCTTTTGGGGACAAAATTTGAATTATTCATAGATCATAAGTCCTTACGTTATATTTTCTCTCAGAAGGATTTGAACCAGAGACAAGTCCGATGGCTCGAATTCTTAGCTGCATATGATCTCGACATCAATTATACTCCTGGAAAAGCAAATGTTGTAGTTGATGCTTTGAGCCGTAGCAAAGCTTTGTCATGTTGTAACCTTGTAGAAGGCATGCTATTTCAGCTTGTTATCTCCCCATCTCTTATGGATCGCATCAAAGCTAAGCAATTTGAGGACACCTTGCTCTATCGCATGAAGGAGTTAGTTCTTGGTAGAGTGGGAAATGCTAACAGTAAAGTGGGAGCACAGATAGATAGTAATGGAGTTTTGAAGATTGATAACCGTATTTGTGTTCCTAATGTCGATGGATTGAGACAAGAAGTACTTAAAGAGAACCATCAGTCATCACTTTCATTTCATCCTGGTATAGCCAAGATGTATCGAAATATGAAGCGTTTATATTGGTGGAGTGGGATGAAGAGAGATATTTCTATATATGTCAGTAGATGCACCACTTGCCAGCAAGTCAAGACCGATCCCCGGAAGACGGCAGGATTACTTCAACCCCTAGAGATTCCGTGTTGGAAATGGGATCAGATTTCTATGGATTTCGTCGACGGATTACCGAGGACCAGTAAAGGTAACGAGAGTGTATGGGTGATTGTTGATAGGTTGACAAAATCTTCTCACTTTATTCCTGTTAAGACCACTCGTACTGCTTCGAGTTTGGCCGAGATTTATATGAGAGAGATTGTTAGACTTCATAGAGTTCCATCTTGTATTGTATGCGATAGAGATCCCTTGTTCACTAGTAAATTCTGGAAGGCATTTCAGGACATCTTGGGCACTAAACTGAATCTGAGCACGGCTTATCATCCTCAAACAGATGGCCAAACTGAGAGGGTAAATAAGATTTTGGAAGATCTGCTCCGAGCTTGCATTATTGATTTCGGTGGATCTTGGGAAGACCATCTCCATTTGGTTGAATTCACTTATAATAACAGTTATCAGGTAATCAGAAATTTTCAATTTGAATAAGTAAATTTAAATTGAAATTTGACTATCTTTATAATCAGGCGAGTATCAATATGGCACCGTTCGAAGCTTTATATGGACGACCATGCAAGTCGCCAGCTTGTTGGATTGAGCCTGGTGACCGATTAGTTCTTGGCCCGGATATGATTATGGAAGCGTCCGAGAAGGTTAATGAGATCAAAAGGAAGATGAAAACCGCACAGGATAGGCAGAAGAGCTATGCAGATAGGCGTAGAAGAGATTTAAAATTCCAGGTTGGGGATGAGGTATTTCTTAAAGTATCACCTTTAAAGAATGTTATTCGATTTGGTCGTAGAGGGAAGCTCGCTCCTAGATTTGTTAGACCATTCACTATCACTGAGAGGATTGGTACACTAGCCTACAGAGTTGCACTGCCGGAGAAATTTAAGGGCGTGCACAACGTATTTCATGTTTCACATCTTCGGAAGGTTGTATAAGATCCTTCCATGACCATTCCTATTGCTCAGTTAGATGAGGTTGATATTGAGCCGGATTTGACTATAGAGAGGAGACCACTTCGTATTATTGACAGAGATACGAAGCAGCTTAGAAGGAAATCAGTTAGCCTGGTCAAAGTCCAATGGAGTCCCGATGATCGTGATTGTACTTGGGATCGGAGGAGAGTATCCAAGATTCTAATCCAGAATTGTTTGTTGAAGGTAAATTCCATTCAATATTCTTTACTTTATTCGATAATCTATTATATATCCATCGTATCTCTTCTATTGTTCTACCACTCTTTACTTTGTTCCTTTTCGAGGACGAAAAGTTTTGAGTGGGGGAGAATGTAACGACCCGAAATTCAGACCCAGTTTAAAATTTTAAAATTCACTTATTTAATGTAGAAATTCGAATTTTCACAAACAACTTCCGTTGCTATCCAAACTTCACATTTGGAATGCGTCTAGATAGACATAGGCGTGCGCCAAATTTCGTTGAAAAATATTGAAGTAAATTACGCTTGTCACATTTACATTTTAGTTCAAATCTTATGTGTAAATTTCCTAGCGTCCGAACTCAAATATTTTTCACAAAGTTGCATAAGAAAAATATTTTGAACAAGGAGGCGCATTTCGTTTCGTCAAATTTCGCTTTTAATTGCTAGTTAAAATGTTCGCTCGTGCAAATGGTTTAATAAGATTTACCACTTCGAAAACGGTGTCAACCATCAATATCTTTATACCGTTGTGTTCGTCTCGTCGCAGTGATCAAAACGGTATATTTATTTGTGTGAATCGGAGTTCGGGGTTGCAAATTATAATTATTAACGGAGTGCAAACTGGTCCGTTACGCAGCACAAACCGGTACCCAACTTTCCAACGTTCAAATTTTAAAGAGTCTATGCAGCTGTCTTGGGAACCCAAATAGCCTCCACTTTGCAAAATCATCATTTCATCTAACTGTGCACTCTGAACCCCTCTCTATATATGCGCCTTCATTAATGCCTCAGCTTCATTAATTGCTCTGCATCATCAGTTGCTCACTTTTCTCTCTGGTACGTGCTCTCTCTTCTCCCTCTTCATAATTGTTTATTTGCTTCCAGAGAATATGAAACCAACCTCTCCCTATTCTTCTTCCCTACTTTATTTTCTTTTGTAAAAAACTTCAAACCTCCTACCAGCTCCAACCCACTACTCACCTCCCCTCCACTGCAAACCCCCCGCACCGCCTCCCCCACTAACGGCACCACCTGCAACCGCCTCCGCCCATGCCGCCACGCTCCCCCTGCAGCTCCGCCCACACCACACGGCCCCGCCCCCTACAGCTCCACCCACACCACATGGCCCTGCTCCATGCGTCCCCACCCGTCCTCCGTGCCCACTTTCCCATCAACCGCCCACACAACCCACTCGGCCACCCCCCCACTACCATCAGCCACCACACGGCCCACTCGGCCACCTCCTCCACCAAAAAACCCACAGCCCGAGTCCCACAGTTCGCACGCCCCTACCAGCTCCGCCCTACCAGCTCCGCTCTACCACTGCCGCCCCACACCAGAAAACCCACTACCGTCCCCCAGTCCACACGGCCCGCTCGTTTCCCCACTACGCTGCTGCATTGGAGTCCCACTGCCCACCCACGCCATGACTACAGCCCACCTCCCCTCCGCTGCAAACCCCCCTGCAGCCAACTCTACGTGCACGTCCTTCCCCCCTGCACCGCCTCCACCAGCCTCACCCTCCACTGCCACTACCCACGCACACCGACCCCATCAGCCCCTCCATGCAGCCAAGACCAGCTAGGCCACCCCATGCGGCCTCAAACCCCTCCACGCCCAGCCCAGACCATGCAAGAATAAGAAGTATAAACATGTTATATGGTTATGTTAAGATATATATACAAGAGTTCTGTTGAAAAAAATATAAGTGTACATGTTTTAGTTTTGGTATATACAAGCTTCGGCTGTAGATTAGTTTTGTTTTCTAGGTTGCATATAAAGTTTAAACATAAAAAAATTATATATCTATGTTTTGTTATTTTGTGAGGTATAGTATAAAACTTTATATATGAGTTGTTATTATATAAACTTTAGTTTGTTTAGTAAAGTTATGTGCTTTTATACGGCGGTTGTTTTATAAATTTTGGGTACAGAACTGTTTGCATAAACTTTGTTCATAACTTTGTACCAGCGGTTTCTGACTTTGTTTTAGAAATTTTGTTTTACGTAATAGTTTATAAATATACAGTGGTTTTCCGTTAGTTTAAGATTAGCAGTATATATATATATATATATATTAGAAACTTTGCGTGTTGTTTATGAAAAGCAAGTGTTTTAATAAACTTTGCGTGTTGTTTCAGCCACCTCTCCGGATTCTTAGGACATCGCTTCGGCTCATTCGCTCTCACCCCGACTTGTTTTCGTACGTTTTATTTATACAAGTGTTATATATATACGTCAATCATTTTCGAAGAACTTCCTTGTTTGAATTTCATTTGTAGTTCGTGCTTATCTTCGTTAGTGTTTTCCGTCTGCGTGCCCTCTTCTCATCAATTCTCGCCGCAACAAAAAGGTGAATATTTCATTCACGACTCAATCTACTATGCTGTGATAATCAAGTGATAAATTGTTGTTAATATTAATTTGGATATTAAATTGTTGATTGTTAAAAAATTGCTGAAATAAGAATAGTAAATCGTTATGCAAGTTAAATTTGAATATTGTTAGTTTACGACAAATAGCTGTGACACTAAATTGTTATGTGAAGTTGAATTTGGTTGTTAATATAAGTGAAATTTAATATGAAATTGAAATTGATATAGGATAGTCAACAATTTAAAATGGATTATATATGTTGAACTTGACCCCTTTGAATGTTAAATAAATCGTCGCGTAGAAATAGCGTTAACTACACTTTGAACCATTGAATGTATGATTGATGTAGAAATTTGATAATAGACACCAAGTGGAAACCATAATGTAATAATCTTAAATCTGCATAAAACGATAGTGTGGATTCTAGGAATAATTATATTAGTTTGCATAAATAACAAATGTAAGTTAATACGATTATTTCGGGATTATTTAATAAATTGTTAAATTGTTATGTGTGGTTGCTATTGCTTGTTTATTTACTTTGACACCATCCCAGTTATCACACTGCAAGTTCCCTTTGCTATGCTTTGTTTTATATTGAATGATATTGGGTTGAAATGATAAATGCCCAACTAAACAACTTGGCCTAGGATAGAAAATTAGAAATAAGAAACCCGATTAGTCAACAAAAATCATTTTGAAATTGAATAATATTTTAAATTAAGGAATGAACTTAACAATTTGTTTGGAAATTTAATAACGAACTTAAGGGATTTAAGTTGAAATAAATTAATGGATTTAAATTTAAACGGGTTAATAAACTTACCCAATGGAATAAAATGAATTGAAAATTAATTGAAATGAGTTTTAGAAACAAGTAAGTTTTAGAATTTGATAATTTAAAATTTATTTTGTTAGGTTTAGATTAAAACTCGGTTTTAATTAAATAGATTTGGAACATGTTATAAATTTAATTTGAAATTTAGAAAGTTTGACTTAAGAGGAATACAAAAACTAACCAAAGTTTTATGGCTATAACTTAGTGATATTTAAATTTAAAATGATTTTAAATTTAACGAATTAATCAAATCAGGACATTGTAAATGGAAATGGACTTCTTTGATTAGAAATTTAATTGAATCGGTAAATAAATCAAATGAAGTTTTGAAAAGGGGAATTTAGTTAATAAAGTTGATTTAATCGGATTTATGATAACAGTGGATGTAAACATAAAGTGACATGAATTGAACTTGATTTAATGATTTAAATTAAGTTTACCATTAAATTGAATTCATTGATTTTGAACTAAATTTAACAAGCGACATTTAGACCTTATTAAATTGAACTTGAATACTTAATTTTGAATTGTCAACTCAAATGTTTGAACGAAAATTGCATTTGGAAATATGTTTCAAAATAGCTAAAATAAATTGAATCATAAAATGTCAAATTTTGGAAGTCAAATTTGCACCTTGACTTTTGGACTTTGATTTGTTAAACGTTAATTTAACCGGCCATCGGGTAATAAATGCGTAGTTATTAAAGAGACCGGGATCGGGAATGGACATACTCTCTGTCGATACCGAAACCACTTTAATAACTATTATACGCGAAGAGTTGAACCAGAATGAAGTGGATGGGTTGGTGAACGCGTTGACTGAAGAAAGAGAACGATATTGGATGACCCCTGACATGACTAAAACAGGAGCCGCGTCAGGCCATTGAGGATCGCCACCTCTAGCGGACACACTTCTTCTATACCATATCTATTACTTTTGTGATTCGATTTCGGTGCACCCTTGATTTGGGAGTGTTGTTTCGTGGTGTTGAGATAGTAGCTACTATGCTCAACATCAGTCCGGATCACGCAACTACTAGTATCCTAGTTGGTATTGCCTCATGTACCTTGTCATACTGATTATCCTATTCGCGACTACTACGTTTTGTTTTGTGTTATACCTATGGGGTACCCTCTGATAACCACTAGTTTACGGTGGGGTTCACTGTGCTGTATAGACTATGGAATTATAAAATGTGTTAAGGGGAATTATGGTAACGCCTTAACTCTATTTTAATATCGTACTTTACCGATTAGACATTATCTACATACCGTATTCTATTGTATATATAGATAGTTTATCGGATCCTTAGAGACGTTATTTATTCATCTTTGAGTTATGGACTTTATTCCCTGCACTTGATTATCCTGTATAAGATTTTGAGTCCTGACTCGAGTGTTTCTTTTTGTTTATGCTCGGGTCAGTCTGAAGCTATCCAGTTTGCTGATCAAGGTTGGTTGAAGATGCTGGAGACTTAGAATTTATCTTTATCAGTCTATTTCTATTCCAGTATTGATGTCCTTGTCTGTTGGACATTTATATATTTCCTTTCAGTCACCTTTTGTTTAGACATTGTTGTACTTTATGTAGTAGCTTCATGAACTGCTATTATGACGATGTATTTTCCGCTGCATTATTCTGTGACTGTTTTGTGACTGTGATGTTGTATTGATTCTCATTTACATTTATGTATTTACAATCCCATGATGATTCGTGTTTTGTATTATTTAAGTTGACATGTGTGGATTATTGTCAATTTTAATGGTCCAAATATACGGGTTGGTTGTTACACACGGTATATGGGATTTATAAAATATCATCCGTTATTATGCGGCGCATAGGGTCTTATCTGCTATATAATTGTTGGAAATCAATCACTCCAAATATATATACTGTTATATATACGCCATATCCAAACAGTCAATTAATAACTGAAATTCCAATTTTTAATTTGAGTGAGAAGATCTCACATTTAATTTCCAATCCATTCCAACTCATTATCCATTCCGGCTTGTTTCTCCATTTTAGACCTTGTATAAACATTATACAGTTCATTAATGTTCGAAATAATCGAATAATCAATTTTCGTTTAGTAATTTCAATTATCCAATGATTTTATTTTAAACTAATACATTTAATTTTAAACCAATTTTCTTTTTAAAAAAAGTATTTTTAGTGACAAAATAATTAAATAAATTTGTTAAACAAATTAGTCACCCTAACTATATTATTTTGAAATAACTAATAGATAAAAATATGAGTATATATTTATATATATTTACTTTATTCTTTTCTTTTAAAATAATATATATAAATTTTAAAATCTATTATTATTTTTCAACTTTATTTCTATAAGATATTTTCTGTTTTCAAATTAAAATATGTATGTGAATAAATATATACATATTTTTTTTATTGATTTAAAATAGAATTATTTTATTCTATCCCTTACTGTACTTATATATAAAAAATTCCTTACTGTCAATTACTTTTAATACATGTCGTTTGATTTTGAATTTCAAAATAAACTATAAATTTGTTACCTCACTGACTGACAGTTACAAGGAGACGCCCAAAAACTTCCAAGCCCTAGCCACCGCCTCGTCAAACTCCTCCAGCACCCAAAACCCATTCGTCGACCGCTTCTCGATCATCACGATGAAGTCGCCCCCTAGAGTCAAGCACGCGCGATCTCGCGACCACCACCATGCCTTAGCCACTCGAGCGACCCACATTGCTGCTACATTATTATCACGACTAGCTCTACGCGAAAACCACACAGCGAATTCGAGCTCCTCGATGTTCGCACCGGCGATACCATTGTCGTCGACTTCACACGCCGACGCCGCTCTTCTTCGAGTTTTGCTACCCCAATTCGCACACGATCGAACAAGTTTGTGAATTTAATTTTCAAAAGTGGATTTTGATTATGATTTGAAAAGGGGACTGCCATTTTTTCCAGTTTCGATTTTGTTAAAGAATAAGGAGATTTTCAGTTCCCTTTGTTCAATTTTTTTCTGTTTGAAGACAAAAGTAATGCTCGAATTATCCTTTATATTCATTTTATTTTAAGACACGTGTTGAAAGAAATCACCAATTGTTGAATGAAAGGGAACGTGTAATTTACCTTGTCAAATAGGATTTAAATACATACATACATATATATATATATATACAATTTTAAATTCAAACCGAATTGCCTCGATTTCCGCAGCTCGAAATCTCGATCTTCAATCGAGGCGTGCCGCCAGGCACTAATAAAGTTAAATCTCTATTACGAACGCAATGGAAAAGGTTCCGGGTCCAAATTTGGTCGTATGGTGTAACATCCTCGTTATTAAATCAAATTTAAATTGGTAGTTTATTTAATTTTTGAAATTAAATTGTGAATTAATTTGGTATTTTATAAATTTAAATGGATATTTGTTTTTTTATTAATATAAATGAATATAAATATGATTTTAAAATAGAATTTCTAATTTGAAATTCAGAAAAAAATATTGCTGAATAATATATATTAATTTTAAATTTAGTTGTGAATTATTTGAAATTGGGGGAATATATATATACACATATATATATATATATATAAGTTTTAAAAATAAAGATTTGATTTGGAAATCTAAATATTTTATAAACAAATTATAATTTGGAATTTGAATTTGAAGCTCAAATACATATAAGTTGAAAATAAATATTTGGGAAATAAATAGATTGTGAATGGAATAAAATGTATATGTATAAAAACGATATTGTTTGTTATTCATTTATAAATACAAATTAATTTTATACCAATTTTTGGATTTGAAATTCAAATATAAATGTGTTGAAATATAAATTTGATTTAAATCTATATTTTAAATTTATAGATTTTTGTTTAATAATATACGTATGTACTATGTATATGTATGTGTGTGTGTATCTTAATATATGGAAGTTAAGATTTGAAATTATATAATGTAATAATTTTCAAAATGGTATTCAAAGTTGTATAAATATATGATTTTATTTAAATTATAATTGATTTATATTCTATTTTCTTTAAAAGGTTTTATTTATATAAAATTTAGAAAGCATTTATTAATTTACAAAAGGTATTTATTAATTAGGAGAATTAATTTAAAAGCTTTTAAAATCTTTTAAAAATAAATAAAAATGAAGTAATTACAAATGTAACTTTTAAAACTAAGTTAATTACATGTGTTTTTTAATTAAGGAGTAGTAATGACAAATGTTAGCATTTGTAAACAAGTGTCAATATTTATATCTTATTTTCTTTAATTTTAATGAATCCTAATGCACATTATATAAATTCACCTCCCTCTCTTTTATTTCTTTTCTTACTTCATTTCAAAGAGACTCAACCATGTTCAACAATTTACAAACCTGAAAACTCTTCTCAAACCAGAAATCCAAGAATCAAAACACTAAAAACATTTTCTCAAACTCAAATCAAACATTCCTCGGATCAAAATTTAAACCCTGTTTGTTTTCAGCCTGTAAACTTTCCTATCCTCAAACCTGTAATCACTTCCTCAAAAAAACAAACCTGATACATTCCCAAACTCAAGTTCAAAAATATGTAAAACAAACTTTGTAACCATTTCCTCCCAAAGCCTGTAAACATTCTTTTCAAATCAAAAAGCCAAGCCTATAGCAGATTTTCTAAATGCAAGCCTGAAATCCAACAAATTATCAAGCAAACTTTGTAAATATTTTATCAAAGCTAACTCAAGTCTGGAGTATCAAGTCTGTAGCCATTTTTCAAATCAGAGATTTGCAAAGCAACCTTAAGTCAAAGAAGTAGCTAAAGCAATTCAAAGCTTCCAGTTTCAAAATATTGGTTGCTGCAAAATTATTGCAATTAAGCCTCTACCTTTTAATCTGTGAGTAAACCTTTTTAAATTAAAAGCTAAGTGAATTTTAGTCTATTCCTTGTGAAAATATCTGAGATAAGTAATGCTTGCATATGTAAATACAAGTATATGGTATGGTTGTTTTTGTTGATCTGTTCATGTCGGTCTTCTCTATTTCCGTGAGTTCCAGGTATGGAATTCTATCAAAATTCAATATCTTTGTATTGAATCACTGTTTGAACTTAGGATTCAAACTAAACTTGTTTGTTTCAATAAGAAAATTGATCTAAAAATATTTTTAGGCAAGATGTAAGGGTTGTTTTAAGATAATAAAGGAATTATAATAAAAATTTACAAATATGAAAATTTCAAGCATCGAGATTCTTTGATTAATTTGTATAATCTTAATCTTCAACTAGAATCCAAAATTTTAAAAGTAAGATCACAATTTTTAATTTGGTATCAAGGGTGCATTTTTGGTGATGTTCGGAATTGGTTTTCTGGGAAATTTCCGATGATCAAAAGGTCTAGGGTGATCGGGATCTTGGCTGGGGGTAGAGGAAGGATAAGGGTGTTCGGCAAAATTGGATGGAGGGGCGCTTGATCGCCGTGGCATCGACGGCGAAGAGATTTAGATTTTAACCCTAATTTTGATCGAGATGGAAAATTGGATCACTTCTTTCTCTCTGGTGCATCGAGTTTGATGGGACTTTGGGGATGGGTTCGTGGATGGTCAGAGATGTCATGGCCGTAAGTGCAGTGACTTTGGTGGTCAGAGGTTAGATGCTCAAGGGAATTCTGGTGATGGTCTATGTTCCAGTTTCTACTACCTTACTCGATTTTGAATTGAGGCTTGTGCTTGTGTTAGGATGATCAGGAATTAATGTATGGTAGATGGTTGGTGTGTCGGAGGCTACGGCGGTGGTCATTGTCGTCGACGTTGGTTGTGTAGGTGCATAGGGGAGAATTGATGTCTGTGTTTGGGATTGGGGTTTTGACTCGAAGGAGATATCTTTTTTGAAGGGTGGTAACTCGAGTTTGAACTCGTGTAATTTCCGTGGTTTAGGCCTGTAAATTTTTAAACTTAAAAATTTAATCCAAATTTTAAATTGGGTAAAGAGAAGTATTTACTCGGGGCTAGACCCGAGGGGTCTTTGGGTTTGACCCAAAGTAAAGGTAATGAGCAGTTTTAAAATGTTTTAAAAATCAATTTGTTTTTGAAATTTAAATTTAAATCTAGTTTAAACCTTCTTATTTAAACTTACTCTCTTTATAATTGTTTTCTTTAACTTTTAATTTAGAAGTTTTAAAATTTGTTTAATTTAAATTTTGTAAAATTTAAAGTGATTTTAAAACTTAATTTAAAATGAAAGTTAAGATTTTTATAAAAGAAAGTTTTAAAATAAAAATTGAAATTAGTTTTTAAAACTTCTGCTTGATAAAGTTTTAAGTTATTTTAAGGAAGTTAAGTTGTGTTAACTTTAAAATTATCAAGTTAAATGGTTATTTTATTTCAAATCTTAACTAAATGATTTAATTAAGTAAAGATTTATTTTGAAGACAAAATATTTTAGAAATGTTAATAGTAATTAAGGCATTAATAATAAATGTTTTATCTTAAGGTTAATTAAGGATTTTAATGTCTTGAGATTAGTTAAGTTAAGTAAGGAAATTAAGTATAATTAATTAATTAAATTTAGGATTAATTAATAACTGAGGATTAATTAAATTATAAAGGTTTAAGGATTAATTAATTGTTATTTAAGAATTAATTTAATTAAGTGCTTAAGATTAATTAATTTATAATTATAAGTTAATTAATTAGATAATTAAGAATTAATTAATCAATGATTAGAAATTAATTTATTTAGTGATTAGTGATTAATTAATTACTAATTAAAAATTAATTAATCAAATTAAGCTTAATTATTTATTGTAATTAATTAAGGATAATTAATTTAATAGTAATTAATTAAGGATTAATTAATTTAGTTTAAGGGATAACTAAATAATTAAAGGCCAATTATTTAATTATTAAAGGGTGATTATATTATTAATTAAAGTTTAATGAAGTTAATTATTTAAGGATAATTAATTAATACGGTTTGTGATTAATTAATGTTAATTAACTAGGATAAGTAATTAGTCTAATTTAAATTAGTGAGATAATTAATTGACCTTACTTATGAATGTTTGTATTGTATGAGATGCCTTGAATTGATTGTCTAGCTGATCTGCGATATCTTGTTCTGTGAATTGAACTATCTATAATTTATTTATTTATCTGTGATACATTTGTATATTATCTATGAATTTGAGAATGAGTGATAAGCATTAAAGGATTATACCGCTTATCGATATTGATAAAATTGAATTTGTGATGATTGATGTTGTTGCACTATTGGGTAAAACCCCTGGACTACACCATACACACACAAATATGGATTGCACGAGGAAATTGGTTAAGTCACAGATTTTTGAAATGGTTTCAAAAATTGAATTTTTGAATTCAAATAGTTTTGGAAATGGAATTGGGTTAAATATAAAAGCCTTTGAAAAGGAGTTTTAAAGATAATAGTTATTTTAAATAACTTGATAATTTGATTTGAATTTGAATTCAAGATTTGAAATTGAAACCTATATTTGGAAATTATGGTTTAAATAATACAAGTTATGTAATATGGGTTTTAAACCATTTTAAAAGTTTTGTTTGGGAATTTGAATTTAACCCAAATTTTATACCTAAAGAGCTTTAACTCGTGCAAATGTAATCAGATTTTTTTCGAAACGAAAACTATTGGTTTTCAGTTAATAATAGCATTCATATAAGGAAAGGATTTCCAATTTGTGTTGAAAGATTTCAAGTTTGAATTGAAATAGTTTTGAAAGCTATGAATTAATCTTTGTGAAAGATGGTCGAACCTTGTTTTGAAATTGAAGAGGATTTTAAATGGTGTATCTTTATATATAAAAGATTTGAAATGGGAGTTACTTTGAAAATTATGAATGAATATCTAGAAATGGTTTTGAAAGCTATAAATTGAGTCTTTGATTTAATGATTGGATGAGTTAATCCAATTTGAAAAGGAAATTGTTTTGAAAAGCTGTGAATGAATCTTTTTGAAGATTGGTGAACTATATGAAGTGAATCTTTTGTTTAAAAGTTTAAAATGGTAATGTGCTTAAACCGTTTGAGGAAAGGTTTGGGTAATAAGTTATGACTTAACTCAGATCATATTATCCATATGGTTTTTAAATATTGCGCCCATTATTCCATTTAGCCGGGAGAGGAGCTTGTGTCATATAACCCATTCCAAATAATAATACGGCATTGTGGATAGCATTTGAAGACCGACGGTGAAGATTGGATAATTTCGAGAGCGAACGGATAACTCGTCGAATGTCTTTGCATCGACTGATCCCCGGTGTAGAGATTTGATCACCCTTTGTGACGGGGAGTCCGGACGTGATTAGAGATTATCCGAATTTGCAAGGGATTCTTTGGAAGTTCCTTCAGTTCTGTTCGAACCCGTAATAGACTTGTATGGATGTGTGTCTGATGTTACACCTTGAGATGTAAAGCTGGTTTCTATCAAATACATTTCTATTTGGTGGTAGAGATTTATTCTCTTAGCTTAACACCCTTCTCCGAGACGTACGAGCCCATAGGTTATGTAGTTGATGGTTACTAGTGATACATTCCCAATTTGGTAATGTGGCATACGAAGTGCTGCGGATCATTTGTTGATCAAAGCATGGCTTTGTGAAAAGCATAGCTTTGTGGACGGGACTTCGTCGAGCCTCATAACCAAGAAATGGTCGAAACAGGAATGTTGCGGCAAGGTTTCAGGGGTCACGCCCCTAGGGTATGTCCGTCTCCTCTGGATAGAGGTGGTATCATGGTATGGAGCCCAGATATTTAACCTATGTGGTTACTGCAAATTTATTACTTTGTGGTTGTTGGTGTCGAGCGCTCGGATAAAGGTTGGTTACGACCGAGGATGGCATATCTTGTAGGTGTTACTTCCAAGAAGGGGTAACCCGGCCTTGTGTCGGTAGGGATCCATTTTGGTTCTTGGGGCGTCCCTCTAGAGGCGTTCCATTTAATGAGGAAGTTCCTTAGCCTAACCATTTGTTGGAAATCGAATCATCCAATACGTGCCTTGTACGGTTTTAGTTATATAACCTGCCATCTACTTATGGTGGCGCCCCACTGTTTAGATGGTAATTATAGTGGGCATAGTTCGAAATGTCTATGCGGGCTAAGATTAATATTATACTTTCGAAAGATTTCTGCACTATGCACTAATAATAATATCAAATGATTTTCGCGTATCAATCATTTTTGACTGTCATAAGGAGAAATCTCCTCCAAGTGTGCGCTTGCATTGTGTGTGTGGCGGGAGGCCTTATGGAAGTTTCATTTTCCAAAAAGCATTGCGGATTTCAAATTTTAAATTCTTTTGTTGTTTGTTTTAAAGATAAACTATTTTTGTTTGCTCATACCAGTCCCATGACTGGCCTGTAGTTTATTTTTCCCTTCCTAAGCTCCGGGTCCCCATAATTTTCCATACGGGCAGTCTAGAGTTAGGTTTTTCAGATAAATCAAATAGTTGGTATAGATTCGATAACCTTTGAAGCTTTTGGATTTGGGGATCGCATTTGCTACACTTCAGCATTCATAGCTGACCATGCTTGATACAACATGATAGCGGTTTCTCGCTTTGCGTTTGGAAAGTATGTTGGTGGATCTAGTCTTTGAGTTTTTGGAGCTTTAGCTATGGAGTTGCAGATGCAATTGACGTTAGAGTTCCTTCTTTGGAGTTCAAGTTTATGTTATCTTTTTCTGCTGCTGTATCTTGTCTTTGATATTTGTATCGATATCTTAATTGTATCATTATTGTATCAGAGATTGTATCTATTGTATATCGATGATATTATTCATTCTTCCGCTGTGTTGTTGTACTTAATGTGTTATAAGCTTTGGCACGAGTTAGATTTCAATGGTTGAATCTACGGCATTCAAGTATAAGTGAAGTACGGGTGTCGATTTTCGAACGCTAAAATTCGGGCCATGACAACTTGGTATCAGAGATGAAGGTTAAACTTTAGCTCAGGAGTATAACACATTAGGTAACTCACTAGAGATAGGGTGAAGTATACCATAGAATGAATATATCCCTAAGATATCTGTCTGCATGCCTCAGTAAATTCTCCTATTATCCACTAATAGTGAATATGAGTGCCAGAAGGTGACAAGATAGGGGATAGTGGAGTACCATTACAAATGGTCAATGCCCTGCAACAACAAGGAAACAACTCTTCTCAATCTCTTGTGATCCAATTTCAATTCTTTGATGGCTTCATGGCAGCTCGAGAGAGAAGCTTCAGTGTGGTGACCCTACGAATCGTTGTAGAAAGGTTCTAAGTTCCTATTTTGTATTCTAATCATCAGTTTCCCTCGGCTTTTTGTTTCAACTTTAATAAAATTGAAATAAATTGGTTAACAAAAGATAAATCTAAAATTGAATTGTATCGATAAAACGATTTCGGTTAAAACCAAATTTGAAATTCTATTATAATTTCATGTGAGAGTCAAAGTCCGATGAGGGACAAGCTGGTGAATAATTTGGGATACTCCAACCTGAATTGGATTGTATCCATTAGTCTATTCTCTGGGGTCCAGATTTATTCTACAAACGGTTAGTTATCTTTCGAACTGACCAATGCCATGCATATTCGTAGATCTGGTGACCCGAGTATTTTGTGAAGTATTTAACGAGTTGTTCTTGAATTTATTATTGATATTATGATTTGGTAAGCGAAATGAAGAATAGATATTCAGTTTGATATGGAAAGATATTTTTCAGACTTTCATATGTTCTTTATTGTCTCCCTTGCAAATTTCGAGGATGAAATTTCCTTAAGGAAGGGGAATCTTTAACATCCCCGTTTTTAAATCAAATTTAAATTGGAAATTTATTTAATTTTTGAAATTAAATTGTGAATTAATTTGGTGTTTTACAAATTTAAATGGATATTTGTTTATTTATTAATATAAATGAATATAAATATGATTTTAAAATGGAATTTCTAATTGGAAATTCAGAAATAAATATTTTTGAATAATATATATTAATTTTAAATTTAGTTTGGAATTAATTTAAAATTGTGGGAATATATATATATATATATATATATAAGTTTTTAAAATAAACAATTTGATTTGGAAATCTAAATATTTTATACAAATTATAAATTGGAATTTGAATTTGAAATTCAAGTACATATATGTTGAAAATAAATATTTGGAAAATAAATAGATTGTGAGTGGAATAAAATGTATATGTATAAAAAGGATATTGTTTGTTATTCATTTACAAATACAAATTAATTTCTATATTAAATTTTGTATTTGAAATTTAAATGTAATGTGTTGAAATATAAATTGGATTTAAATCTATATTTTAAATTTACAGATTTTTGTTTAATAATAGACATATGTACTACGTATATGTATATGTATAAAACTTAATATATGGAAGTTATGATTTGAAATTATATAATGTAATAATTCTCAAAAGGGTATTCAAAGTTGTATAAGTATATGAATTTATTTAAATTATAATTGGTTTATATTCTATTTTCTTTTAAAGGTTTTATTTATATAAAATTTAGAAAGCATTTATTAATTTACAAAGGTATTTATTAATTAGGAGAATTAATTTAAAAGCTTTTAAAATCTTTTAAAAATAATAAAAATGAAATAATTACAAGTGTAACTTTTAAAACTATGTTAAATGCATGTGTTGCTTTATTAAGAGTAGTAATGACTAGTGTTAGCATTTGTAAACAAGTGTCAAAATTTATTTCTTATTTTCTTTAATTTTAATGAATCCTAATGCACATTATATAAATTCACCTCTCCTCTCTTTTATTTCTTTTCTTATTTTCATTTCAAAGAGACTCAACCATGTTCAAATATTTACAAATCAGAAAACTCTTCTCGAACCAGAAATCCAAGAATCAAAACATTGAAAACATTTTCTCAAACTCAAATCAAACATTCCTCGGATCAAAATTTAAACCCTGTTTGTTTTCAACCGGTAAAAACTATCCTATCAGATCAAACCTGTAATCACTTCCTCAAACAAATCAAACCTGATACATTCCCAAACTCAAGTTCAAAAATCTTTAAAACAAATTTTGTAACCGTTTCCTCCTCAAGTGTGTAAACATTTTTTTCAAATCAAAAAGTCAAGCCTGTAGCAGATTTTCTAAATGCAAGCCCGAAATCCAACAAATTATTAAGCAAACTTTGTGAATATTTTATCAAAGCTAACTCAAGTTTGGAGTATCAAGTCTATTGCCATTTTTCAAATCAGAGATTTGCAAAGCAACCTTAAATCAAAGCAGTAGCTAAAGCAATTCAAAGCTTCCAGTTTCAAAATATTGGCTGCTACAAAATTCTTGCAATCAAGCCTCTACCTTTTAATCTGTGAGTAAACCTTTTTAAATTAAAAGCTAAGTGAATTTCCGCCTGTTTCTTGTGAAAATATCTGAGATAAGTGATGCTTTCATATGTAAATACAAGTGTATGGTTGTTTATGTTGATCTGTGCATGTCAGTCTTCTTTATTTCCTTGAGTTCCACGTTTGGAATTCAATCAAATTTCAATATCTTTGTATTTAATCACTGTTTGAAATTAGGATTCAAACGAAACATGTTTGTTTTAACAAGAAAATTGATCTAGAAATATTTCTAGGCATGTTGCAAGGGTTTTTTAAGACAATAAAAGAATTACAGTAAAAATTTACAGATATGAAATTTTCAAGCATCGAGATTCTTTGATTAATTTGTATAATCTTAATCTTAATCTTCATCTAGAATCCTGCATTTTAAGAGTAAGATCACAATTTTTAGTTTGGTATCGAGGGTGCATTTCAGTGATGTCCGAAATTAGTTTCTTGAGCAATTGCTGATGGCCAAAAGGTCTAGAGTGATCGGGACCTTGGCTAGGGGTAGAGGAAGGATAAGGGTGTTCAGCAAAATAGGCTGGAGGGGCGCTTGGTCGTCATGGCATCGACGGCGAAGAGATTTAGTTTTAAACCCTAATTTTGGTCGACCTGGAAAATTGGATCACTTCTTTCTCTCTGGTGCATCGGGTTTGATGGGACTTTGGGGATGGGTTCATGGGTGGTCAGAGATGACGTGGCCGGAAGTGCAGTGACTCTGGTGGTCGGAGGTGAGATGTTCGAGGTGATGGTCTATGTTCCAGTTTCTACTACCTTACTCGATTTTGAATTGAGGCTTGTGTATGTGTTTGGATGATCAGGAATTGATGTATGTGAGATGGTCGGTGTGTTGGAGGCAACGACGGTGGTCATCATCGTCGAAGTTGGCTGTGCAGGTGCACAGAGAAGGATTGATGTTTGTGTTTGGGATTGGGGTTTTGACTCGAAGGAGATATCAGGTTTTGGAGGGTGGTAACTCGAGTTTGAACTCGATTAATTTGTGGGTTTAGGCCTGTAAAGTTTTTAAAACTTAAAAATTTAATCTATGTTTTAAATTGGGTAGAGAGAAGGATTTACTCGGGGGTAGACCCGAGGGGTCTTTGGGTTTGACCCAAAGTAAAGGTAATGAGCAGTTTTAAAATGTTTTAAAATCAATTTGTTTTTGAAATTTAAATTTAAATCTAGTTTAAACCTTCTTCTTTAAACTTACTCTCTTTATAATTGTTTTCTTTAACTATTAATTAAGAAGTTTTGAAAAAAATTTAATTTAAATTTTGTAAAATTTAAAATGATTTTAAAACTTAATTTAAAGTGAAAGTTAAGATTTTTGTAAAAGTAAGTTTAAAAGTACAAATCGAAATTAGTTTTTAAAACTTTTACTTGATAATGTTTTAAGTTATTTTAAGGAAGTTAAGTTGTGTTAACGTTAAAATTATCAAGTTAAATGTTTATTTTATTTCAAATCTTAATTAAATGATTTAATTAAGCAAAGATTTATTTTGAAGATAAAAAATTATAAATGTTAATAGTAATTAAGGCATTAATAAGAAATGTATTATCTTAAGGTTAATTTAGGTTTTTAATGTCTTAAGGTTAGTTAAGTTAATAAAGGAAATTAAGTATAATTAATCAATCAAATTTAGGATTAATTAATAATTTTGGATTAATCAAATTATAAAGGTTTAAGGATTAATTAATTATTATATAGAAATTAATTTAATTAGGCAATTAGGATTAATTAATTTACAATTAGAAGTTAATTAATTAGGTAATTAAAAACTAATTAATCAATGATTAGAAATTAATTTATTTAGTGATTAGTGATTAATTAATTAATAATTAAAAATTAATTAATCAAGTAATTAAGGTTAATAAATTATTGTAATCAATTAAGGATAATTAATTTAATGGTAACTAATTAAGGATTAATTAATTTAGTTTAAAGGATAACTAAATAATTAAAGGCCAATTATTTAATGATTAAAGGGTGATTAAATTATTAATTAAAGGTTAATTAAATTAGTTATTTAAGGATAATTAATTAATATGGTTTGTGGTTAATTAATGTTAATTAACCAGGATAAGTAATTAATCTAATTTAAATTAATCAAATGATTAATTGACCTTACTTATGAATGTTTGTACTGTATGAGATGCCTTGAATTGATTGTGCTAGCTGATTTGTGATATCTTGTTTTATGAATTGAACTGTGTATAATTTATTAATTTATCTGTGATACATTTGTATGTTATCTGTGAATTTGTGAATGAGTGATAAGCATTATAGTAATATACCACTTATCGATATTAATATAATTGAATCTGTGATGATTGATGTTGTTGCATTATTGGGTAAAACCCTTGGACTACACCATTCACACACCAACATGGATTGCACGAGGAAATTGGTTAAGTCACAGATTTTTGAAATGGTTTTAAAAATTGAATTTTTGAATTCAAATAGTTTTGGAAATGGAATTCGGTTAAATATAAAAGCTTTTGAAAAGGTGTTTTAAAGAAAACATTTATTTTGAATAACTTGATAATTTGATTTGAATTTGAATTCAAGATTTGAAATTGAATCCTATGTTTGGAAATTATGGTTAAATAGTACAATTTATATAACATGGGTTTTAAACAATTTTAAAAGTTTTGTTTGGGAATTTGAATTTAACCCAAATTGTATACCAAAAGAGCTTTAACTCGTGCAAATGTAATCGGATTTTTTCGAAACGAAAACTATTGGTTTTCAAATAATAATAGCTTTCATATAAGGAAAGGATTTCCAATTTGTGTTGAAAGATTTCAAGTTTGAATTGAAATGGTTTTGAAGGCTGTGAATTAATCTTTGTGAAAGATGGTCGAACCTTGTTTTGAAATTAAAGAGGATTTTAAATGGTGTATCTTTTATATATAAAGATTTGAAATGGGAGTTCTTATTAAAATTATGAATGAATCTCTGGAAATGGTTTTGAAAGCTATAGATTGAGTCTTTTATTTAATGATTGGATGAGTTAATCCAATTGAAAAGAAAATTGTTTTGAAAAGCTGTGAATGAATCTTTTTGAAGATTGGTGAACTGTTTGAAGTGAATCTTTTGTTTTAAATATTAAAATTGTAATGTGTTTAAACCATTTGAAGAAAGGTTTTGGATGATAAGTTGTGACTTAACTAAGATCCTATTATCCAAATGGTTTTTAAATATTGCGCTCAGTATAACACTATTGAAAAATCTAATGACATTACTCTTTAGGAAAAAGCTAATAAAGTCACAGTAATAAATACATATGATAAAGATCTACTACTAATCAAAGCAGCAAAAAAGCTTTCATGTTCATTACCACCAAAAAACAGGATAAAAAAAGAAGAAAAGCAGAATAAAAAACATTAATGAAATTATTTTCAGCAGTAAAGGTGCTACTTCTTCAACTACGGATGATTCACTTATTTGGGATTAGTTCAAAAGTAAATAAATAAGGAAAAATCCAAATTGGAACTCACTGCTTGATGTGCAAGACAAAGTCTTATGTAAGAAAAAAAGGGAAAGATGCTGGCGAAAGAGGACAATAGAGATATCATTTATAATATCCTTTATATATTTTAAATGCTGATTGTTGCCAAGAATATTAGAGGACTTAAATCCCTAGAAATAAAAACCGAATCGATCTATTTGTTGCACAAGTATAGTTCTAGCATCATTAGTTTACTTGAACATAAATTAGATGATAGAAAAATTGAATTTTACAATTTAAGTTCTTTGAATAAATGAAGTTGATTAACAAAAATGGCATGGGAGGCAATGGTATAGTTATGATTTTATGGGACCCTGATATACGGAACCTAAAACATTATTATTTAAATTTCCAATTTATTCACCGTGTATGTGAAAATAAGGAGGTTTACTTATTGAAATAATCTTTATTTGTGCATCTAACAGTGAAACAGAAAGAATTTAGAATCAAATAAACCAATTAAATGATAAAATTCAAAATCCATGGAGTTTGATTGGTGACTTTAACATAGTAATTCACGCTTTTGAGAAAAGAGTGGCAGTCCAAATCCATTAGAAAATTACAAGTAGTCAGCCACTTTATTTTAAAAACTGGTTTAGTTGAGCCTAAAAGACATGGAAATAAATTCACTTGGAAATTTAGTGAATGCAAAGTGTAAGCTTGACCGAATTCTTTTAAACCAAAATTTTTTTAGGAGTTCTCAAATTTCATTTGTAATACTCTTCCCCAAGCCTCTAGTGACCATATTCCTTTGGAAGTAACTTTTTCAAAAAATAATTTAAACCATAAAAACACCTCCTTTCAAATTTATCAATGGATGAATGCATGAGAATTCTTACAAAGAAATTGTTCAAAAAAGTTTAGCAGATTGGATTTAGGGCACTGCCCAATTTAAATTGAGCAAAACTTTTCAAAGCATCGTATGAATTTTGAAAAATTAGAATAATAATAAGACAAAAATAAAAATCGATCAAATTAGAATAGAATGTGAGCGTTTGCAGAATAGTATTGATAATGATAGCTCAGACCCTCTTATTGTAAATCAGTCTTTTCAATCTTAGAGCAATCTAAATAAGGCTCTTCATGTTCAAATCATCAATATGAAGCAAAACGCTAAGGTTAGTTGGTTAACCAATGGGGATGAATCTAGCAAATTATTCTATGCCAAAATGTCCAATAGACGGCACATTAATGAAATAGGAAAATTAATAGATAATAATGGTATAATTGTCAATAAAATTTCTAAATTAATTCTAAAGCTATAAACTTCTTCAATTCTCTCTACAACGCAGACCAATGTTTAAGGATTTTTCCCAAAATCAATTCCAAATACTTACTTCATCCAATTAGTCAAGAAATTTTACTAGCCCCTCCTAACTTGGAAGAAATAAATAGTATTATTTTTAATACAAACAATGACAAAAGCCCTGAATCAAATGATTTTGGTCCAAAATTTTATAAAACTCATTGCGATAAAATAAGGTTTAAAATTCTAGATGTGGTATATGAATTTTTTGAAAATGGTAAAATACTAAAAAAAAAATCATACATTAATGACACTGGTTCCTAAAGCTAGAATCCCTAAAGATATTCGGGATTATAGAGCTATTGCTTGTTGTAACTTATTTATAAAATCATAGCAAATGTTCTTTACAATAGAATTTTTTTTTTTTGAAATATAAAATTTCTAAAAGCCAAAGTGCATTTGTAACGACCCCACTTCCTACTCCCAAGAAGTAGCATCGTTAATAAGAAAGAAAGAGGTGAGAAAATAGAAAAGATAGAGAAGAAAGAACAACAACATCAGAATCTCACAGCGGAGCGAATAAAATATATTAATCACATAAATATTTACATAATATATAACATCAATCAGAGCGATACAGATAATACATCACATACTAGACAGTTATAAACACCTGCCTAGTTAATACAACTCAATACACAATACATCACAGAGATCCCACACATCGGAACTATATATATATCTACAACGCTGAAGCCTCCTGCTCCATTGCTCCTCCAGAATTCGTCAAAGCTAAACCTGAATCCCTTGGCTACCCGTAAAAATTTGGGTACCCGAGAGTTTATGAAAAACAAAATAAACTTCGGGTCAGACATGGGTCTGGTATGAGTAACAGGTTAAAGTTGCTTAATTTTGAAAAATCCTTTGAAAACAAAAGGTATCACGTAGGACTTCCCACACATAAACATGGAAAAGTTTTTACCTTACGCTAACCAAAACATTTGATAGGAAATCCAGTGATATTATAATAGGTCTAGGGTTTTCAAGTAAATAGAAAATAGCCGAAATTGTTACATGATTAAATTCCAGTTACTAGCCACAAAAGTGGGTAATACAATCAAAACCGTAGGCACTTATTGGATTTTGGATTCCATACAATGGCAGGGCTACTGGGGTACCGCCCGTCACAGTACGTGGCCTAGATCAATGTACCGAGGATACTCCCTTCATCCCCTGCAACACAAGGCCGGAACTATTTCTTACTGAACAGTCCCGAACAAGATAAACCCCGTAGTTGGCTGCAGACCAACCGCCCACTAAGCCGAATAGAAAGGGACATCTAGACAGGGGAATATCCTTGACCTGCTTGGGCATGACCCACCTAACCTTGCTGCACCTCCCCTGTTTTAGCCATTCCCGGTTGATGAGGCTTGAGGTTACGATTACCTTTATAGAACATATTTCTTAGAATGCTCATCGTCCGCCTGACGATGTGTTGAAAGCATTCAATCCATACAAGTTCGTTCCGGGTTCGAACGAAACCGAAGGCATCATCTCATTACACTCATTTTGGAATCACCCTCAGAGTTAACGACAATAACCCTTGCATTCTGAACCTTCATCTTCACTTCAGATTCACGACCTATCATTAATTTGGAAACGATGTGGTTTTCGGATATTCCTAATGCGGAAAACCGATCCCGGTCTCATCGAAATCCAAAGCGTGACTTTTAAGGCCAAGTTGTCTATTTAGTCTTAACAGTGAATTCAATATCCTCAATATGCACAGATAGATAATTCACATCTCATAACAGATAATCACATCATCATAATAAACAGATAACTAAAATCATCATCCAAACAGATAATTAAACATTATCATACTTAAAACATACATCCATATCACATAGACATTATTCATCCACATCTGAGATCACAATCAATCAACGAAATATCAATATCATCCATAAGCAAGATTTATGAATCACAATTTATAATTAATTTAAAATGAATTAAATTAACTACTTCCATTTTAATTAATTTAAAATAAATTAAATTAATTACTCATTCAATAAATCTTGCTCTCACAATCATTCATTAATTATAAATCAAATTAATTAACCATTCTCTAATTACAAGAAGTAATTTAGTCCTTATTTTATTTCTCAAATGAATTATTCTAAATCATTCATAACAGATTAACATTTAATCACTTACCCATTAATTTATTCCTTAATTTCAATTCTTAATTACATCATTAATTATATTAATTAATGATCTTCAATTTACATTCAATTACTTATTTAAAATAATTAAGTGATTAATCTTTACTTAAACACAATTATTAATCACCCCTTGATTAATAACAAACCAGTAATTAACTACTCTTAATTACTTATTAACAAATTAATCATTCCATGATTAATTATTTCCATAAATCACTCCTTTGATTTATTACAAAAGAGATTACTCACATTACTTCATTTACAAATCATCTTGAATGAATCTCATCAAGTAATTATCATCTAAATAATATTCTGAGTAATTATGCTCCATTAATTACACTTATATTGATTTATTTCCATTTAATTATCTTGTTGATTTATTATTCTCAAATAAATCAATTTCTCTAATTCCCATCATTAATTATATTAATTAATGATTTCTAATTTCATTTTCAATTGTTAATTATATTAAGAATACACATCTTCAAATTATAAATATTAATCCTCTTGATTCATATATACAGTAATTAATCATTAATAAACAATTACTTCTCAATAATAAGCTTAATTAATCTCTTGATAAATTTTTAAGTAATGATATTCTCAATTACTTCCATTAACAATATTATCCAGTTAATTACATCCCGTAATTATTCTTCAATTACTTCTCTAAGTAATTCAATTCCAAAATATCAGTTAATTAAACTAAATTAATTAACTCAAATTAATTTACACAATTAATAAGTAATTAATTTCTTAATTACTTTTCAAATAAATAATTTCATTTAAACAATTGAATTAATTAATCTAATTAATTTATTACAAAATCAATCATATTATTTAATTATAACATAATCTGGTTAATGAACTTCATTAATAATTATTTAATTATTTCCTTCAAACATAATCAACTTATATTAATTATTATTAATTATAAGTTAATTAACCATTATTCATTTAAAAATCTAATCTATAGATCTAAATCACATATTAGTTAATTAATTCATTAATTAACTTTAATTACTACTTTTACACTATAATTTCTAGTTTAATTAATTTCAATCACTGATTATTCTTACTTAACCAACATTAACCTAAGTTGTAAATTCTGGCATATAAACTCTAAGTCTTCATTACTTAAAGTAGATTATCTTATTATTGATTAATTTCACCTTCAATATGTATGAAACATTGGTTTCAAATTACTTCTTAAACAAATTTTAATTTTTTCCTTAATAAAGTTTTAAAACTACATTTCATACCCTTCTTAAACTCACATGTTTTAAAAGAATATTTAATATCTAAAACTTATCAATTTAAATCATAAAACTTTACTTTTATTTCTTATCTAGAAATTTAAGTTCTAATTTCAATTTGGTTATTATCTTTGTTTAAATCTTCCTTAACAATATATATTTCATTATTGATTTCAATTCATTCAAATATTTAGCACTTTTTAAATTAATAAAATAATTTAGATTATGAAACTTAATTACTTACAACTATATTTCAAAACTATCTTAAATTTATCATTTAAACTTGTTTAAAAATGGGTTTGACTTTGTTTTTAAATTTAAAACAAAGGTTTCAAAAAAAAACTGTTGAAACCTGTTAAAACAGTTTCAGGTTACAACCTGTACACTAAAACCCGAGCACCCCCTAGTTTTTGCTTCGAGTAACATGCGAGACTTACCCGAGAAAATTCACAAGCTGCTTCGAGTTTATTTCCAGGCGCGCGCGAATGAAAAAGAAAGGCAGAACTTGGAAACAACACAACCTCTCCACCCTCAAACCTGTCAGCGCCGCTCTTCCCCAACCCTGACCACGTGGCGACAAGAAACTCTGGCCATGAACGCGTCAAAGACTGAGCTACCCCCTCACAAAGTTCCACGGCACACGATCCCCTGATGGTGTCAAACTGAACCAAACATTTCGACCACTACAACCAGGTTAATGCGCAGGAATTTGCACAGAAATTGGGTTCCAGATGAAAATATTTAAGTTGTTTTTATCTTAAATAGAGTTTGAACTTATCTTATGATGTTACAAACATTACTTATTCAAACCTTAATTTCATTCATTAATCAGCAGAGGGGTGAATCCTTTTTAAAAATCAATTTTTTGTTTTCCAGAGAATCAGAGAGTAAGTATATACATTATTTTTTTCCAGTTTCACTTATACCCTGTTGATTCTGCAAACATGCACAAGCATAATCTCCAATATAAGTATCTATTTTACCAAAGTCAAGTCTTAGATTTTTAATCCTCAACTAGATTTAAATTTAAGTCATTAAATATAAAGTTACTTTGAATCCATACACAGGTGAAAACATACATGTTTACAGAAATATGCAATGCAAACATACATGTTTACAGAAATTTTTAACACTGATTTATCACTGTATATATGTATACAAGAAATTATCACAAAGCTTTACAAACAATAGAAGACAATTTTTTTTAGTTTTGGTTTTTAAGAAGTTACTCACTTCAAATAGAAAACAAAGCAAGTTTAAAAGGAAGCATTCTGATTTTTTTTGCAGGCTTGAGATATGCAGAATTATAACTCACAAATATCTAAAGAAAAAGAATGAATATATAAATGTTCACAAAATTTATTTAAGCATTCAAATCTAGGCATGCATCAGAATTTAAACTTAAGTAAATCTAAAAAAAAATGTTACTCACAGCAAATATGGAAGAACAGAGGCACTTAATTGAAGCAGGCATGAAAACAGCTGAAACTTCCCTTTTGCTTTGCTTCTTGGATTTTTGTTTAAGTATGGAATAGTTTTATTTTCATGTTTTAGTTTGTATGAAATTTAATTGTTCTTAGTTCGAACTGAATATGCCAATATATAAAAGGATAAGTGACAGAGTTATAATTATGTTTCATGAAACTGCAACAATTGTTTGCACACAATCTTTGTTCGTACAGATTTGTTTCCAGAGATATTTATTTAAATTGTGGGCTGATATATAATACTTAGTGTACTAAAAGATTTTTACATTAATTACTTTTTGTTTGTTAGCTTAAGATATTTAATACTATATTCCTAAGCAAGCTTCATACACATATACAGAGTTTGTTTACTTATTTGGCCTGTATACTTTTGAATTGTTCAGTAGCTTGCATATACTTTATATCTTCACTCTGTTTTAACCAATCACACAGGTGGCCTTGAAGCTTGAAACATATACATATATATTTAATTTTTTTTTATCTTGCTTTCCAGATACACTCAACTGACATGAAGATAAGTTAATATACATACTTGCACCTACAGGTTATAGTATTATAATGTTTGTACAACAAAACAAAGATATTTAATCTTAATGCTTTAAACATATACATATATGTATATACTGCAGTTTCATTTTTTTGATAGTTTACAAACTTAAAAAAAAATGATTTTGTTTCTAGTTTTAAATGTTGACTAGTTATTACATTTTGAAGTGTATGTAACTTGTTATTGTAAATTGTAAATGTTAATGAAAGTTATATAAATTTATCCCATATGATTTATTACTTATTTAACTTATTATATACAGTATATTAACTTCTAATTTATAGCTTTATGTATATTTTATTTTATTTCTATGTTTGTTGTTTTAAACTAAATGACTCAATAGTTGTTATGCTATTATAATTTTACTTATGTACTTACTTATATTTCTATATGCATATTTTAATTTTATTTTTTTTATAAAAACATATTTATCACTTTGAAATGATAGATAGAATAGATTATCTTTTATTATAAACTTCATATTTATTAGTGTATTTTAATGTATTGTTTGACAAAAAAATATTTTTAAAACTCATATATCATTTTACATTCATATTTTAAATCAAACTATACTAAAAAGAAAAGTAAACAAATCTTTTGTTAGTAAATTAAATTTAAACTTAAGTTAAAATGAGTCTTGAACTATTTAAACATTTACTTATGTATTAAAATCCTGTATTTATTTATTTATTTAGCTTTGAAATGTTTATATTAAATAAAACATAATTTCTAATTCACTAAAATATATACATTAGTATTTAAACATATTTTATTAATTAAATTTTAAAACAAATTCATCTATTTACAATGTATACAAATATATACATATATAAATAGAAACAAACAATTAATTTCTAGCAGATAAAATTTACTAGTTAGATATTTATTAAAAGAAAAGTATCAATTCAGATTTTATTATCAAATCAATTTAATATTTAATGCAGATTATTAAATTGATATTGCTAGAAAATTCCGGGTCGTCGCATTCCTCCCCCCTTAAAAGAATTTCGTCCCCGAAATTTAAAAGCAAAGGTAATTTAATAATATATTTAAGATTTTAATTAATTTTAAACCATAAGCATTTATCAATCACATGCTAACAATCATCACAACCAATCTACTCAATCAACAAAGCTAACTATCCATACAAAATAGAGTTCTCTAGAGTTTCCTAGTATAATACCGGAATACTCGATCTATAGAATCCAATCAGCCTATACTACTAATCTACAGAGCTCCCTTGAATCAAAGAAAATTCTACCAAAATCAAATCTCTGACTTCGAAATCCAAATTCCTTCGTCTCTTATTCACCAAATACTTCTGACAATCCAGAGCTGCCTTCAACCTACTGATCAGCTCAACCTTCGCTGATAACTCCTAAAACAATCTGAATCCAAAAACAATCCAGTAGAATAATTTCCTCAAAACCAACCAAAACCAAGAACTCAACCTCTACTATCATCAGTAGAAAACATCTTCTCTTTCCCAGAAAAGAAAAACAAATGCACTCCTCACTGCTTCCGCTGCTCAACTCTGATCTAGAGTAGATGAAAATGCTGATGATACACATAAGCACAACTGGACAACACATGACAAAAGTTATGATTCAGCAGATCCAAAATAGAACTCAGAAATTCCTCCAAAACTTGAGCTGCTTTACCAATTTCTCTCTCTAGAATCCATTCTATTACTAAGCTGAACCATCGACACCTTTTCTGAAATCCAGTCGATACCAAACTCAACTCCTTAGATTCTGAGGCAAACCACCGACTACTTCAAAGATATCCAGAAGAATTCCTGCCATCCCAGAGAATACTCAACTATCGCAGGTCACTTTTGCGATCAACCCAGGCTAATATCCAAAGAAAACTGTTCTCTCCTTACCTATCTGAACAGCTTAAATTTACCCAGCCAATCTATTGAAGAAATGGATTCACAAAACTGCTTCTGGACTTCTCCTCTAAAGAACTGCTGACAGATGACCTCCTCGCGTGCCGGCAGAACAATCTGAGCTGCAACACTGCTACTGATGCCAAAAATCCTTAATCTAAAATTCCTCGGAAAACTCAGGCCTCAAAGCCAAACACAACATTCCGCTGAACTCAAACTCAAAACTATGCAGACGTACTTCCTTATTCAAAAATCTTTGAGAACTACTTCGGAAACAATCCATTGCTACTGCATCTCAACACACAACCACTACTTCTTGAGTTACCAAGATAATATTCTAGCTTCTGCTCAACTCACACAATCCAAATCCTACTTATCCAATCTGTACAACAAAATGGACTCCAAATCTCAACAGGTTACTCAAGAGATTAGGTGAAATCCTTACACCACAAATTTACTCGAGACGGTATTAGGTCTACAGTCTCGCCAAATATACTTCTAACCACAGGTAGTCGTGTTACACACACCACTACTCAATCTATCCTTATACTTATGTTGGAAAACCCGAACAGGTAATCTAACAAATAGATAGAAAATAAATAAATATATATATATATATACCAAATTTACAAATACGCTCTCTCAGGAAAGAAATCACTTAAGAGCCTAGGTATTCACTCAACCTAGCGCTCTGATACCACTGTAACGACCCCACTTCCTACTCCCAAGAAGTAGCATCGTTAATAAGAAAGAAAGAGGTGAGAAAATAGAAAAGATAGAGAAGAAAGAACAACAACATCAGAATCTCACAGCGGAGCGAATAAAATATATTAATCACATAAATATTTACATAATATATAACATCAATCAGAGCTATACAGATAATACATCACATACTAGACAGTTATAAACACCTGTCTAGTTAATACAACTCAATACACAATACATCACAGAGATACCACACAGCGGAACTATATATATATCTACAACGCTGAAGCCTCCTGCTCCATTGCTCCTCCAGAATTCGTCAAAGCTAAACCTGAATCCCTTGGCTACCCGTAAAAATTTGGGTACCCGAGAGTTTATGAAAAACAAAATAAACTTCGGGTCAGACATGGGTCTGGTATGAGTAACAGGTTAAAGTTGCTTAATTTTGAAAAATCCTTTGAAAACAAAAGGTATCACGTAAGACTTCCCACACATAAACATGGAAAAGTTTTTACCTTACGCTAACCAAAACATTTGATAGGAAATCCAGTGATATTATAATAGGTCTAGGGTTTTCAAGTAAATAGAAAATAGCCGAAATTGTTACATGATTAAATTCCAGCTACTAGCCACAAAAGTGGGTAGTACAATCAAAACCATAGGCACTTATTGGATTTTGGATTCCATACAATGGCAGGGCTACTGGGGTACCGCCCGTCACAGTACGTGGCCTAGATCAACGTACCGAGGATTACTCCCTTCATCCCGTGCAACACAAGGCCGGAACTATTCCTTACTGAACAGTCCCGAACAAGATAAACCCCGCAGTTGGCTGCAGACCAACCGCCCACTAAGCCGAATAAAAAGGGACATCTAGACAGGGGAATATCCTTGTCCTGCTTGGGCATGACCCACCTAACCTTGCTGCACCTCCCCTGTTTTAGCCATTCCCGGTTGATGAGGCTTGAGGTTACGATTACCTTTATAGAAAATATTTCTTAGAATGCTCATCGTCCGCATGACGATGTGTTGAAAGCATTCAATCCATACAAGTTCGTTCCGGGTTCGAACGAAACCGAAGGCATCATCTCGTTACACTCATTTTGGAATCACCCTCAGAGTTAACGACGATAACCCTTGCATTCTGAACCTTCATCTTCACTTCAGATTCACGACCTATCGTTAATTTGGAAACGATGTGGTTTTCGGATATTCCTAATGCGGAAAACCGATCCCGGTCTCATCGAAATCCAAAGCGTGTCTTTTAAGGCCAAGTTGTCTATTTAGTCTTAACAGTGAATTCAATATCATCAATATGCACAGATAGATAATTCACATCTCATAACAGATAATCACATCATCATAATAAACAGATAACTAAAATCATCATCCAAACAGATAATTAAACATTATCATACTTAAAACATACATCCATATCACATAGACATTATTCATCCACATCTGAGATCACAATCAATCAACGAAATATCAATACCATCCATAAGCATGATTTATGAATCACAATCTATAATTAATTTAGAATGAATTAAATTAACTACTTCCATTTTAATTAATTTGAAATAAATTAAATTAATTACTCATTCAATAAATCTTGCTCTCACAATCATTCATTAATTATAAATCAAATTAATTAACCATTCTCTAATTACAAGAAGTAATTTAGTCCTTATTTTATTTCTCAAATGAATTATTCTAAATCATTCATAACAGATTAACATTTAATCACTTACCCATTAATTTATTCCTTAATTTCAATTCTTAATTACATCATTAATTATATTAATTAATGATCTTCAATTTACATTCAATTACTTATTTAAAATAATTAAGTGATTAATCTTTACTTAAACACAATTATTAATCACCCCTTGATTAATAACAAACCAGTAATTAACTACTCTTAATTACTTATTAACAAATTAATCATTCCATGATTAATTATTTCCATAAATCACTCCTTTGATTTATTACAAAAGAGATTACTCACATTACTTCATTTACAAATCATCTTGAATGAATCTCATCAAGTAATTATCATCTAAATACTATTCTGAGTAATTATGCTCCATTAATTACACTTATATTGATTTATTTCCATTTAATTATCTTGTTGATTTATTATTCTCAAATAAATCAATTTCTCTAATTCCCATCATTAATTATATTAATTAATGATTTCTAATTTCATTTTCAATTGTTAATTATATTAAGAATACACATCTTCAAATTATAAATATTAATCCTCTTGATTCATATATACAGTAATTAATCATTCATAAACAATTACTTCTCAATAATAAGCTTAATTAATCTCTTGATAAATTTTTAAGTAATGATATTCTCAATTACTTCCATTAACAATATTATCCAGTTAATTACATCCCGTAATTATTCTTCAATTACTTCTCTAAGTAATTCAATTCCAAAATATCAGTTAATTAAACTAAATTAATTAACTCAAATTAATTTACACAATTAATAAGTAATTAATTTCTTAATTACTTTTCAAATAAATAATTTCATTTAAACAATTGAATTAATTAATCTAATTAATTTATTACAAAATCAATCATATTATTTAATTATAACATAATCTGGTTAATGAACTTCATTAATAATTATTTAATTATTTCCTTCAAACATAATCAACTTATATTAATTATTATTAATTATAAGTTAATTAACCATTATTCATTTAAAAATCTAATCTATAGTTCTAAATCACATATTAGTTAATTAATTCATTAATTAACTTTAATTACTACTTTTACACTATAATTTCTAGTTTAATTAATTTCAATCATTGATTATTCTTACTTAACCAACATTAACCTAAGTTGTAAATTCTGGCATATAAACTCTAAGTCTTCATTACTTAAAGTAGATTATCTTATTATTGATTAATTTCACTTTCAATATGTATGAAACATTGGTTTCAAATTACTTCTTAAACAAATTTTAATTTTTTCCTTAATAAAGTTTTAAAACTAAATTTCAAACCCTTCTTAAACTCACATGTTTTAAAAGCATATTTAATATCTAAAACTTATCAATTTAAATCATAAAACTTTACTTTTATTTCTTATCTAGAAATTTAAGTTCTAATTTCAATTTGGTTATTATCTTTGTTTAAATCTTCCTTAACAATATATATTTCATTATTGATTTCAATTCATTCAAATATTTAGCACTTTTTAAATTAATAAAATAATTTAGATTATGAAACTTAATTACTTACAACTATATTTCAAAACTATCTTAAATTCACCATTTAAACTTGTTTAAAACTGGGTTTGACTTTGTTTTTAAATTTAAAACAAAGGTTTCAAAAAAAACTATTGAAACCTGTTAAAACAGTTTCAGGTTACAACCTGTACACTAATACCCGAGCACCCCCTAGTTTTTGCTTCGAGTAACACGCGAGACTTACCCGAGAAAATTCACAAGCTGCTTCGAGTTTATTTCCAGGCGCGCGCGAATGAAAAAGAAAGGCAGAACCTGGAAACAACACAACCTCTCCACCCTCAAACCTGTCAGCGCCGCTCTTCCCCAACCCTGACCACGTGGCGACAAGAAACTCCGGCCATGAACGCGTCAAAGACTGACCTACCCCCTCACAAAGTTCCACGGCACTCGATCCCCTGATGGTGTCAAACTGAACCAAACATTTCGACCACTACAACCAGGTTAATGCGTAGGAATTTGCACAGAAATTGGGTTCCAGATGAAAATATTTAAGTTGTTTTTATCTTAAATAAAGTTTAAACTTATCTTATGATGTTACAAACATCACTTATTCAAACCTTAATTTCATTCATTAATCAGCAGAGGGGTGAATCCTTTTTAAAAATCAAGTTTTTGTTTTCCAGAGAATCAGAGAGTAAGTATATACATTTTTTTTTTCCAGTTTCACTTATACCCTGTTGATTCTGCAAACATGCACAAACATAATCTCCAATATAAGTATCTATTTTACCAAAGTCAAGTCTCAGATTTTTAATCCTCAACTAGATTTAAATTTAAGTCATTAAATATAAAGTTACTTTGAATCCATACACAGGTGAAAACATACATGTTTACAGAAATATGCAATGCAAACATACATGTTTACAGAAATTTTTAACACTGATTTATCACTGTATATATGTATACAAGAAATCATCACAAAGCTTTACAAACAATAGAAGACTATTTTTTTTAGTTTTTGTTTTTAAGAAGTTACTCACTGCAAATAGAAAACAAAGAAATTTAAAAGGAAGCATTCTGATTTTTTTTGCAGGCTTGAGATATGCAGAATTATAACTCACAAATATCCAGAGAAAAAGAATGAATATATAAATGTTCACAGAATTTATTTAAGCATTCAAATCTAGGCATGCATCAGAATTTAAACTTAAGTAAATCTAAAAAAAAATGTTACTCACAGCAAATATGGAAGAACAGAGGCACTTAATTGAAGCAGGCATGAAAACAGCTGAAACTTCCCTTTTGCTTTGCTTCTTGGATTTTTGTTTAAGTATGGAATAGTTTTATTTTCATGCTTTAGTTTGTATGAAATTTAATTGTTCTTAGTTCGAACTGAATATGCCAATATATAAAAAGATAAGTGACAGAGTTATAATTATGTTTCATGAAACTGCAACAATTGTTTGCACACAATCTTTGTTTGTACAGATTTGTTTCCAGAGATATTTATTTAAATTGTGGGCTGATATATAATACTTAGTGTACTAAAAGATTTTTACATTAATTACTTTTTGTTTGTTAGCTTAAGATATTTAATACTATCTTCCTAAGCAAGCTTCATACACATATACAGAGTTTGTTTATTTATTTGGCCTGTATACTTTTGAATTGTTTAGTAGCTTGCATATACTTTATATCTTCACTATGTTTTAACCAATCACACAGGTGGCCTTGAAGCTTGAGACATATACATATATATTTAATTTTGTTTTATCTTGCTTTCCAGATACACTCAACTGACATGGAGATAAGTTAATATACATACTTGCACCTACAGGTTATAGTATTATAATGTTTGTACAACAAAACAAAGATATTTTATCTTAATGCTTTAAACGTATACATATATGTATATACTGTAGTTTCATTTTTTTCATAGTTTACAAACTTAAAAAAAAAATGATTTTGTTTCTAGTTTTAAATGTTGACTAGTTATTACATTTTGAAGTGTATGTAACTTGTTATTGTAAATTGTAAATGTTAGTGAATTTTATATAAATTTATCCCATATGATTTATTACTTATTTAACTTATTATATACAGTATATTAACTTCTAATTTATAGCTTTATGTATATTTTATTTTATTTCTATGTTTGTTGTTTTAAACTAAATGACTCAATAGTTGTTATGCTATTATAATTTTACTTATGTACTTACTTATATTTCTATATGCATATTTTAATTTTATTTTTTTTATAAAAACATATTTATCACTTTGAAATGATAGATAGAATATATTATCTTTTATTATAAACTACATATTTATTAGTGTATTTTAATGTATTGTTTGACAAAAAAATATTTTTAAAACTCATATATCATTTTACACTCATATTTTAAATCAAACTATACTAAAAAGAAAAGTAAACAAATCTTTTGTTAATAAATTAAATTTAAACTTAAGTTAAAATGAGTCTTGAACTATTTAAACATTTACTTATGTATTAAAATCCTGTATTTATTTATTTATTTAGCTTTGAAATGTTTATATTAAATAAAACATAATTTCTAATTCACTAAAATATATACATTAGTATTTAAACATATTTTACTAATTAAATTTTAAAACAAATTCATCTATTTACAATGTATACAAATATATACATATATAAATAGAAAACAAACAATTAATTTCTAACAGATAAAATTTACCAGTAAGATATTTATTAAAAGAAAAGTATCAATTCAGATTTTATTATCAAATCAATTTAATATTTAATGCAGATTATTAAATTGATATTGCTAGAAAATTCCGGGTCGTCACAACATTCATCAATGATAGATAATAGCAGAGAACTCTTCATTAGCATTGGAAATGATAGGAAATTCTAATCCAGGATGTAAAAAAATGTGCATTAAGGTTGACTTACAAAAAGCTTATGACAAAATAAATAGGTATTCCATTCAACATATGATGAATCGGTTGGGTTTTGTTGAAAAATTTTGTGGTCTAATTAGATAATGTTACTTATTCACCATTTATAAATGGTCCTACATGTGGATTTATCCATAGCAATGTGGGTATAAGGCAAGTTATCCATTTTCTCCTTACCTCTTACTATTACTATGAAGTTTCTATATAGTCAAATGGAGTCAAAACATTTAAAAGGAAACATCAAGCCAGAAATACGGTAAGACCATTTATAACACATTTACTTTATGCTGATGATTTGCGATTATTTTTGAATATAGATTAAAACAATGCAAGCCCTATGACTATTATTTTTGAAAAAGTGAAAATCTTTGCTAGGCAGGAAGTTAAATGAAGGGAAAAGTAAACTTTACTTCAGCAAACTATGTTCCAAAAATCAAAATTGTTGAAAATTCTCAAAGTCCAAGATTGTGAGCTGTCAGTTCATGTCTTGGATTACCATTAAGTATGAATCAAATCAATGAAAAAGACTATGCTAGACTGTATGATATTCTGCAAAATAGATTAGAGGGCTAATTAAGCAAATTATTTTCTATAGCTAGAAGATTTGAATTAACTCACATGGCATCACTGTTATTGTCATGTACTGGCTGCAAGCACATAATATTCCAACAAAATCAATTCAAAAATTGAAAAAATGTTTTTCTCAAAAAAATTGAAAAAATGTGTGTTAACTTTATTTGGAAAGGCCAATATCATAAAGTACCATATGATACTATCAGTAAACCAAAAGAAAATGAAGGGCTTGGCCCAAGAAACTTCAAAGATTTAAGTATTGTTTGTCTTTTAAAATTATTCTTGAATTTTTTAGAAGGGAATTCACTTTGATCAAAATGGATGAAGAATAAGTATGCGAAAAACAATAGCTTAAGGACCATGCCAGTGGAAAAAATTTATTCCAAAACTTGGAAAAACATTATAAACTGTAGAGAAATCGGTATAAAAATGATAAAAAGGAAATCCAAAGATGGTCAATCAACCAGCCTCTAGTTTGATCCCCGGATTAAGATAACTCTTAGTAAATTTGATGAGTTGGTGACATCTACTTCACTTTGGTGGAGCCAGTCTTAAAGTTAATAACATTCTACATAATAACAGATGGAATATCAACTTCCAATCAGCTGCCCCTATATTTAAAAAAGCCATAAGTAGCATCGAAATAGATTTAAGCTTAAAGAAAGAAAAATGGTGTTGAATGTTTACAACAAAAGATAACTTTTCCTTTAAAAAAATAGATGGGAATTCATCAAAGGTGCTAACGTTGAAGTGGACTGGTACGAAACTATATGGAATAAGGAAAGTTGCCCAAAATGGTACATCGTGCTTATTTTGCTATATTAATCAGATTACTTACAAGAGGTAGATGCCATAAGTGGGGTAAAAATGGAGATAAAAATGTCTACTTTGCAAAATAAAGATTGAAACCGTTGGGTATCTATTCTTTGATTCCATCTATTCTAGGCATATCTGGTTTATAGCTAAAAGGAAAATCAACCTCAGCCTGCAGGTTTCATTGGACGATATAAGTAATAGTATTCAATATATTCATCTCAGATTCACATCTAAAAAAAATCAATAGTGTGATAATCCGGTTTTGGACATCTGATAAATGGGTAATTAACTATTTCAATCAATTGAACAGATAAATTCTGATAATAATAGATATGTGGATGTGTAAATGAATTTGGAAATATAATAAAAATTGAATTTATTCATATCTGGGAAAAATAATTATGTAATAATCTCCTTTATAAATTATTTAGAATTGAAAAAATTGTTATTTTAATACAATAATAGTATTGTGATGTTTTTAAATATAGGTATAAATAGATTTTTAAATAGAATTATTATTTAAAATTTAATTTGTAAACTGAATTTAAATTGATTTAGCAACGGCTCAAAGCCGTTGCAAAACTAAATTTTACAACTGCTAAGAGCCGTTGCTAAATTTAATTTTGCAACCGCTAAAAGCTGTTGCAAAACATTATTTTACATGGTTTGTTAATTTGGTTTTGCAACGGCTCAAAACCGTTGCTAATTTTAATATATTTTTTACAAATATACATTGCTTTTTTCTGCTCTCTTAAAGTAGGAGTTAATTCATTATCATACTCAATACAAACATTTGAAAATTTAACATAATATCACAAAAGAAAAATCATTAAACTAAATATTTTTCATAGATTCAGCACAAAGACCAAACTTAACAAATCTTTTAATTATAATGTTCAACAACAATACATTACACTACATAGTTTAGCGGCAACAACAGCAATATTAAAGTATACAGTACATAGTTTGGCAACAACAACAATATGATTAGAACAACAATATTACATCATTACCAACAATACTACATTATCATCCTCAATATTACAATATACACCACTCAATACAAATGGAGGTATCTTTTAGGACAGAAGAGCTTAATGCAGTAATCAAACCTGAAAAACCTTCCACGTATATCTTTGAATATTAGGAACCGAGACTCTTCAACTATGATACATATAAAGAAGCGAATTGTTACCTGTAAAAAGTAACGGGAAAAAACTAAAATAAGATGATGTGAGTTGAATAAAAAGTTTACGAACAAGCACAAGAAACATAACTAATTCTGTAATTTTCAGACCACAAAATTTAGAACTTCCATTTTGTGTAATTCACAAATCGGTTAGCATCTTATTTTCTTCCATTGCAAAATGAAGGCAAAATGCATTCATATCAAATAAAACATTTTCCCAATCTGTTAAGTTTACTGCATATTACCACTTGATCCAATACAAATTCATGTCGAACAAACACACTCATCACTTCCAATAAGCCACTCGATAACTACAAATTTAGTATACACAATCACCATCTTCACTACTGCCTTGCCACCAGTCTCCAACCCTGCTCTATCATCTTCTCTACTACTATCGACCAACTCATCTCTATAAACTTCTTAACCAAAACTTGTTACTTGTCTCTTATCATACATATTAAACACGGTCTCCAATTCCAACTTCGCACATTTCTTTCTACAGTAGTGTGCACATACAACATAACTACAGCCATTTACATCTCACAACCTTCCATCCACATTCTCGCCAACATCCCACAACTGCCTATGTCATAACTTCCCTTTCATAACTAAATACCACCTTCAATCCCCACAGCATCGCAACATTTTCCACTACATTACTACCATCAACACCATGATCATGCCTCTGTAAACTTACATCAGTTCACACTGTTTCCACTTCATATGCACTAACCACTTCACATCTTCGACAGGCACCGTGCATGTGCCTTCATACTTCAACCAAACCAGCCTACCTAATACATTCCTCTCCCTCATCTTTTACTACAATTTTGTGCACACTGCATCCAGCAACTATATAATGGTTTAATTAGAAAAAAATTTACCTTTAATATTTGATGTCACTAGCGTAGTTAGTTTGCTTTTTATTCCCTGAATCCTAACAAAGATTCCATTCATCAAGAACAATTGAAGCAACATTGAGCATGATCGTTTAAATTTAAGCTAACAATACAATTCAAAAATAATCATTTCTGATCAGGAAATAAAACATGAATGCCTTCAAGGTAACATATTAAACTTAGGTGATGCTTTGTTCTGATCAATCAAATTAATTTTGTTTAATATGGCAGATCGATCAGAGAGTTCAGCTCTACATTGGAAGTACAGTAGAAGTGGAGAAATTGAAAATTTCTTGCCATAAATGAAATATGAAATGCTTAAATTGTTTATATGGAGAATGTCGTGTTAGATTCAACCTGAGAAAGATCAATCCACTACTTTATTTCTTTTTTGTACTGCAATATACTATATAGCATTGAGCGTTTCTACTGATTAAACACAGAATGTATTCTACTCAACCTACTAATTTCAGTCAATTTTTCTCTCATGTATGTGTAAATAATAAATCACCAACAAATTTAGGGTACAGCACGCTCTTGAACAAAACAATAGGAAAGATGATTAATGTAATTAGCTAACAAGCTAAGGATATATTGAAATGAAGCGTAGTTTGCCAGCAATAGTACCTGATTATTAAAAGCTTAGGAGTATAGTTTGCCTACAAGTACCGCATTATTAAAATGTAGCAGCATGTCATTAAATATAGTTTGCCAGGAACTCCAAGAGTATAGTTTGCCCGTAAGTATTGATTATTAGAATGCAGCCTGCCATCAAGTATAGTTTGCCTGCAACTGCAACCATATCGCACCAACAAATTGGTAATTCTAGTAAAGATTAAGAAAGCAAACTAAACACATTATCAGAAATAAACATGTTTAGAAGGTAAATTTTAGTTCAACAAGGAATTATTACCTTTAAAAGAAGTGAACACTTCAATGGAACTTATAATCCGTCATGACCACTTCTGAGATAGTATCATCAATTTTCTGTACTAACAAAAATAGAAGATTAGAAAAGTTAGACTGGCAAAATATCAAACAAAATGATATCAGATTAAAAACATGCAAGAAATAAATGAAAACCAAATTTTCCTTCATATATGCCGCTCGTAAACAATATTTGGTTTCAACATGATAAAATTTTCAGATACAACATAACCATTACTGTTATATACCCAAAATCATTACCATTACATCAACATGCAACCCTGAATGCCCTAAAACCAACTTATAATGTTTTTTGTTTTTTGTTTTATTTATTTATAAATTTATTACACTAGTTATAGCTAAAAAACAAACTAACTAGATCAGGAACAAAACTATTAAGGATAAAATTAATGGTAAATAAATTGTCATGTTAATTCAAAGCAATCTCTGTTGACGAGTGGTACTGAACTTGATCAAATAGAACTATACCAAAAGCTTGAAGCATAAAGTATATCAAAAGCTTGATCAAATAGAATTATACCAAAATATTGAAGCATATATATGTACAATTCACATTCTTATCCTAGGTAAACTTATCATTTCTTTATTTTCAATGATTGATGAGACTTAACATGGCTAGCTAAGTTTGAGATAACTTAGAAAATCATTGTAAGAGGAGGAAGAACTGATACCTTCGTGGAAGCTATTTCTGCTTCACTGTCTTTCAGCTTATGATCCCATTCCTTCATTAAAACCGACTTTGTCCCCAAAACAAATCTAAATTTTTTTATTTTTTATTTTAAAAGGACCAGATTTTTACTCTGAAGAAGTGAGTAGCAAGATCAGGGGAACTTACATTCTCCTACATTATCAAACTTGATTATAGTCGTACAAGTTGAAACAAACATGGACATTGATATATAAAGAAACTTCATATTTGAGAAAAGCAATGCATTATCAAACTTGAACGAAATCGAATTGGCAGCCAATGATATCCCAACCCAAAAGACTAAAACATCGAACAAAGCTAAACTACACAGAGTAAAAAAAATTTAACAAATGACATACGAAGAAATAATAACAATAATGACAACAATATGAACAAGGTTCAACCAAGTTTAACCAATCACAGATACCATTTGCTATTGGCAAATAATTAAAGGATACTAAATCAAATAATTCTAGTACAAGTAATGACAATCCTAAATATAAATAAACAAAATCTCACATGTCCTCATTTAGTAATTAAAAAAAATGATGCAAACGTGAACATACAAATAATCCCTGAAATCGACTTGGATACCAATCAGAAATAACAGGATAAGCAAACCCAAATTCCAGCAGTAGTAGATGGATCTGAAAACATGGCAATTTATAATTCTTTGATTGCTCCAAATAGTAGTCCACCGACAATAAAAACCATAATATTAGACCAACGACCCTGAATCATTTGGCAGGCATACATATCACAAATGATTATGGTAGATACCGAACAAGACAAAGTAGTAAAACAGGAACTCTAGAACTATAGAAGACAATGATGCAATTAATAATGCTTCATGAAACCAGTTTGCATCACACTCAAAAGAAAAATAAAAAAACCTAAAGAAGTCAAAAACGATCTCCACTACTTTAAAACGTTGCTTTACTTTAAATTCCGATATAAAGTTTGTACTCCACGATTTACCATTTGAATCGGAAAATAGCATCAAAAGAAAACTAACCTTATTATTCAATTTCAAACATCCGGTGATGATTCGCAATCTCCTTTCAAATCTCAGGCCGATAATGATTTGCGGTCTGGAAGACAAAATCAGAGGGGGCGATTAGGGCAAACGAAGGGAAATGAAAGAGGGGAGCAATTAGCTAGGGCCAACGCGGAGTTGGAAAATGAAATTAAGAGGCATGTTGTTTTGGGAATGGGGGGTTACGCATGCAAGTGGTTCAAAAGAAATATAAAAAAATAATTAAGAAAACTTCGCAATGGCTTTGAACCGTTGCAAAAATAAAATGACCCTAAGTTGTTCTTAAACGTTTTACAACGGCTCAAAACCGTTGCAATTTAGCAATGGCTCAGAACCGTTGCGATTATTCCACTCAGGGAGGTTACAAATCTGCCAATATGGTGTAGTGTCATATATATAATACGCTCAACTCAATCTAGTGTGCTATTGTCCCTATCTATACTGAGTACAAATCAAAGCTTAGGAAAATACAAAATTTAAGCTCTGATACCAGATGTGTTGATCCATGCTTTGCAACCATCGACAGTGGATAAACTCCACCATAGCTCACATGGGTACCTCACAATTTGCTTTTATAGCCAACCTCTTAACTGTAAGGCAAACTACCAAACCAACCCCTCGATGCTCGATTTACGGACATGTAGGAGTAAGATCATCCGTTCGCTACCTAGCAAGAAGCGAGAACCACCTATCATGTACGAACATCACTAAGCAAATCTGATCCCGGTCTCTTCGCACCAACAACGCAAAAGCGTTTCTCGACCTCACACAGAAACTAAGTCTCATAGACTTATCACGTCTCCAACTTTTAACTTGCTATCCTTCAGGCCAAGAAGGAAGCTCGATAGATTGGAGTAATACTCCACACTATACGAATCAACATCCTCAACACAAACGATAATCAAGCCTACACAGAAGGCTACGTACTAATTGTACGACTAAATAGTTCCTACATCAAGTCGAGGAACTAAAATTTTGGCCAAGTCTGATAGTCGATTATTTAACTATCAAAGCAACAAACAAATATTCAGCACCATATACAATCACTAGGCCGTTTTAATTAATCTTTTATTAATTAAACCATTTGCCAAATATTCACCTCAAATTATCTGTAAAAAGATATAATCTCAAAAGCATTTCAATACTAGAAAAAATTTCCACATACTTATTTACTAATAAGTAATTTACAAATCTATTTATTTTCAACACATAGAAAATATTCAATATACTTAAATCGGGATTAAGTATATATTTTATTCTTTAAGGAAAATATTCTTTTAAACATCTTTACTTTGGGTCAAAACAAATGTTGCGTAAAACATCATTATGATAAACCAAAATCACTAGTATAGGGATTCGAAATTAAGATAGATATATAAATCCCAATACTACACAAAATATTTCCTTTCGTAAATCATTTACTATAACAACGGTGTTATAGTCCATCATTTCGTTATTTCTCGAAAACGTTTATTTCAACAATGAATGTTGAAATCTATGGTTTCGATATTTAAAACATTTTAAAACATCTTTGAATCATTAAATTCAATTTAAATACCACTTCCCAAAACGTTTATTTAATTTTAAAATATTATTTACTGTCCAAAATCATGAATATAAGTCTCTAAACAAATTCAACAGTTCTTCATATTTAATTGTAGGATTATCCACTGTCCAAAATCGTGAATATATCTCATTTAATAAGCTTTTTATTTACTTATCAAATTTAATTTATTTCAGATTTATAAAACAATGTATATAAATTCCATTTATTTTTTTATAAAAACTTCCACTTATAAATTCCTTTTATTAACCAATTCCATTTATATGCCAAAAAAGCCAAATTATATGTTAATAACTTATAATTCATTTATTTTACAAAATCCATTCATAACTTTACAATTCCTAAATCTCATTCACTTATAAAATCCATTTATACTTCATTTTAACATTTATAAAACTCCTTTGTAATTCTAATATTTTGATTTATAAAATATCAATTTTATAAATCTTCTGTATAAACCATTTTACAAAATAGTTAACTTGACATTCCAAAAATCATATTCTGGTTTTATTTCACAAAAATCATACTTTCAATTATATTTCCCAAAACATCATAATTTTTATAGCATAAAAATCATCACATTCATTTATTCAAAATAAATCAACTCCTTTAACACTTCAAAAATCAATAAAACGTTTATTTTCAAAATCACTTTAAAATCCTTTTAAATTTGAAAATCATCACTTAAAACATTTTTAAATTCTAAAATATAGGCCTAATGCTGCAACAACACTAAATATAACAATCACGGCATCCAAAACATCATTTATCGTATGATAACAGAATATATAACAATATCTATAAATAAATCAATACGGGTGAGAAATCCAATTGGATCCCTCTAACCTGTCACCTGCAACAAATATACGTATTAGAATATGTGTACAATGTCCGCTTCAAGGCAGAAGCGCGTACAAAGGGTCATCCGCTCATACACAGGAACGTATAGGGTCATCTGCTCCACTAGGCAGGTATATATCCAAATACCAATCAATATATCATATATCATCCAAACAATCATAAATCGGCATAAATAATATTTATTCTCACTTATTTAAAAATATTAATGAGCCAGAAAGAGTGAGTTGTACTCACGTTGCGTCCAATAGCAATTGCATTGTTTTGTTCCGAATAAAATTAAACGCACGTTTAATTTTAACCAAAATTCACACTAGCTCCAATCAACTCCAAACCAGCTCCATCGTGTAGTGTTCGTCCATACGAACCCAACGCAAGTCATTTCGTCAAAAACGGACCTCGTATGAAAAAGATAAGCCGTTTTAAAGATTATACGAATTTTTATATAAATTAATATTCAATTTTCTTTTTATTTTTATAACATTTTATTTCTTTACATTAGGCCGCTCAATCTCGCTGATCAAAATCTGGCCGTCAACTATTTCTTCCTCTTGGTGAATGTTCGTGCACGAAACCCATATGGCCGCTATTTTTCACGAATTTTCGCATCGCCTACGATGCATTCGAAAACGATCGGCTAAATGCCACGACGTAGCCCATCGTCGACACTACCCACGGCCAAACTATGGTTGAACTCGGTTGCCCCTTGCCCTCAAAATCACGCATGAAACGTAGATGAACGCGGCCAAAATTCATCGTCGATATTGAGATTCAACCTATCACAACCGTATGGATTCGAAGTACTCACTTAGCTCTACAATGTTGTAGTTGGAAGATTCTCGAATAGATTTATGGATTGGAAGAGATTAAGAGTGGAAGAATTGACAATCCTCGGCCATTATGTTGAAGTGGCGGCTAGGGTTTGCAACCCTAGGTTTGTGCAAAAATGAAAAAGTGAGGTCCTTTATAGAAAATTTCGCGACACTATTCACCCAAAAAAATTTCGAACTCGAAAGGAAGCGTGCCGCCTGGCGTTTATAATGTTTTTTCCCCATTCCGAACACAATGGAATATATATCGGGAGCCAATACGATCATATTTGGAAGATAGATTTTCGAATCGACAAATTTAAATTTAAAATTCACTCAAACCGATTCCTATGCATTTTATCTTGCCCCGAACAAACTGCAAGTCCGTTTGACACGAAATTTTAAATCTTACAATAATTTAGCATTACGGATCCGATGAAACTAATTTCGTCGAAATTCAAGACGGTTTGAAAAATGACTATTTTCGCTCGTCAATTAAATATTAAAATATTCAATTTTTACAAATTAACTTTTAGTTCGATTTTAAAACTTCTAGAACATCATTCTAATTCAAATAGAATTTAAGATAACTTTATAAATCATTTTTATTCACATTAAATTCAATTTTCTATTATTTACACAATTTTAAATATTAAATAAATAATTTAGTTATCCAATTAAATCCTTATATTTCAAATATAAGTTATTCAGCTTATAAAATTTACTTGTGACTATTTAAAATCAATTAAATATATGAATTTCAATTGATCGAAATTCTGGGTCATTACACCAAGGCAACGAACAAGCCCATGAGTGTTGTACGCTATGTTCAGGTCAAGGCGCATCTTGAAGGGACGGCGAAGTAAGCCCTTGGTCCTGTTACACTATAGCCTTGTCAAGGCACCGAACAAGCCCTTGATCGCACCACGCTATGGCCAGGTCAAGGTGCCTTCTGTAGGGAGGTCGGGCAAGTCCTTGGTTCTAGCTTGAGAATAAGCTAACCAAGCACACCATTCAACAATGGACTAAGACCTCCAAGCCAAAGAAGCGGCATATCAACAATGGACTATGACGTCCAAGCCTAAGAAGCGGCATATCTACAATGGACTAAGACATCCAAGCCAAGAAGTGGCATATCTACAATGGACTAAGACATCCAAGCCTAAGAAGCGATATATCTACAACGGACTAAAAAGTCCAAGCCCAAGAAGCGACATATTAAACAACAGACAAAGAAGTCCGAGCCAGAGAAGTAGGACATTAGATGATAGACTAAGACGTCCAAGCTTAAGAAGCAGCCAATCAAACAACAAGTACATACAAGGGAAAAGGGTTTACACATGTCAAAGAAGACATAGTCTAAGGAGTAGAACATTACTCCGCTTATCAACACCCGAATCTAGGTTTCGGGTTTCTTATTTCTAACTTCAACCGTTTATACCCAATCTAGGTTTTGAGCCTTTACCAATAACTTTTGGTCTTCCTCATACCCGAATCTATATTTCAAAAATATTACCGGACTTCACTAATTAATTCGCTAATTTGCGCTTAAGATTTCTAGTATGAAGATAATTATTATCGATTTTTGATTATCCACTATGAATGTCTTAATCTGGGCTTGGGATTACTGTCATGAAGAAAATTATTATGGATTACTAATTTTCCATCACTAATACCCAAATCTTGGTTTGAGATTTCTATTATAAAACTATTTTTGTATTTCATTTATTTAAACTCGAATCTGGATTCTGAACATCTTACTATTAACTTCTTAACTTCACTTATTGATGCCTTAATCTAGGTTTTTAATTTCTTAACTTTCTAATACTTGAATTTGAATTTCAAGTCTTTTATGATCAATTTTGGATCCCATTTATCAATTCTCGAATATGGGTTTAAAGAAAATATTGAAATTTCAATGGGCATCTAAATCTTCAACCAAAAACTTCATGTTTTCCTTCTTAGTACCCAAATCATGGTTATTAGTTTGCAACTCTAAACGACGTTCTCCAACATCTAAATTTATGCTACTGCTTCATTCTTATTTCCAAGAGGAGTTTCTAACTACATATTACGTAGTCCCCTAAATAGAAGATTTATGGATCACACTGACTTATTTCCAAATGGTGGCTAATGACCTACTATTCCCAAGCATTTGTTGTCACTAACAGAAAGTTTCTGAACCTTAATTATTATACATCGGGATTACCATTAATTATATGGGAGTTGAACTATGAAAATCATTTTTAACTGTGGAAGTTAAATGGTAGAACTCATAATATTGCCGAGCAAAAATCCTTAGTATACAACCATTTACAATTAAGGATTTCATATCCTTTATTAACCCAAGATTATGGCTAATTAGTCATTCGTGTTTGGAAGCACTGCTATATCCAAATCATGAAGCATATATTAAATTAATAATGAGTTAACAATTGAAAATGTTACTTGCTTTAACTTTTGCAGGAAAATAAGGTTATTAAGAGCAAAGAAGTTGTGAAATTTTGTCCTAAAGAACAAAACCTTCTTTCATACAAGGAGGCAAAATGTTAACCATAAAATCCACTTATAAAAAAGGTAAAAAAGAAGGTTAATAGAAGTGCTAAGCTTTACTAAACTTTAAGAATTAGGTTTCATCAAGGTTCACAGATTAAGAATGTTACGAAGACATTGAAATTGTTTTTGGAGGAGTCACAAGCACTAGGCGTCATTACGGATGATAAACAGTGCAAAAGCTTTTGAGAGGATGAAAAAGAAAGCAAGGCTGCCCTTTCGTCTCATAAAACCATTCAATGTAAATGAATTCACATATATAAAAAAGTAGAATGGGTTTGAAATCCCTTTCGAAGACAATGAATAACAACCCTGCATGTGCACGTCAAACCTTTCGAAGCCAAAGGTTTCGCCTTCATTCAAACTACCCAAAAGGATGCCTTGATCAGGAAAACTATTTCGAAAGTATAATAAAGCCTTTCAAACCAATCGAAGCCTTTAACAATCAAGGGAAGGTTGCATATCAATTCACAAGCATGCATTCGGAAGCAACCTACTGTGTTTAAACCATCAACATTTCAACGACTTCGAAACATCAAGAAACTACCTATCGACAAAGGCGGAAGCTTGTACCTTTGCTTCTTATGACAATGCAAGCAACAAAAAGAGAAAAGCACATCTATCATCCTTTCGACGAATTCGAAAGCAACCCAGGAGAAAACAAAGAAAAGAGACACTTGGACTTTAATGACAACGAAAGGTGGACAAGGGGACCCTTTCGATAGGGTCGAACTGTCTGGAATAGTAAAATGGGAGGCGCAAGGATGAATGAAAAAACTCAAAAGGGAAGCCTTTCAACGGCATCGAAAGGAGGCATTCTAAAAAAGAAAGAGGGTCTTTTGATCATGTCAAAATGACGGTCGCGGAAGATAGGAGGAATTTTCGACTGGGTCAAAAGAAGGGGCGCGAAAAGGGGCCGACTTACATCTATAAATAAGACCTTAGGGGTTGGATTTTTAGGACCAAATTTTGGAATTCAAAACTCATTCTTTTACTTCTTAGCAAAAATTAGATATTTGTAACCCTAAATTGATTTGGGAAAAAGCTCTCAAACATGTAACTCACTATGGATTAATGTGAAAAAGTGGAAGTGCATGAATTGAACAAATTTTTTGATCATGAGTGAGATCATTTCGATCATTAGCTAGACTAATGATCAATTGCACATGATGCTATCTTATCTTCTTAATTCCTTTTTGTCTTATGCAATATCATGGGATCGACTTGGATGATATGCATGAGGAAGATATTATCATCGGGATCAACAAAATATTACGACAAATAAAAATGATGATGATGTCTCGATTTTAACAAGTTCATAGAACTTGTATTATCTAAGATGATTTCCCATTGCAAATATTAAATAAAGCTTTGCATATTATACATTTGATCCACTTCGAAAAAGCCAGATCCCTTTCGACTTGGTCGAAAGGAACATTTCAAGGAAGACCAGATGCATTGATGTAAAGCAATGTTATATGAAATGGGTTCCTTCGAAAGGTATATGCACCCTAAAATGCCTATGACCTTTCGAAGGAGTTCCTCCTATAGGAGCGAAACCAACGATGTCGAAAATATTTTGTTCACTTTGAAGGCAAAGCAGACCGTTAAAGGGATGAATATTTGATATAAATAACTACATTCGACACATTTGAAAGAGGGGTTTCGATTGAGACACTCTCTTCTTAATTTTCATCTTGAGTAGGTGGATTGAATCAATTCAGCCCGAACGAAAGGGGGGTTTCAAAGGGAGTAACTCTTTAACAATTCTTTTTTGCATCGCAGATAAACTTATTTGATAATCACGTAGCATTGGGAATGTTGACAAGTTTTCTTATTAACACTCGGCAACATTCATAACTTGTGTTTCCTTTTATAAGGTAGTCTCGATGAGCAGCGATGCTGGGATGGGAAACACCGTTAGTACTTAATAACTCTGATTACATGCAGCATTAAGAATGGTTGACTTTGACAACGTCAAAATTGAAAGGATATTGCTTCATTCAATATTGCTCCGGAAATCATGAGTCTCGATATAACAACCTGCATATTTATCGATTGTATATTTAAATATTTTGTTTAAACATTTCACCGTTAGTCAGATTTTAGTCTGAAAAGCTACTTTTTTGCAAATGGTCAAATTGGGACTCAAGACCACTTCCATTGAGTTCAAAGAGTCATTTGCGATATTTTTGAGTATAAGCTTCAATATGTTTGGAGTAACTCGAATTTTGCTACTTTTTCTATTGGATTTTGGGTTTGGGTTCAGCCCACTAGCTAATTTAATACCCTAACTCAGCCCTCTCCTCTCCATTCACTCATCCCCACTCCTCAAACTCTTGCTAAAACTGAAAATGGGGGAAAGGAAGAGGAATTAGACATTCCAAGCCCTAGTTTCTTCTTGCAAACTTGAATTTTTGCTCCAAAATCAAATAGAAGCTATTGGTAAGCCTCCTCTTCATCTTCTCTATCTCTTTCTCTCTTCAATCTCAGAAATTCCTAAATCTAAATTTAGGAAATACTTGTTTTGATCTTAGATTGAAGCTTATTGAGTTGAAGTGGAGATTGGTTGGTCTTCTCCTTGCAAATTGAGCTCCTTCTTCATTGTTTCTGGGTTAAAGGTGAGATTTTCATCTCACATCTTTGTCTATAACTATCTTTGATTGTTGGATATGAATTCCTAACACTTATTCATGTGCACTTGCTTTTGGTTTGGATTGAATTGGTGAATATCCCAATTTTTAGTGTTTTGGGTTCAAATCTTTAAAATCCTAACTTTGATGTTTGAACATGTTTTTAATGATGCATCGAGGAGCCAATAGGACCGGGTAGCCGATGGGCTAATCCCCTAGCGTCCGTGCTCGACCGGTTGTGAATTGAGAGAGTTTGCACTTCAATTAATAGGGTTAAAAAATGCAGGAATTGTAGTTCGGTCGACCGAACTCTCTGAGTCGGCCGACCAAAGCTAAAGCCGAAATATTCTGGGCTATTTTCGGTCGACCGACCTGCTCCTATTTCCCTATTTTGCCTATTTGTGCTCAATTTTCTTTGATTTCCAATCTTTAATCGATTCTTCTTCTCTGATTAGTTGTTATCACCTTTGTCGACTTTGATAACTTCTATTTTAGGAAGTTTTGGGTACCACTTTGATGGATTCAGTATTAGTTCTTTTGGATTTGATTCACGTATTCGTATGTGAATTTTGATGATTGATTGTTCCTACAATCATTTTTGTGATTTGTCACTTTAAAAATATAAAGGTTTTCAAAAATAGTAGTAAATATCAAAACTCTTTCATCAAAATGATTTCAACACTATTTTATTACAAAGCTCGTTTCTTAAACCTTTTTCTAACCTATTAGTATATACAAACTTTTACCTCACTCGTATGAGAAATCAAATTAAACGACTTAGTAAAACAAGTGGTATGAAACGCTTGCATTTACTTCGTCGGTTAATTCTTGGACTTGTTTGATTGAATCTCTTGTGACAATTTTCTAGTGGAGATCTACAATTTGTTTGTAAATATTTAAGTTAAGCTAGTGGTTATGGGACATGAAGCTAAACTCATATATTTACTAGCTTACTGTAATTGACACTTCTTGATGATCGTTGATGATCATTTTATGGTTTAGACTAGCAATGTGCGATGTCTCTTTGTCCACGTCAAGGACGATACTTCATTTTGTGGAGCTTCGGCTCGTTTGGAGGGGCTTCGGCTCGTTTAGAGGAGCTCCGGCTCGTTTGTGGAGCTTCGGCTCATTTGGAGGAGCTTCGGCTCGTTTAGTGGAGCTTCGTCTCGTTTGGAGGAGCTTCGGCTTGTTTGGAGGAGCTTCAGCTCGTTTGGAGGAGCTTCGGCTCGTTTTGCGATACACATGTTGGGAGTTTTCATGCTCCCGTTCTTGTGATAGGCCTCTTTACCCTTTTTTTGAGATTTCTGGATTTCTATTGACGATTTCTAGAATTTGTGTTTCACCGATTTTTATGGTTTCATTGATAAGTTTTATCAATATATATGCATTGGTGAATTTGTGTGTCATTAGCTTTTGTGATTGGGTTCGATGTAATTGTCAATATTTATTGTTTAGTAAATGAAATAAAGAGTATGACAATCCATTTTATCTTTGAGAAGATTCTTGTGATATTGATTAATCTCTTATTGATTTTCAATTACACACTTGTCACAGTACGGCATTTTGGTTGTTATACGTTTTTTTCATATCTCTTATTCTATATCATTTCATCTGATATTTATAGCTAGACTGATCCGTTTATTATTTTCTTCTTAAATAATACTCGAGTCAGACCGAGATGTTTCAGGTGCTTCAGCTTGACTGCTTATCGGATTATTATCTTACTTTTGGCTAACTACTCTAGATTAGTAGTTTTTATTTTACACATTTGAGATATAGACTCCTTGATTTATACATATTGTCTAGCTCTTGTACCTGTTCTATTGTGTTATTGTGGATCTTGATAGACCACTACTCTGATATACACTTTTATGTGTAATATTCATATCTGTTTCTGCCTTTATGATATGAATTAACTATGACTGATTTGTGTTATGTTTATTTCTATATTTGTTTCCGACGAATATATATAGCCACTGTGTAGTAGCTTGGAGTTTGTATCGGTATGTCGGATTTCCTCCTGAAATAAAATGCATGTTGTACTATCTGACATATCGGTGCTCGCACAAAGCGATTACATGGATGGTCACTCCTCAACAGCCTTATTCTCCATGCTAGTTGACGGAATTACACCGTAGTGTTCTTGGCTAGTGTGGGTATAGAGGTGGGGCGTCATAGCTTAGTATCAAAGCCAAACTTCGGAACAGTGTAGAATAATCTAGCAGTCCTAAGTATTTTTTAGGAGTCGTGCTTCAGGATTTAATTCGAGTCTTCATACCGATTCATCCTATTTTCTTTATGATTCCTTGTTTTATCTATCAAGATTGCTTCATACTTATTTTGAGAATAACTTTTCTTCTTCTTTCTTTCTTAAAGAAGAGAAATGGTTAGATAAAATCGTCCCAGTGCCGGACAATCTAGTGCTACTCCCCAGGATGGAGTATTTATATCTGCCTAATAACTTTTAGATCTTGTAAAGAATCAAGAGTTTATCTGTGCTTTGAGTAAGAACCCCGAAAAGATTTTACCTTTGAAACTTGAAGTTCCTTTCAATCAGCTTGTGGATATCACTCTTCGACATGAAGAGGCTGATAAAGGAATTGATGGTGATATTGGTATTTTCAAGAAGAGGCATATCAAGTTCAAAAGCCCTAATCTCAATAAGAAAGTGAAACAAACTGCTTTGGTAGCAAGGACTCCAATTCCTAATCGTGGAGAATGCTACAATTTTGGCTCTAGGGACCACTATATAAATAAGTGTCCTAGACCTATCTCTTACCGCTATTGCGAAGGTGCGGACCATTATATGTCTCCATGTCCCAAACTTCAAAGCAAGAGAGAGAGAGGGAGCTGAGCGACTCTTCTCTTGGTCAAGGTATTTTTCATTCAATCCTCGATGGCATTGCTTTATTTTGTTATCTTCCTAATTGAGTTCTTTTTGATATGGGATCATCTCATCATTTTATATCAACAGAACTTACTGATTCTTTTTATTTAAACATTTTTGGTTTGGGAACTTTACTGAGATTTGTGAATCCAGTTGGTGGATCCGCAACACTTAGTTTGTTTGCTTTGCTTTGATGTCGAGATTATTTTATGTGATTTTTTTTCTCTCCGAGCCAATTTGCATGTTATGCGTTACTCTGGCTTTGGAATTGATTTGTGTGAAAGGATTGGCTTAATCATTATGAAGCCTATATCCTATTTTCCGGATGGACTATCCATCCTCGACAATCTAAATCTGTTAAGCAGATTTTTATTTTTCCTTTATGATTTCGGTTCCAATTTGACGGCATCAATTTATTCTTTAAGCTCACATGCTGAGCAAAGTGTTATTTCTCTTATTTGGGTAGTTGTGAATTTTCCGGTATTTTTGATTTTGTCTTAGGATTATCACCTAAGCAATCTTTTGAGCGGTGTTAAGGTCTTTTTAACTTGACCTTCCCTTCGGTTTTCATTTGCTATGTGTCACGGAAGTCATCATTCCACTTACCGCATTCCGCACTCGTTATGATTCTTATGAATGACTTATCATGTCATTCAAATTGTCCAGCGAATTTCATCAATTTTATAAATCGAGTATTCTATGAACATTTCGATGAGCCATTCTTGTATTCATTGATTTTGGATGAAAATAGCAATTTAAAAGTTTTGCAAATCTTTTTCATAAGATTTATTTATAAGTATAATTAGGTTTTTTTGTTCTTAAAACGAACAAAGATTATTCTTAAAAGTTTTTAAGAAACATGTTTATCATAGAGAATATGATTTTGTGATTGTATTGCCCATTGAGTACTTTAAGAATTCTGGTCGATGCGCTTGATCAACGTTATCGATAGGAATCTCCTAAACGCTTTGATGAGACAGTCAGACATGGTATATTGAATTGTAAAAACGTAAATTTTGCTAGAAAGATAATTACATAAAGATGATTGTAATTTTGAAAGTTTTAGCTTTTCGGGAAAGAAGATTATTTGAAAGAATTCTATTCCGGTACTCTTATTCTTGTGTTTCCCGAAGAGAACCAAGATTTTATCTTTTTGTACCAATGCTAGTCGTATTGGTTTGGGTTTCGTCCTCTTGCGAAAGAGAACGTGCTATCACTTGTGCTTCTAAAATCATTAAAGCCGATCGAGACTAAGTATGCCACTCATGATCTAGTGCTCGCGGCTATTGTTTTCTCTTTTAGAGTTTGGCATCATCATTTTTGGGGGAGAAATTTGTTCTCCACCTCGATCATATATATTTGGAATATTTATTTTCTCATAAGGAACTTCATGTTGACCCGAGTTCCTAGCATCTTATGATCTTGATATTATTTTTATTCCCGAAGGGAAATCGTGTTGCCAATGCGTTTAGTCGTAGGCAACATGTGGTTGATTTTTTAATGATGTCTGAATGGAATTATCTTTTTATCAAGTTCATCGGACGTTTAGATGTACTTCCTTTTATTGAGCTTCGCCTCATTTCTTTTATGGACTAGCGTCCGATGTTCTTTTATGGTATTCGGTTCATCTGGCGTACCATTATTGTACTACGCCATTGTTCCAAATTATTCGAGTTTCTAGTCTCTCGGGCGTACCATTATTGTACTACGCCGTTGCACCGGTTAAATCTTCTGCTATTCATGACGATTTCCACGTCTTTTATATGCGAAAATGCTTTAGAGATTCCGATTTTATTCTTGAGCCCGGTGTTATTGAAGAAATAGAAGTTTTGCCTATTTGACTTTTGAGCAACATTTTATTCGCACCATTGCTTCAGAGGTTGAGCGCCTTCGAAATAAAGATGTTTTTCTTGTGAAAGTTCAATGGTTCTCAAATCCCAAGGATTGCTCTTGGAAAATCTAGAGAATTCATCGAGCGAACTCGTCCGGCTTTACTCTTTCGTGATCTTTATGGTGAACTTCTTATTTCAAATTTTCTTTTGTATTGATACACTTTTATGGTTGTTACTACTTATTTTCTTCTCAAGTATTGCGAGGTAGCAATTTCTTTAAGGAGGGGAGTCTGTAACACCCGCATATTTATCGATTGTATATTTAAATATTTTATTTAAATATTTCACCATTAGTCGGATTTTAGTCCGAAAAGCTATTTTTTGCAAACGGTCGAATTGGGACTCAAGACCACTTCCATTGAGTTCAAAGCATCGTTTGCGATCTTTTTGAGTATAAGCTTCGATATGTTTGGAGTAACTCGAATTTTGCTACTTTTGCTACTGGGTTTTGGGTTTGGGTTCAGCCCACTAGCTAACTTAATACCGTAACTCAGCCCTCTCCTCTCCATTCACTCATCCCCACTCAAACTCAAGCTAAAACTGAAAATGGGGGAAAGGAAGAGGAATTAGAAATTCCAAGCCCTAGTTTCTTCTTGCAAACTTGAATTCTTGCTCCAAAATCAAATAGAAGCTATTGGTAAGCCTCCTTTTCATCTTCTCTATCTCTTTCTCTCTTCAATCTCAGAAATTCCTAAACCTAACTTTAGGAAATACTTGTTCTGATCTTAGATTGAAGCTTTTTGAGTTGAAGTGGAGATTGTTGGTCTTCTCCTTGCAAATTGAGCTCCTTCTTCTTTGTTTTAGGGTTAAAGGTGAGATTTTTATCTCACATCTTTGTCTATTACCATCTTTGATTGTTGGGTATGAATTCCTAACACTTATTCATGTGCACTTGCTTTTGGTTCGGATTGAATTGGTGAATATCCCAATTTTTAGTGTTTTGGGTTCAAATCTTTAAAATCCTAACTTTGATGTTTGAACATGTTTTTGGTGATGCATCGAGGAGCCAATAGGACTGGGTAGCTGATGGGCATAATCCCCTAGCGTCCGTGCTCGATCGGTTGCGAATTGAGAGAGTTTGCACTTCAATTAATAGGGTTAAAAAGATGCAGGAATTGCAGTTCGGTCGACCGAGCTCTCTGAGTCGGCCGACCGAAGCTGAAGCCGAAATATTCTAGGATACTTTCTGCCGACCGACTCAGAGAGTTCAGTCGATCGAACTGCTCCTATTTCCCTATTTTGCCTATTTATGCTCAATTTGCTTTTTTTTCCAATCTTCAATCGACTCTTCTTCTCCGATTAGTTGTTTATCACCTTTGTCGACTTTGATAACTTCTATTTTTGGAATTTTTGGGTATATCCACTTTGATGGATTCAGTATCGGTTTCTTTGATTTGATTCACGTCTTCGTATGTGAATTTTGATGATTGATTGTTCCTACAATCATTTTTGTGATTTGTCACTTTAAAAATATAAAGGTTTTCAAAAATAGTAGTAAATATCAAAACTCTTTCATCAAAATAATTTCAACACTATTTTATTACAAAGCTCGTTTCTTAAACCTTTTTCTAACCTATTAGTATATACAAACTTTTACCTCACTCGTATGAGAAATCAAATTAAACGACTTAGTAAAACAAGTGGTATGAAACGCTTGCATTTACTTCGTCGGTTAATTCTTGGACTTGTTTGATTGAATCTCTTGTGACAATTTTCTAGTGGAGATCTACAATTTGTTTGTAAATATTTAAGTTAAGCTAGTGGTTATGGGACATGAAGCTAAACTCATATATTTACTAGCTTACTGTAATTGACACTTCTTGATGATCGTTGATGATCATTTTATGGTTTAGACTAGCAATGTGCGATGTCTCTTTGTCCACGTCAAGGACGATACTTCATTTTGTGGAGCTTCGGCTCGTTTGGAGGAGCTTCGGCTCATTTGGAGGAGCTCCGGCTCGTTTGTGGAGCTTCGGCTCGTTTGGAGGAGCTTCGGCTCCTCTAGTGGAGCTTCAGCTCGTTTGGAAGAGCTTCGACTCGTTTTGCGATACACGTGTTGGGAGTTTTTATGCTCCCGTTCTTGTCATAGGCCTCTTACCCCTTTTTTTTGAGATTTCTGGATTTCTATTAACGATTTCTAGAATTTGTTTTTCACCAATTTTTGTGGTTTCATTGATAAGTTTTATCAATATTTATGCATTGGTGAATTTATGTGTCATTACTTTTGTGGTTGGCTTTGATGTAATTGTCAGTATTTATTGTTTAGTAAATGAAATAAAGAGTGACAATCCTTTTTATCTTTGAGAAGATTCTTGTGATATTGATTAATCTCTTGTTGATTTTCAATTACACACTTATCACAGTATGACATTTTGGTTATTTCTCATATCTCTTATTCTATATCATTTCATCTGATATTTATAACTAGACTGATCCGTTTATTATTTTCTTCTTAAATAATACTCGGGTCAGACCGAGATGTTTCAGGTGCTTCGGCTTGACTCCTTATCGGATCATTATCTGACTTTTGGCCAACTACTCTAGATTAGTAGTTTTTGTTGTATACATTTGAGATATAGACTCCTTGATGTATACATATATTTGTCCAGCTCTTGTACCTGTTCTATTGTGTTATTGTGGACCTTGATAGACCACTACTCTGATATACACTTTTATGTGTAATATTCATATCTGTTTCCGCCTTTGTGATATGAATTATCTGTGACTGATTTGTGTTATGTTTATTTCAAAATTTGTTTCCAAAGAATATATAGAGCCACTGTGTAGTAGCTTTGAGTTTGTACGATATGTCGGATTTGCTCCTGAAATAAAATGCATGTTATACTATCTGACATATCGGTGCTCGCACAAAGTGATTACCGGGATGGTCGCTCCTCTACAGTCTTATTCTCCACGCTAGTTGCCGGCATTACACCGTAGTGTTCTTGGCTAGTGTGAGTATAGAGGTGGGGCGTCATACTCGACGTTAATGCCGAGTGGTTATTGGAATGCGGCAACTTTGTATTACTTAGAAGTGATGGTGGTCGACGTAGCAAAAGACTAGTTCTTCCTTATGAAAAACGACATCGATGTCCCAAAGTATCGCGCTTTATTGGTACTAATGGACTTCACGTGATGTCGCTGTTCTTCGGCTTCACTCATTGTACTTTCACATCAGTGATTCTCGGCATTATTTGTTTGAACATCTTCAGCGATGATAATAGTTGCAGCAGTGAGAATAGATGATCAAGGATTATCACAATCTCCATCCCAATCTCAGATCTCTACGTCTTCTTCCTCAATGACAGCGCCTCTCTAGTACCACCTTCATTGCCCAAATCATATTCAATGTTGATGGAAGTCTTTTGATACTATGAAGCAAGATAAAGTTTGTTTGTTTGTTTGTCTATTTTTTTTTTCAAAACTAGTTGTGTAACGACCCGCAAATCCGTACCCCTTGAGTCAACACGATTCTACAACAATCAACTCAAGTTGCACAGAAATACGAACCATTTGGGTTTAAGAAGAAGAGGTAGAAGAAGAGAAAACAAAATCAACCTCAGAATCTAACCATCGCGGCGGAATAAAATATAATAGAGAATAAATAATCTTTACTCAAAATCAAATATATCAGTTTACACATATTACATCATCAGAGTACATCAGTCACAGCTCACCTCAATAACATACAATGGGTACACAACAACTCAACACAACGGAAATATATATATACAAGTACGAGGATACGTATCGTCATCCAGCTCGTCTCCTGAGCTCCACAGTATCATATCCTGTATCCTATAATACTCGGTCTGACCTGAGCATTACAGTTAAATAATACCCAAGTCAGTCTGGAATACCAGCGTGAGAAAATCACACCCAATTGCTTATTAAAGTTTCAAAATCGTTTGAAAACAAAAGCATCTCGTAAGACCACGCCACAAATAAACATGTTGGGTTTTTACCTTACGATAGCTAAAACAATTTTTATAGAAATCCTGTGATATTATAATAGGGTCTATATACAAATACTTATAAAATAGCCGAAATTGTTACATTTATTGAATTCCAGCTACTAGCCACAAAAGTGAGTAATACAAACAAAACTCGTACAAGGCTCGTAGGGAGAATGGATTTCCAACTAATGACTAGGCACTGGGGTACCACCTGTCACAGTACGGGGCCTAGATCACCGTACCGAGGATTACTCCCTTCATCCCCTACAACACAAGGCCGGAACCATTCCTTTCTGAACAGTCCCGAACAAGATAAACCCCGTGGTTGGTGCAACCAACCACCCACTAAGCCGAAATATATAAAAAGGGACATCTAGACAGGGGAAATATCTTGTCCTGCTTGGGCATGACCTACCTAACCTTGCTGCATATCCCCTGATTTTCAGTCATTCCAGGTTGATGAGGCTTGAGGCTAAGCGTTACCTTTAGAACGTTTTCACTTAGAATGCCCATCGCCCACCTGACGATGTTTCGCAAGCATTCATCCATACAAGTCCGTCCCGGGTTCGAACGGAACCGAAGGCCTATTCCTACTACATCCATTTTAGAAATATCCTTAGGATTAGTAGCGACTAGCCCTTGCACTTCACCGCTCCATCTTCGAATCCAAAATTGTTTTTACGAATCGTACAAACCGGATCGAAGTGGTTTTCGAGAAATAAATCTCGATCCCGGTCTCTTCGAAACGATCAACGCATTGTCCAATATTGATAGTCGGTTATTTAACTATCAATTATATTCACAAAACAACCATCAACCAATAAATAATTTCCCAAATTATTTATTTATCTCAAAATACCTTCACAAGATATATTTCTATTTTCAATCCTTTGAACACGGTTTTCAAAACCATCTTTCTTTTCAGAATCAACTGTCCCAAATATTTTATATCTCCTCTGAAATCACCAAGCACAAAACTAGATTTTTTTTTAAATAATTTAACACCTTACTTTGAAAATACATACTTTAACCATTTAAGTTCAATTACTTCAATACTTTGTAAAAATACATGCTATATGAGTATTTGAAAATAAAGTTACTTAATAGGATATAAAACTAGATTTTCACTTTTGAAAACAAGATACTAGGTCACTTTTTAAGTAATTACTACTATAATAGATTTAGATAAAGAAATACTTACTATTGAATTTAAATATTAGAAATAATCAATTTACTAAAACTTTCTTTTTACAACATCTTTAAAACCTTTAAATTTATTTAAGAATTTACTTTAAAAATGTACTTGGTTATCTGGAGAAAAATCCCAACTTCAATCACTTAAATCAATTTCCCAAATTGATTTCCAATTTATTCCCTTTAAATTCAGAATCTATTAATTTTAGATCTCATTTCTTGATTAATTTTTTTTTTAGATTTCTCAGTTACTTCTTTATTCTTTTAAATAAATTTAAACTTTGAATTTTAAAATAATTCTTTATTTCTTTAATTGATATAACTTAAGTTTACAATTCATCAATTTCATTTTATTCAAAATTCCATTTCTCTTCATATTCGAAGTTATTTATTATTATTTTCATATTACTTCTATTTCTATTCAATTCATTCTTAATTTATTCAAACTTTCTATAATTATTTCGCTTACAAATTTACTTCCTTTTAATTTATTTTCAACAATCCAATTCGTATATTTTGGTAATTCATTATACCCAAATATCCAATCAACCATAACATTCAATATACCAATATAACTCATCATAAGATATCAAATAATCACAACAGAGATTATGGAATGATTTAAATAAATGTGAGGGGTCCAGTTGGATCCCTCCAACCTGTTTCCCTGCATCCACAAATGTTAGCACAATATAATATGCCAGTTCCAAAATATCATACTAAGTCACATCACTCAATTCATCCATTCAAAACAATTATTTAAATTTAAACATTTAGATTTTAAATTCAACTGGGTGAGATTGACTCACCTTTGACTTAAAATTTGTAGACCATTCCAATCCACTTTCAATCTAGCTTGTTTCTCTATTTTAGACCTTGTAAAATCATTAGATGTTTTATTAATATTTGTTCAATCACGCTAATTAGTTCCCATTTGATAATTTAAACTTAATTAACAATGATTTTATTTAAATCAAATTTTTGTTTAAACAAAATTAGTTTTCAGAAACTTAAAACAAATTAAAAATGTCAATACAACAAATTAGTTATCTTAATACATATTTTCCTTTTCATGTCAGTAAATAGCAAAACAAATTTCTACTTTACTGTTTATAATTTCCCTAACTTATACATATTCATACATTCAAATTTAAATTTGAATAATCATTTTTATATACTCTTTGATTAAATTAAACTACGTTAGTTCCTGAATAAATCCTGTCACAGACAATTATTTATAGAAATCCCAAACATAGACCCTCTGATAAAATAGTTTTCAAATAAACATCTTCAATTTATTACCTATTTATTATCCATTAGAGATTGTTCAGGTATAAACATTTTTATATACCTACTATATATATAAATTAAGTTAAATAACAAATTGGAAAAACTTATACCTGCTGCCTTGCTCACGAGATTACATTACTCGATTGCCTTCAATCCCACGACTACGAACGCGGCCCTAGAAACGTCGCCAAATCCTAACGACAGCGACAAAAATACTCACCCTATCCTCACAAAGCCTCCCCCCTTCCACGACAGTTCTCGCGATCAACCACCGAGCTTCCCATCTCGCGAGCGCATACACCGACAAACCCCAACTCACACACCCGAGGAGTTCACCACCGCGCGACTGCCACACCAAGTCGACCTCGTCGCGTCCCAAACCCTCACCAAGAATCGAAACCCTAAATCAAGCCGACCCCAAATCGCGTGCGCCGCGTGCTTCCCTTCCCACAAACCCAGTGCTACGCCGCCTTCGACAATTTCGACCACAACGCCACCCAAGTCACGATTCTAACTTTGGGTGCGGTCGCCCTCATATTTTGTTTTTCTGATTTTCGTTATGGATTTGATTCGAAAAGCACGGCCGCGTTTCTCAACTGAAGGTTTCAATTCAATTTATTTTATTTTTTTTAAGAAAGAGGAAAAAGAAAGGAGCCGTGTTGTTTATTATAGGACGAGAAGCTTGAGTTATAAAAGGAAAAGTAGGTGGCTTCGGCTAGAAGATATGTTAGATATTTTTTTTTATTTTTTTTCATATAAATGAAACGAAAACGTGGTTTCAGAATTCTGAGGTGAAAAGTAGCATGAAAGAGTGGACGTACAGTGATTCGAAATGAAAGAATGCAGCTGATATGAGGGTATAGGTCAATCAAAAATTAGATTATATTTAAATTAAGTTTTCGATTTAACTTTCAGTGCGTTTTTATATCGTACGCTCACATAACAACTCAAATTAATACGAAATTTGAAACCCAATAATAATTCAATATTACGGATCCAATGGAACTGGTTTCGTCGAATACCGAGACTGTGCCTCGAAAGAATATTTTTAAATTCAATTTAAAACGATAAAATTTTCAAAACTGAACAATTCAGTGTTACATTCAATTTTAACACTTCTATTATATTTAATGTTATCAGTATAAATTTATAAGCCTTTAAATTATATTTTTAACAGGCTTAAAATCTCAGGTTTCATATTTTATCTAATTCACATTATTTAATTCAACAGTTTAATTGTCAATTAAATTATGATATTTGTAATTTAAGTTGATAATTAACCTTTAAATAATTAAAATCAATTAAATATTCTGATTTTAAATGCTTGAAAATTCTGGGTCGTCACATTCCTCCCCCCTTAAAAGAATTTCGTCCCCGAAATTACTAATTAGGAAGAATGGTCCAATACCCGTTTATTATTTCCCTAAACCAAACAGTATTCTAACAGTTCAACATCTTACCAACTATCTTTTTATAAAAGATCCACTATCATTCTCATTAACTTTCCAAACCTTTCCCTAGTTTCAAACTATACCATTTGTTTAACCATTCAAGTTTCAATTCAAAACCAAATTTTGAATTATCAAAATTTTCTCAAAATTTTTCTAACTCCCTAAATTCCCGAAAAATTTCGCCAGCGTCTCCTTTGCGCGGCTAGCTCGGTACAACTACAAAATGGCTCTACGGCCTCCTAAATCCAAAAAGTAAAAAAAAGCCAAGTGGCTCAATCCAAATCCAAATCCAAATCCCAATCAAATTCCATACCAAATTTAAATGCGTACCTTTTTGTTGGGCAATTCAAATTTATCTCTTGAAATCAAATCCAATTTCATTTTCCCTTTTATAATACCTGCATATCCTGCTTAGCACTAATTTCCAATCACAATATCCCAAAATATTTTATCGACCTTCTTACAAAATGTCAATATCTATTCATTTCAATATTATCTTAGATTATCTTTGTAATATCAATTTCCAATCTAGATTCTACCATTCCTTTCTTAAGTTAGTATAAACATTTTATATGTTTCTTATCTTTATTTCTCTTTACCTCTTTTAGTTTATACTTATTTCTATTCAAATCGATTTCCACATTACATATGTATTTCATTTATTTTTCAACTTTGAAATTTTAAATTTTATCCTTCATTTATAACTAATTTAAGTCGTTACTTTAATTAGTTTCATTTACTAACTTATTTTAGTTTCCAATTCTAAATAGTTTTGTCGTTAATAAAATTTTCAAAAATTTTCAAAAAATTTCTAACTCCCAAAATTTCTGAAATTTTTTGGCAGAGTCCCCTTTGTACGGAGGAGCTTTTGCAATTTGACAAAAGAGATAAATATATATACATCGACCCACACGGTCGGAAAAACAAAAAACAGTTCATATTTCATATTTTAATTGCATAGGCGTACCTTATTTAGCATTTTAAGCAAGCGGCTTATTATTTTTAGCAAATAGCCCAACCCAAATCCAGCCATACGGCTTCCAGGTACCTGTACTTACTCAATTTAAACATGTAAGTGCCAAATATATGAAGTTTAACAGCATATCACTTATTTGTAATAGTTAAAACATATGAATTCTAAAAGAAACTCATACCAAACATTTTCCGTAAGCTATTTATATAGTTTCCAAGCAAATTCAACTGTTTCAACTTATTTACAAACCATTTTCATTAAATTTGAATGGTCTTCCATCTATTCGTACACAACTTCATCAATCTGAATAATTTAAAACTCAATTGCTTATATTTAATTTATTCTTAAGCAAACTGAACTCATATTTAATTCAATTGCTTTCAAAATTAATTTATTTTACTTCTATCGACTCATAGAATTTTAATTACTTCCATTTACATCCAATGATAATTTATTCTTTGCAATTTGACAAGATCTATGTGAATAAATAAGCATTCATGGTTTATAACCATTTTAAATGGATTTCAACTCAATTCTATTCCGTTTTCAAATTTATTCACAATCCATATATTCTTATTTTCATTGCATTTCAGATTTGAATCCATTCACTTTACATCTCACTTTATTAACCACTAGTTCATTCAAAACCATTTACAACCTAGGTTCATCTTGATTGCCACTTCAATTTCCCCTTTTATTTTAATCCATCCTCAATCATTTATTTAGCTCAACACATTCCATTTAAATTTCATTTACCTTCCATTTATTTACATTTCATTCCATGTTAGTTTATTCCAAACTATTTTATTTAGCTCGAAGACAATCCAAACTATTTCATTCAATAACCATTTCAATATCATTCATGATCTATTCATTTGCATTTCATTTAAAACCATTCTAATTTATTTTTTTAAATCTGCAATTTCATTTGATAACTCATTCAATTTATTACAAGGCCGTTTCCAATTTACTCCCACTTATTTGAATTTATTTGTAATTCATTTCATCACTATTTTAATCCATTTCATTTTTATTCTACACTTTTCAAATTATATTTACTTTATTAACACTTCAAGTCTAATTTTAACCAATAACTCAAGTTCTGATTCTGTTTTTCACTTTTAATTTGCCACCCAATTTATTAACTCACAATTCAGCTTCATTCTCAATTACTTTCACTTCATCAACAATTTGAATCAATTTTAATTTATAACTTGAGTTTATTTCCAACTTCATCATAAACTTATAATTCAATCCCATTAACTAATTTATTATCCAATTAGTTCTCCCCTTATTCATAATCCAACACTTGAAATTTTATTCAAAATATCACTCCATTTAATTTTCTTAAGTTTAATATTTATTTTATATTTCAAGTTTGGATCCTCATTTCATTTTTCAATTCATCACAATATTGATTTTTGGCTTTGCATTCCATTTTAAATTTTATAAGTCACAACTTATATGTCATACAATCACACTCATTCTAGGCTTGAATATATTCATCCATTATTCTTAACTCAAGCCTGCTATTTATTTATAGTCCAAGCATATTTTATTTCTATGGATTTTTAATTCTCTTATAAGTTATTCTGGTTTATTTATTTAAATTCTCATGTCTTATCCAATTTATTTTTCATTTATCCAGGTAAGAATTTAATTCCATTCAATAATTCAGCTGAATTTTTATTCCCATTCAATTTTATCTTAATTCAGAGTTATTTAACTCAATTCGATTCCAACCTGATTCGAATACAACTGGATACTATTTCAGCTTATTCAATAAATTTCAATCCAATCAAATTTTTATTTCCAACTCCAAGTTAATTTTAATTTTTCAACTTTTCTCTTTAAATTTAAATTCCAACCTTCAAAGTTTATATTCCATTCCTGATTTAAAATCATCCTAACTTAAGCTTATAACCCATCTTATCAGGATTTTTATAATACCGGCTTTTGGTTTCAAAACATTTTGAAATTCCCAACATCGCAATCACACTTCTCAAAAATTAAACCAATCCTGGCTTTTATTTTCTACAAATTTCCTTTTGAAATTTTCAAAAACAACTAGCTTTCTGAACAAATCAGTTTTTGGCAGCAATCCATCACTTAGAAATTCGAAAATGAATACTGATGATGCGGCCGTCATCATTGGAATTATTTTCCAATAATCCAAGTGATTTCAATGCTATATCACTTTCAAAATTCATTTAAAACAAATTTCTTTTCAGAAATATCTCCAAAACAATAAAGCTATTATTTATCTCCAAAACACCTCGCTAAACATTTCCAAAATCTCTGAAATTTTGAATTTCCAAATCCTGCTTAAATAAATTTTAACTATAATTCATTTGTACACTATATTTCTACAAATTCTTATTTAATTGTATTTTAATGCATAAATTACATTTATAATACATATTTATAAATTTCATTTTATAATGGATTTATTTCCTTCAAACGTTGGTTATTTTTTTCAATTTCTTGTTAAATTTTCACTTAACAATGATAATACTTTAATATTATCGTTTCTAACATCCAAGCAACCATATATTAGCTACATAGTTTTCAAAAACTATTCTTTATATTGAAATATATATTTTTGGGTAAAATTATTTCATTTACCCATATTTAAAACAATACCGTGTCGATTGCTCTATTCAAATGTTTAGAAACCCCTTTGATACAGTTGCGCAGACTGTGTCGATGAAGGTTCATATGCCACTCAATAAATCAATCAACACAATATTAAAACAATTTATACTCACTAACAAATACGCGCTCATATCTATTAATACGCTCAAACTCATTATAGAGTACTACGGACTCTATTTTACATGAGTAATTCCCACTAGAGCCAAGGTTATCACCAACCTATGCTCTGATACCAAGTGTAACGACCCGCAAATCCGTACCCCTTGAGTCAACACGATTCTACAACAATCAACTCAAGTTGCACAGAAATACGAACCATTTGGGTTTAAGAAGAAGAGGTAGAAGAAGAGAAAACAAAATCAACCTCAGAATCTAACCATCGCAGCGGAATAAAATATAATAGAGAATAAATAATCTTTACTCAAAATCAAATATATCAGTTTACATATATTACATCATCAGAGTACATCAGTCACAGCTCACCTCAATAACATACAATGGGTACACAACAACTCAACACAGCGGAAATATATATATACAAGTACGAGGATACGTATCGTCATCCAGCTCGTCTCCTGAGCTCCAAAGTATCATATCCTGTATCCTACAATACTCGGTCTGACCCGAGCATTACATTTAAATAATACCCGAGTCAGTCTGGAATACCAGCGTGAGAAAATCACACCCAATTGCTTATTAAAGTTTCAAAATCCTTTGAAAACAAAAGCATCTCGTAAGACCACGCCACAAATAAACATGTTGGGTTTTTACCTTACGATAGCTAAAACAATTTTTATAGAAATCCTGTGATATTATAATAGGGTCTATATACAAATACTTATAAAATAGCCGAAATTGTTACATTTATTAAATTCCAGCTACTAGCCACAAAAGTGAGTAATACAAACAAAACTCGTACAAGGCTCGTAGGGAGAATGGATTTCCAACTAATGACTAGGCACTGGGGTACCACCTGTCACAGTATGGGGCCTAGATCACCGTACCGAGGATTACTCCCTTCATCCCCTGCAACACAAGGCCGGAACCATTCCTTACTGAACAGTCCCGAACAAGATAAACCCCGTGGTTGGTGCAACCAACCACCCACTAAGCCGAAATATATAAAAAGGGACATCTAGACAGGGGAAATATCTTGTCCTGCTTGGGCATGACCTACCTAACCTTGCTGCATATCCCCTGATTTTCAGTCATTCCCGGTTGATGAGGCTTGAGGCTAAGTGTTACCTTTAGAACGTTTTCACTTAGAATGCCCATCGCCCACCTGACGATGTTTCGTAAGCATTCATCCATACAAGTCCGTCCCGGGTTCGAACGGAACCGAAGGCACTATTCCTACTACATCCATTTTAGAAATATCCTTAGGATTAGTAGCGACTAGCCCTTGCACTTCACCGCTCCATCTTCGAATCCAAAATTGTTTTTACGAATCGTACAAACCGGATCGAAATGGTTTTCGAGAAATAAATCTCGATCCCGGTCTCTTCGAAACGATCAACGCATTGTCCAATATTGATAGTCGGTTATTTAACTATCAATTATATTCACAAAACAACCATCAACCAATAAATAATTTCTCAAATTATTTATTTATCTCAAAATACCTTCACAAGATATATTTCTATTTTCAATCCTTTGAACACAGTTTTCAAAACCATCTTTCTTTTCAGAATCAACTGTCCTAAATATTTTATATCTCCTCTGAAATCACCAAGCACAAAACTAGATTTTTTTTTTAAATAATTTAACACCTTACTTTGAAAATACATACTTTAACCATTTAAGTTAAATTACTTCAATACTTTGTAAAAATACATGCTATATGAGTATTTGAAAATAAAGTTACTTAATAGGATATAAAACTAGATTTTCACTTTTGAAAACAAGATACTAGGTCACTTTTTAAGTAATTACTACTATAATAGATTTAGATAAAGAAATACTTACTACTGAATTTAAATATTAGAAATAATCAATTTACTAAAACTTTCTTTTTACAACATCTTTAAAACCTTTAAATTTATTTAGGAATTTACTTTAAAAATGTACCTGGTTATCTAGAGAAAAATCCCAACTTCAATCACTTAAATCAATTTCCCAAATTGATTTCCAATTTATTCCCTTTAAATTCCGAATCTATTAATTTTAGATCTCATTTCTTGATTAAATTTTTTTTTTTAGATTTCTCAGTTACTTCTTTATTCTTTTAAATAAATTTAAACTTTGAATTTTAAAATAATTCTTTATTTCTTTAATTGATATAACTTAAGTTTACAATTCATCAATTTCATTTTATTCAAAATTCCATTTCTCTTCATATTCGAAGTTATTTATTATTATTTTCATATTACTTCTATTTCTATTCAATTCATTCTTAATTTATTCAAACTTTCTATAATTATTTCGCTTACAAATTTACTTCCTTTTAATTTATTTTCAACAATCCAATTCGTATATTTTGGTAATTCATTATACCCAAATATCCAATCAACCATAACATCCAATATACCAATATAACTCATCATAAGATATCAAATAATCACAACAGAGATTATGGAATGATTTAAATAAATGTGAGGGGTCCAGTTGGATCCCTCCAACCTGTTTCCCTGCATCCACAAATGTTAGCACAATATAATATGCCAGTTCCAAAATATCATACTAAGTCACATCACTCAATTCATCCATTCAAAACAATTATTTAAATTTAAACATTTAGATTTTAAATTCAGCTGGGTGAGATTGACTCACCTTTGACTTAAAATTTGTAGACCATTCCAATCCACCTCAGAATCTAACCATCGCAGCGGAATAAAATATAATAGAGAATAAATAATCTTTACTCAAAGTCAAATATATCAGTTTACATATATTACATCATCAGAGTACATCAGTCACAGCTCACCTCAATAACATACAATGTGTACACAACAACTCAACACAGCGGAAATATATATATACAAGTACGAGGATACGTATCGTCATCCAGCTCGTCTCATGAGCTCCAAAGTATCATATCCTGTATCCTACAATACTCGGTCTGACCCGAGCATTACATTTAAATAATACCCGAGTCAGTCTGGAATACCAGCGTGAGAAAATCACACCCAATTGCTTATTAAAGTTTCAAAATCCTTTGAAAACAAAAGCATCTCGTAAGACCACGCCACAAATAAACATGTCGGGTTTTTACCTTACGATAGCTAAAACAATTTTTATAGAAATCCTGTGATATTATAATAGGGTCTATATACAAATACTTATAAAATAGCCGAAATTGTTACATTTATTAAATTCCAGCTACTAGCCACAAAAGTGGGTAATACAAACAAAACTCGTACAAGGCCCGTAGGGGGAATGGATTTCCAACTAATGACTAGGCACTGGGGTACCACCTGTCACAGTACGGGGCCTAGATCACCATACCGATGATTACTCCATTCATCCCCTGCAACACAAGGCCGGAATCATTCCTTACTGAACAGTCCCGAACAAGATAAACCCCGTGGTTGGCGCGACCAACCACCCACTAAGCCGAAATATATAAAAAGGGACACCTAGACAGGGGAAATATCTTGTCCTGCTTGGGCATGACCCACCTAACCTTGCTGCATATCCCCTGATTTTCAGTCATTCTCGGTTGATGAGGCTTGAGGCTAAGCGTTACCTTTAGAACGTTTTCACTTAGAATGTCCATCGCCCACCTGACGATGTTTCGCAAGCATTCATCCATACAAGTCCGTCCCGCGTTCGAACGGAACCAAAGGCACTATTCCTACTACATCCATTTTGGAAATATCCTTAGGATTAGTAGCGACTAGCCCTTGCACTTCACTGCTCCATCTTCGAATCCAAAATTGTTTTCACGAATCGTACAAACCGGATCGAAGTGGTTTTCGAGAAATAAATCTCGATCTCGCTCTCTTCGAAACGATCAACGCATTGTCCAATATTGATAGTCGGTTATTTAACTATCAATTATATTCACAAAACAACCATCAACCAATAAATAATTTCCTAAATTATTTATTTATCTCAAAATACCTTCACAAGATATATTTCTATTTTCAATCCTTTGAACACAGTTTTCAAAACCATCTTTCTTTTCAGAATCAACTGTCCCAAATATTTTCTATCTCCTCTGAAATCACCAAGCACAAAACTAGATTTTTTTTTAAATAATTTAACACCTTACTTTGAAAATACATACTTTAACCATTTAAGTTAAATTACTTCAATACTTTGTAAAAATACATGCTATATGAGTATTTGAAAATAAAATTACTTAATAGGATATAAAATAGATTTTTGAAAACAAAATACTAGGTCACTTTGTAAGTAATTACTACTATAATAGATTTAGAAAAAAAATTACTTACTATTGAATTTAAATATTAGAAATAATCAATTTACTAAAACTTTCTTTTTACAACATCTTTAAAACCTTTAAATTTATTTAAGAATTTACTTTAAAAATGTACTTGGTTATCTAGAGAAAACTCCCAACTTCAATCACTTAAATCAATTTCCCAAATTTATTTCCAATTTATCCCCTTTAAATTCATAATCTATTAATTTTAGATCTCATTTCTTGATTAAATTTTTTTTTTAGATTTCTCAGTTACTTCTTTATTCTTTTAAATAAATTTAAACTTTGAATTTTAAAATAATTCTTTATTTCTTTAATTGATATAACTTAAGTTTACAATTCATCAATTTCATTTTATTCAAAATTCCATTTCTCTTCATATCCGAAGTTATTTATTATTATTTTCATATTACTTCTATTTCTTTTCAATTCATTCTTAATTTATTCAAACTTTCTATAATTATTTCGCTTACAAATTTACTTCCTTTTAATTTCTTTTCAACAATCCAATTCATATATTTTGGTAATTCATTATACCCAAATATCCAATCAACCATAACATTCAATATACCAATATAACTCATCATAAGATATCAAATAATCACAACAGAGAATATGGAATGATTTAAATAAATGTGAGGGGTCCAGTTGGATCCCTCCAACCTGTTTCCCTGCAACCACAAATGTTAGCACAATATAATATGCCAGTTCCAAAATATCATACTAAGTCACATCACTCAATTCATCCATTCAAAACAATTATTTAAATTTAAACATTTAAATTTTAAATTCAACTGAGTGAGATTGACTCACATTTGACTTAAAATTTGTAGACCATTCCAATCCACTTTCAATCCAGCTTGTTTCTCTATTTTAGACCTTGTAAAATCATTAGATGTTTTATTAATATTTGTTCAATCGCGCTAATTAATTCTCATTTGATAATTTAAACTTAATTAACAATGATTTTATTTAAATCAAATTTTTGTTTAAAAAAAATTAGTTTTCAGAAACTTAAAACAAATTAAAAATGTCAATAAAACAAATTAGTTATCTTAATACATACTTTCCTTTTCATTTCAGTAAATAGCAAAACAAATTTCTACTTTACTGTTTATAATTTCCCTAACTTATACATATTCATACATTCAAATTTAAATTTGAATAATCATTTTTATAGACTCTTTGATTAAATTAAACTACGTTATTTCCTGAATAAACCCTGTCACAGACAATTATTTATAGAAATCCCAAACATAAACCCTCTGATAAAATAGTTTTCAAATAAACATCTTCAATTTATTACCTATTTATTATCCATTAGAGATTGTTCATGTATAAACATTTTTATATACCTACTGTATATATAAATTAAGTTAAATAACAAATTGGAAAAACTTATACCTGCTGCCTTGCTCACGAGATTACGTTACTCGATTGCCTTCAATCCCACGACTACGAACGCGGCCCTAGAAACGTCGCCAAATCCTAACGACAGCGACAAAAATACTCACTCTATCCTCACAAAGCCTCCCCCCTTCCACGACAGTTCTCGCGATCAACCACCGAGCTTCCCATCTCGCGAGCGCATACACCGACAAACCCCAACTCACACACCCGAGGAGTTCACCACCGCGCGACTGCCACACCAAGTCGACCTCGTCGCGTCCCAAACCCTCACCAAGAATCGAAACCCTAAATCAAGCCGACCCCAAATCGCGTGCGCCGCGTGCTTCCCTTCCCACAAACCCAGTGCTACGCCGCCTTCGACAATTTCGACCACAACGCCACCCAAGTCACGATTCTAACTTTGGGTGCGGTCGCCCTCATATTTTGTTTTTCTGATTTTCGTTATGGATTTGATTCGAAAAGCACGGCCGCGTTTCTCAACTGAAGGTTTCAATTCAATTTATTTTATTTTTTTTAAGAAAGAGGAAAAAGAAAGGAGCCGTGTTGTTTATTATAGGACGAGAAGCTTGAGTTATAAAAGGAAAAGTAGGTGGCTTCGACTAGAAGATAGGTTAGATTTTTTTTTTATATATATAAATGAAACAAAAACGTGGTTTCAGAATTCTGAGGTGAAAAGTAGCATGAAAGATTGGACGTACAGTGATTCGAAATGAAAGAATGCAGCTGATATGAGGGTATAGGTCAATCAAAAATTAGATTATATTTAAATTAAGTTTTCGATTTAACTTTTAGTGCGTTTTTATATCGTACGCTCACATAACAACTCAAATCAATACGAAATTTGAAACCCGATAATAATTCAATATTACGGATCAAATGGAACTGGTTTCGTCGAATACCGAGACTGTGCCTCGAAAAGATATTTTTAAATTCAATTTAAAACGATAAAATTTTCAAAACTGAACAATTCAGTGTTACATTCAATTTTAACACTTCTATTATATTCAATATTATCAGTATAAATTTATAAGCCTTTAAATTATATTTTTAACAGGCTTAAAATCTCAGGATTCATATTTTATCTAATTCACATTATTTATTCAACAATTTAATTGTCAATTAAATTATGATATTTGTAATTTAAGTTGATAATTAACCTTTAAATAATTAAAATCAATTAAATATTCCGATTTTAAATGTTTGAAAATTCCGGGTCGTCACAAGTTGGATGACATTACAAAATAAACAAATGAAAAGTGAGTTTGTGGGTAATTAAGTTAACGGTTGTAGAAGGAAGGACTCTGGGCCTATGGCACATTATTGTCTCACCTCTCCTTATTACTTTAGGTTTCCTTATCTATTTATCAATTTATAATTTATGCTTGAACTCTTTAACCATATTAGAAAAGTTTTTGGCTTGTTTCCAGTTTAACCAATATGAACCATTTAGAACAAAGGAAATTAATTTAAAAGGACAAAGATTTGTGTATTTTTTGCCTCAAGAACACGACCTCAATATTTTTACCATAAGGACAAACATTTTTCTAAAAATTATTCATGAGGACAAACATTTTCCAAAATTATTCATAAGGACAACAAAACTGCTACCGAGCTAAAAACTGATACCTAAAAACTGCTACCGATAACTATAAACTGATAACTAAAAACTGGTATCAATAACTAAAAACTGATACCTACATAAAGTTGTCTTTCAGGATAAAATATTGAGGTCTGTCCTTGATGCTAAAAAGCTGTGAAATTTTGTCCTTCACAATAATATCTTGTTAGAACAATGTGGCATGAAATTATGGCAACCAGGTCCAACAAATATATGCCACTTAAAACATAATTGCAGATCAAAAACCCAAACAACGACAACCATGCATCAGGTGTACACAGCCTATGCATAATGGAAATATTATTATTGAATTACAGTAATGTATGATGATTATCTTGGTAAAATGCATGCTATCAATCGTGCGATGAACCTTCTGTAATTATTATCTCAATGAGTTTGCAACAAACATAGAACACAAGCTACATAATCAGCATTAATCATGTTAGCAAAAGCAAGAAATAATAATTTGTTATCTTGAATGTGATAGTTGTGCCCTATATTTACTGCAAACTGCATCCCTTCTTTGCCGTTCCATATGATGTTATGTGCCGAGAACCATTAGAAACACATACTTTGTATCAGAAATCAGAAATCCTGTACTTCTCTATTGTATTTGAAAAGGAGTTTGGGAGAGAAATAAAAGTAGATACTTTGAATGCATAACAAACAGTGGAATATCAGGAAAATGCGATGGGATAAGGTGCATGTTTTACAAATTTCTCTACTTTTTGATTAATCATGACAAATTTTCTCCCCTTAAACTTGATGCTCAGGGTCGCGTACAAACATTGCAGTAAAATTAGTGTTCATAGGTATAACTGCGCAAAAGTACAGTTTCAGTGTAAGAAGCAAAAGGTACCTTTCTCATCACTAAAACTGACTGAACATAAACAACTATTTCAGTGTAAGAAGCAAAAGAAACTTCACTGACTGCAAGTTATAGGAGCTTAAACAGAATTTGTCTAGGTAATCATACTTTATGATTTCAAAACCTACTAACTTACAGTGATTTAATGAACAGAGAGAACCTCAGTGATAGAAGCAAAGAAAAAACTACAGGTTGACAAAAACAAAACTACTGTATACATCATCTATCGTGCAAAGGAAAGAAGTAATCCCACTCATGCGTCTCATTTGCTCCAACGCCAATTTTATATTTCCAGGATTTTTGTTCATCCTCCACCTCCATCAAAACCCCATTTCTTATTCTATCTACCCTCTTAAGCACTTCATCTATAGCTATATCAAAAGCATCTTTAACTCCTTCAACCTTAGCACCAGGATGATTATATACCAACCTAGGTATCAAACTCAGCACTTCCTCCCTCATTCTCTCCACTTCACCTCCACTAACCTTCTTCAAGACTTCCTCTATCCAAACTTCACCTCTTTTCACTTCATATTCGTCAATAAACACTGAATACTTCCTATAATCTTTCGGCAAATACCACACATACTGTGTATATGCTGTACACGGATGAAAAAACACAGGTATACACCCTGCCAGTATAGTATCAAACACCGATCTCCTAGTGCAAGAATCTCCTTGGGGTTGTAAACAAAACACAGACCTCTGAAACAAGCGCATTACACTACTTGCCGAGTTACACTTACGTACTCATACCCAGCTTACATTCTAACAGCTTACACTTCCTTGACTTTATACATTGGTTAATCAGCTCTCCTCTTATCGGTCGATTCATATTTGGCCTCGGCCCTCCTGCAAAAGGAAACAAATAACGTCTCTTCATTCTTCTCATCTTCTTTTGCCATTTAGTCATGTCACTTTTAGATGAAGGATGAAAATAAGTAGGATATGGCACAGCAAAATCGTTCTTATAGCAGTAAGCAGACTCTATACTCAAAGCAGTCATGTTTTTCAATTCTTCGGTCGACAAAAGAGTATTGCCCCAATCTGAATATTCAGGCACTCTTCTGAAGTCCCAGGTGATTCTTCCAACGGTTATGAAGTGATCCTTGCCGTTCATACGGGACCCATTCGGGCTGTGCCCGGATCCACTGGACAAGCTCGTTCGGACCCGAATCGCAAATGGTTGTGTTGTAGCCCCACAGATATCTTGCTATGTCAAGGCCTGCGTAGTATGAGACATATATTGCTGAAGCTAATGATGAGTTTGTGGTAAGACATGTATAATTTTTGAGTTTGTTGTGGAAGATGATCTCAAGCATGAACTGGTCAGTGGCGTACCATGAGTTGTTATTGATTATAGGACCCATAACGAAGTTAGAGAAGGATTCACACGTATAACTTAATTTGCTTGTTTTTTGGCAGTTGGAGATTAAATCTGTGTTGAACTTTGAAGAAATATTATGAATGTAGATGTAACGGCCAGCACATAACAGGTTTATCCACTTTGTAATTAGCGTTAAACACCAGTTTTGGGAATGAATTGAAGAGGAGCAAGCAGCTGTAGAAGAACAGACAGAAGATGATTAGACAATTTAAGCTTGGTTAAGTTTTGTATTATGTATTTTCATGGTTTTTTTTAATGAAGGAATTGTGGTTTAGAGCGAGAGATGTAAATCAAGAGTCGGAAAGAAACGCTTATTGAGAATTCTGGCAAATAAATTCATTGAGTGATATTAATGTAATATTTCTATTTATTCAAGGACTGATGTATATTTGATTGGAAAAATTTATTGTACTTTCTTACTTTGCAATATTTTCATTGCTTGTTTTGAATCTGGAGAAGGTATATGATTTTGGAGATCAATCAAACTTATATGATTTTGCAAATCACGGAACTTAATCTACACGGAATCTCCCAATATTTGTTTTCATTGTAAAATTCAAAAGAGAAAATCTAAAGCAAATCCACATTTTTCAATTCACAAGTTCATTAGTCAAGGAAACATTCAATGACTCCCATCGACTTTATTTCTTCGTTTGAAACTCAAAATTCAACGTAAATTCACTAAATTAACCACCTCTCCTTGTCAACTCCTTTCATGTAACATAAAAGTTAAACAAATTTGCTTCAAACTTTTAGGAATAAAAAATCTTCCACACATCTCATAAAATTTCTACTTGTATGTTTAGCAAGTACGACCACCTAATAAATGGCAAAATAACCGTTCCATTGTTTAATTTTCTAAAATGTATTTGTGGTATTTTTCATTAGTTATAGTTAAACCTATGATAATAGTACATTGAACAAAAAATTACTATTATTAAAAACAAAAAATAAAATGTTACTTCGAGCACTGATAGAAACAAAAAGCACATTAGTTTTAGGTTTAGGAAATATGAAAAATATACGAAAGAAAAAAGCCATTCTTTTTATTCGTATTATTCTATTTTGCAATGTCATGATAGTCCAATCTACATAACATTTGATTTGGTAACTTTTATGTACGGATGAAATAATCTCATATAATATGATTAATCTCATCTCGAACTACATATAATTAAGGAAGTAATTTACATTAAAATAAAGAAGAACCAATCAAAACTTATCCAATACAACCTTTACACTTAACATTGTAAATATGTTTAATCATCACACAAAAAATATTGTCCGTTTCTTACTAGTTTTACATAAAACCTTAGATACATTCTCTTCAACTTTGATACATCCTTCGTTAATCAAAGTTTTACTCCAGAAAAAAAATCCATGGCTTCTACGAGAGTAGTAGACAATTCTATAACCAATAATCAAGTACAAGATCGATCACAAGATCAAATTGAAGTTTACATTAAAGATTAGATTAGCCATACTCTTCACAATCTCTCTTCTAATCCTAGCCTAATCTCGTCATCATTACACAAAGAAAACTCCCCATATTCAGATGTAGACTGGTTCACATTAGTCAATAATCGAAAATCAGCTATAAGATACAACAATCGAAAAAATTCTGCTCAAAATTACTATAAGTCCGCCTATCCAAATCATCAAGAAAGGCCTACAAGAATTTGGCAAAAAAGCAATATAGGCCAAAGTAATTATTTAACAAATCAAGAAAATGCCACTGGACATCAAAAGAGAAATAACCCTGGCCATAGTTCATCTTTTGCTCCCAAAATTAATGCTACAAATATATGTTCTCAATCTAAGGTGGCGGGCTGGATTCAGATTTCGACTTGGAATATGTTGCTCCTTTAAACGTGATCGATAAAAGATGACAGTGGTGAAGGAGGTTGTTAGTAGAAGAATAAAGATTAAGTGAAGCAAATCAGTGCTAGCCTATGTCTTTGGAAACCAACTGACAAATCTCATTTTAAGTCATTTTTTGCAAGAACCTGAAATCCATCAGGTAACTTTGATATATATGCAAGAAGCAATGGTTTTTTTATTATTAGATTTTCAAATCCTTCTGACTGAGGCAAAATTGTAAATGGGTGGCCTTATTTTATTATTCGTAAATTGATAATCTTGAAAAATGGTCATATAAAGAAAAAATGGCAAAGACTTGCTATCTACAATGCCTTTATGGGTTAGGATTTTTGACCTAAACTTAAAATTGTGGGATTGAGAAGCCTTTAGTGCAAGTGGGCATGCCTTTAAAATTCGATGAGCCTACTACTAAGGAAACCCATCTCAATTATGCTTGAATTTTAGTGGAAATAATTACAGATGCAGATTTACCTGAAGAAGAGGTATTTTTATGCGTGATGGAGAAATCATCACTCAAAAGATTGGATATGATTTGTGACGACGCAGATTTTTCGCGCTCGAAAATTGACATCCATACTTCACATCGTATTCGAATGCTGTAGATTCGACCGTTCAAATCCGATTCGTCGGAGCTTATAACAACATTAAGTAAACAACTCAGCGGAATAAAAAGAATAATACATTGATATACAGCTTTGATACAATATCTGATACAACAGATGATCCAATAGATATCAATATACATCAGAGATATGATACAAGAAATAACAGCGGGAAAAAAACGATAACACCAGCAGTGGATAATCTCCATCTCCAAAGCTCCAATTCCGAAATAGCTCGAACTCCCAATAACGTTGCACAAAGATAAACAAGTGCAGTGTGATCCAAAGACTGAACTAACTTCAGATAATCCAGTACATCTGACTATCTGAAAAACCCAACTCTAGACTGCTCGTGTAGAAAAAAATTTGAGCACCCAGAGTTTAGGAAAGAAACAATAAACTCCGGATCAGTCGTGGGACTGGTGTGAGCAACAAAAACAATTTATCTTTTAAAACAGTCAACAAAAGATTTTAAAGTCAATTCGCAATGCTTTTGGAAAATGAAACTACCATAAGACCTCCCACCACACACACGATGCAAACGCAGACTTGGAGGATATTTCTTCTTATGTTAGTCAAAGATGCTTACTACGCAAAATCAAATCATTTTTGATATTATTATTAGTGCATAGTGTAGAAAACATTTCGAAAGTAGAATATAAATCTTAGCCAGCATAGGTACCATTATATTATGCCCGCTATAGCTATCATATTAGATGGAAGGTTCTACAACTAATACCGTACAAGGCTCGTATTGTTTCTTTGGATTTCCAACAAATGGTCAGGCCAAGAAACTTCCCATTGCCACATGGAAACGCCTCTGGAAGGACGTCCCGAGAACCTAACCGGATCTCTGCTAACACAAGGCCAGGTTACCCCTAACTGGGTAACTACTGACACGAGTATGCCATCCTCCGGTCCTTTAGGACCTTTATCCGAGCGCTCGATAACCATAATTACACAATAATAAATAAAGTGTCTCAACATGAGTAAGTATCTGGGCTCCATACCATGATACCACCCCTTTCTAGAAGGAAATGAACATACCCTAAGGAGCGCTACCCCCAATAACCTTGCTGCATCTTTCCTGTTTCGACCATTCCTGGGTGTGAGGTTCGACGAAGTCTCGTCCACAAAAATACGCTTTTTACAAACGTCACGCTTTGATCAACAAATGATCAGCAGCACTCAGCATGCCACATTACCAAATTGGGAGTATATCGTTGATAACCTTCAACTACATAACCTCTGAGCTCGTATGTCTCAGAGAAGGGTGTTAATGCTAAGAGAATAAATTCTCCGCCACCAATAGAAATGTATTTGAAAGAAATCTGCTTTATATCTCAAAATGTAATGTCAGACATACAATCCAAACAAGTCTATTCTGGGTTCGAACAGAACCAAAGGCACTTCCAAAGAAGCCCTTGCAATCCGGATATTCACTAATCACGTTCGGACTTCCCATCACATATGGAGTCTCTATACCGGGGACCAGTCGATGCAAAGACATTCGACGAGTTGTCCTTTCGTTTTCGAAAACATCCGGTCTTCACCACCAGTCTTCAAATGCTATCCATAACGACGTATCACATATTCGGAATGGGACATATGACACAAAGGTCCTCTCCCGGCTAAACCGAATAGTGAGCGCACTATTTAAAAACATATGGATATGGGATTTCAATTAAGTCACAACTTAAAACCCAAAAAATTTCCTTTTCAAATGGTTTAAACCAATTACCATTTCAAATCTTTATATTACAAAAAGATTTATTTCACAAAGATCAATTCATAGACTTCAAAACAATTTCCATTCCAATTGGATTAACTCGTTAAATCTTTAAATCAAAGATTTAACTTATAGCTTTCAAACCGTTTCTATAACTTGGAAATTATTTTCATTTTAAACTAGAAATATTTTTAACACAAATTGGATGTTCATTTCTTATATGAAAGCTTTAATTATTTGAGAACAAATAGTTTTCGTTTCAGAAAAATCCAACTATATTTGCTCGAGTTAAAGCCCTTGAATTCAAATTCAAATTCTCAAATCAATACATTTAAAATAGTTTAACCCGTATATAACTGGTATAACATCTTTAATTCCTAGTTTCAAATCATAGAATTCAATTTCAAATCTTAAATTTAAGTTTAAATCAAATTATTTAAATTTCATACTTTATCAAGTTATTCAAATAAATTTCATCTCTGAAATTCCATGTCAAAAGCTTTTCACATTTAACTCGGTTCCATTTCAAACTATTTGAATTAAAAATTCAAATTCAAAACTATTTTCAAAAATTTGTGACTTAATCGATTTTCTCGTGAAATCCATATTTGTGTGTATATGGTGTGGTCCAGGGGTTTAAACAATAGTGCAACATCATCCAATCATCACGTATTAATTAATCGTTTAATCCTAATCAATTTATAAGTGGGATTAATTAATCGTTTAATCCTAATCAATTCAATTTATTTCCCAGTAAACTAATTACTTATGAATTAATTATCTAATTTTGTTTTATTAATTAGAAACCATTTGACATAAATTTATTTATCAAACACTTTAATTAATTTATTTATTCTTAATTAATCATATTAATTAAATTAACCTCTGAACCAATTACATAATTAATTAACCCCTTGATTAATTATCTTAAGAAATTAAACTTTTAATTACTTATCATAAAGTAATTATCTCATTACCAGAAATCATTAATTTCCAATTTAATCTAATAATTTTCTTAAACTAAATTAATTAACTTTAATAAATTAAAGTATCCAAAATTAATTATAATAAGTAATTAATTCCTTAATTACTTTAATTAAGTAATTAACAATTTACAATTGATTTTCTGAATTAATTAATTGTTTAATAATGCTTAGTTAATAACTTTTATTAACTATTCTTTAAATTACTTTCTAAAGTAATTAACTTAGATCAATCAACATTAATTATAAATTAATTAACCATTTATATCTCATTGATTTATCCTAATTTCAGTCTTAATTATGTGATTAATTAATTCCGAATCGTAATCTAACTGAATTAATTAATTATCCACCTTAATCACCTTAATAATTTTAATGAATTATAAGTCATTAAATCTTCATTACTTAAAGTAAAACTTATTTACATTTATGATTAAATTATTACTTACAATATGACTAGAAATATTGATTTCAAATTTCAAATTTCAAATTAAATTTCAAGCATTTAGAATAAATACAAATTTATTTTTTAATAAAGTTTAAACAATTTCAACACCTTTTAAATCTCATGTTAAAGAAATACTTTTGTAATAAAGAAATTTAGAAGAGTAAAAATCAAATTTTTTTCTAACTTCACATATTTAAATGTATAATTCCTTTCATTTAAACTTTTGAATTTGTCAACTTTATTTTTTTCTTCTTCAGAATCTTGAATTTAAATTTAGATTTAAATTCATATTTTTAAACTTTGATTTAGTCTCTGTTCGAATCATTCCTTCATGATTTTAAATCCCATTTTTTTTTCAAATTCAATTTGTTAAAATATACTTTTAATTGCTTCACCATTTTTTCTAGTTATTGAAACAATTTCAAATTTAAAACTTTTGTTTTTCCAATCTAAGATCTAACCTAACTTAAATTTATACTTAAACTTTAAATAAAAATTCAGTTTAAATTTGAAAGGAAACATAACAGGGTTCTGTTTAAACCTAGAAATCAGGTTATACCCGAGCTACCCCATATCTCCTTCAAGTCCAACCCCCCCAAGACTTCGAGCAAAACACTGGAGCCGCTCGAGAAACTCGAGTATACCACTCTGCCCAATCTAGTCTTCTCCAGGAAAACATCTCATGGCACCGTGCACATGCACGGCGCTGCCATCACCTCCGGCCCTTCGCAGATCGTCGAGACAAGTCGACGATCCCACCTCATCAGTTCCCGATCATCGAAACGATGATGAAATCATCGAAGCAAAATTGAGCGTTCGAGCTCAATACAGGAACCAGAACGCATTCTAGAAATAACCTCTTTCCCCCCACCACAACCACCGGAACACACGAAACTCCGACTGCGATCTTGTCGTCCTCCCCTCAACCACTTCCCAAAGCCGTGCGCGACTCGATGCATTGAGGAATGAGAACGAACCCCAAAACTTCGATGTTAGTTTCACAGACCTTAAACCCTACTCCTCCTTCCAGCCAAAGCCACGATGAACTAGGTCACGAGCTACCATTTTTCCCAACCTCGCCATACTCCCTTCCACCTCCACGCGAAGCCCCGGCCTCTCCCATCAACGCGATCACCCACGGCGACCTAAAATGCTCAAAATAATCGAACACGAACTGCACCTCACCCCTCCTCTAAAAATCACGAATCTTGTTTTAAAAATCATATTTTTGTACACGAATTCTATTTATATTCATGAATTTGTGAATTAAGAAACTCGAAATTTAACATATTTGAAGATTGCTCTGTAGTTTTAACCTTTCCAGAGACAACACAAATTTGTTTACTTTATACAAATTTTTTAAACTAAAATTTATAGTGTAACAAGCATATTTTGTTCAAGGCTTAAGTCTTAACATGGATTGGATAAAGATCAAAGGAATTTTGAACCAGGTTTGAGCTTGAAAACCAGAACAGGAATTCTCAGATTTAACAGCAGTGCACAGATATATATCTACATCCAGATATTTCACAGAGAACACATGCAGCCATATTAACTTAAGTTATAAAAAAAATGTTACTCACAGTTGTTTGAAAATGGACAGAGCCTCATCCATTTGGAAACAGGTTTGCACTGCTATCTGAAAACTCATTTCTTGATTCTCTGATTTGTATTGTCCTGGTATTTTAGAGTGATGTTTTATTTATGTTTGAGTTTTAAGATGGTATTGTCTTCAGCTTGAAATGGACGAAATGATGAAGAGTGTGATATATAGAAATTGAGTTTACAGGTTATATTTGTTATTTGTTTATAAAATACACTAGATACTTGCATTTAATGCTTTGTACAAGTGATGTTATTTGTTTATACATAGGTGTGGCTGAAGTGATCTCTTTTGTACATCTTTGTTTTAGCCTAGCTTACTTGTATCATATTTTATTTTTATTTTTCTTCTTTTGTACTTGTTTATTTGACTATGCATACGTTTGTTTCTATTTCTTTTGTATTTCTATTCAATTGAGGCTGGAAAAGATTTAAATTGTGCTAGCATTAAATGCATGAGTATTTGTTCCCATGCTTGCCTATATCTTTTTAACTTGGCTGATGATAATGTTATGGTGGCTGCAGCTTTGTATTTGAGCTTTGTAATATGGATGTAGTCTTATATTCAACTTGCTGTTAGAATTTGTCAAATATGTTTTACTTTATATTTTGCATGTTTGCTTTTATTTTTAACTTAAATATTTATTTCAAAAATTTTGTTATATTTACACAACTTTAAAAATCCATTTCATAAGACTGAATTCAAATATCTCTAGATTAATATTGTTTAAAAATAACTCAATATTAAATTAAAAATAATTTATAAAAGAAACCATTTCTTTCTTAATAAATAACATAATTTATTTGAATTTGGAAAAACTCAAATCAATTTATCATTTAATTTAACAATTTTAAATAAAAAATAAATTAAATTATCAATTTAAACTAAATTAAAGTTCGGGATCGTTACAGACTTCCCCCCTTAAAAGGAATTTCGTACTCGAAATTCGCTAGAGAGAGATAACGAAGATGATGAAAGAAGAGAAATATCTTTTCAGATCAAACTGGATATCAATTCTGCATTTGGCTTACCAAGTCAGAATATCAACAATAGATACAAGAACGAATCTATTTAACACTTCACAAGATACTCGGGTTATCAAATCTACGAAATATGCAATGTATTGGTTAGTTCGAAGGGATAACTTACCATTCGTAGATTATATCAAGACCCAAATAATAGATAAATGGATTCAATCTACCCAAGAAATTTCAATAGAATTTCTAATTTAGTTGTAAACGAAATCGTTTTATCGATACAATTAAAATTTATCCTTCATATTCTGTTAATTGATTTAATCAAATTAAAAATTCCCAATTTATAATTCTAAATTTCCATTTTATATTCATTAAGGTTTAAATCGAAAAGCTGATAAGAAACCGATTAAGATACGAAGTAAGGATTTTCTACAACGATTCGTAAAATCATTGTCACACCGAAAACTTCTTCTTGAAGCTGGTACGAAACAATCAAAGAATTTGGAAAGATGAATCAAAGAAAATTGATAGAGAAAGTTGTTTCCACTGTTACAGGGTATTGACCATTTATAGTCGTACTCCTCCGTCCCCTATCTCGTCCTCTTCTTGCACTCATACTTTCTATTAGTGAATAGTAAGAGAATTTACTGAGGCATTCGAACGGATATCTTAAGGATATACTCATTCTAGGGTATACTTCACCCTATCTCTAATGAGCTACTTAACATGTTATACTCCTGAGCGAAAGTTTCACCTTAGCCCTGATACCAAATGTGACGAAAGGGATTTTTTTCGCGCTCGAAAATTGACATCCATACTTCACATCGTATTCGAATGCCGCAGATTCGACCGTTCAAATCTGATTCGCTGGAGCTTATAACAACATTAAGTAAACAACACAGCCGAATAAAAAGAATAATACATTGATATACATCTTTGATACAATATCTGATACAATAGATGATCGAATAGATATCAATATACATCAGAGATATGATATAAGAAAAAGCAGCAGAAAAAAAAACGATAACACCAGCAGCGGATAATCTCCATCTCCAAAGCTCCAATTCCGAAATAGCTCGAACTCCCAATAACGATGCACAAAGATAAGCAAGTGCGGTGTGATCCAAAGACTGAACTAACTCCAGATAATCCACTACATCTGACTATCTAAAAAACCCAACTCTAGACTGCTCGTGTAGAAAAAAATTTGAGCACCCAGAGTTTAGGAAAGAAACAATAAACTCCGGATCAGTCGTGGGACTGGTGTGAGCAACAAAATAGTTTATCTTTTAAAACAATCAACAAAAGATTTTAAAGTCAATTCGCAATGCTTTTGGAAAATGAAACTGCCATAAGACCTCCCACCACACAAACAACGCAAACGCAGACTTGGAGGAGATTTCTTCTTATGTTAGTTAAAGATGCTTACTACGCAAAATCAAATCATTTTTGATATTATTATTAGCGCATAGTGTAGAAAACATTTCGAAAGTGCAATATAAATCTTATCCAGCATAGTGTTAACTCCACTTTTTCAGCATGGCCGTGATATCAAAAATCGACCGAGAAACCAATGATAGTTCGTTTCGAAGAATAGTCAACTCAGCATCCCAACAAAGCAAGTTCTGTTGAATGGCTTTTCAGATAAGATCCCCTACGGGGGGGGGGGGGGGGGGGGGGTCCAGGGGGGGTGCCAACCCCCTAAGGTGGGGGTGCAGGGGCAACGCCACCGCTACGGTGATCGACCTGCCCGGTCAGGTCGCAGGGGTCCAGGGGGCAGCGCCCCCGGCGGGGTGCGGGGCAGCGCCCCGTCCAAAACGGTATACGACTTAGAGAATGGAGCGACCTATCTTCTACTCGAAGTCAACGACCTAACTGATGAAGCGGGTTAACGAGCTAACAAGTGGCATGACTTATCGACTTAATAAGGTTGCCGACGTAATAAGGTTGCCGACTTAACAAGGTTGCCGACTTAATAAGGTTAACGACTCAATAAGCTTAAGGACTCAAGGATTGGACGACCTAAGAAGTGCCACGACTTAACGAGTTAAGGTTCAAGGCGACTTAGAGGAATGGAACGACTCAAGAGGGTTAACGGTTCATGAGACAGGCCGAATCAGTGGATCAACGACTCAAGAACTGTGCGACTCAAGGTCTTCACGACCTAACAATTCAAGGGTTGAACGACCTACGAGTTAAGGATCTACGAGTTAAAGACTCTACGAGTTAAAAGATCTACGAGTTAAGGCCACTACGAGTTAAAGACTCTACGAGTTAAAAGGTCTACGAGATAAGGATCTACGGCTTAAGGCCTCCACGAGTTAAAGAGTCTACGAGATAACAATCTTACGAGTTAGAAGATGGCGCGACACGAAGTCGACGGCTCAAAAGATAAGTTGTTCACGACCTAAGACTTGGAGACAAGTTCAACACCACGTTGTAGTAAGAAGAATCGCTGACGACTTACGACCTATGATGAGTCGTGTACGACTCATGCTAGCATAAAGGAAACTGCATTTGGTTAACTCGTGAACGACTGAGAACTTGTATCATTCATTCAGATGGGTGCATAACTCTGGGCCAAGCCATGAACCCAGTAAATCAGCCGCGACCTACCATGAGTCGTACACGAGTTACGACTCATCATGAGTCGTACACTAGTTACGACTCATCGTGAGTCGTATACGAGTTACGACCTAACTCCGAAGATGCCTATAAATACGCCCATAACTCCAACAGAAAGGGGACTTTTGGCTGATTCTCTTCAAGCGCCGATACTCTGCTGCATTCCAAACCAATCCAACACTCGAAGCTCTCAAGACACGAAGAACGCTACAAACAACTTCAAGAAGAGATCACATACATCCAACATGGATTTGAAGCTCTCATCTCCATTGAAGTTTGAGCTACTCGTTCAAAGTGTCTTGTAATTCAAAGTGTATTGTACTTGGGAAGAATTGCATCGACTTGTAATCGAACCGTCAATAAAGATATTCAAAGTGGACGTAGGCTCTCTCTTAAGCCGAACCACTATAAAATTGCTGTTGTTTACTGCTTTTCCGCTATTATCTGCTTATAATCTGTTCCCGAGCTATCGGGTGGTGCTTTCACAATTACACTTCATACACCGGGGTGTTAGCGTTCAAATTTTAGCGTTAACACATAGATACCATTATATTATGCCCGCTATAGCTACCATATTAGATGGCAGGTTCAACAACTAATACCGTACAAGGCTCGTATTGTTTCTTTGGATTTCCAACAAATGGTCAGGCCAAGAAACTTCCCATTGCCACATGGAAACGCCTCTGGAAGGACGTCCCGAGAACCTAACCGGATCTCTACCAACACAAGGCCAGGTTACCCCTAACTGGGTAACTACTGACACAAGTATGCCATCCTCCGGTCCTTTAGGACCTTTATCCGAGCGCTCGATAACCAACATCACACAATAATAAATAAAGTGTTTCAACATGAGTAAGTATCTGGGCTCCATACCATGATACCACCCCTTTCCAGAAGGAAATGAACATACCCTAAGGAGCGCTACCCCCAATAACCTTGCCGCATCTTTCCTGTTTCGACCATTCCTAGGTGTGAGGTTCAATGAAGTCTCGTCCACAAAGCTACGCTTTTTAAAAATGTCATGCTTTGATCAACAAATGATCAGCAACACTCAGCATGCCACATTACCAAATTGGGAGTATATCGTTGATAACCTTCAACTACATAACCTCTGAGCTCGTATGTCTTAGAGAAGGACGTTAATGCTAAGATAATAAATTCTCCGCCACCAACAGAAATGTATTTGAAAGAAATCTGCTTTATATCTCAAAATGTAATGTCAGACATACAATCCAAACAAGTCTGTTCTGGGTTCGAATAGAACCGAAGGCACTTCCGAAGAAGCCCTTGCAATCCGGATATTCATTAATCACGATCAGACTTCCCATCACATATGGAGTCTCTATACCGGGGACCAGTCGATGCAAAGACATTCGACGAGTTGTCCTTTCGTTTTCGAAAACATCCGGTCTTCACCACCGGTCTTCAAATGCTTTCCATAACGACGTATCACATATTCGGAATGGGATATATGACACAAAGGTCCTCTCCCGGCTAAACCGAATAGTGAGCGCACTATTTGAAAACATATGGATATAGGATTTCAATTAAGTCACAACTTAAAACCCAAAAACTTTCCTTTTCAAATGGTTTAAACCAATTACCATTTCAAATCTTTATATTACAAAAAGATTTATTTCACAGAGATCAATTCATAGACTTCAAAACAATTTCCATTCCAATTGGATTAACTCGTTAAATCTTTAAATCAAAGATTTAACTTATAGCTTTCAAACCGTTTCTATAACTTGGAAATTATTTTCATTTTAAACTAGAAATCTTTTTAACACAAATTGGATGTTCATTTCTTATATGAAAGCTTTAATTATTTGAGAACAAATAGTTTTCGTTTCAAAAAAATCCAACTATATTTGCTCGAGTTAAAGCCCTTGAATTCAAATTAAAATTCTCAAATCAATACATTTAAAATAGTTTAACCCATATATAACTGGTATAACATCTTTAATTCCTAGTTTCAAATCATAGAATTCAATTTCAAATCTTAAATTTAAGTTTAAATCAAATTATATAAACTTCATACTTTATCAAGTTATTCAAATAAATTTCATCTTTGAAATTCCATGTCAAAAGCTTTTCACATTTAACCCGATTCCATTTCAAACTATTTGAATTTAAAATTCAAATTCAAAACTATTTTCAAAAATCTGTGACTTAATCGATTTTCTCGTGAAATCCATATTTGTGTGTGTATGGTGTGGTCCAAGGGTTTAAACAATAGTGCAACATCATCCAATCATCACGTATTAAAATATAGAAATATAGTTGATAAGTGATATAAACTGTAACGCTTATCGTCTATTCACAGATTCACAGATAATATATAAATGTAAATAAATAAATAAATCATTCACAGCTCAATCCACAGAACAAAATACCACAAATCAGATTAGGCAATCAATTCAAGGCATATCGTACAATACAATCATTCATAAGTAAGGTCAAGTATTCAATGGTCATTTATAAGTGGGATTAATTAACCGTTTAATCCTAATCAATTCAATTTATTTCCAAGTAAAGTAATTACTTATGAATTAATTATCTAATCTTGTTTTATTAATTACAAATCATTTGATATAAATTTATTTATCAAACACTTTAATTAATCAATTTATTCTTAATTAATCATATTAATTAAATTAACCTCTGAACCAATTACATAATTAATTAACCCCTTGATTAATTATCTTAAGAAATTAAACTTTTAATTACTTATCATAAAGTAATTATCTCATAACCAGAAATCATTAATTTCCAATTTAATCTAATAATTTTCTTAAACTAAATTAATTAACTTTATTAAATTAAAGTATCCAAAATTAATTATAATAAGTAATTAATTCCTTAATTATTTTAATTAAGTAATTAACAATTTACAATTGATTTTCTGAATTAATTAATTGTTTAATAATGCTTAGTTAATAACTTTTATTAACTATTCTTTAAATTACTTTCTAAAGTAATTAACTTAGAACAATCAACATTAATTATAAATTAATTAACCATTTATATCTCATTGATTAATCCTAATTTCAGTCTTAATTATGTGATTAATTAATTCCAAATCGTAATCTAACTGAATTAATTAATTATCCACCTTAATCACCTTAATAATTTTAATGAATTATAAGTCATTAAATCTTCATTACTTAAAGTAAAACTTATTTACATTTATGATTAAATTATTACTTACAGTATGTCTAGAAATATTGATTTCAAATTTCAAATTGAATTTCAAGCTTTTAGAATAAATACAAATTTATTTTTTAATAAAGTTTAAACAATTTCAACACCTTTTAAATCTCATGATAAAGAAATACTTTTGTTATAAAGAAATTTAGAAGAGTAAAAATCAAATTTTCTTCTAATTCACATATTTAAATGTATAATTCCTTTCATTTAAACTTTTGAATTTGTCAACTTTATTTTTCTTCTTCTTCAAAATCTTGAATTTAAATTCAGATTTTTTAAACTTTGATTTAATCTCTGTTTGAATCATTCCTTCATGATTTTAAATCCCATTTTTTTTCAAATCCAATTTGTTAAAATATACTTTTTATTGCTTCACATTTTTTCTAGTTAATGAAACAATTTCAAATTTAAAACTTTTGTTTTTCCAATCTAAGATCTAACCTAACTTAAATTTATACTTAAACTTTAAATAAAAATTCAGTTTAAATTTGAAAGGAAACAGAACAGGGTTCTGTTTAAACCTGGAAATCAAGTTATACCCGAGCTACCCCATATCTCCTTCGAGTCCAACCCCCCCAAGACTTCGAGCAAAACACTGGAGCCACTCGAGAAACTCGAGTATACCTATCTGCCCAAGCCAGTCTTCACGAGGAAAACATCTCATGGCACAGTGCACGTGCACGGCGCCGCCATCACCTCCGGCCCTTCGCAGATCGTCGAGACAAGTCGACGATCCCTCCTCATCAGTTCCCTATCATCGAAACGATGATGAAATCATCGAAGCAAAATCGAGCGTTCGAGCTCGATATAGGAACCAGAACGCAATCTGGAAATGACCTCGTTCCCCCCACTACAACCACCGGAACACGCGAAACTCCGGCCGCGATCTTGTCGTCCTCCCCTCAACCACTTACCAAAGCCGTGCGCGACTCGATGCACTGAGGAATGAGAACGAACCCCAAAACTTTGATATTAGTTTCACAGACCTTAAACCCTACTCCTCCTTCCAGCCAACACCACGATGAACTAGGTCACGAGCTACAATTTTTCCCAACCTCGCCATACTCTCTTCCACCTCCACACGAAGCCCCGGCCTCTCCCATCAACGTGATCACCCACGGCGACCTAAAATGCTCAAAACAGTCGAACACAAGCTGCACCTCACTCCCTCCTCTAAAACTCACGAATCTTGTTTTAAAAATCATATTTTTGTACACGAATTCTATTTATATTCATAAATTTGTGAATTAAGAAACTCGAAATTTAACATATTTGAAGATTGCTCTGTAGTTTTAACCTTTCCAGAGACAACAAAAATTTGTTTACTTTAAACAAATTTTTTAAACTAAAATTTATAGTGTAACAAGCATATTTTGTTCAAGGCTTAAGTCTTAACATGGATTGGATCAAGATCAAATGAATTTTGAACCAGGTTTGAGCTTGAAAACTAGAACAGGAATTCTCAGATATAACAGCAGTGCACAGATATATATCTACATCCAGATATTTCACCGAGAATACATGCAGCCATATTAACTTAAGTTATAAAAAAAGATGTTACTCACAGTTGTTTGAAAATGGACAGAGCCTCATCCATTTGGAAACAGGTTTGCACTGCTATCTGAAAACTCTTTTCTTGATTCTCTGATTTGTATTGTCCTGATATTTTAGAGTGATGTTTTATTTATGTTTGAGTTTTAAGATGTTATTGTCTTCAGCTTGAAATGGACGAAATGATGAAGAGTGTGATATATAGAAATTGAGTTTACAGGTTATATTTGTTATTTGTTTATAAAATACACTAGATACTTGCATTTAATGCTTTGTACAAGTGATGTTATTTGTTTATACATAGGTGTGGCTGAAGTGATCTCTTTTGTACATCTTTGTTTTAGCCTAGCTTACTTGTATCATATTTTATTTTTATTTTTCTTCTTTTGTACTTGTTTATTTGACTATGCATACGTTTGTTTCTATTTCTTTTGTATTTCTATTCAATTGAGGCTGGAAAAGATTTAAATTGTGCTAGCATTAAATGCATGAGTATTTGTTCCCATGCTTGCCTATATCTTTTTAACTTGGCTGATGATAATGTTATGGTGGCTACAGCTTTGTATTTGAGCTTTGTAATATGGATGTAGTCTTATATTCAACTTGCTGTTAGAATTTGTCAAATATGTTTTACTTTATATTTTGCATGTTTGCTTTTATTTTTAACTTAAATATTTATTTCAAAAATTTTGTTATATTTACACAACTTTAAAAATCCATTGCATAAGACTGAATTCAAATATCTCTATAGTAATATTGTTAAAAATAACTCAATATTAAATTAAAAATAATTTATAAGAGAAAACATTTCTTTCTTAATAAATAACATAATTTATCTGAATTTGGAAAAACTCGAATCAATTTATCATTTAATTTCACAATTTTAAATCAAAAATAAATTAAATTATCAATTTAAAATAAATTAAAATTCGGGATCGTTACATGATTGGATTCCGCTTAGTCGTAAATCTTGTAAATGTTTTGGGCACGATCTTGAAAATTGTGACATCAAGAAGGTTTGGAAAGAAAAGAAAAATTAAGTTGCAAGAACTCACAATTTAGTTAATGAAATTGATGGCATTAATATGTCCAAAGAAACCAACGAAGGAAATGCAGTTCTTAATTCAAAGGTAAATTCAAATGAAAAAGCTTCAAAGAGCAAGATGAACAGCTTTATGTTATGCTCTTGTCTTTTCACCATGGACCTAGTTCTCATGAATATACAAGCGACTGATGTAACTCGTAGATACGGGAAAGGGATGGGCAGTTAGTGTGAAGAAGATGGGTTGTTTAGATAGAAGAACATGAAGTAGAGTGGTGGAAGAGATTGTAGAAACAGTAAATAAAGAAAGGAATGGAAGAAGATAACATAACAGACGAAATAAAAAAAGAACTGTTTTTATTAATTCTCAATCAGAATTGTTACAAATGACTTTACTGCTATTTATACGCATTAACATAACAATTTTGTCACTGCATAACCAAAAGATACTGGCCCAAAAGAAATACAAGGCCTACTCATTATCTCGGCACTTGTGCACGTGTACAGCCTGTGCACGTGCACACATATCTAACCAACATTGGAGTCGCCTGTTGTTTCTAGAATGCAGGCCACTCGTAGCTCTTCCAATTCATGCTGATTACTGATCGTCTGGTGCTCCGTGTTGTTGGTGGTGAAGTCAGATCCTTCCTGAACAGAAGTGTTTGTTGAAATGCCCTCTCTTTTTTCCCTCTTCTCTGATATATGCAGATCCAGTTTTTAGGCTCTAACACTCCCCTTCCCTTCAAAGTTTGACCTTGTCTCAAGGTCAAAAGCTGGAAATTTCTTAATTAATTCCCAATAATCCTCCCATGTCGATTCTTGCTTGATCCGCTGCTTCCATTTAACCAGCACTTGAGTCACAACTCTATTATTTCTATGGAAAATTCTTCTGTCAAGAATGGCCTCCGGTTCCTCGATTATTTCTTCGGCATAAGTCGGGGCATTCTGTTGTATGACTATTCCTCTTCCATGCTTTCTTTTCAGTTGAGATACATGAAATACAGGATGTATTTTAGCTTCAGGTTGCAGTTCCAGTTTGTAAGCTACTTCGCCGATTCGTTGAATAACTTGATATGGTCCATAAAATCTGGGTGAAAGTTTTGTTGTCTTCGAATTACTAACAGTGATTTGCCTATATGGTTGCAATTTGAGGTACACCCAATCTCCTACTTCGAATTGCCTCTTTGTCCTCTTACTGTTTGCGAATTTTTTCATTCTTTCTTGAGTCAAGGCCAAACTATACTTTAATAATTGCAACACTATGTCTCTGGACCTATCTCTTGCCGCTATTGCAAAGGTGCAGACCATTATATGTCTTTATGTCCCAAACTTCAAAGTAAGAGAGAGAGGGAGCTGAACGACTCTTCTCTTGGTCAAGGTATTTTTCATTCAATCCTCGATGGCATTGTTTTATTTTGTGATCTTCCTAATTGAGTTCTTTTTGATATGGGATCATCTCATCATTTTATATCAACAGAACTTATTGATTCTTTTTATTTAAACATTTTTGGTTTGGGAACTTTACTAAGATTTGTGAATCCGGTTGGTGGATCTGCAACAATTATTTTATTTGCTTTGCTTTGATGTCGAGATTATTTTATGTGATTTTTTTTCTTTCCGAGCCGATTTTCATTTTATACGTTACTCTGGCTTTGGAATTGATTTGTGTGAAAGGATTGGCTTAATCATTATGAAGCCCATATCCTATTTTTCGGGTGGACTATCCATCCTCGACATTCTAATTCTGTGAAGAAGATTTCTATTTTTCCTTTATGATTTCGATTCCAAAATGATGGCATCAATTTATTCTTTAAGCTCGCATGCTGAGCAAAGTGTTATTTGTCTCATTTGGGTAGTTGTGAATTTTCCGGTATTTTTGATTTTGTCTTAGGATTATCGCCTAAGCAATCTTTTGAGTGGTGTTAAGGTCTTTTTAACTCGACCTTGCCACCGGTTTTCATTTGCTATGTGTCACGGAAGTTAGAATTCCACTTACCGCATTCCGCACTCGTTATGATTCTTATGAATGACTTATTATGTCATTCAATTTGTCCAGCGAATTTCATCCATTTTATAAATCGAGTATTCTATGAAAATTTCGATGAGACCATTCTTGTATTTATTGATTTTGGATGAAAATAGCAACTTAAAAATTTTGCAAATCTTTTCATAAGATTTATTTATAAGTATAATTGGTTTTTTTTGTTCTTAAAACGAACAAAGATTATTCTTAAAAGTTTTTTAAGAAACATGTTTATCATATAGAATATGATTTTGTGATTGTATTGCCTATTGAGTACTTTAAGAATTTTGGTCGATGCGCTTGATCAACGTTATCGATAAAAATCTCCTAAATGCTTTGATGAGACAGTCAGACACGATATACTGAATTGTAAACACGTAAATTTTTCTAGAAAGATAATTACATAAAGATGATTGTAATTTTGAAAGTTTTAGCTTTTTGGGAAAGAAGATTATTTGAAAGAATTCTTTTCCGATAGTCTTATTCTTGTGTTTCTCGAAGGGAACCAAGATTTTATCTTTTTGTACCAATGCTAGTCGTATTGGTTTGGATGCCGTCCTCTTGCGAAAGAGAACGTGCTATCACTTGTGCTTCTAAAATCATTAAAGTCGATCGAGACTAGGTATGCCACTCATGATCTAGTGCTCGCGGCTATTGTTTTCGCTTTTAGAGTTTGGCATCATCATTTTTGGGGGAGGAATTTGTTCTCCACCTCGATCATAAATCTTTGGAATATTTATTTTATGTTAACTCGAGTTCCTAGCATCTTATGATCTTGATATTCTTTTTATTCCCGAAGGGAAATCGTGTTTCCAATGCGTTTAGTCGTAGGCAACCAGTGGTTGATTCTTTGATGATGTCTGAATGGAATTATCTTTTTATCAAGTTCATCAGACGTTTAGATGTACTTCGTTTTATTGAGCTTCGCCTCATTTCTTTTATGGACTAGCGTCTGATGTTCTTTCATGGTGTTCGGTTCATCTGGCGTACCGTTATTGTACTACGCCGTTGTTCCAAATTATTCGAGTTTCTAGTCTCTCAGGTGTACCATTATTGTACTACGCCGTTGCACCGGTTAAATCTTTTGTTGTTCATGACGATTTCCACGTATTTTATCTACAGAAATGCCTTAGGGATTCCGATTTTATTCTTGAGCCCGGTGTTATTGAAGAAATTGAAGTTTCCCCTATTTGACTTTTGAGCAACATTTTATTTGCACCATTGCTTCGGAGGTTGACCGCCTTCGAAATAAAGATGTTTTTCTTGTGAAAGTTCAATGGTTCTCAAATCCCAAGGATTGCTCTTGGAAAATCTAGAGAATTCATCGAGCGAACTCGTCCGGGTTTACTCTTTCGTGCTCTTTATGGTGAACTTCTTTTTTCAATTTCTGTTGATATGCTTTTATGGTTGTTACTACTTATTTTCTTCTTAAGTATTACGAGGACACAATTTCTTTAAGGAGGGGAGTCTGTAACAACCCGCATATTTATTGATTGTATATTTAAATATTTTATTTAAATATTTCACCGTTTGTCGGATTTTAGTCTGAAAAGCTACTTTTTTGCAAACGGTCGAATTGGGACTCAAGACCACTTCCATTGAGTTCAAAGAGTCGTTTGCGATTTTTTGAGTATAAGTTTCGATATGTTTGGAGTAACTCGAATTTTGCTACTTTTTCTATTGGGTTTTGGGTTTGGGTTCATCCCATTAGCTAACTTAATACCCTAACTCAGCCCTCTCCTCTCCATTCACTCATCCCCACTCCTCAAACTCAAGCTAAAACTGAAAATGGGGGAAAGGAAAAGGAATTAGAAATTCCAAGCCCTAGTTTCTTCTTGCAAACTTGAATTCTTGCTCCAAAATCATGTAGAAGCTATTGGTAAGCCTCCTCTTCATCTTTTCTATCTCTTTCTCTCTTCAATCTTAGAAATTCCTAAACCTAAATTTAGGAAATACTTGTTTTGATCTTAGATTGAAGCTTGTTGAGTTGAAGTGGAGATTGGTTGGTCTTCTCCTTGCAAATTGAGCTCCTTCTTCATTGTTTTTGGGTTAAAGGTGAGATTTTCATCTCACATCTTTATCTATAACTATCTTTGATTGTTGGGTATGAATTCCTAACACCTATTCATATGCACTTGCTTTTGGTTTGGATTGAATTGGTGAATATCCCAATTTTTAGTGTTTTGGGTTCAAATCTTTGAAAACCTAACTTTGATGTTTGAACATGCTTTTGGTGATGCATCGAGGAGCCAATGAGACCGGGTAGCCGATGGGCATAATCCCCTAGCGTTCATGCTCGACTGGTTGCGAATTGAGAGAGTTTGCACTTCAATTAATAGGGTTAAAAAAATGCAGGAATTGCAGTTCGGTCGACCGAACTCTCTGAGTCGGCCGACCGAAGCTGAAGCCGAAATATTCTGGGATATTTTCGGTCGAACGACTCAGAGAGTTCGGTCGACCGACCTGCTCCTATATCCCTGTTTTGCCTATTTATGCTCAATTTGTTTTGTTTTCCAATCTTTAATCGATTCTTCTTATCCGATTAGTTGTTATTACCTTTGTCGACTTTGATAACTTCTATTTTAGGAATTTTTGGGTGTATCCACTTTGATGGATTCGGTATCGGTTTCTTTGGATTTGATTCACGTCTTCGTAAGTGAATTTTGATGATTGATTGCTCCTACAATCATTTTTGTGATTTGTCACTTTAAAAATATAAATGTTTTCAATACTAGTAGTAAATATCAAAACTCTTTCATCAAAATGATTTCAACGCTATTTTATTATAAAGCTCGTTTCTTAAACCTTTTTCCAACCTATTAGTATATACAAACCTTTACCTCACTCGTATTAGAAATCTAATTAAATGACTTAGTAAAACAAGTGGTATGAAACGCTTGCGTTTACTTCGTCGGTTAATTCTTGGATTTGTTCGATTGAATCTCCTGTGACAATTTTCTAGTGGAGATCTACAATTCGTTCGTAAATATTTAAGTTAAGCTAGTGGTTATAGGACATGAAGCTAAACTCATATATTTACTAGCTTACTGTAATTGACACTTCTTGATGATCGTTGATGAATATTTTATGGTTTAGACAAGCAATGTGCGATGTCTCTTTGTCCACGTCGAGGACGATACTTCATTTTGTGGAGCTTCGCTCGTTTGGAGGAGCTTCGGCTCGTTTGGAGGAGCTCCGGCTCGTTCGTGGAGCTTCGACTCGTTTGGAGGAGCTCCGGCTCGTTCGTGGAGCTTCGGTTCGTTTGGAGGAGCTTCGGCTCGTTTCGTGGAGCTTCGGCTCGTTTGGAGGAGCTTCGGCTCGTTTTGCGATACATTCATAACTTGTGTTTCCTTTTATAAGGCAGTTTCGATGAGCAGCGATGCTGGGATGGAAAACACCATAAGTACTTAATAACTCTGATCACAAGCAGCATTAAGAATGGTTGACTTTGACCACGTCGAAATTGAAAGGATATTGCTTTATTCAATGTTGCTTCGGAAATCGTGAGTCTCGACGTTAATGTCGAGTGGTTGTTGGAATGCGGTAACGTAGTATTACTTAGAAGTGATGGTGGTCGACGTAGCAAAAGACTAGTTCTTCCTTATGAAAAACGACGTCGATGACCCAAAGCATTGCGCTTAATTGGTGCTAATGGACTTCACGTGATGTCGCTATTCTTCGGCTTCACTCATTGTACTTTCACATCAATGATTCTCGGCATTATTTGTTTGAACATCTTCAGCGATGATAAAAGTTGCAGCAGTAGAATAGATGATCAAGGATTCTCAGAATCTCCATCTCAATCTCAGATCTCTACGTCTTCTTCCTCAATGACAGCGCCTCTCCGGTACCACCTTCATTGCCTAAATCATATTCAATGTTGATGAAAATCTGTTGATACTATGAAGCAAGATAAAGTTTGTCTATTTTTTTTTTTCAAAACAGGTTGGATGACAGTACAAAATAAACAAATGAAAAGTGCGTTTGTGGGTAAATAAGTTAACGGTTGTAGAAGGAAAGGACTCTGGGCCTATGGCACATTATTGTCTCACCTCTCCTTATAACTTTAGGTTTCCTTATCTATTTATCAATTTATAATTTATGCTTGAACTCTTTAACTATATTAGAAAAGTATTTGGCTTGTTTCCAGTTTAACCAATATGAACCATTTATAACAATGTGGCATGAAATTATGGCAACCAAGTCCAACAAATATATGCCACTTAAAACATAATTGCAGATCAAAAACCCAAACAACGACAACCATGCATCAGGTGTACACAGCCTATGCATAATGGAAATATTATTATTGAATTACAGTAATATATGATGATTATCTTGGTACAATGCATGTTATCAATCGTGCGATGAACTTTCTGTAATTATTATCTCAATGGGTTTGCAACAAACATAGAACACAAGCTACATAATCAGCATTAATCATGTTAGCAAAAGCAAGAAATAATAATTTGTTATCTTGAATGTGATAGTTGTGCCCTATATTTACTGCAAACTGCATCCCTTCTTTGCCGTTCCATATGATGTTATGTGCCGAGAACCATTAGAAACACATACTTAGTATCAGAAATCAGAAATCCTGTACTTCTCTATTGTATTTGAAAAGGAGTTTGGGAGAGAAATAAAAGTAGGTACTTTGTATGCATAACAAAAAGTGGCATATCAGGAAAATGCGATGGGATAAGGTGCATGTTTTACAAACTTCTCTACTTTTTGATTAATCATGACAAATATTCACCCCTTAAACTTGATGCTCAGGGTCCGTGCAAACATTGCAGTAAAAATCAGTGTTCATAGGTATAACTGGGCAAAAGTACAGTTTCAGTGTAAGAAGCAAAAGGTACCTTTCACATCACTAAAACTGACTGAACATAAACAACTATTTCAGTGTAAGAAGCAAAAGAAACTTCTCTGACTAAGTTATATGAGCTTAAACAGAATTTGTCTAGGTAATCATACTTTGTGATTTCAAAATCTACTAACTTACAGTGATTTAATGACAGAGAGAACCTCAGTGATAGAAGCAAAGAATAAACTACAGGTTGACAAAAACAAAACTACTGTATACATCATCTATCGTGCAAAGGAAAGAAGTGATCCCACTCATGCGTCTCATTTGCTCCAACTCCAATTTTATATTTCCAGGCTTTCTGTTCATCCTCCACCTCCATCAAAACCCCATTTCTTATTCCATCTACCCTCTTAAGCACTTCATCTATAGCTATATCAAAAGCATCTTTAACTCCTTCAACCTTAGCACTAGGATGATTATATACCAACCTAGGTATCAAACTCAGCACTTCCTCCCTCATTCTCTCCACTTCACCTCCACTAACCTTCTTCAAGACTTCCTCTATCCAAACTTTACCTCTTTTCACTTCATATTCATCAATAAACACTGAATACTTCCTATAATCTTTCGGCAAATACCACACATACTGTGTATATGCAGTACACGGATGAAAAAACACAGGTATACACCCTGCTAGTATAGTATCAAACACCGATCTCCTAGTGCAAGAATCTCCTTGGGGTTGTAAACAAAACACAGACCTCTGAAACAAGCGCATTACACTACTTGCCGAGTTACACTTACTCATACCCAGCTTACATTCTAACAACTTACACTTCCTTGACTTTATACATTGGTTAATCAGCTCTCCTCTTATCGATCGATTCATATTTGGCCTCGGCCCTCCTGCAAAAGAAAACAAATAACGTCTCTTCATTCTTCTCATCTTCTTTTGCCATTTAGTCATGTCACTTTTAGATGAAGGATGAAAATAAGTAGGATATGGCACAGCAAAATCGTTCTTATAGCAGTAAGCAGACTCTATACTCAAAGCAGTCATGTTTTTCAATTCTTCGGTCAACAAAAGAGTATTGCCCCAATCTGAATATTCAGGCACTCTTCTGAAGTCCCAGGTGATTCTTCCAACGGTTATGAAGTGATCCTTGCCGTTCATACGGGCCCATTCGGGCTGTGCCCGGATCCACTGGACAAGCTCGTTCGGACCCGAATCGCGAATGGTTGTGTTGTAGCCCCACAGATATCTTGCTATGTCAAGGCCTGCGTAGTATGGGACATATATTGCCGAAGCTAATGATGATTTTGTGGTAAGACATGTATAATTTTTGAGTTTGTTGTGGAAGATGATCTCAAGCATGAACTGGTCAGTGGCGTACCATGAGTTATTGATTAAAGGACCCATACCGAAGTTAGAGAAGGATTCACACGTATAACTTAATCTGCTTGTTTTTTGGCAGTTGGAGATTAAATCTGTGTTGAACTTTGAAGAAATATTATGAATGTAGATGTAACGGCCAGCACATAAATCAGGTTTATCCACTTTGTAATTAGCGTTAAACACCAGTTTTGGGAAAGAATTGAAGAGGAGCAAGCAGCTGTAGAAGAACAGATAGAAGATGATTAGACAATTTAAGCTTGGTTTAAGATTTGTATTATGTATTTTCATGGTTTTTTTTTATGAAGGAATTGTGGTTTAGAGCGAGAGATGTAAATCAAGGGTCGGAAAGAAACGCTTATTGAGAAATCTGGCAAATAAATTCATTGAGTGATATTAATGTAATATTTCTATTTATTCAAGGACTGATGTATATTTGATTGGAGAAATTTGTTGTACTTTCTTACTTTGCAATATTTTCATTGCTTGTTTTGAATCTGGAGAAGGTATATGATTTTGAACATCAATCAAACTTATGATTTTGCAAATCACGGAACTTAATCTACACGGAATCTCCCAATATTTGTTTTCATTGTAAAATTCAAAAGCGAAAATCTAAAGCAAATCCACATTTTTCAATTCACAAGTTCATTAGTCAAGGAAACATTCAATGACTCGCTCTTTTCACTGGAGGCCATCGACTTTATTTCTAGGTTTGAAAGTCAAAATTCAACGTAATTTCACTAAATTAACCACCTCTCCTGAGCCATTCCTTTCATGTAACATAAAAGTTAAACAAATTTGCTTCAAACTTCTAGGAATAAAAAATCTTCCACACATGTCATAAAATTTCTACTTGTATGTTTAGCAAGTACGACCACCTAATAAATGGCAAAATAACCGTTTCATTGTTTAATTTTCTAAAATGTGTTTGTGGTATTTTTCATTAATTATAGTTAAACTATCATATATAGTACATTGAACAAAAAATTAGTTCTATAATTAAAAACAAAAAATAAAATTTTACTCTGAGCACTGATAGAAAAAAAAAAGCACATTATTTTTAGGTTTTGGAAATATGAAAAATATACGAAAGAAAAAAGCCATTCTTTTTATTCATATTATTCTATTTTGAAATGTCATGGTAGTCCAATCTACATAACATTTGATTTGGTAACTTTTATATATGGATGAAATAATCTCATATAATATGATTAATCTCATCTCATATAATTAAGGAAGTAATTTACATTAAAATAAAGGAGAACCAATCAAAACTTATCCAACACAAGCTTTACACTTACCATTGTAAATATGTTTAATCATCACACAAAAAATATTGTTCGTTTCTTACTAGTTTTACATAAAACCTTAGATACATCCTCTTCAACTTTGATACATCCTTCGTTAATCAAAGTTTTACTCCTAAAAAAAAAATCCATGGCTTCTACCAGAGTAGTAAACAATTCTATAATCAATAATCAAATACAAGATCGATCACAAGATCAAATTGAAGTTTACATTAAAGATTAGATTAACCATACTCTTCACAATCTCTCTTCTAATCCTAGCCTTATCTCACCATCATTACACAAAGAAAACTCCCCAGATTCAGATGTGGACTGGTTCACATTAGTCAATAATCGAAAATCAGCCGTAAGATACAACAATCGAAAAAAATTCTGCTCAAAATTACTATAAGTCCGCCTATCCAAATCATCAAGAAAGACCTACAAGCATTTGGCAAAAAAGCAATATAGTCCAGAGAATTATTTCACAAATCAAGAAAATGCCACTGGACATCAAAAGAGAAATAACCCTGGCCATAGTTCATCTTTTTCTCCCAAAATTAATGCTACAAATACAAGTTCTCAATCTAAGGCGGCCTTTTCGAAAAAGTCCTTCACATGGGTTGATATGCTTAAAAGTGGCGGGCTGAATTCAGATTTCGACTTGGAATATGTTGCCCCTTTAAACATGATAGATAAAAGATGACAGTGGTGAAGGAGGTTGTTAGTAGAAGAATAAAGACTAAGTGGAGCAAATCAGTGCCAGCCTATGTCTTTGGAAACCGACCGACAAATTTCATTTTAAGACTTTTTTTGCAAGAACCTGGAATCCATCAGGTAACTTTGATATATATGCAAGAAGCAATGGTTTTATTATTGTTAGATTTTCAAATCAAGAAACGACTTACAGTTCCCTATTTTTGATGTTGTTATAAGAAAAGTCCATGTATATATAAGTATGTAAATTTAGTCCCTATTTTTTGAAAAATAGAAAACGCAAGGTGCTTTGCACTTTTCTGACAGAAAATGCAAGCTAACTTGCAACTTTTATCAGAAAAGTGCAAGCTAGTTTGCGCTTTTTCATTTTGAAATTTTTTTAAAAATTTTGAAATTTTCGGAAAAAATTATATTTTTGAAAAGCGCAAGTTAACTTGCACTTTTATAAGAAAAGCGCAAGATAGTTTGCGCTTTCTGATTTACAAAAAACAGGGACTTAATTTACATACCGATTATCATAGGGACTTTTCTTACAACAACATCGAAAATAGGGTCCTTCGGTGCAAAGCCCCTTTTCAAATCCTTCTGACTGCGGCAAAATTGTAAATAGGTGGCATTCTTTTATTACTCGTAAATTGATAATCTTGAAAAATGGTCATATAAAGTAAAAATGACAAAGACTTGCTATCTACAATGCCTTCGTGGATTAGGCTTTTTGACCTGAACTTAAAATTGTGGGAATGAGAAGCCTTTAGTGCAAGTAGGCATGCCTTTAAAATTCGATGAGCCTACTACTAAGGAAACCCATCTCAATTATGCTTGAATTTTAGTGGAAATAATTACAGATGCAGATTTACCTAAAGAAGAGGTATTTTGTGCATGATGGAGAAATCATCACTCAAAAGACTGGATATGAATGGATTCCGCTTAGTCGTAAATCTTGTAAATGTTTTGGGCACGATCTTGAAAATTGTGACATCAAGAAAGTTTGGAAAGAAAAGCAAAATTAAGTTGCAAGAACGCACAATTTAGCTAATGAAATTGATGGCATTAATATGTCCAAAGAAACCAACGAAGGAAATGCAGTTCTTAATTCAAAGGTAAATTCAAATGAAAAAGCTTCAAAGAGCAAGATGAACAGCTTTGATTCTCAAGTTGATAATTCTGAAATCCGCAATAGTATATCCAAAGAAATGGGGAAAGGGGCTGTCATTATAAAACAAAAAATTTGCATGTTGAATAATTGAATGACTCAAATGATTTAGAAATTGTTTTTGAAGAAATTACAGAGATCAGTGTTGGTCAAACTAGAAAAATTCAAGTTCCATCAATTCAAATTTATGTACATGCAGATTCTTCGAAAAGAGCAATTGAAAGATTCATTTCTTATGAGAAAAATCGTGCTACTCCAAATAATGATAACATGGAGCTTGAAAGTAACACTGTTGAAAAATCTAATGACATTACATCTCAGGAAATGCTAATAAAGTAACAGTAATAAATACATATGATAAAGATCTACTTCTAATCAAAGCAGCAAAAAAGCTTTCAAGTTCAATACCACCAAAAAAACAAGATAAAAAAAAGAAGAAAAGCAAAATAAAAAACATTAATGAAATTATTTTCAGTAGTAAAGGTGCTACTTCTTCAAGTAAGGATGATTCAATTATCGAGGATGAGTTCAAAAGTAAATACGTAAGGAAAAATCCAAATTGGAACTCACTGCTTGATGTGCAAAACAAAGTCTTATGTAAAAAAAAGGGAAAGATGCTGGTGAAAGAGGACTACTAAAGAGTGTCCTTATGAATTTCAATATAGAGATATCATTTATAATATCCTTTATATATTTTAAATGTTGATTGTTGCCTTGAATAATAGAGGACTTACATCCTTAGAAATAAAAACCGAATCGATCTATTTGTTGCATAAGTATAGTTCTAGCATCATTAGTTTACTTGAACATAAATTAGATGATAGCAAAATTGAATTTTACAATTTAAGTTCTTTGAATAAATGAAGTTGATTAACAAAAATGCCATGGGAGGCAATAGTATAATTATGATTTTATCGGACCCTGATATATGGAACCTAAAACAGTATTATTTAAATTTCCAATTTATTCACCATGTATGTGAAAATAAGTGGGTTTACTTATTGAAATAATCTTTATATGTGCATCTAACAGTGAAACAGAAAGAATTTAGAATCAAATAAACCAATTAAATGATAAAATTTAAAATCCATGGTTTTTGATTGGTGGCTTTAACACGGTAATTCACGCTTTTGAGAAAAGAGTGGTAGTCCAAATCCATTTAGAAAATTACAAGTAGTCAGCAACTTTATTTTAAAAACTGGTTTAGTTGAGCCTAAAAGACGTAGAAATAAATTCACTTGGAAATTGGATGAATGCAAAGTGTAAGCTTGACCAAATTCTTTTAAACCAAAATTTTTTTAGTCAGTTCTCAAATTTCATTTGTAATACTCTTCCCCAAGCCTCTAGTGACCATATTCCTTTGGAAGTAACTTTTTCAAAAAATAGTTTAAACCATAAAAATGCCTCCTTTCATATTTATCAGTGGATGAATGCATGAGAATTCTTACAAAGAAATTGTTAAAAGAAAGTTTAGCTGATTAGATTTAGGGCACTGCCCAATTTAAATTGAGCAAAACCCTTCAAAGCATCGTATGAATTTTGAAAAATTAGAATAAAAATAAGACAAAAATAGAAATCAATCAAATTAGAATATAATATGAGCGTTTGCAGAATAGTATTGATAATGATAGCTCAGACCCTCTTATTGTAAATCAAGATTTTTAATCTCAGAGCAATCTAGTTAAGGCTCTTCATGTTCAAATCATCAATATGAAGCAAAATGCTAAGGTTATGGGTTAACCAATGGGGATGAATCTAGCAAATTTTTTTGTGCGAAAATGTCCAATAGAAGGCACATTAATGAAATAGGAAAATTGATAGATAATAATGGTATGGTTGTCAATAAAATTTCTAAATTAAGTCTGAAGCTATAAACTTCTTCAATTCTCTACAATGCAGACCAATGTTTAAGGATTTTTCCCACAATCAATTCCAAATTGTAACGACCCGCCCTTCTCGACCCTCGAAAATCGACACAAAATACGCCACAGTATAATATGTCGACGATCGAGTGTCGAAAAAGACAGATAGTTGAGGGAAAAGAAAGAAGATAGAAGGAACTAAAGAATAACAGAATCTCACAATCGTAGTGGAACAAAATATAATAGTCAATAACAAATCTTTACACAAAATAAAAACTAGATCTGCTTTTTTATATTACATCATCAGAGTACCACAAACAAACAACAATTACCAGCTTGACAATTTCAAACAAATCACAGCAGCGGATATAAAGAAGTACGGATAATACGTCTCGGTCTTCAGTTTCTCTCCTGAGATCCATGGCATCCTTTCCTGTAATCTATAATACTCGGTCTGACTCGAGCATTATAATAAAATAACACCCGAGGCAGTCTGGAATACCAGCGTGAGAGAAATACACCCAAATTGATTATTAAAATTTCAAAATCCTTTGAAATCAAAGCATCTCGTAATACCATGATACAAATAAACATGTCGGGTTTTTACCTTATGATAGCTAAAACATTTCTTATAAAATCCTCTGATATTATAATAGTGTCTATATATAAATACTTATTCAAGTAGCCAAAATTGTTACATTAATTAAATTCCAGCTACTAGCCACAATCGTGGGTAGTACAAACAAAACCGTAAAATGCACGTAGGGAGAATGATTTTCCAACTAATGACTAGGCACTGGGGTACCATCTGTCACAGTACATGGCCTAGATCATCGTACCGAGGATTACACCCAATCCCCTGCAACATAAGACCGGGACTACCCCTTACTAGATAATCTCGAGTAAGATCACCCCACGGTTGGGATCGGCAAATGCACCACTAAGCCAAATAAAAGGGACATCTAGACAGAGATGATCTTACCCTAATGGGTACTACCCACTTAGTCTTGCTGCATATCCCCTGATTTTCAGTCATTCCCGGTTGATGAGGCTTGAGGCTAAGCGTTACCTTTTTAGAACACATCTCTAAGAATGCTCACCGTCCACCTGACGATGTTCTGAAAGCATTCATCCATACAAGTCCGTCTCGGGTTCGAACGGAACCGTAGGCACTGCTCCTACTATATCCATTTTGGAATCATCCTCAGGATTAGTAGCGACTAGCGCTTGCACTTCACTACTTCACCATCGAATCCAAACTCTTGTTTTCCACACGAAAACGTACAAACCGGATCGAAGTGGTTTTCGAGAAATTAATCCCGATCCCAGTCTCTTTGAAACGATCAACGCATTGGCCAATATTGATAGTTGGTGATTTAACTATCAATTAACATTCAAAAACATCCATCAAACATAAATAATTTCTCCAAATTATTTATTAACCTCAAAAATATCTTCGCAAGATATATTTCCATTTTCAACCTTTTTAAAAATAGTTTTCAACCCACACCCTTCTCATGGAATAAATTTCCAAATATCTATTTCCACTGAATACATCCAAGTCCAAATACTGTAGATTTAAAATAATTTAAATCACTTTATTCTTGAATATACCTTTAAACATTAAAATTTAAACTACCTACATATTTTATTTAAAATATATACCTTTAAAGTATTTCAAACAAAACTGCTTTATAAAATACAAACTACTTTTCTCTAAAATAAAAGTTAAGGCATACTAAATTTAAAATAAGAGTTATGAAATTCTATACTAGTTTCCAAAAATATTTTAACTAAACTTATTTTTAAAATAAACTATTTTATTAAAACGTAAATATTAATCATTATCTTTAAAACAAAATACAATTAACCTTTAAAAATAATTTCTACTATAACTACTTTAATAAATATTTACCTTCAAATTTTATACACCTTAATAATAATCTTCTTAAAACAGTCCTTTAAAATCAACATCAAACTTCTCACTTTTACTCAAAAACCTGCTTAAAAACGCACTTGGCTTTCAGGGAAATACACTTCCATTCCATAATAATCCAAAGAATTGCTTTTATAAATCCTGCTTGATTTATCTCCATTCAAATTTACGTTCCAACCCCATAAATTTCTTTCCATACTTTAAAAATAAATGCCTTTCTATTTTTTAACACATTTCCCATTTCTTAGAAAATCACTTTCTAAGTATATGCTTAAACAATTTAAAATAAGGTTATCAGGAGTTTACTTAAATGAAAATAATACATAGAAAAATATGGAGGAGTTTCTAAGTAATTTAAATTGAAATTACCTTTTAAAATAAAGTTATTAAATCAAATATTTATATCAAAATTCCCTTTTTGGGAACTTAATACTAATTTACCTTTAAATAATTTAAATTCCATAATTACTTAAACAAATATTTACCTACTTAAAATATATTTAAGCATTATATATTTTTCTAAAATATTTCTAAAATCACATTTTAAACTTTTAGTTTATATTTTGAAAAATTTTCTTTGAAAACAAACTTAATTTTCCAGGGAATACACTTTCCATCTTTAAAAGCAATCTCACTGCTCTTTTAAACGATTTACACTTCTTATAGAATTTCCTATGGGTAGTCTATACTTTTAAATTTATCTTCCGACAAATATTCCACTTTATTTATAAACCCAGTTTATAAATTCTCATTCCTCAGTTCCATTTTAAACACTATTTCAAAAACACTTCAAATTCCAAAACAATTTCCTTAATTTAATTTCCTTAAATTCATTACTCAAAATTTCCTTTTCGTTTCCCTTTTTAATCCCAATTTATTTTAATTTCATTTATATTTTAAAATGCCAGATTATACTTATTCAATCATAACACGGTACAACTTAAATTCCAAATTAATCTATCATAGTATATAAATTAAATACATCATCAACTATTAAAATAATTTCTACATTGTGAGGAATCCAGTTGGATCCCTCCAGCCTGTTTCCCTGCATCCATAGACGTTGGCGCACAAATAAATATCGATCCAATCTGATAATAATTATCATATTCAACTAATCAACCGATCAAACATTCAAATATTAGCTATTTAAATTAAATGTCATCCAGATGTGAGTGAGATTAACTCACATTGAGTTCCGTCGAGCGTTTCAATTTTAGGACCTAAATATTTTTTTTGCTCAAAACGATACCAGATCTACATCACAGCGTGCTGCTCTTCACTGCGATTCCGACGCTTCATCTTTCATCGGAGTCTCATTATGCATGCAAGATATATGCTAGTTTAATGTTTTCAATAAAATTTATAAAACAATTCTATTCTTTATTTTATTTTCAAACCAGATCTACCACACACTAAGAAGAAGAAATCAAGGCCGTGCGCTTTGTCTTCTTTTTCACGCTAATATCCAGCATGAAAACCCAAAACCCACCATCCCTAAACCCTCTGCCGTGCCTCGAACAAACTCCTAGAGCTCGATCCAACAGCGCCCCAGCGTGCGCCTTTGCAAACCTCACCGTCGCCCAAAATATTATGAAGCTCAGCCTCCTTTTGACACCGTTGTCCAAGCACGAACGTATGCCCTTACATCGCGATTTGCCGACAACCCGAAGCTCTAATTTCGATCACCACCGGTCGATTTATAGAACTCAACGAGTTCTACGATTTCTCAGTTAGAGGATTTCGTTAGAAATCGATGGGTTGATTGAAAATTGGTGATAAATGTCGATGTATATCAACCATTAAAAACATAGGTGCTGGCTGCATTTTATCTTCTAGGGTTTCACTGAGCGACGTGAATATATATACGCATTCTATTATTTTAATTATTCTCAATTTTTACAAGATTTCCGAATGAACTCCAAATCAAACATTTCGCCAGGCGTTTATAAGGTGTTTCCCATATTCCAAACATAATGGAACTGTTTGGAACTGAGTTGATGATGTTTTGATGACAACAACCTTATATAGTTATTATACTTTACTTTATAAAATATATACTAACATTTCCATATATATATATATATATATATATATATGTGTGTGTGTGTGTGTGTGTATGTATATAGGAAGTATATGTAGGTATAATCGAAGGCTGATCAGTATAAAGACTCAAGCATCAAGATGAAGATTAGAGATTCAAGATTCAAGACACTAGAGAATCAAGATTTCAAGATCTCAAGATAAGTGTCTAGTATTTTGTTAAAACTTCATAATAGCACTCTCATCTTTCTTCCAATTTTCTTTTGGGATGGAACCCAATTTCTATCGAAACCAGTGGCTTACAAACCCACGACAAGTAGCTTACAAACCTACGACAAGTGGCTTACAAACCCACGAAAATCAAAATCATTTAAACCACTTTCTACAAGTTCTCGAGTCCTATGGAGGAGCTCTGTAGGAAGGTTCTTGCAATTTTAGTTTAAATAGATTTTTCAAAATGTTTTTAAATCTGTTTTCAAAATGTTTTAGGAAATATTGAATCTGTAGTAAGAACTAGAAATCAATTAGGTAGTATGAGTAATGTAGCCTTTATATCAACAATTGAACCTAAAAATCAAAAGGAAGCATCGTCTGATGATTCATGGATTCTTGCTATGCAAGAAGAATTGAATCAATTTACCAGAAATGATGTATGGGAACTTGTTCCTAAACCTGAGGATAAAAGTATAATTGGAACTAAATGGGTTTATAAAAATAAAATGAATGAACTCGGTGAGGTCGTAAGAAATAAAGCTCGTTTAGTCGCGCAAGGTTATTTTCAAGAAGAAGGAATTGACTATGATGAAACCTTTACCCCCGTAGCAAGATTAGAAGCTATAAGAATTCTACTTGCTTTCGCTAATTATAATAATTTCAAATTATATCAAATGGATGTTAAAAATGCTTTTCTAAATGGTTTTGTAAAAGAAGATGTTTATGTTGAACAACCTCCACATTTTGAAAATAATAAATTTCCAAACCATGTATACAAGTGAAAGAAAGCTCTATGGTCTAAAGCAAGCTCCTAGAGCCTGGCATGAAAGACTAAGATCTTATTTACTTCAATCTGGTTTTGAAATTGGTAAAGTAGATACAACACTTTTTATTAAAAGAAATAATCAAGATATTAAACTGGTTCAAATATATGCAGATGATATAATCTTTGGATCAACTAATAACATAATGAATAAAGAATTTTCAAATATAATGACTAAAGAATTTGAAATGAGTCACATGGGAGAATTAAGTTTCTTCTTAGGGCTTCAAATTAAACAACTAGAAAATGGAATCTTCATAAGTCAAGAAAAATATGCTAAAGACTTAATCAATAAATTTGTTTTAAGAACCTCTAGTGGGAAACCAACTCCAATGTCAACAAATGCAGGTTTAAGTAAAGAAGATAAATCAAAAGATATTGATCAAACTTTATATAGGGAAATGATTGGTTCGCTACTCTATATAACAGCGAGTCGTCCTGATATTATGCATAGTGTTTGTCTTTGTGCAAGATACCAATCACAACCTAAAGAAACTCACTTAAAAGCTGTTAAAAGAATTTTAAGATATGTAAAATACACTTTAGATTATGGTTTATTTTATTCTAAAAATAATACTTTTGATTTAATATCATATTGTGATGCTGATTATGGTGGTTGTAAATCAGACCGAAAGAGTACAAGTGCAACTTGTCACTTTCTAGGACATTCACTGGTTTCCTGGTTCAACAAGAAACAAAATACTGTTTCCTTGTCAACAACTGAAGCAGAGTATATATCTGCTGCTCTGGTGTAACGCTTCGATTTTTCGTTGCCGAAAAACCGAATAGTTATGGGTTTAAGAAAAAGAAAAGAAGAAAAGAGAAGGAAAGAAGATAGAAGATAGAGGAAAAGAAGAGAGAAAATTTTAATTAGAAGAAAAAGAGAATAGAGGAAAAAGAAAAAAATAGAACGGGACAGAAGAAACAAAACAGAACCACATCAGAATCTCACAATTCGCAGCGGAACAACATATAATAATAAATGAATAATCTTTAAACAAAGAACTATATCAGTTATTACATTACATCACATTACATCATATCATCAGAGTGTACAACATCAACAACAACAACAATGCAGCGGAAAAAGAAATACTATATAAACTAGTAATACGCCATGCCATCCATCTTGCCTCTAGCAACTCCAGAATATCCAGAATATCCTGATAAACCTTAACTCTTGACTGCCCGTGTGGAAATTGGTGGGCACCCAGAGTTTAGGAAGGAAAACAATAAACTCCAAGTCAGTCATGTGACTGGTGTGAGAACTCAAAACAGTTTATTTATCTTTAAAATCAAAATAGAGGAATATTTTTAAATTCAATTCGCAATGCTTTTAAAAATGAGACTACCATAAGGCCTCCCGCACACACACACATGCAAACGCAGAATCGGAGGAGATTTCTCCTTATGATAGCCAAAGATGCTTGATACGCATTTAAAATAACATTTGATATTATTACTAGTGCATAGTGTAGAAAAAATTCATTTCGAAAGTAGAATATAAATCTTAGCCAACATAGACATTTCGAACTATGCCTACTATAGCTAACTATGTTCAATAGCAGGTTACCGCCACATTCCATAGCAGGTTATACAACTAAAACCGTACAAGTCTCGTATTGTTTCTTTGGATTTCCAACAAATGGTCAGGCCAAGGAACTTCCCATTGCCACATGAGAATGCCTCTGGAAAGACATCCCCGAGAACCAAACCGGAACTCTGCCAACACAAGGCCGGGTTACCCCTAACTGGGTAACTACCGACACGAGCACGCCATTCCCCGATCGTAAACGACCTTTCTTACGGGATCCCGAAAACCAACAACCACAAAGTAATAAATTCGTAGTAACCACATAGGTTAAATATCTGGGCTCCATACCATGACACCACCTCTATCCAGAAGGAAATGTACATACCCTAAAGGGTGCTACCCCTCATAACCTTGCCGCATCTTTCCTGTTTTGACCATTTCCGGGGTGTGAGGTTCGACGAAGTCACGTCCACAAAAACATACTTTATACAAAAGCCATGCTTTGGGTCAACAAATGATCAACACAATGATCACTAAGATAGACGATCAAATAAACGATCCTATCACAATAATCAACACAATGATCATTTCAGCAACACTCAGCATGTCACATTACCAAATTGGGAATATATCGCTGATAACTTCAATTATATAACCTCTGAGCTCGTACGTCTCGGAGAAGGGTGTTAAGCTAAAAGAATAAATTCTCCGCCACCAACAGAAATATATTTGAAAGAAATCGGCTTTATATCTCAACTTGTAATGTCAGACATACAATCCATACAAGTTTGTTCCGGGATCGAACAAAACCGAAGGCACTTACAAAGAAGTCCTTGTAATCCGGATATTCCCAATCCTGATCGGATTTCCCATCACTTAGGGAGTCTCTATACTGCTGCAACTCAGTGCAGAGACAATCGATAGGTCATCCTATCGTTCTCGCAAATACCGGGTCTTCAACACCGATCTTCAATGCAATTCACAACGACGTATCACATATTCGGAATGGGTTATACGACCCCATGGTCCTTTCCCGGTTAACCCGAATAGTGAGCGCTTATTCAAAAAATAAGTGTAGCATTCACATTCAAACAAATCACATCAATTACCCATTCAAAAGGGAAATATTGATAGTCGGTTATTGAACTATCACTGGATATGCACACATCACCAGTTTCCAAATAATTTTCCAAATTATTTATTTTCCAAAATATCTTCACTAGATATATAATTTTATACTTCAAAAATAAATCAATATTTATTTTTAAACAAATTCCACTTTCTTTATAAATTCCTTAGTGAATTTATAATTCCAAAATATCAATGAATATTCGATTTCAATTATTCATTTCAATTTATCTTCAAAAAGATAAATTCTCTAAACGTTTCCTTTCACATTGGAAAAACATTTCCATACTTATTTATTCATAAGTAATTCACAAATTTTATTTATTTTCAACACTTGGAAAATATTCAATATACTTAAATCGAAATTAAGTATATATTTCATTCTTTAAGGAAATCATTCTCTCAAACATATTTATTTGGGCCAAAACGAATGTTACGTAAAACATCGTTACAACAACCCAAAATCACTAGTATAGGGATTCGAAATTAAAATAGATATATAAATCCCAATACTATACAAAACATTTCCTTTCGGAAATCATTTACTACAACAACAGTGTTATAGTCCACTATTTCCTTCTATTTTTCGAAAACGTCTATTTCAACAATTAACGTTGAAATCTATGGTTTCGAATCTCAACACATTTTAAAACATCGTTAGATCGTTTTAATTCTATTTAAAACATCCAAATCCAAAACAATTTCTTTAACGTGTTATTCACTATTCAAAAACGTGAATAAACTTTGTTAACAAATTTCATCCTTTTATTCATTTTAATTCTAAGGATTATTCACTATTCAAAAATGTGAATATAACTCCATTTATAGTTTTCAACAAATTTTCTTGTCAAAATAAGTCATTTGCGAATTTATAAAACAACGTTTATAAATTCCCTTTCTATTTATTTATAAAAACTTCCTTTTTATAAATTCTTTTATTAACCTATTCCAGTTTATAACTCAATTATAAACTAAAAGTTCATATTATAAGTTAAATACTTATAAAACGATTATTTTACAAAATCGTTCTTTTAAAGACTTTCCAATTTATGAATCTTATAATTTATAAGATCCATTTATTTAACCAATCTATTCTTCAAAAAATTTCACCAAATTTATTAATCTTACTATTTATAAATTTCATTTATAACTTCACAGTTTATAATTCTATAAATTTCATTCATTTATGAAATTCATTTTCACTTCATTCAAACACTTATAAAAACTCGTTTTATAATGTCAATATTTCAATTTATAAATATCTATTTATAAATCTCTTAATATAAATCAAATTATATTATTATTCTAAAACGTCTTTAATTTCCTTTATAATTTCACCATTTTGATTTATAAAATAATCAAATTTTATAAATCCTATATTTAAACTTTTAATAATAAACTCAAAAATCCAGTTTAAACTATTTTAAAAAATCATTAATCCATATTTCTCAAAAATCAACTTTTAACTATATTCTCAAAAATCATAATTTTTATAACTTTAAAAATTATAACTTTTATTTATATAAAATGGATCAATTCCAAAATATAGTATATTCTCAAAAATCACTTAAAAAATCATTTTAAAATTCCAAAACTTGGTCCAATGATGCTACACACCAAATAGTCAATCACGACAACAACGATATCATATATCGATATGATAATCAATCAAATATCAAAATATCTGAAATCAAATAAAAACTGTTGAGGAATCCAATTGGATCCCTCCAACCTGTTTTCCTGCATCCACAAACATTAGCACAATACCAGTTTCGCTCCAGTACGAAATTATCGCGGTATATGTTCTTAATAAATATTATCCGCTTAATAACGGCGCAATAGGGTCTCATCCGCTAAAAAATAAATGCGGAAAATCAATAACTCCAATATATACATATGCCAATATATATATATTGCTATTATATATAATACCAATTTCACTGTTTATGAAATATTCGCGGTATATGTTTTTAATAAATAACATCCGCTTACTAACGGCGTATAATGTCTATTTTAACAATCAATAGATATCAATCAACATTCAAACATGCATTCAAATATTTTAAATCTAACTATTTAAAATAAAATCGAAACTGATTCGATTGAGTGAGAAGTTCTCACCTTGATTTTATTTCCGTTTTGGCGATTTATTTCGAATAAAATTAAACGGACGTTTAATTTTACCCAAAATTCTCACTAACTCCAAATGACTCCAAACCAACTCCATCGCGTAGTGCTCGTCCATACGATTCCAACGCAACTGAGTTTGCATTTTTTCGACCTCGTATGAAAAAGTTACAGATATTTGAAGTTACACGATTTTTATTATATAATTTACAACATAATTAAAAATTTTATAACCTAAATTAATATCTGCCGTCCATCCTTTCCTAGAACGATCTGGGCCGCGTGTTGCTTCTCCCTCTCCCACGCGAATGCTCCAGGTCGCGCAAACAACAAACCGAACCCATCAACAATAATTAGGGTTAATTATTTCTTCATCCACAAACGACTTGAACTCGATCAACATGCGGCATCGCGAAGCCCTACACGACCTCTACCTTCGGCCATATGCACGTGGAGCTCGGCTCTCTGATGAGCCTCGAATTACGTGCCAAACGTGAGTCGAACGCGGCAATTTTAGGGCCTCCACGCTTCACCATATCCCATCTCCACCGTTGGATGTGGAGATCTCACCACCCTCTACAACCTTCGTGTTGAACGTTTGTTGAATTAATTCACGGATGGGAAGATAATTGGAGGAGAAGATTAGAGATTTCTGGCCATTCATGGGGTGAATGGCGGCTAGGGTTTATTAAATTTTTTTTTTTTTTTTTTTTTTTTTTTTTTTTGTGAAGGGTAAGGGTGTATTTATAGGGAAAAAATCGAACACTATTCATCCGTAAATTCCGAACTCCGATTTACGCGCCGTAACCAGCGTTTCTAGGGTTTACCCCGCGTTCCGGACACAATGGAACAGGTTTCGGAAGCTAATTCGGACATCTGTGCGAGTTATGGCTGCAAACGCTCAATTTAAATTAAACCGATTTAACTCGATTTCTAGGCGTTTTAATTTGTACAGGACAAACCGTAAATCCAATTGACTTGAAATTTGAAACCATACAATAATATCACATTACGGATCCGATGAAACTGGTTTTGTCGAAATCCGAGACTTTTTGAAAAATGGCTATTTTCACTCGTCAAATTAAAATTAAAAATAAATCAATGCGTTTCGAGCTGCCACGCTCAAACGATAACTCCGATTGACATGAAATTTGAAATCCGGTAATAACTAACTATTACGGATCCAATGAAACTGGTTTCGTTCAATTCTGAGACTGTTCAAAAATTGGCTATTTTCACTAGTCGATTTAAATATTAAAATATTCAATTTTCACAAATTAACTTTTAATTCGATTTTAAAAGTTCTAAAATATCTTTATAACTTCAATATGATAAAATAAAATTTTACAAATCATTTTCAATCATATTTAACCCAATTTTCAATTATTTCCATAATTTAACGTATTAAATTATCGATTTAATTATCCAATTAAATCCAATAATTCAAATAAAAATTTATTCGACTTATAAATTCACTTATTAATATTTAAAATTAATTAAATATTCATATTTTAATTAATAAAAATCCTGGGTCGTTACAATCTTCCCCATTCAAAAGAATTTCGTCCTCGAAATTATTAAGTAAGAAAAGTTATGGAATTTATTAATTTTCCAAAAATTCATAATTAAACTTCTTACAAATCTTTACTAAGTTTCCACTCATACTTAGTTATCTTTTCAAAAACAAACTATATCATTTAACTTTCAATTCCAAAATCAAAGTTTAAGTTTTCAAAATTTTCCAATTTTCTCAAAAATTTTCTAACGCCTTAAATTTTCGGAAAAATTCGCCATAGTCTCCTTTGCGCGGCTCGATCCGAAAAAAAAATGACAGTATATATATCACAAATATACATCTCATCAAGTAATGAGGCATCCCGCAGGGAAAAAAGTGTAAAAGTACGGTATGTAATCCGAGATATGTACCTTATATTTTATTAGCGAGCATATACGGCTAATATAGCGCGAAAGCGAGCTCCAAATGCGAAGCAAACGCGATCCGCACCTACTAATCACTCAACAAACAACATGAGAATCATGCATATAGATAATAGTATCAATATACAACATATAGCAACATAATAACTATACATGTCAACATATCAAATGAAGTAAGAGCAACAAATGCAAACATCAACCAACTATCATTCATTTTCAATTAGTTTATATTCACTAATTCATTTTCAAGTTGGTTCGCTTCCAAATCAAATTCAATTCCATTCAAATTTTATTTGCTTCTAATTTGAATTCAATTTACTTTAGCTTCCAATTTCATTAATACTTAATGAATTATATACAATCAACTAACAATCATATAACAATCAATGTATATTAATTACAACCAAATTCCTTTGCTTATCAATTGGTTTAATTTAATTGATTTTCATTCAATTATTCAACTTCCAATAACATTAGATTTTAATGAATTAACACTTATATTCATTATTTCATATCAACTTAATTCACATTTAATTGATTAATATTCAATCCATTCATTCAATTCAATTACAAAATCGAATTTCATTTACATAACTTAAGTTCACATTTATCTCTTAACTTTATTATTTTACTTTGATACTAATATCAACTTCATTCAATATCACTTAAGTTATATTCCATTTATAAACATCACTTGTTTTTACATAACTTAAATTCCTAAATATATCCATATAGTTTCACTTCTTACATATATAAGTTTATTCACAATTGTAAATCACTTTAATTATAATTTAATTCTTATAATTCTTTTGCTTATACAATTATTCCTTTATTTAGATTATTCAAACAACTAAACAATCAATTTATATACACTTAAACAATTCTGAAAAATTATTTCTTTATATATAAAATATAATCAAAGTAGAATTATTTCATTTACCCAATTATAAAACAATATTGTGTCGAATTGTTCTATTCAAGTGTTTAGAAACCCCTTCGGCATAGTCTTGCGGACCACGCTGACGAAAGTTCATATGCCACTCAATAAACCAATCATCACAATATAAAACAATTTTATATTCACTAACAAATACGCACTCGTATCTATTATTACACTCAAATTCATTCTAGAGTACTGCTGACTCTATCTCTAATGAGAAATACCCAACAGAATCATGGTTGTCGCTTAACCATAAGCTCTGATACCAAATGTAACGCTTCGATTTTTCGTTGCCGAAAAACCGAATAGTTATGGGTTTAAGAAAAAGAAAAGAAGAAAAGAGAAGGAAAGAAGATCGAAGATAGAGGGAAAAGAAGAGAGAAAATTTTAATTAGAAGAAAAAGAGAATAGAGGAAAAAGAAAAAAATAGAACGGGACAGAAGAAACAAAACAGAACAACATCAGAATCTCACAATTCGCAGCGGAACAACATATAATAATAAATGAATAATCTTTAAACAAAGAACTATATCAGTTATTACATTACATCACATTACATCATATCATCAGAGTGTACAACATCAACAACAACAACAATGCAGCGGAAAAAGAAATACTATATAAACTAGTAATACGCCATGCCATCCATCTTGCCTCTAGCAACTCCAGAATATCCAGAATATCCTGATAAACATTAACTCTTGACTGCCCGTGTGGAAATTGGTGGGCACCCAGAGTTTAGGAAGGAAAACAATAAACTCCAAGTCAGTCATGTGACTGGTGTGAGAACTCAAAACAGTTTATTTATCTTTAAAATCAAAATAGAGGAATATTTTTAAATTCAATTCGCAATGCTTTTAAAAATGAGACTACCATAAGGCCTCCCGCACACACACACATGCAAACGCAGAATCGGAGGAGATTTCTCCTTATGATAGTCAAAGATGCTTGATACGCATTTAAAATAACATTTGATATTATTACTAGTGCATAGTGTAGAAAAAATTCATTTCGAAAGTAGAATATAAATCTTAGCCAACATAGACATTTCGAACTATGCCTACTATAGCTAACTATGTTCAATAGCAGGTTACCGCCACATTCCATAGCAGGTTATACAACTAAAACCGTACAAGTCTCGTATTGTTTCTTTGGATTTCCAACAAATGGTCAGGCCAAGGAACTTCCCATTGCCACATGAGAATGCCTCTGGAAAGACATCCCCGAGAACCAAACCGGAACTCTGCCAACACAAGGCCGGGTTACCCCTAACTGGGTAACTACTGACACGAGCACGCCATTCCCCGATTGTAAACGACCTTTCTCACGGGATCCCGAAAACCAACAACCACAAAGTAATAAATTCGTAGTAACCACATAGGTTAAATATCTGGGCTCCATACCATGATACCACCTCTATCCAGAAGGAAATGTACATACCCTAAAGGGTGCTACCCCTCATAACCTTGCCGCATCTTTCCTGTTTTGACCATTTCCGGGGTGTGAGGTTCGACGAAGTCACGTCCACAAAAACATACTTTATACAAAAGCCATGCTTTGGGTCAACAAATGATCAACACAATGATCACTAAGATAGACGATCAAATAAACGATCCTATCACAATAATCAACACAATGATCATTTCAGCAACACTCAGCATGTCACATTACCAAATTGGGAATATATCGCTGATAACTTCAATTATATAACCTCTGAGCTCGTACGTCTCAGAGAAGGGTGTTAAGCTAAAAGAATAAATTCTCCGCCACCAACAGAAATATATTTGAAAGAAATCGGCTTTATATCTCAACTTGTAATGTCAGACATACAATCCATACAAGTTTGTTCCGGGATCGAACAAAACCGAAGGCACTTACAAAGAAGTCCTTGTAATCCGGATATTCACAATCCTGATCGGATTTCCCATCACTTAGGGAGTCTCTATGCCGCTGCAACTCAGTGCAGAGACAATCGATAGGTCATCCTATCGTTCTCGCAAATACCGGGTCTTCAACACCGATCTTCAATGCAATTCACAACGACGTATCACATATTCGGAATGGGTTATACGACCCCATGGTCCTTTCCCGGTTAACCCGAATAGTGAGCGCTTATTCAAAAAATAAGTGTAGCATTCACATTCAAACAAATCACATCAATTACCCATTCAAAAGGGAAATATTGATAGTCGGTTATTGAACTATCACTGGATATGCACACATCACCAGTTTCCAAATAATTTTCCAAATTATTTATTTTCCAAAATATCTTCACTAGATATATAATTTTATACTTCAAAAATAAATCAATATTTATTTTTAAACAAATTCCACTTTCTTTATAAATTCCTTAGTGAATTTATAATTCCAAAATATCAATGAATATTCGATTTCAATTATTCATTTCAATTTATCTTCAAAAAGATAAATTCTCTAAACGTTTCCTTTCACATTGGAAAAACATTTCCATACTTATTTATTCATAAGTAATTCACAAATTTTATTTATTTTCAACACTTGGAAAATATTCAATATACTTAAATCGAAATTAAGTATATATTTCATTCTTTAAGGAAATCATTCTCTCAAACATATTTATTTGGGCCAAAACGAATGTTACGTAAAATATCGTTACGACAACCCAAAATCACTAGTATAGGGATTCGAAATTAAAATAGATATATAAATCCCAATACTATACAAAACATTTCCTTTCGGAAATCATTTACTATAACAACAGTGTTATAGTCCACTATTTCCTTCTATTTTTCGAAAACGTCTATTTCAACAATTAACGTTGAAATCTATGGTTTCGAATCTCAACACATTTTAAAACATCGTTAGATCGTTTTAATTCTATTTAAAACATCCAAATCCAAAACAATTTCTTTAACGTGTTATTCACTATTCAAAAACGTGAATATACTTTGTTAACAAATTTCATCCTTTTATTCATTTTAATTCAAAGGATTATTCACTATTCAAAAATGTGAATATAACTCCATTTATAGTTTTCAACAAATTTTCTTGTCAAAATAAGTCATTTGCGAATTTATAAAACAACGTTTGTAAATTTCATTTCTATTTATTTATAAAAACTTCCTTTTTATAAATTCTTTTATTAACCTATTCCAGTTTATAACTCAATTATAAACTAAAAGTTCATATTATAAGTTAAATACTTATAAAACGATTATTTTACAAAATCGTTCTTTTAAAGACTTTCCAATTTATGAATCTTATAATTTATAAGATCCATTTATTTAACCAATCTATTCTTCAAAAAATTTCACCAAATTTATTAATCTTACTATTTATAAATTTCATTTATAACTTCACAGTTTATAATTCTATAAATTTCATTCATTTATGAAATTCATTTTCACTTCATTCAAACACTTATAAAAACTCGTTTTATAATGTCAATATTTCAATTTATAAATATCTATTTATAAATCTCTTAATATAAATCAAATTATATTATTATTCTAAAACGTCTTTAATTTCCTTTATAATTTCACCATTTTGATTTATAAAATAATCAAATTTTATAAATCCTATATTTAAACTTTTAATAATAAACTCAAAAATCTAGTTTAAACTATTTTAAAAAATCATTAATCCATATTTCTCAAAAATCAGCTTTTAACTATATTCTCAAAAATCATAATTTTTATAACTTTAAAAATTATAACTTTTATTTATATAAAATGGATCAATTCCAAAATATAGTATATTCTCAAAAATCACTTAAAAAATCATTTTAAAATTCCAAAACTTGGTCCAATGATGCTACACACCAAATAGTCAATCACGACAACAACGATATCATATATCGATATGATAATCAATCAAATATCAAAATATCTGAAATCAAATAAAAACTGTTGAGGAATCCAATTGGATCCCTCCAACCTGTTTTCCTGCATCCACAAACATTAGCACAATACCAATTTCGCTCCAGTACGAAATTATCGCGGTATATGTTCTTAATAAATATTATCCGCTTAATAACGGCGCAATAGGGTCTCATCCGCTAAAAAATAAATGCGGAAAATCAATAACTCCAATATATACATATGCCAATATATATATATTGCTATTATATATAATACCAATTTCACTGTTTATGAAATATTCGCGGTATATGTTTTTAATAAATAACATCCGCTTACTAACGGCGTATAATGTCTATTTTAACAATCAATAGATATCAATCAACATTCAAACATGCATTCAAATATTTTAAATCTAACTATTTAAAATAAAATCGAAACTGATTCGATTGAGTGAGAAGTTCTCACCTTGATTTTATTTCCGTTTTAGCGATTTATTTCGAATAAAATTAAACGGACGTTTAATTTTACCCAAAATTCTCACTAACTCCAAACGACTCCAAACCAACTCCATCGCGTAGTGCTCGTCCATACGATTCCAACGCAACTGAGTTTGCATTTTTTCGACCTAAATTAATATCTGCCGTCCATCCTTTCCTAGAACAATCTGGGCCGCGTGTTGCTTCTCCCTCTCCCACGCGAATGCTCCAGGTCGCGCAAACAACAAACCGAACCCATCAACAATAATTAGGGTTAATTATTGCTTCATCCACAAACGACTTGAACTCGATCAACATGCGCCATCACGAAGCCCTACACGACCTCTACCTTCGGCCATATGCACGTGGAGCTCGGCTCTCTGATGAGCCTCGAATTGCGTGCCAAACGTGAGTCGAACGCGGCAATTTTAGGGCCTCCATGCTTCACCATATCCCATCTCCACCGTTGGATGTGGAGATCTCACCACCCTCTACAACCTTCGTGTTGAACGTTTGTTGAATTAATTCACGGATGGGAAGATAATTGGAGGAGAAGCTTAGAGATTTCTGGCCATTCATGGGGTGAACGGCGGCTAGGGTTTATTAATTTTTTTTTTTTTTTGTGAAGGGTAAGGGTGTATTTATAGGGAAAAAATCGAACATTATTCATCCGTAAATTCCGAACTCCGATTTACGCGCCGTAACCAGCGTTTCTAGGGTTTACCCCGCGTTCCGGACACAATGGAACAGGTTTCGGAAGCTAATTCGGACATCTGTGCGAGTTATGGCTGCAAACGCTCAATTTAAATTAAACCGATTTAACTCGATTTCTAGGCGTTTTAATTTGTACAGGACAAACCGTAAATCCAATTGACTTGAAATTTGAAACCATACAATAATATCACATTACGGATCCGATGAAACTGGTTTCGTCGAAATCCGAGACTTTTTGAAAAATGGCTATTTTCACTCGTCAAATTAAAATTAAAAATAAATCAATGCGTTTCGAGCTGCCACGCTCAAACGATAACTCCGATTGACACGAAATTTGAAATCCGGTAATAACTAACTATTACGGATCCAATGAAACTGGTTTCGTTCAATTCTGAGACTGTTCAAAAATTGGCTATTTTCACTAGTCGATTTAAATATTAAAATATTCAATTTTCACAAATTAACTTTTAATTCGATTTTAAAAGTTCTAAAATATCTTTCTAACTTCAATATGATAAAATAAAATTTTACAAATCATTTTCAATCATATTTAACCCAATTTTCAATTATTTCCATAATTTAACGTATTAAATTATCGATTTAATTATCCAATTAAATCCAATAATTCAAATAAAAATTTATTCGACTTATAAATTCACTTATTAATATTTAAAATTAATTAAATATTCATATTTTAATTAATAAAAATCCTGGGTCGTTACATCTGGCCTGTTCACAAGTCATATATATGCAACAAACTTTAAAAGCTTTTTGAATTAACATAAGTAAATCACCAATATATTGTGATAATTCTAGTGCAATAAATCTATCTAAAAATCCAACTCATCATGCTAGAACTGCACATATTGATATAAGACATCATTTTCTTAGAGATAATATAACTAAAGAAATAATAACTCTAGATTATATAAATACTGAAAAACAAATTGCTGATATATTAACTAAACCATTAACCGAACAGAATTTTACTAAATTTAGAAGAGAATTAGGTATTTGTTCAAAATCTGAAATATAAAATAATATAATATAATAATCAATAAAAATTCAAAATAAAAATTGCACTTCTTTTTTTTGAAAGAACATGTCGACATGCCCCATCTCATGATGTCACATACCCAACAAAAATTCGAAAATTGAATTTCCCTCCAAAGTTAGTTATTTGGTTATTTATCTATTTATTTCGTTTTCTCTCCTCTTTCTTCACTATATTCTCTGTAAATAACTTCTGAAACAATAAAATAATGGCCTCCTCTTCTACTAATGAACCCATTTCACCCACATCTCCTCATTCTGGTCCATTTCAACGAACTACGCACGCTCGAGTGATCAAATTGCAAGAGAAGATGAAAGATATCCTTCAATTGATGACTGAAATTCAAGTAAGTCAACTTAGGATGGCTAGAGAACAACAAAGGAAAGGGAATATTATTAGAATGTACAAAAATTCCTTATGGATAACCGTACAAATTCTATTAATATTGAAGACTCTTCACAAGCCATGGAATCCGAGGAAGAAGAACCGATGGAAGAACCACAAGAAGACCAAGAGGAAGATCAACCTTTACCTCAACCCGAAGTCCCTATGAATATGGACGAGAGTGCGTTGGTGAGATCCTTGTTGATACTAATGGAAACATAATTGAACAACTTGGAAACTTTTGTCTCCACTACCCCAATTGTTCGATTCATAAGTCTCCTATAGTTAAGGATCGCCATTAAAGTGTACTTTCATTTTATTCTTTGTTTTAAATTGTTTTGTTTGTTCGTGTTTATGTATGTTCTTATATATTTTGTAATAACTAAAATGTGTTCACTTATACTTGTTGTTTCATGCTTGTTCTATACTATTATTTGTTCATACTAATCATTCTTGAATTCTTAAGTAGTTAATAGTTTTTGTTGATGACAAAGGGGGAGAAAGTTATAAAAATATATGTGCTTGGTGTAAGAGGGAGTCATGGAGTAAGGGGGAGTTGTAGTTTTAAGAAGAAATCACGGAGTAAGGGGGAGTTATGTTATGGTAAGAATATTTTATAAATAAAGGTTGTCATCATCAAAAAGGGGGAGATTGTTAGGAACTGAGTTGATGATGTTTTGATGACAACAACCTTATATGGTTATTATACTTTACTTTATAAAATATATACTAACATTTCCATATATATATATATATATATATATATATATATATGAAGTATATGCAGGTATCATCGAAGACTGATCAGTATAAAGACTCAATCATCAAGATGAAGATTAGAGATTCAAGATTCAAGACTCTAGGGAATCAAGATCTCAAGATAAGTGTCTAGTATTTTGTTAAAACTTCATAATAGCATTTTCATCTTTCTTCCAATTTTCTTCTAGGATGGAACCCAATTTCTATCGAAACCAGTGGCTCACAAACGCACGACAAGTAGCTTACAAACCCACGACAAGTGGCTTACAAACCCACGAAAATCAAAATCATTTAAACTACTTTATACAAGTTCTCGAGTCCTATGGAGGAGCTCTGTAGGAAAGTTCTTGCAATTTCAGTTTGAATAGATTTTTCAAAATGTTTTTAAATCTGTTTTCAAAATGTTTTAGCTTTCAAAATCATGTTTTCAAAAATATTTTCAAACTTTGTTTTAGCCTTGAAATATTCCTCTATTCTTATTTTAAAAAAAAAACTTCTATTTTTAAGACATCAAAAGTTATTCTGATTTTAAATATTACTTATATAATTGACGGTCTATATCAATTATATATATATTAAAAATAATGTTTTATATTCGTACTCTATCTCAAAATATTGTTTAAACACTTTACTTTGCTTCAGAGAAGTTTCAACTTGTTTTAAATTCAATTGTCTTTACAAAACAACATCTCTATAACTTTGAACTAAGGGATGTCGACATAAGGGGATACCCCGTGTCAACATGGTGACAGTTGGATTCAAAATTCAATTTTCAAAAGAAGTGTCCATTCATTCGAAAACCTTTCGCCAATGGTTATGACTGTTGTGCATCTATATAAAGGCTTCCAAAACGAATTTTTTTAACAACTACTTTCTTATTTTCTTCACTCTTTCTTCTCCACCATTCCATATCCATAAAACTTCATATTTTCAAGATCGTTCCATCACTCTGCCAAATTCTCAATAGGAAATCATTTAGATACTCTCTCTATTTGATTCTCCATCATTCTACTAAAGATCAAAGTGCTATTCAGAGTTATAGGATTAATTTGTATTCAAAAAGTCCATAGAGTCTATCCATTCAAAAGGATTGTTATTAAGAAGTATTAGGGTGATCTTGTGTCCCGTAAATCAAGAGAGTTTACCGCAGACTCGGAGATAGGAGGGTTCCTCAAGGCCTTAGAAATTGAGGGTTGTAATTTGGATATTGGCTTTTAAATTTTTTTACAAGGATATTGCCTTGATGAAGGACTGGATGTAGGAGGATTCCGAACCAGTATAAAATCCGGTGTGTTCTTTCCTTTTACTTGCTTTACTTTACTATTTGCATTTGTTATATGTTCTGTGATCATTTTGTGTTAGAATTCTGTTTAGATTTGTGTTGAAAGTTTTAATTTAGTCATATAGTTCATATATTCTTTAAAACACTATTCACCCCCCTCTAGTGTTATTTCTGCCTTAAGATCCTTAATCCGCATCCCTAATAGGAACATGTTTCGAAAGCTAATTTGATCATATGTGGAAGATAGCTTTTGAATCGATTTAAAATATTATATCTTCAATTTTAATTTCAACGTGTTTCTCACCCGTACGAACAAATGATAACTCCAAATGTTACGGAATTAAATATACGATAATAATACAAAATTATGGATCCAATGGAACTGGTTTCATCAAATTCCGAGATTATGCCTCGGAAGGCTATTTTAACTCGTCGATAAATTCGAGCGATTTTCAAAATCGTCGAAATAATTTAAAATTCCACTTTTAAAACATTACTAACACAATAATAAATCATATAGAATTCATAATCACATTAGAAATTATTTTGATTCTTATTAATTCAAAATTTCATTATTAAAATAATATAAAATTCCAAATTTGACTTATCGACTTTGGATTCCATCCAAAAGTCCAATATTAGAATTCAAATCAAACTAGACTTAAAATAAATCTTAGAAACCATTTACATCCAGATTCACTAATTATTCCAATTCCAAACATTTAATTACTATTATTCAAATCTAATTGAATTGCCATATTTGAAATTTTAAATAATTTCATTAGTTTAACCAAAATCTTCTTACTTTGAAATCAGTTCAAAATCCACATTTAACATTTAAAATGAATTAAATGTTCAAAATCTAACGACCGAAATTCTGGGTCGTTACACAAATACTTACTTCATCCAGTTAGTCAAGAAATTTTACTGGCACCTCCTAACTTGGAAGAAATAAATAGTATTATTTTTAATATAAACAATGATAAAAGCCACGAATCAAATGATTTTGGTCTAAAGTTTTATAGAACTCATTGGGATAAAATCAGGTTTAAAATTCTAGACGTGGTATATGAATTTTTTGAAAATGGTAAAATTCTAAAAAACAAATAAATCATACATTAATGATATTGGTTCCTGAAGCTAGAATCCCTAAAGATTTTTGGGATTATAGAGCTATTACTTGTTATAACTTTATTTATAAAATCATAGAAATTGTTCTTTACAATAGAATTTTTTTTGAAATATATAATTTCCAAAAGCCAAAGTGCATTCATCTCTGATAGATACTAGAAGAGAACTCTTTATTAGCATTGGAAATGATAGGAAATTCCAATCCAGGATGTAAAAACAAAATGTGCATTAAGGTTGACTTACAAAAAGCTTATGACAAAATAAATAGGTATTCCATTCTACATATGATGAATGGGTTGGGTTTTGTTGAAAAATTTTGTGGTCTAATTAGGTAATGTTACCTATTCACTATTTATAAATGGTCCTACATGTGGATTTATCCATAGCAATAGGGGTGTAAGGCAAGTGATCCACTTTCTCCTTACCTCTTGCTATTGCTATGAAGTTTCTATATAGTCAAATGGAGTCAAAACATTTAAAAGGAAACATCAAACCAGAAATAGGGTAAGACCATTTATAACACATTTACTTTATGCAGATGATTTGCTATTATCTTTGGATATAGATGAAAATAATGCAAGCCCTATGACTATATTTTTGAAAAAGTGAAAATCTTTGCTAGGAAGGAAGTTAAATGAAGGGAAAAGTAAACTTTGCTTCAGCAAACTATGTTCCAAAAATCAGGAATGTTGAAAATTCTCAAAGTCCAATATGGTGAGCTGTCAGTTAATATCTTGGATTACCTTTAAGTATGAATCAAATCAATGAAAAAGTCTGTGCTATACTGTATGATATTCTGCAAAATAGATTAGAGGGCTAATTAATCAAATTATTTTGTATAGCTGGAAGATTTGAACTAACTCACATGGCATCACTTTTATTGTCATGTACTGGCTACAAACACATAATATTCCAACAATATCAATTCAAAAAATGTTTTTCTAAATTTTTTTGGAAAAAATGTGTGTTAACTTCATTTGGAAAGGCCAATATCATAAAGTACCATGTGATACTATTAGTAACCAAAAGAAAATGAAGGACATGGCTAAAGAAACTTAAAGATTTATGTATTGTTTGTCTTTTAACATTATTCTTGAATTTTTTAGAAGGGAATTCACTTTGGTCAAAATGGATGAAGAATAAGTATGTGAAAAACGATATCTTAAGGACCATGCCAGTGGATTTTTTTTTTTTAAACAGGTACTTTATTTACAACAAATCATTGGGATAACATATCCCATGTCAAATAAACGTTCGAAAGCAAGTTTCGAACTTGTGACATCCTGCACCAAAGCCGAATCAATTAACCACTTGGACAAAGGTGCTTGTCCCTGGAAAATTATTATTCCAAAACTTGGAAAAACATTATAAACTACGAAGAAATCGGTATAAAAATGATAGAAAGGAAAACCAAAGATGGTAAATCAGCCAGCGTCTAGTTTGATCCCCGGATTAAGGTAACTCTTTAGTAAATTTTATGAGTTGGTGACATCTACTTTACTTTGGTGGAGCCAATCTTAAAGTTGATAACATTTTACATAATAACAGATGGAATATCAACTTCCAATCAGGTGCCTCTATATTTAAAAAGCCATAAGTAGCATTGAACTAGATTTAAGCTTAAAGAAAGAAAAATGGTGTTGAATGTTTACAACAAAAGATAAGTTTTCCTTTAAAAACACATGGGAATTCATCAAAGGTGCAAAAGTTGAAGTGGACTGGTACGAAACTATATGGAATAAGGAAAGTTGCCCAAAAATGGTACATCATGCTTATTTTGCTATATTAATCAGATTACCTACAAGAGGTAGATGCCATAAGTGGGGTAAAAATGGAGATACAAATGTCTACTTTGCAAAATAAAGATTGAAACCGTGGGGCATCTATTCTTTGATTGCAACTATTCTAAGCATATCTGGTTCATAGCTAAAAGAAAAATTAATCTCAGCTTGCAGGTTTCATTGGATGATATAAGAAATAGTATTCAATATTTTCAGCTCAGATTCACACCCGAAACGAAATCAAAAGAATTAAAACAAAGAGTTCAACATAGCTTAAATTATATAAATAATAGTCAACTATCATAAAAAGAAAGAGAGAAATGCAAGATTGCACGAAAACAAAAAACAGTTAGCATTCAGACTTAGAAAATCATAGAAACAGAAAGCAAAATTATATATTGCAAAGTAGAAAAGAATCATAAAGTATTTCAAAATCATTCCATCTCTATCCATGATCTAAATAACCATGAATAGAGGGTAGAGACATACTAACAAAGTTGGAAGGTCATTCACGAAATTTTTTGTGGTTAACTTTTTCAAATCAGAGGTATACAAATGTCTAAAGAGCTTCCTGGCTGCCTCAATCTCAACTACGGTGGATCAAACATCAGAGGCGGCAACCCTAGTAACAAAAGTAAGAGCATTTTCTACAAGGGAAGTCAAAGCGCACATTTGAATAATTATAACACTATTGATAATGTTAAGTTGTAGAATCATAATGACTGTGTTACTTGCTTACTATGTTTTGGTAGGAGCTACCATGCATCTAAGTCCAAGAAGAGAATTAGATTCGCTGCCATTTTAAAGAGAATTGCAACTTGAATTTAGCAATTAGAGAATTGGGAATAGTTATTATAAAAGAAATCTCAATGTAGAAATATATCACTTATGTAATCGGAAGATAGGAAAATGTAGTAACACTCAACAAAGTGTGTTTCTACATCACAACTACTATTTGAATGTTGATTATAGTATGCTTCATCATCAATTGCTGCCAATATCTGAGACAAAGAGGTGCCAAGCAACTTTTAAGAAAAGGAAATATCTACTCAAATCTGGAGATTTAATCTCAACAAAACAGAAAGCACCAATCTTCGAGATCATACAAAGCCAATATCTTCTCAAATCTAGAGATCTAGTCTTAGATGACAGAAAGCTTCAATCTTCGAGATCATTTGAAGCCAGCAACGAAAGAGCATGACAGACTACCTATTTCGCTACTGAGCTGCAAATTGGAAGTGATAGCAATGGCAATACAAAGATCAGAGAGTTTCCACGAATCAAATCTTAAATTAAGTTTCAATTTTTGAACAAATCATGAGTTTTTAGAAAATCACCCAAATCGCAAGAGACAAACCCTAAGTTTTTCAAGGCTTCTTTCTTTTGTTTGTATTGCAAATTATTTGTATTGTTTTGCAGCTAGTATTAGATGCCGCTTCATTATTTTGGGTCTTTGTACCTGTTTCTATTGGGCCTTGGGCTTCTAATGTTTTCTCACTTGACAAAAAAATGTTTTTCTTCTAGTATTAATGCCCTTTATTGATCTAAAAAACAAACAGTTATTAATCATTAATAGGGAAAGATATATGAATAATGTATTATGCACTCAATGTAAAAATGAATGAAAACAACGACCAAGGCAAAATTAAATTTCCTTATGCTCCATAATCCAAAATCATTTTGATGTTGTTTCACAGTTGAAATTTTACGTTATTGAATTTTTACATGAGTGGAAGTGATATAAAACCGGCAGTCAATTACGGTAGAAAAGTTAATCCACTTCCACTTGTGATTATAAAGATATGTATGTTCATTTTATGACTTAAATTTTGTTTCAAATTGAACTTCTGCAACTTTAAATTGGCCCTTAAATTCTGATTCAAATTACAATTAAAAATAAGCATTAGAATATATTTGAGTATTTGAGCTTGTTTAAAAAAAAATAAGGTTGATGTGTAATTTATTACGGTTGAATAACTTTAGGTTTTATTAAACATGAAATACAATAACTATAGTGGAAATTATGATCCGTTCCTATTTTCAATTCAGATACAATAAGAAATCCATTGAAAAACATGTTTTTAAATCACATATCTAAAATTATTTTTGATGATTTTAGGTTTTTATCAAAAATAAAGTTTGCAACTCAAGAAACTACATATTGCAAATATTTGCAGTCTATCTGAAACTAAAAAGAATCTTGTTTTTTATAAAATATTTTTGTGAACGAATGACCGTGTATCTTGAAACTTAGAGATGTTTTAACCAAAACTGATTTATTTGTAAAGGACATAAAGGGAAAAGTAAGAAAAAATAATGGAAATCAAAGCGAAATCTATACTATATATGATGATTGAAAGAAAAACTGTTGTTGTTTTCCAACTGGACACAAATATCAAAGGCTAAATTTATTAAAAACCCAACTTTTTCCTTCCTCGTCCAAGTTAATAGTTAAAAATGGACAGATTCTATTAACACCCATACAGTCTCCTTTTCCACCCCTTTGGAATAACAGACATAATCAAGACAAAATAAGACTTCTTTATTCCTCAAAAACATTCCACTTAATGATCTTCTTTCTTCATCTCCTTCTTTATTTGTGGATTAACGAGTTATTAGTTAACTATCCTTTGATTTGCTTACGGAATTGTGGAAAATGAATTAAAGAAGATGGCGAGCATGTGGTATTCCATGTTTATCGAACCATGTTTATATTGTTTAGAGTTCAAACAACATGTATGGAGCCAATTAACACTATTTAATTTGCTCTAAATTTTGAAGAAATTAAAAAGAATTCAAAATATTACTGGTTTGAATCATTTTTTTTGTTGTTGGAGTTGAAACAAATAGAAGAAGCATGGAAAGTAAGATATGAGAAAAGCTATTCAAGAGATGGAGAAAAAGATAATTGAGTTAAGCTATGGAAGAATAAATGTATAATTATCACTAATGAAGTAGGTTGAGGAACTAATAGGGTTGAATGAACTTTTGAGAAATTCTTGGGCGAGAAAGGAAATTTAAGAGGGGTTAATAGATACAGCCTTAAAAATATTAATTTTAGAATTACCCCTCAAGATAACGGTCTAAATGTTCTTCCTTTCCTCCTCCTCCCCTCCATCTTCTTTAATCTCAAACTGAAATGTTAAAGATAATTATATATTTGTGTTTGGTTTTATAAAATTCCATTTGATCAACAATAGCTATAGAAGATTTCAACAAACTTCAGCAAGTCCTAAATACACTTTAAATAATTTCATCAAAAATCCATAATGTAACCTTAATCTTTATGTTAAAAAGCAAATACACATTTTAAAAAACTAATAATTATAAGTTTTTGTTTCTTATTTTATTTTTACCAAATATTGATGAAAAAATTTGCAAAATTAATGGACCATGATTTTAGCTTTTATGAATACGATGATTTAAGAAAATAAAGAGTAGAAAGCAAATGAAATAAAAATAAATGGATAAAGTTGATATAATATAGGGTGTGAAAAGTCATGCGCAGGGTGTGACTTTTCTTATGCAAATAGCGGGACGTCAAAGGAAAATTAAGTTGTGCTAGTAAACCAAAACCAAAATCTTAAATTATCTACATATATAAGGGTTAGAGAAATATTTGAGCTTGTGTTATTTGTTTTGGATAAGGTATATTAGGCAATGGAAAATTTAGCTTAATTTTAGCAAAAAAAAAATAGTTTAAATTATTGCAAAAGATATAGCTTGTGTTATCATGGATAATTTGATTATATTGAACCATATGTAATGTCGATTTGGTATAATGAGAGTTTTATGAATTAAAATTAAATTTAAAAAAAATACATTGTCATATTTGATAATGATCATCATATGTGTAACATTCCATACTTGGAGGCGCAAAACTAATGGCTAAGGATGTTGTGGTCATCAATAGTTATTAATCCTAAATGACCAAATACAGTAATGTTAGATACATTGATATAACAGAAACATAGGGATATGGAAAATTTTAAAATCAACAAACAACTATATCATTCCATTTCAAAGTATTTCAGATTCATTACATAATTCCCATACGAGTTCCACGTTCTGAGAAAATATACTTATTACAAGATACGCCAAGAGCGACATATGAAGATGCCACATTGGAAGATCAAAGTACATATAGGCAATTTAAACAACTTTGCCTTTACAACAACACAGGGGAATCAAAATAAAAGGGAACTCTAAATAGCTATCTGCCTCCTGCATGTCCTTGGAACCCTCTTTATCTAAAGAGGAATCTGAAAACCTCAACTCTCAAATAACTCAAAATCAACCGAGTACCAAAGAGTTTAAAGTGAAAACATAATCTTCCAATCAGACAAAAAGTCTAGTATGAATAGTAATCTACCATCCCAAACAATTTAGTTATCTAGTGAGACCACAACGCTTAGCGGAACAGGTTTTTCCCTCACTGGTATCCTAAAAACTTTATAAAAACATATAATGTGCCCCTTTATCCACGATGGTTAAAACATAATAGTTCAAAATAATATGATGATATGCAAAACAAGTAAATCAATTCTGGATTACCTATCCCGATTCATTTTGGCTATCTGTTACAGTTATAGTTTCTAGCATTACTATTAACCAATTAGTTTTCGTGGGCTGACTAATAACCTATTTAATGTTTATGGACTCCTTGTCCAAATTCATAGCTTTCATGGGCTTACTATTAACCTGTTTAAATTTATAGACTCTCTAGCCTATTTCATAGTTTTCATAGGATCACTAAGACCCTGTTGGCTCCTGCCAATGACATCGTTGTTTCATGTGTTCTCCCCAATCTTATTGGTAACTCCAATAACATTACTCTCGTTCTAGTTACTAGGAACCAATCGACATCTGCCAATAACTTAATTTGGATATAGATTTCATGGGTTCACTAGAAACCTATTGGCCGCTGCCAATAACTCAATCTAATCATAATTTTCATGGGTTTACGTTGAACCTATTGGCCCTACCAATAACTTTCTTATACATAGTTTTCATGGGTTCATTATGAAACCGTCTACATGACAACTTCTTCAATTAATATTTAAGCATCCTACATTTTGGTCTATCTGTCCTACTGGATGCAATTCAACTCATTCAGGAGTTAATTCAATTTGTATTCACTACTGGACCAACCTAGTTGGTTATTCTAAATTTCCCCAAAATACAGTTATTGGTCCATTACAATGTGAATATATATATATATATATGTGTGTGTGTGTGTGTGTGTGTGTGTGTATGGAGAAGCAAACATAATAGCATGGTATTACCCACAAATGAGGTTTAATATCCTTGAAATCATTTGTAAAACTTTGTTAATCCCTTTAACCTATTAATTAAGGGAAACTTCTTCAAAAACTCCATACTCAAAATCATCTCAAAACTCTTTATTTATACCATGGATTTCATTTAAAACAAGTCTGGGCAATTTGTTTTGAAAACTAGGACAGTTGAAACCTTAAAACCTTACTTTCGAAACCCTTGGAAAACTACCTTTCAAAAGCATCAAAATCTTCTTTTCAAAACTCATGGCACTTGCCTTTCGCAACACTTTGAAACATTCTTTCAAAACCTTTCAAATGTATTAAGCATAGTTTCGAACCATATAATAGTACTCCTTTTGAAATCATTTGAAAGTATATCTTTCAAAACCATTGGGTTTTTCCATAAAATATCTTTTGAGTCAAAGTGAACATAAATAATATTATCCCTTTTGAACCCATTATTCATCATATTAAAGTGTTTGGGGATGATGGCTTTTGAACCATCCTTTCAAAAGCTTCAAAACATTAAATAAAACATTGAAGCATAACATCGAAACCCCCTTTCAAAACCATTGCCTTCGAAACCCTTGAACCTTTTTTAAAGCTTTTAGGAAGTAACTTAGTACATTTTAAAACAAAAGCTACCAGGTTTCGACTTGGTCGAAACCATGCTTTTCGAAAGCATTGGATTTAAAACTAAGTAACTCCTTCGGAAGATGCAATTTAATAAGAGGTAGAAAACCCTTTCGAATGAAATTTAGAAAGACCACTTTGAAAGCATATGTTTCGATCCATTCTAAAGCTTTTAGAAAAACAAGGCAGACGCTTATTATTTGAAAGCAAAACATAGGTTTTGGCCCTATTAGAAGCAAAGATTTCGATACCTTGTCTTCCACCTTTCTCCAATTCACTTCATGCCAACATGTTTGTACCTTGTGTATTGGTTTCGACCATGGCGGGTTTCAACTGAGTCGAATCGGAAACACGGAGTCGAAAGATGATTCTGAAAGAGATATAACCCATTTTCCTGGGTAAAACTAATTTAACGCCAATTAAAGTAAATACTTTATAACTAACCTGCCTACTTGTAAACATGTGATTGGTTGCCATAACTATTAAAATTCCTAAAAAACCACCGCATATTTTATAGTTAAACCAAGATTAATTTAGCAAATAAGCCCATCCATTAAGCAAAACAACTAAATCATTTAGGTTCTTCTTTCAAAATAATTTAATTCTCATAGTAAATCACTTAGGAAAAATTCCCAATAATCACTTTTAATACGTAATCAAACATATCTAAATTTCAGGCCTAAATTCTCAATATAATTTTTGAAATAAATTTATAAACCCAATTAACCATATTTCCTATGAAAATTCATAATTAATTCTCCATAATTTGAAAAATTATGAAATTTAAACAAACTCCAAAATCAAGTTTTACCCGACATAAAATTTTCTCATGGCATTCGAAATTTCTTTTAATCGATTGTGTAACAACCAGCATATTTGTCGATTTTTATATTTAAATATTTTATTTAAATATTTTATCGATACTCGGAATTTAGTCCGAAAAGCTTCTTTTTGCATACGGTCGAATTAGGACTCGGGACCACTCCCATTGAGTTTAAAATGCCGTTTGCGACCTTTTTGAGTATAAGCTTCGATATGTTTGGAGTTAGTCAAGTTTTGCTACTTTTTCACTTTGGGTTTGGGTTTAGTTCAACCCTATGTTTAACTTATACTCAAATCTAACTACTCTCCCCATTCACTCTCACTTTCTCCTCTTTTCAGTTCTGAAGCATCAATGGTGGGAGAGATGGAAAATTAAAAGTCCAAAACCCTAGTTTTCTTTTGCAAATCAAGCTCTAGCTCCAAACTAATAGAAGAACCCATTGGTAAGCTTCTCTTCTTCTTCTCCAACTCATTCTCTTATCAAATTCAGAAATTCCTAAACCTAATTTAGGATGTTTCTCTTTTTAGCTTAGATTCAAGCTTGTTGAGTTGGAATTGAAGAGTGATTGTCATTGTCATTGTTCTATAGCTTCTTCCTCCTTGTTCTTGTGCATAAAGGTGAGATTTTTATCTCACATCTTTTTCTATATCTATCATTGTTGTTAGGTATGAAATACTAACATATGTGCATATTCATTTGCTTTCAATTTGAATTGATTTGGTGAATTTTCCAAATTTGTGTGCTTTGGTCCAACTTTATGAAAATCCTTTTATGGACATTTGGACATTGATATTCGGAGTGTATCGAAGATCTTTTAAGGTCGGGTTGTCGCTTGGCGTAAATCCTTATTCGACGTTGCTCGTCCGATCGCTTCCGATACATTTTGGCCACTTTGGCCTAGGCAAATTGTTGCCCAGACCAGGTGATCAGACGTCTGATGACCAAGTCCAAACATCTGGTTTGGACCTGGAGAGGAAAAATATAGCCACGCAGAATATAAAAAAAGGCAGAGACTAATCCCAAACGTCTGAAATTTAGGATCAGACGTCTGGTTAGGTCTCAGACGTCTGTCTTGAAGTTTCAGACGTCTGGGTGTTCTCTGGATTATTCCCAAAGAACAAATCCAGACGTCTGGATTCTAAACCAGACGTCTGATTTGTTTTCAGATGCCTGGATTGGACCGCCAAACGTCTCGAACTGTTTAATTTGCCTATTTTGGCTACTTTTGAGTATATTTCCAACTTTAATCGATTCGTGTTGATTCCCTTTTTGTTGTTATCATTTATTATGGACTTTGATGATATTTTCATCGTGATTTTTGGGAACATCCATTTTGATGGATTTGGTATCGATTTCTTTGGATTTTATTCACATCTTCGTATGTGAATTTTAGTGATTGATTGTTCCTACAATCTTCTTTGTGATTTGTCACTTTAAAAATATAAAGGTTTTCTATACTAGTAGTAAATATCAAAATTCTTTCATCAAAACGATTTCAACGTTTATTTTATTACAAAGCTCGTTTATTAAACCATTTTCCAATCTATTAGTATATACAAGCCTTTACCTCACTCGTATTAGAAATCTAATTAAACGGCTTAGTAAAACAAGTGGTATGAAACGCTTGCGTTTACTTCGCCGGTTAATTCTTGGACTTGTTCGGCTGAAACTCTTGTGACAATTTTCTAGTGGAGATATACAATTTGTTTGTAAATATTTAAGTTAAGCTAGTGGTTATGGGACATGAAGCCAAGCTCATATATTTACTAGCTTACTGTAATTGACACTTCTTGATGATCATGACGATCATTTTTGTGATTTAGACTAGCAATTGTGCGATGTCTCTTTGTCCACGTGGAGGACAGTAACTCATTTTATTGAGCTTCGTCTCATTTCTTTATGGGGTAGCACCCCATGGCCTTCGGGCCGTTCGCGTGTCAAAAATTAATGGCTAGCTACCATGAGATAGCTTCTCGTTCGTGTGTCAAAAATTAATGGCTAGCTATCATGAGGTAGCTTCTCGTTCGTGTGATACATATGTTGGTGAGCTTTAATGCTCCCGTTCGTGTGATAGGCCTCCCCCCTTTCTTGTGATTTCTGGATTTCGTGTGTTGAATTCTGGAATTTGTGTTCCACCAATTTTCGTGATTTCCATTGATAAGTTTTATCAATTTTTGTGCATTGGTGAATTTGTGTGTCGTTGACTTTTGTGATTGGCATTGATATAATCGTCAATATTTATGGTTTGGTGAACGAAATAAGGAATATGACATTTATTTGAATCTTGTGTAGATTCTGTGATATTGACTAATCTCTTGTTGATTTTCAATTACTTATATATATCACAGCTTGGCATTGTGATTATTATGTGTTAGTCATATCTCTTATTCAATATCGTTTCATCTGATATTTATAGTTCGACTGATCCGTTTATTATTTTCTTATTAAATAATACTCGGGTCAGACCGAGATGTTACATGTGCTTCTGCTTGACTTCTCACTTGGGATTGGTCTCTCTGACTTTTGGTCAACTACTTAGATTAGTAGTTTATTTTATTGCATACACTTGAGATATGGACTCATAGTGGTATTCTTTTGTATAGCACATGTTGCTATTATTTTGTATTATTGTGGATCTTTTTGACCATTACTCTGATATACACTTTCATGTGTTAGTTATATATTCATATCTTCTTCCGCCTTTGTGATATGAATTGTCTGTGACTGATTTATGTTATGCTTATTTCTATATTTGTTTTCGAAGATATTATAGCCACTATGTAGTAGCTTTGAGTTTGTGTCGGTATGTCGGATTTCCTCTTGATAAATAAATGCATGTAATACTATCTCGCATATCGATGCTTGCACAAAGCAATTACACGGATGGTCGCTCCTCAATAGCCTTATTCTCCGCGCTAGTTGACAGCATTACATCGTAATGTCCTTGGCTAGCGTGGGTATAGAGGTGGGGTGTCACAGCTTGGTATCAGAGCCAAACTTCAGAACCATATGGAATATTATAACAAGGATCATCGTCCTAAGTCTTTCTTAAGAGTCATGCTTTAGGATTTAATTCGAGTCTTCGTACCGATTCATCCTATTTTCTTTATGATTCCTTGTTTTATCTATCAAGATTTGCTTGATATTTATCTTGAGAATAACCTTTTTCTTCTTCTTTATTTCTTTCTAAAGGAAGAGAAATGGTTAGACCTGGCCGTCCCAGCTCTGGTCAATCTAGTGCTCCACCCCAAGATGGAGTTTTTATGACTACCCAACAACTTCTTGACCTTGTCACGAATGCTCAAGCAGCTGGTTCTAATCCAGAACCTACTCACCCAAAATCTGGGTTGGCACGTTTGTGCAATGATTACACCAACCTGGGCGGGAAGCCATTTAGAGGTTCCGAAACTATTATTGAAGTCCAGGCTTGGTTAAGGACATGCGATCGAATTTTTTCTCGCATGGACCTCATTGATCTTCACCGAGTTCAGGTGGCTTCTAGTATGCTCCAAGAAAGAGCATTGGACTGGTACGAACTTCTTATTTCTGAGATTAATGAAGCGGATCTCACTTGGGAGAAATTCCGAGAGCGCTTCGAGTTGAAATTCATACCAGAAGCTGAGAAGGTGACTTTGGCTCGCCGTTTTATAGACCTTGTTCAAGGTGAATCTTCCGTGGCAGATTATGTCGCGTCTTTTGAATCTCTCTCCAAATATGGGGTTGAATACATCAGTACTCCACTGAAGAAAAATCAGAGATTTGTCTATGGCTTAAACAAAAATCTCAAGAAGCCATTACTTCTAAAATTAGAAGTTTCTTTCGACCAACTAATTGATTTCACTCTCCGTCTTGAAGAGGCGGATAGGGAGAATGATGTTGAAGTGGTGGGTTCCAAATCAAACTTCAACAACAAGAAGAGGCCAAACAAATTTAAAGGTCCTTATCCCAATAAGAAAGGGAGGCAAGCAACTCCTGCTGCAAAGACCTTTTCCTCTACTGAAGGTAAATGCTTTAACTGTGGTTCTAGAGACCATTTTGCGAACAAGTGTTCAAAGCCTCGTACTTGTCGCTATTGCAAAAGCCCGGATCATTATTTATCTTCTTGCCCCAAGCTTCAGGGCAGGAAGGAAAGTTAAATGTTGCTCAAGCCCCTGGCAACACATCTCGTGGCCAAGGTATTTCTCATTCTATCCTTGATGGCATTATTTTGTTTCGTGATCATCCTATTCGAGTACTTTTTGATACGGGTGCGTCCCATTCTTTTATATCAAAAGAACTTGTTGATACTTTTTCTTTGGATGTTTTGTGTTTAATGATTTCTTTGAGAATTGCGAATCCGGTTGGTGGATCTGCAGCAATCAGTTTATTGTGTAAAGATGTCGAGATTATTTTGTGTGATTTTTCTTTCCGAGCCGATTTGCATGTCATGCGTTATTTAGGCTTTGGAATGATTTTGGGAATGGATTGGCTTAACCGTTATGAAGCTCATATCCTATGTCCTGAGCGGACTATTCATCTTCGACATCCTCAATCTGTTAAGCAGATTTCTATTAATCTTAAAGATTCAGATTCCCGCTTGGTTGCATCTTTATATTCTTTAAATCCTCATGATGACGATAATGATGATGAGGAAGATATTATTTCTCTTATTTACGTTGTTCGTGAATTTTCTGACATATTTGAGCCCATTTTAGGATTACCACCTAAACGAGCAATTGAGTTCAGAATTAATCTTATCCCTGGAGCTCAACCTATCACTCGTCCTCCTTATCGTATGTCCAGTAAAGAAAACGAGGAGATGTGTAAAAAATTATCCGAATTGGAGACGAAGCAATTTATTCGCTCTAGTTCCTCGCCTTGGGGAGCTTCAGCTATTTTCGTGAAGAAATCCGATGGTACACTTAGGCTTTGCGTTGACTACCGCAAGCTTAATGATCTTACTATCAAAAATAAATATCCTTTAGCTCGGATTGATGATCTATTCGATCAGCTTAGTGGTGCTAGAGTCTTTTCACAATTAGACTTAGCTACTGGTTTTCACCAGCTTCGTATTGCAGAGGATAGTATTCCTTTGACATCGTTCCGTACCCGTTATGGATCTTATGAATGGCTTGCTATGCCATTTGGGTTGACGAATGCCCCAGCTTATTTTGTTGACCTATTGAATCGAGTTTTCAAAGACTTCCTCGATCGATTTGTTCTCATCTTTATTGATGATATTCTTGTGTATTCAAAAACCGAGGAGGAGCATGAAAAGCATCTTTGGATTGTGTTGGAAACTCTTAGGAGTAATCAATTAAAGGCAAAGTTTTCTAAATGCCACTTTGGTAATCTCGTGTGAAGTTTCTCGGTCATATTATTTTCGAATCCGGAATTTCCGTGGATCCTTCAAAGATTGAAGCGATTCAAGATTGGAAGAGACCGAAGAGTGTGACGGAGATTCGTAGTTTCCTTGGATTGGCGGGTTATTACCGCCGTTTTATCAAAGACTTTTCTAAGATTGACGTGCCTTTCACTAGCTTAACGAAGAAAGGTGCTAAATACATTTGGTCGGACAAATGTGAAACTTCTTTTCAGAAATTAAAAGAACTCCCCTCTGATGCTCCTATTCTTGTTATTCCCGAGGGGAATCAAGATTTCGTCGTTTATACCGATGCTAGTCGCATTGGTTTGGGTGCCGTTCTTATGCAAAGAGAACGTGTTATTGCTTATGCTTCTAGGCAATTAAAGCCGGCCAAGACTAGATATGCCACACATGATTTAGAACTCGCGGCTATTGTTTTCGCCCTTCGAATTTGGCGTCATTATCTTTTAGGAGAGAAATTTGTTCTTTTTATTGATCATAAGTCCTTGAAGTATTTATTCTCTCAAAAGGAACATAATTTGCATCAACAACGTTGCTCGAGTTCCTTGCTCCTTATGATCTTGATATCCTTTATACTCCCGGTAAGGGTAATCTTGTCGCCGATGCTCTTAGCCGTAAACAACAAGTAGTTGTTTCTATGATGATATCCGAATGGAACGATCTCGAGATTCTATCCACTTGTGAAATTCAAGATCGTGTATCCGATTTATGTTCATCTCTTATTTTATGTAGCCTTGAGGCTCATCCTTCTCTTTTAGACCGCATTCTTAAAGCTCAAGGGCTAGATCGTAATTGGCTCTTCTTGGCCAAAATATTAAGGATAAGATTGATATTGAAGGTTTGAAAGACTTCGATATCGATTCTCGTGGCGGCATTCGAAAATTTGGTAGAATTATTGTACCAAATATTAGTGATCTTCGAAAAGATATTTTAGAAGATTCCCATCGTTCTAAATTTACCATTCATCCCGGTAGCAGTAAAATGTACGCGGATATGAAGCGACTTTATTATTGGCAGGGAATGAAACTTGACATCACTAACTTCATTAAGAGTTGCATGACTTGCCAACTTGTTAAGGCCGAGCATCAAAGGCCCGGTGGGTTATTGCAACCTTTAGAAATTCCAATTTGGAAGTGGGACCAAATTTCCATGGATTTTATAGATGGCCTTCCCCGTTCTCGTTCGGGTCATGATAGCTTATGGGTGATCGTTGATAGGCTTACTAAATCCGCCCATTTTATTCCCGTTCGATCTAATCGAACCGTTCCTCTTTTGGCCAAACTCTTTATCAAAGAGATTGTTAAACTACATGGAGTTCCTACTTCTCTTGTTAGCGACAGTGATCCATTATTTACAAGTGGATTTTGGAAGAGTCTTCAAAAAGCTTTAGGAACGAAGCTTAATTTTAGCACCGCATATCACCCCCAGTCCGATGGACAAACCGAGCATGTGAATCAAACTCTTGAAGATCTTCTTCGTGCTTTTGTTCTTGATTTCGGTGGAAGCTAGGAAGATCATATTCCTCTTGTTGAATTTTCCTATAATAATAGCTTCCAATCTAGTGTTGGTATGGCACCTTTTGAGGCACTCTATGGAAGGCCATGCCGATCTCCTTCTTGTTGGCTTGAGGCCGGTGAGAAGCTAGTTTTAGGTCCATATTTTATTCGTTATTCCACAGAAAAGATTGATCTTATTCGTCATAGGATGAAAGAAGCCCAGAGTAGACAAAAATCCTATGCCGATAACCGGAGAAGGATGTTAGAATTTTCTGTGGGAGATCTTGTATTCGTTCGTGTTTCACCCATGAAAGGTGTTGTACGTTTCAGTCGATCGGGAAAATTAGCGCCTCGATATATTGGGTCATTTCCTATCACTGAACGTATTGGTTCCATGGCTTATCGCCTTTTATTACCGGCTCAATTTTCTGCTATCCATGACGTTTTTCACATTTCTCAACTTCGGAAATGTCTTCGAGATTCCGATTCTATTCTTGAGCCCGGTGTTGTGGAAGAGATTGAAGTTTCGCCTAATTTAACTTATGAGCAACATCCTATTCGTATTATTGCTTCGGAAGTCAAACGACTTCGAAATAAGGATGTCCTGCTTGTGAAAGTTCAATGGTCTTCAAATCCTAGGGATTGTTCTTGGGAATCTAGTGAGTTCATCGAGCGAACTCATCCGAACTTACTTTCTCGGGCTCTTTGAGGTGAACTTCTTATTTCAAACTTCTTTTGTGTTGAATACGCTTTTATGGTTGTTACTATATATCTTCTTCTTAAATATTGCGAGGACGCAATTTCTTTAAGGAGGGGAGTCTGTAACAACCCGCATATTTGTCGATTTTTATATTTAAACATTTTATTTAAATATTTTGTCGATACTCGAAATTTAGTCCGAAAAGCTACTTTTTGCATACGGTCGAATTAGGACTCAGGACCACTCCCATTGAGTTTAAAATGCCGCTTGCGACCTTTTTGAGTATAAGCTTCGATATGTTTGGAGTTAGTCAAGTTTTGCTATTTTTTCACTTTGGGTTTGGGTTTGGTTTAGCCCTATGTTTAACTTATACTCAAATCTGAACCACTCTCCCTATTCACTCTCACTTTCTCCTCTTTTCAGTTCTAAAGCATCAGTGGTGGGAGAGATGGGAAACTAAAACTCCAAAACCCTAGTTTTCTTTTGCAAATCAAGCTCTAGCTCCAAACTAATAGAAGAACCCATTGGTAAGCTTCTCTTCTTCTTCTCCAACTCATTCTCTTATCAAATTCAGAAACTCCTAAACCTAATTTATGATGTTTCTCTTTTTAGCTTAGATTCAAGCTTGTTGAGTTGGAATTGAAGAGTGATTGTCACTGTCATTGTTCTATAGCTTCTTCCTCCTTGTTCTTGTGCATAAAGGTGAGATTTTTATCTCACATCTTTTTCTATATCATTGTTGTTAGGTATGAATTCCTAACATATGTGCATATTCATTTGCTTTCAATTTGATGAATTTTCCAAATTTGTGTGCTTTGGTCCAACTTTATGAAAATCCTTTTATGGACATTTGGACATTGATATTGTAACGACCTGGAATTTTGGGCAATATCGATTTAATAATCTTGGTAAAATATAGCTGGTTTGATGATTTTTCTTTATAAGATTGGCTAAATTAATCTTTTAAATAATAAATTATAATCTGACGATATTGATAAGAGTTATTTTCCAAAGCTAATGAAATTTTATTCTATTTATAATATATATGTTTGATATATATTGTGAATGGGGATATCATTTGTTTTAAATAAAGATTGAATTTTCAAATTGTAATATATATGTATGTATGTGTTATAATTTGAGTTGTTTTGAAATATAATTTAAATTTATTGATAAATTTGAATATGTATGAAATTATGATTTAAAGCTTTGTTTAAAAATTAATATTCTTCGAAAGCTAATTTAAAGATTAGTTCAAATTGTTTTCAAAATATAAGATAGTTGTTTATTTTAAATATGATAGTTTAAAAAGATTTAAATATTTTGTTTTGCTTTCTTTTTAAAGTATTTAATTTAAATGGTTATAAATGTATATAAGTATATGTTTTAGATTTCTAAATTCATGTATAAGAAATTCATTAGAATATTTTCTTTAAAGGATTAAACTTATATTTACATATGTGAATTATATTTATTAAGTAAATTTATAAATATATAAGTAAGCATTTATTAACAAAGTAACTTAACATGTAAGTTTATAATTACATTTAAATTAAATAAGAATTTATTAATACTAAATAAAAGAGACATGTGGAAACATATTAACATCTTAACAACACTTGTAAATTAAGAAGTACATGTAGAGTGACATTTGTTTGAATTAAGAACATGTGGCAAAATTCTCATTTTAAATTTTATTAAAAATTTTAAGAAGAAAATTAGTTTTCTCAAAAACATTTTCCCTTTGTTTTCTTTCTTAACTCAAAACAGAAATTATTTCCAAAATCTGAAATTTAAATTCTTCAAAGCAAAAATTAAATCTGCAACATAAAATCTTCAACCTGCATGAAGAACAACCTCAATTCATAAGCATGCAAAGGATCCATCAGCAAAGCATAGTTAAAGTCTTTTCAAATTAAAGATTCAGGTGCCTGGAATTTATTCAAATCCTGGAAGCAAATTGAAACTGCTCTGTTATAAAATATGCCTGCATCTTTAAGGTGAGTAAATGTTTAAAAAAAAATAGTTTTGGTTCAACTTGTGATTGAATGTTGATGCATGTGTTAATCTGTATTATGTTATATGAAATTCGTTTTACATTTAAATGCATGTTGAATTTAATTGTTGAATCGCCTGTATAAATTCAAAATAGATACTGTGTTTACTAAAACAGTGCAAGATACTTCAAAAATCAGTAACTTGATTTTGGATTCAAATTTTATATTGATTTGTAAATGAAAAATGTTTGTAATCACATAACTTATCATCTAAAAATAATCATAGGATTTTAACATGGATGAGTTTCTCAGAATTTTAAATTTACAGTAGAAAATCAAATTTGGGCAAAAATTTGTAATTTAAATTTCTAATTTTGAATTTATAATCGAGTTGCAATGGAAAAGTTAGGATTTTTAGAGTTGATATCATAATTTTTAACTGTGTATTTAGGTTGAAATCTTGGTTTGAATGCTTTGCGGTTTATTGGAAATTGCCGTTGATCGGCTTAATGATTCGAGTTGAATTTTGGATCGTAGGTAGTATTTGAAATGTGGAACTTGAGAAAAATGTTGAATAAATTTTTCAATAAGTGATTGGTTCGAAATTGAAGAAGTTAGGGTTTATTTGGTTTATGGGTTCGGTTGATATTTCTTGGCCTTTGCGTCATGGATGGAGGACCGATGGGTGTCGCGAGGATGGAGCATGGGGCTGGGGTTGTGTCGAATTGATATGGATGGCGGCGAGTTCAACGACATAGAGTTGAACGTTGGTGATGGTTCTTTCGGTTTGTAGTTGCTGCAGCTGTTCGAGCTTGGAGTCGAAATTTAGATTCGTTCACGTTTCGTTCGATCTGGGTTTAGTTTGATGTTTGAGTGGGTTTGTGTGATCATCGGCATCAGTCGCGACGACCAACGGCGGCCTCCGGCAGTGGGACACGTGCACGGTGTTGGTGTGTGCACGATTTAGGGTACTGGGTATTCGAAGCTTTGGGAAGATTATGGAAAACTCGAAGTAGCTCTCGCGTATTCCCATGCCTGATTCGAAGTGGGTGGTATCTGGGTATGCTTCGAGACGTGCTCAGGGTTTGTTGGGTTTCTACTCGGGTTTTACCCGAGACTTTCTCTTGTGCTAGAATATGCAAGTTTTATAAAAGATAAGCTTTTATAAAAGAAAGGAAGTTTACAATTTAAAGACTTGTTCTTGGAAAATTAAGTTAATCAAACTTTTTAAAATGTTATTTGAATTTATATTTTAAAATTTAAATGGTTTTAAGATGATTTCTTCTGTGAATAATCATCTTAATTAAATTTTGAGTTTTAATTCAAAGAATGTTTTGAATTTAATTATTTAATCAAAGTTTTAAAGTAATGTTTTAATAACAAAGGTTTCAAATTTATTTTGAAATAAATAAGTTTAAATTAGATGTTAAAGTGTTTTAAATTTTGTAATTGATTACTAAATTCCTTATTTCCAAATAAGGTTATTGTTATAACTTTGAAATAAAAATAGAATAATTTATTTTTAAGTTGTTAAAATTTGATTAAACTCAAATAATTTATTTATGGAAATAAATAGGGTTAAATTATTTGGATATAAATTTAAGAATACTTAATTAACTATGATTTATTAATAAGTAAAGATTGATTAAGATAAATGTTTAATTAAGGATTTTTGAAATATAAGTAATTAATTAATTGTTTAATTAATTTTAAATAATTGGTTAATTGTTTATTTAATTTTAAAATAATCACTTAATTAGGGGTTAATGAAGTGTGATTACTTAATGAAGTAATTAATGGTTAATTTTTAAATGTAATTAGAATGGTAATTACTTATGAAGGTAATTAGAGAAGTTACTCATGTGAGTAATTAATTAGAAGTGATTAAAGGTTAATCACTTAATGTTATCAATTAAGAATTGATTAATATAATTGTTTTAAAGTTAATTAATTATGGAGTAATTAATTAGTTAACATTTATTTAATGATGGAATTAATTATTTTTAAAAGAAGTAATTAGAGATAATTACTTATGTAAGTAATTAAGAGTTAATTACTTAATTTATTTAAGTTAATTAATTAATGTGATTAATTAATTAAGGAATAAGATTAAATAAGGGTTAATTACTAGGAGTAATTAATTTAAAATGTAATTAATTATTAAGGTAATTAATTAAGGATTAATTATTGATTAATAATTACTTAATGAAGTAATTAAAGATTAATTAAATGGATTAATTAATCAAGGATTAATGTAATTAAATTAGAAGTTAATTAATTAGGAAGTTAATTAATTAAGACAAGTAATTACAATTTGTTAATTACTATTTATGGTAAATGAGGTGGTTAATTACAAGTTAATTATTTAATAAATTAAAGGATTATTAATTAATAAAGATTATTAATTAATATAATTAATGAAGTAATTAATTTAAGAATGATTAATTAATTGTAATTAATTAAGGTTTAATGTAATTAATTATAGTTAATTAATAAATGAAGGATCATTAATTATTGTAATTAATGATAGTAATTAAAGGTTAATTACTGAATATGGTTAAGGATAATTACTTGAATGTAATGAAAGGATAATAATTAATTTAACTAGAGGTTAATTAAATTAATTAGGATTTAATCAATTCTGCTATGGGTGATTGATTAATATTGAATGGTTGATATTGAGTGATTGATATTTGATGTTGAATGATATTGGATGGTTGATATTGGGTGTTTGGTTGATACTGGATGATTTGGATGTTTATGAGATATGTGATATGCTGCTTTGTAAGATGAATGGTTTATATGAATTATCTCTTGTGATAATGTTATTCATCTATCTGTTTATATCATCCTGAATTAAGTTAAACTGTTTAAAACCCTTAAGTACAACTTGGACATTAAAATGACGTTTGGTTTCGGTGAGACCGGGATCGGGTTTCCTTATTTGGAATTCGAAAACCACATCGATTCCAATTAAACGTTAGGTCGTTAATCCAAATGGAGCAAGTGAAGACTCGAGGTGTAAGGGCTATACGTCAGTATAACTCTGTGGGTGATTCCGTAATGAGTTTGACGGAATAGTGCTTATAGATTCGAGATGCTGATTCAGAGTGCAAGGGTTATTGTCGTTAACTCTGAGGGTGATTCCAATATGAGTGTAACGAGATAATGCCTTCGGTTTCGTTCGAACCCGGAACGAACTTGTATGGATTGAATGCTTTCAGAACATCGTCAGGTGGACGATGAGCATTCCAAGTGATATGTCCTATAAAGGTAATCGTAGCCTCAAGCCTCATCAATCGGGAATGGCTAAAACAGGGGAGGTGCAGCAAAGCTTCGTGGGTAGCTCCCACTTGAGAGCAAGATTTATCCTTGTCTAGAGGTCCCTTTATTTTTCGGCTTAGTGGTGCGGATGCTGATCACAACTACGGGGTTGTCTTGTTTGGAACTGTTCAGTAAGGAACGGGTCCGGCTTTGTGTTGCAGGGGATTGGATGTAATCCTCGGTACGGTGATCTAGGCCATGTACTGTGACGGGCGGTACCCCAGTAGCCCAGCCATTGTATGGAATCCAAAATCCAATAAGTGCCAACGGTTTTGATTGTATACCTATGTAGCTGGAATTTAATAAATGTAACAATTTCGGCTATTTCTTATTTACTTGAAAACCCTAGACACTATTATAATATCATCAGTTTTCCTATCAAATGTTTTGGTTAGCGTAAGGTAAAAACTTTTCCATGTTTATGTGTGGGAAGTCTTACGTGATACCTTTTCTTTTCAAAGGATTTTCTAAAGTTAAGCAATTTTAACCCGTTTACTCACAACAGACCCCTGTCTGACCTGAGTGTTTATTTTCTGTTTTATTAAACTCTTGGGTACTCATATTATGTATGAGTAGTCAAGTGATTCAGGTTTGCTTGACGAATTTTGGAGGAGATATGGAGTAGGAGGCTTCGACGTGTAGATATATATTGATTCCGCTGTGTTTGTTGTATCTGTTTCTCTTGTGCTTGAGTTGTATGAATTAGATATTTGTTTATAACTGTCTAATATGTGTTGAATAAGTTGTATAACTCTGATGTATTATGATACTATGTAATATTTTATTTGATATATTTTATTTTATTCGTTCCGCTGTGAGTTCTCTGATGTTGTTGTGTTCTTCTTTATCTTTCTTTTCTTCTTCTATCCCTTTCTTTCTTCACTAGTGATGCGATTTCCTGGAGATAGGAAGTCGGGTCGCTACAGATATTCGGGGTGTATCAAAGAGCTTTTAAGGACGGGTTGTCGCTTGGCGTAAATCCTTAGTCGACATTGCTCGTCCGATCGCTTCCGATACGTTTTGGCCACTTTGGCCTAGGCAAATTGTTGCCCAGACCAAGTGACCAGACGTCTGGTGACCAAGACCAGACGTCTGGTGACCAAGACCAGACGTTTGGTTTGGACCTGGAGAGGAAAAATATAGCCACGCAGAATATAAAAAAAAGGCAGAGACTAATCCCAGACGTCTGAAATTTAGGATCAGACGTCTAGTTAGGTCTCAGACGTCTGTCTTGAAGTTTCAGACGTCTGGGTGTTCTCTGGATTATTCCCAGAGAACAAATCTAGACGTCTGAATTCTAAACCAGACGTCTGATTTGTTTTCAGACGCCTGGATTGGACCTCCAGACGTCTGGAACTGTTTAATTTGCCTATTTTGGCTATTTTTGAGTATATTTCCAACTTTAATCATTCGTGTTTATTCCCTTTTTGTTGTTATCATTTATTATGGACTTTGATGACATTTTCATCGTGATTTTTGGGAACATCCATTTTGATGGATTTGGTATCGATTTCTTTGGATTTTATTCACATCTTCGTATGTGAATTTTAGTGGTTGATTGTTCCTACAATCTTCTTTGTGATTTGTCACTTTAAAAATATAAAGGTTTTCTATACTAGTAGTAAATATCAAAATTCTTTCATCAAAACGATTTCAACATTTATTTTATTACAAAGCTCGTTTGTTAAACCGTTTTCCAATCTATTAGTATATACAAGCCTTTACCTCACTCGTATCAGAAATCTAATTAAACGGCTTAGTAAAACAAGTGGTATGAAACGCTTGCGTTTACTTCGCCGGTTAATTCTTGGACTTGTTCGGTTGAAACTCTTGTGACAATTTTCTAGTGGAGATATACAATTTGTTCGTAAATATTTAAGTTAAGCTAGTGGTTATGGGACATGAAGCTAAGCTCATATATTTACTAGCTTACTGTAATTGACACTTCTTGATGATCATGACGATCATTTTTGTGATTTAGACTAGCAATTGTGCGATGTCTCTTTGTCCATGTGGAGGACAGTAATTCATTTCATTGAGCTTCGTCTCATTTCTTTGTGGGGTAGCTCCCCATGGCCTTCGGGCCGTTCGTGTGTCAAAAATTAATGGCTAGCTACCATGAGATAGCTTCTCGTTCGTGTGTCAAAAATTAATGGCTAGCTACCATGAGATAGCTTCTCGTTCGTGTGATACATATGTTGGTGAGCTTTAATGCTCCCGTTCGTGTGATAGGCCTCCCCCCTTTCTTGTGATTTCTGGATTTCGTGTGTTGAATTCTGGAATTTGTGTTCCACCAATTTTTGTGATTTCCACTGATAAGTTTTATCAATTTTTGTGCATTGGTGAATTTGTGTGTCGTTGACTTTTGTGATTGGCATTGATATAATCGTCAATATTTATGGTTTGGTGAACGAAATAAGGAATATGACATTTCTTTGATTCTTGTGTAGATTCTGTGATATTGATTAATCTCTTGTTGATTTTCAATTACTTATATATATCACAGCTTGGCATTGTGATTATTATGTGTTTAGTCATATCTCTTATTCAATATCGTTTCATCTGATATTTATAGTTAGACTGATCCGTTTATTATTTTCTTATTAAATAATACTCGGGTCAGACCGAGATGTTACAGGTGCTTCTGCTTGACTTCTCACTTGGGATTGGTTTCTCTGACTTTTGGTTAACTACTTAGATTAGTAGTTTATTTTGTTGTATACACTTGAGATATGGACTCATAGTGGTATTCATTTGTATAACACATGTTGCTATTCTTTTGTATTATTGTGGATCTTTTTGACCACTACTCTGATATACACTTTCATGTGTTAGTTATATATTCATATCTTCTTCCGCCTTTGTGATATGAATTGTATGTGACTGATTTATGTTATGTTTATTTCTATATTTGTTTCCGAAGATATTATAGCCACTGTGTAGTAGCTTTGAGTTTGTGTCGGTATGCCGGATTTCCTCTTGATAAATAAATGCATGTAATACTATCTGACATATCGATGCTCGCACAAAGCAATTACACGGATGGTCGCTCCTGACAGCCTTATTCTCCGCGCTAGTTGACAGCATTACACCGTAATGTCCTTGGCTAGCGTGGGTATAGAGGTGGGGCGTCACAGATTGTACCCTTAAAACCGCATAAAATCGTATTTAAACAATCATGTTTAAATCAAACATGTTATGATCCAAGCATATGATTATCCAAATCTTCATAAAAATTGATTTAATCTTTAACCTTAAAAAATGATCATGTACAAAAAATAGAGATGATATAGATTATTATTCACCCCTATTAGGATAAGAAGATTGGATTGAGATTAACTTCCCTTACCTTGAATTGAATTTCTCGTCTTTTCTTCCTTAACAATGGCCTGTTCCTCTTATGTTTTACGTTTTATGTTTTGTGAAAAATGAGAAATGAACATGAATAGCATAAGGAATGAGTATATATAACGGTAATGGGTTATGTGCAGCTATTTCCTAATAAGCCCTTAGGTTAATTAATTATCATATACAACCATTTATATGGCCATTTATCATGTTAAGTATGGCCCATAATTTATTCTCAATTCTCAATCCCTTATCACTTTAATTGTTTATATTATTCTATTTAATTTACCTAATTAAATCTCCTGAATAACGTTATCAAAAATTAGAGGTGTTATAGGTTCCCATCCTTGAGGAATTTCATCTTCGAAATTCAGTAAGGACTAAATACTAAACATAACAATCATATGTAACGACTCCTAGCAACCATACTAGTCTATCTGACCAGCAACTATCTATATAAATCTTATAAGACAAACCCTCAAAGCTGATCAGGATAAGTATCTATAATCCTGTCTCCGTCTCCCAAGTGCAATCCTTCACGTCGTTGCTCCACTGAAATTTCACCAACTCGACTCTTATGTTCCTCAATCTTTTCTCAACTTTGCTACAACCCGAACTAGTTGTCTAAGAGAAGTTAAATTAGGCTCTATTATCAATACTTCCAACCCTATTGGAGGAATTGCAGTCTCTGGATCATGCACACCTGCCATACATCTCGGCAATTCTACTATATATGCAAGCTTTCCAATCCTCTTTATAATCTGGAATGGACCAACATATCTCGGTGCCAGATTTCCTGTCCTTCCAAATCATACCAAACACTTCATTGGTGATAATTTAATGAAAACTTTATCTCCAACTGAGAATTCTAGGCTTTTACGCCTCTTATCTGCGTAACTTTTCTATCTGGGTTGAGTTTCCTTCATCCTTTCTCGGATCAACTCAATCTTCTCTGTCGCCTCTCTAAACATATCTGGGCCTACGACTAACTTGTCTCTAGTCTCCAACTAACATGTTGGTGATTTGCATGGCCTTCCACATAAAGCTTCAAAAGGTGTCATTTCTATACTAGTTTGATAACTATTATAAGAAAAACTCAACAAAATTTAGGTGATCTTCCTAAGAACCACCAAAGTCTAATACACAAGCTCTGAATAAATCCTCGAGTGCCTTATTGACTCTCTCTGTCTGCCCATCTGTCTGAGGGTTATATGCAGTACTCATCTTAAGCTTGATACCTAGTACATCTTATAGACGCTTTCAGATTTCACTAGTGAACAAAGCATCTCCGTCGCTAACTATACTACTAGGAACTCCATGCAGTCTAACTATATTCTTTATGAACAACTTGGCTAAAACAGGTGCCGTCCTAATTGACTTTACTAGAATGAAATGGGCACTCCAAGTTAGCCCATCCAATACAACCCATAAACTTTTATTTCCCCTATTTGACCTTGGCAAGCCGTTTGTAAAATCCATGGATATCGAATCCCATTTACAAATTGGAATCTCTAAAGGCTGAAGCAACCTACTCAGCTTCTGATGTTCGACTATTACTTGTTGACGGTTTGCACAATGCTTAACACACAAGCCTACCTCCCTCTTCATAACTTCCCAATAGGGGCTCCTCTTCATATCTTGATACATCTTGGTCCCTCTGGGATGAATCATAAACTTGGATCGATGACAGTGCCCAAGAACTTCTTTCCTTAAGTCCTCCACATTCGAAACACATAATCGTCCCTTCTTTCTCAACCATCCTCTCGGGTCGAGACTAAAATCCTTTAGATCATTGATCTCAGATCCTACTTCAAGCCTTCTATTCCTCTCGGTTGACACTGGATCCGCCTTCTACTCAGATGAAATCTTTTCGATCAATATCGGTCGAACTTCTAAACAGGACAACATAACGGTACTCTAAATAGAACAAGAAGTCGATCTTAACTGCACATTACAAGTAGTCAAAGCTTCCAAATCTTTCCATTTCACCACATAGGTAACACCATATCCTAATGCCTTCTGTTGAGAGCATTCACTGCTTTATTTTCTTTCCCAGGGGTATATTTTGTACCAAAATCAAAAGCAGCCAAAAACTCCAACCACCTATATTGTCTCATATTCAGCTCCTTCTGAGAGAATAAGTACCTTAAAACCTATGATCAATGTATAGCTCAAATCACTCGCATAAGAGATAATGCCTCCAAATCTTCAATGCGAAGATCACCATAGGCAGCTCTAAATCATGAGTAGGATATCTCACTTCATACGGTCTAAGCTATCGTGAAGGGTCGGCAATCAATTTACTCTTCTGCATCAACACAGCTCCTAGTCCAGTCCCACATGCATAAGTATACAACACCAACCCTTGGTTTCCGTTTGGAACATTAGCACAGGTGCGTTGGTCAAAAAATGCTTTAACTTAAGGAATCTTCCTTACATTTGTCGGACCAGACATACTTTACATCCTTCATGGTTAGCTGAGTCAAAGGTGGCGCTATCCGCGAGAAATCATTGATGAATCTTCGGTAATAGCCAGCAAGTCCAAGAAAACTTCTAATCTCAGTCATTGTCTCCGGTCTCTTCCAATTTGTAGCAGCCTTAATCCTATTTAGATCAATTGAAAATACTTTCTCTGAAACCACATGACCATGAAACTTAACCTCTTTCTTCCAAAAATGGCACTTGGAAAACTTAGCCTTCAACTGACGCTGCCTTAGCGTCTCAAGCACCACTCTAAGATGATCCTCATGCTCTCTTTCTATCTTAGAGAATACTAAAATGTCATCTATAAACACCAACACGGAACTATGAAAGTAATTTCAAAAAACTCGACTCATCAGATCCACGAAGAAAGCAGGTGCATTCTTTAACCCCAATGGCATTACTAACCACTCGTACGAACCATACGTAGTCTAAAATGTTATCAACGGAATATTTTCCACTTCCAAACTTAACTGATGGAATCCTGTCGCTAAATCCATCTGGGAAAACACTATGGCTCCACACAACATATCAAATAGATCATTTATTCTTGACAAAGTATACTTATTCTTAATTATCCCCTCGTTCAACATACGATAGCGATACACATCCCCAACGACCCATCTGCTTTCTTCACGAACACCACAGCCGCTCCTTAAGGCAAACCGCTTAGCCTATAAAATTCCTTCCTTCAAGATCCACTAGTTGCACCTTCAATTCCTTCATCTTGGTTGATGTCATCCTATAGGCGGTCTACCTACAAGTTCAACTCTTTGGCATAAGATCTATCCGAACTTCAACAGTTCGTTTCAGTGGCAGTCCTATAGCAGGCTCAAAGACATCTGCAAAATCCCATGCTACTCGAACCTGACTTAAATCTTCTTCCACTTCCGTAGCACTTAACAAAGCACAACTGCTCCAGTCAGAATTCTCCATTGAGAATATGATTTGGTTATGAAATCATGGTGTCCTAGTGATATCTCCCCATCCTGGCATAAAATCCTAGCCATATACTTACTCAACCAATCCACACCAAAAATGATTCCAAAATCTATGAAATTGAAAAAATACAGACTGCATGCAAACTTATGACCTAACGAATCAAGTTCTAGCTGGTCACATCTCATCCTTAGAGTTGCATATCCTTCTAGTGGATTCGCAACCCTTATGGAAGTAACAAGGTATATGGGTTTTAAGCATAACCTATAAACCAAATTCTGAGATATATGAATGTGACGCATCGGTATCGAATAGTGCCCTAACTGGTATACTCTAAATCAAAAGCATACCTTCCATCACTGTCTTCCCTTCATCAGCTGCAACTAGCTTAGCAGATGATGATCCAACACCAAAAATCTTTCCCTTATTCTCCCTGACTGGATCTGGACACCATTTCTTATAATGCCCTACCTGGTCACATTTGAAGCACTTGACATTCTTGTTTTCTACAGCCTTCCTTCTCTTGTATGACCAGCAATCATGCGCATAATAATCCTTCTTGTCACACTTGAAGCAAACTAAATCAGCTTTAGCCTTCTTGGCAGTATCTCATTTCTAGGCTCCCTTCTTTATAAATAACTTCCTTACCTTCTTCAGAGAAACCTGGGTTTCAACTGGCTTCTCTCTAACACAATCAGCAAGAATCTCCTCTTGACGATTTGTCATCTACACCACTACATTACTAGGATCACGAACATGTGGCAGGGTTACCTTAGCAATCTCGGGATTCAGTCCCCCAATGAACCAATCATTCCTCCTGATGATGGTCTCTATAGTATTATATCCATAACGGGACAACTCATTAAACTTAGTGGCATACTCCACAATAGACATCTCTCTCTGCACCAGATCCAAAAACTTCTTTAGCAGTACTGATTTAGTAACTTCAGACATATGCCTCTATTCAAATCTCCTTCAAATCGGCCCAAGTTAGCCCCTCCTTCGGAACTCCGACAGTAACACTGTTCCACCAACGAAGTGCTGACCCTTGGAACTGCCTAAAGGCCAACCTTCTCTTCTGCTCCTTATCTAAGCCCAGATCCGCGAATATTCTCACAACGCAACAGCCATTTCTCTACCTCTGTAGCATCCTTCATTCCCATAAACGGTTTCCCACCAAGACTGGTGTTATCTCTACCTAACTTAGCATAACTATTCCCAACTTGAGCCACAAGATTAGCTCCTCCAACCTTTCCAACAACACCAGCTTTAGCTCCTACTTTCATCATATTAATTAAAAACTGATACGTCGCCTCTATATCAGCTGGTGGACTTCTAGCACACACATTGGCATCGGCATTTTGGTTAGCATTAGGCTATTGACCCGGGTTTCTCTTAGCAGATCAAACATTTCCATTAGTTATGGCGCTTCCTCCACTGAGATCTACTCTTCCATTTTCTGCTTCCATATCTTCTTTCTCGTAGATCTACATACGATCCTTAGTAAGATACAGATGAAAGGTCTAAGAAAGAGGGTACTACATACTTATATATATAATACAAGTACGTTACTATAGCATAAACACACACCCCAATCTTACATTCTATTTCATTGGATTATGTTTGAAAATATTTTAGTTTAAATTTTTTTACGTTCATATGCCTATGCTCTGATACCAACTTGTAACATCCCCTAATTAGAAGCCTAAAACTAATTACTACGGATGATGTAGTCATTCATAGTTATTAATCGTCGATGACCAAATACGGTAATGTTAGATGCATTGATATAACAACAACACATGTATACATAAATTTTAAAATCAACAAACAACTTACTCATTCCATTTGAAAGAATTTAAAATTCATTACATAATCCCCAATGAGATCCACATTTAGAGAAAATATACTTATCACAACATACTCCAAGAGTGACATACGATAATGCCCCTTCGGACGATCAAAGTACATACATGCAATTTAAACAACTTTGCCTTTGCAACAACAACATAGCGGAATTAAAATATAAGAGAACTCTAAATGGCTACCTTATGCACATCCCCGGAAGCCTATTCATCTAAAGAGGTACATGAAAACTTCAATTCTCAAACTACTTAAAATCAATTGAATACTCGAGAGTTTAAGCGGAAAACATAAACTTCGAGTTAGACATAAAGCCTGTTATGAATAATTGTAATGGCCATGAATTTTCGACCATAAAAATCGACATCCATACGTTCACTATATAACATGTCGAATAGTCAAGCGCCGAAAATACATGATCATTCGGGGTGAAGAAGAGAAAGGTAGAAGGAAAAAGAATCAACAGCACAAAATCTCATAATCACAGCGGAACAAAAGATAATATATAATACCAGATTTGTTTACAAAAGTAATAGTTAATATACGTATAATCATTAGAGTGCAACAATCAACAAACCAATCTAGATAGTTCTAATAACTTGTCCTCGCTAGTGCTGACTATATAGTCTGCACACACAGCGGAAAATAACATGCATAGGAATACATATCTGTCATCCAGCTCGTCTCCTGATCTTCATAGCATCGTAACTTGAGTTTGTAATACTCGGTCTAACCCGAGAATTATAAGAAAATAACACATGAATCAGTCAGAAGAACCAATGTGAGAAAACACACTCAATTTGAGTAACTACTATTTTTAAAATCCTTTGTACACAAAGGTATCTCGTAAGACCATGTCGCACATAAACACGATGGGTCCCCGTTTCATCGAATCAAAAACGATAAATTTTTTTAAAGGCCAACTTGTTTAAAATAAACAATTCTACAATCAGGGTGTCAACATTCGCATAAGGAAATTCATTCCATATGTTTACTTTATCATGACATGTCCATCGAAATTAATTTTCTTATAATCATCACATTTTCTGAAATTCGAAATAGTGATCAGTACAAGTTCATTTACTTCCAAATAAATGTGCCAATGTTTTATTCTAACTGCTTCATTTTTTTTGGCTACTTAATAGCATAGACAAAAGATAATTGAAATCAATATCTAAGATAATTATCAGTCAGAACATAAATCATAAACTTAAATCAACGTTAATAATCAATATTAAATTAATTTACAATTTTGGGATTGAACCGTTTTAAACAATTGAGTCAAATTATATTTTTAAATCCGGATTATTTGTTAACCAAAGTAGTTAAACAATTAATTTATTTTTAGTTAATTAAATTTAACAGTCCATTTAAAAATTTATCTAATAAATTAACCTATAATTAATTAAATAAGAAATTACATATACGTCCACTTCAAATATTATGAATCATTAAATTTTTGCATTATGGAAACCTCGACAATATTAATTCATATGGAAACATTTAGTGATAGGAACTCGACGTAAAAATATGTGAGTCGTTTGGATTTAAAATGAAGAAGGAGTAGGTTTCTAAATTTTATAGATTATTACATAAAATAATTAATCTAATTTTTCTTTTTAATTATACCAAGCCCATACTAATCTAGTTGAGCCCACCCTTTACTTCATCTCCCAGCTACATCTCTGTTTCTCTTATTCGAACTCAAGAAGGTGCATGAATTTGTACATGGCGACGTGCACATGCACACGGCCTCAAATCATCGTAACTCTCCACCAACCACCACTTTCAATCACCCACGACCATCTCGTCCTTAACGCCCACCTGTTAACTCATTTGATACTTTGGTTCAAAATTCAAATTGCTACGCAAAAATTTAAACAAAACCGAGTCAACCAAACCGTCTCACCTCACCACTATAAGCCATCGACCATCACCACTTGGCCAAAGCATCTCCATCACCTCCTCTACCTTTTCCCCTGGTGCGCATGCCTCCATATCCTACCACTCAATACCATTGCTATGAAACTATGGCCCAAATGCTAACAATGCTACTTCTACTTCGCCAAGCCCACTCACTTAAGTAAAAATTATTGCGACATTTTTCCCAAGTGTGCCACTACCTACTCCTCATCCATGGCCAAATCCACCACCTGAAATCACCTCGATCGTCAAAATCTGCAAAAACCCTCAAATTCGATCGTCTCCACCTTTCTCTTCCCACACGTCACTAAAAACCCTAAAACTAGTCTTAAAAATTGAATTTTTCAACAACTATTACAACCATATGAATCATGGATTAAATTATGAAAATTGAACTCTTATAAGTTTAACCCATTCACTGCTTTACATAGTTCCCCCTCTCTCTCTTTGCTTGACAGTTTTAAACGCATTAAATTTTAAAATATTTTATGCTAAAAAATAAACACTTTTCATTTTGGAATATAGATTTAAAACTAAATGGATGATGAGATAATGATTTTTAATGGTTAAAGGTTTCAACTGTTTCAACAAAAACAAACAGGAACCGAGAGAAGATACAGGTTTCCTGATGTGCGGGTGAACTATCATGTTTAACATGCCTTTACATATGCATATACCTGTAATATAATCATATACATTTGTCACAGATCAGAAGTTAATCCAACCATAGTTATATATATATAAGTAATGTATATATATATTTGTATAAGTAATGTACAGCGAACAACAAAAAATGTTTTATTACTGGAAAATAGATGAACTCTACTTTGTATTTTAATCCTTCCCGCTTCAAGCTTCTAAATATCTCCGTCTTTTTAATGTTAATGGTTGACCTTTGTCTTGTTTTTAGTAAGAACAAGTAAACAATTGTGGCTATGTGTGTGCGTCTATATATATATATATATGCATACATATAAATAGGAATGGAAAATGTATAGTGCAATCCTAGGGGCTATGGACATACATAGGGTGGCTGCTATTGTACATGCTTCTTTTTTTTATTTTCTTATTTACTCCCGGCGTGCTGATTTGATTTCATGGCTTGACTTGATTTTATGGGCGACTTGATACTATATGTGTGCTTGATTTTGATGTTTTGTATGCTTAATTTTGAATTGTCATCATGAAACTTACATTTTTACAAATTTATGTATACGCTAGTTTTATAAACACACACACACACAGATATATATATATATATATACACGCACATATACGCACACATATATTGACTTGTACATATTTTAGTAATCACAATTTGAAATTTTCTATCATGAAGCTTGTTTATATATAGACATATAAAAAAATATTTTTATCATAAGTTTTTTAATCGTGAAGCTATATACATGTATGTAAATTTTTGTCATATTAAAAAATTAGCATTTTGAATCTTTTTATAGTTTCCAAAATTCATAGATTCAGATATTTTCTATATCAAAATGTTTTATTTAATTGACGTTAAAAAATGAATATTTCAATATTTAAAATTAGTTAATATTATAAAAAACAAATGCTAAAAATACAGGTCGTTACATTCCTTCCCCCTAAAAAGAAATTTGTCCCCGAAATTAGGAAGCAAAAAAGATAATTCAAGCCATAACAAAAGTCATATATTTATATTGCAAAGCGCGTACATAAATAATACACTAACAACCATAGCAAACAAGGCATACACTATACAAACCAACAACTCGCTGACCTAACATCATGTATGGATAGGCTTCCCTTATACTATCCATAGTCTCCTATATACTTGTACTTACTCAATAAACCCATATGTTTTATAACTTACGAAATTAAATGACATCACCTTCATTTCACTAATGCAAACACCTAGGTTGCATAAACCAACATGTTAGACATGTATTTAAAAACACTTGTTAGGTTCTAATAATAACTTAGCCACGCTCAATTACTTTATATTCCATCCCATGCATTTCGAATGATTCAGAAACAGTTAACTAGCATTCAATTCCTATTTAAACACATTATATTCATATCTATCACATAATGATTCAAATCAATTTATCCACTTTCCATTGATTCGTCAAATTTTGTTTAATTCCATTTACATCAACTGACAATTTTTCCATGCAAATTCGATGATATTCATTTACTAATATAATCACTTTAGATTAAAGCCATTTTAAATGGATCCCAAATCAATTTATCAAATTTTACTAATCCACATTATATTTTATAAACAAAACCTTGTTTTCTTAATTTATGTTCAACAATAATCTAATCCATGCTAATTTATTTATGAACCATTTCGCAAATTTGTTTGTGCTAAGCTTCCATCCAAAAATATTATCTTAAGTTAATTCGTTTATCTCCAATTATTTCAACTATATAGTTAAGTTTTTTCTATTGCAATCAAATTCCATTTCAATTTAAATTGATTATTATTTAATTTATTTATCGTCGATTGATTTGCATTTCCATTTGCTTGGCCTATCTCAATTTTCACAATATTATTTGAGAATCATTTAATTAAATTGATATTAAGGTTTATTATAACCTTTTATACAACACATACATTCATTAAACTTAATTTCATAATTGAATTCATTTAAATAATATCCCAAAGCCATTTTCAATTTATTTACATTCAAATTGAATTTATTTACAACTTAAGTCATTACCATTTCCATCCATTTCTATTTTATTAGATAACATTTCAACATTTATTCAATTCGCTTTTATTTTACTCGAATTTCATTCATAACTCAAGTTCCACATTCAATTTCAATTTTAATCCACACTCCAATTTACTTAACCAAGTTAAGCTCCATTTTTTTGTATTTAATTAACTAATTAATTTAACTAATTGGTTCACTTCCAATTTATAATTCAATATATGATTTTTATTCAAAAAACCACTTCAATTTGGTTTGACTTTTTAAATTCATTTTATAGTTCAAGTTTGGATTTTTTTTCAGTATTTATCCATTTTTATTTTGGTATTTTTTTATTTTTCAATTTTTTAATGATTGAAAATTTTCTTTGTCAAAATTTCTTTTATAATGAAATACTTTTATAATAAAATATTTCAATATTTGAAAATTTTCTTTGTTAAAAATTCTTTTATAACAAAATATTTTATGTTGGAGAAAATTTTCCTTCCAAAAATACTTTTATAACTTGATGTTTTAGCAAGTTTATCCTCATTATTATAGAATCCAGTAATAGGTTGATCAGGCACAAGGTCATAAATCTATGAATACTTAGCAAACCATTTTAACAACTAGTGAAAATACTTGGAAACCTTTAAAATAGATATGGAAAGTGCAATCCAATCACCGAAATCAAACGAACGAGATCATCATGGAACGTAGTCCCTCAAGTCCCTCTCTCTAAGTTGAGAGGACCGAGCGACGCGGCCTCGGGCTACTCTAGGCATTCATTGCCCCACGTCTTAAGCCAACGCCTAAAACAACCATAGATCGCAGATACACAATGGTTTCACTTGAGTCACCTAGGTAACATCCGTACTTGTGAGCAATCATTTCTCTACGAATTACACTATGCAAAACACTTGCATGGATCATAGTCTACTTAATAGACACACTGGTGGTTACTTTTCTATCACCCAAAGATTCAAGGCAATCATCTGCCCCCTTGAAATATGCCATGTGGACCGCAGATACACAATGATTTCGCCTGGTTCCTCCAGGAAACATTCGTACCTCAGGGCAATCGCTCTACCCAGGCGGGTTATGTCGAAAATGACCATAGATCATAGTTACATAATGGTTTCGCCTGGGTCCGCCAGGTGACTTCCGAAATCGTAAGTCTTCAAAGCCCTGCAAATTTTGCTATGCAGCCGAGTCAAAGGAAACTCATGAGTATTATGTACGGAGAACCTATATAGATTAGGACACATTTCTGGATTCACCAAAGTCCATCCAGGATCAAATCAAAGAATCAAAAGAATGTAATCTGAATATGGTCACAAAGTAGATAATCGGCAGAAGGTACTTACCATATGTTCAATCTCAAAATGTATATCACAATACACATAGTACCTTTTCAAATCATCAATTTCTAATATATCATTCTTATATAATTATGTCATATATAAGATCATTGTTTCTCAGATTGAGTACCTTTTGAGATTAATAGTTTTCGAATTAACTTCACACTTATACAATTAATTTTTATAGGTTCAAAAACTTCCAAATCAATTTTTTTTCTTTTTTCATGAACATTTACTAGGTTCAAATTGTTTCTTAAAACAAATTCCATTATAAACCTTTCAAAACTATTTTTCATATTTATGGAAAGTTGGAACTGGTTAAGAAAAATTAATTTGCAAAAAAAAGATTTTACAAATATTTACTATGTTCAAAACATTTCTTAAAACTCTTTTCATTTAAGTACATTTCAAAACTAGATTTCATACTTGTATAATTCAAAATAAGCTTACACAATTTACTTATCAAAATATTTAGCTTTTTAAAAATTCTTCAACTACCATTAGTTTTTGTTATAAAAATTTCAAAACTAAACTTCCTATACTTTCCAAAAGTTCTTCGCTTTGAAAATTAATTCTCAATTTGGAAGTGTTTACCTATTCAGAATATTAGGATAAATCAAATACCAATAAAAAAATGGAAATCGATAATTAATCATCTCAACAAGATGCATAATCAATCAATCAATCCTAATGCATAGGATACACGTGTTTATGATATAATTAAATTCAAAATTCAAGAACCGAACACCAGTTTTTTTCCAAATCATTTGAACCAAATATGTACATATTTATTTCGAACATCAAATCATAGTTCAGGGATTCGAATTAATTTGGTTTTATAAACAATCTTGTAGAAAAGCTACTAAAGTGTCCTCCCCCACTATGAAACTCGAAAATGAATGCCGATGATGCTGCAGACACCGCCTAAATTTATTATCCTGTGACAGAAGTGCGTTTCGGACTTCATTTCTTTTAAATCCTTTGAAAATCCCCTTTTGAAATCACTTTGAAATCGTTTATAACAGGTCTATTTGGAAAATAATTTCAAATTTTGTTATTATATATTTTTCGAATCTTAAAACTAATTTCAAAAAAATCCCAGAATCCAAACTCTCAAATTTTCAGTTTGAATAAATTTTTGTTTATTTATTAACCATGTCTGGATAATCACATATCACTTTCAAATGGTGTCCATCACTCTTTAAAATGATATAGGGAGAAATTCAAATATACATTCACTTCAAAATCCAGGTTAAACATGTAGTTTCTCAGTTGGCTAAATATTTTTCAAAAACCAAAATTTTCCGACCACAGTCAAATGCTCAAATCAAAAGCCAATAGTCGATGCTGATGAACTAGCCGAGCACAACTGATTAGTCAATAAGCAATAATGTGTACATGCATATTACTCGAAAAAAATTAATCAACAAAGAGATAAAATCCAATCATCATCAAAAGTCACGATTGATTTTATTAGTTTATAGAATTCATTCTTTTATATTCAATATAAAATCCATGTTAAAATCATTTCGTTTATTAATATCAGAATATTTTTATATCACTAACAAATACGCTCTCCCTTATATGTATATACACTCAAAGAGCTTATCCTACAGGTTTAGGTATATGCTAAACCAAAGCTCTAATGCCAAGTGTAATGTCCCAGGATTTTCAACCCTCGACAATCGACATCCATATGTTCATTGTATAACATGCTGAATAGTCAAGTGTCAGAAATACTAGATCATTGGGGGTAAAGAAGAAAAAGATAGAAGGAAACAAAATCAGCACCATATAATCTCACAATCACAGCGGAACAAAATATAATATATAATAACATGTTTTTATACAAAAGTATCAGTTAGTATGCATACAATTGTTAGAGTACAACAATCAACAAATCAATCTGGACAGCTATAATAATTAGGTCTCACCAGTGTTGACTATAGAGTCTACACACACAGCGGAAGATAACAAGTACAGGAATACATCTCTATCATGCAGCTCGTCTCCTAAGCTTCATAGCATTGTAATCTGAATCTGTAATACTCGGTCTGACCCGAGCACTATAATAAAATAATATCTAAGTTAGTCTAGAAAACGATTGTGAGAAAACATACTCAATTTGAATTATTACTATTTTTAAAATCCTTTGAAAACAATGATATCTTGTAAGACCACGTCACACTTAAACAAGACGGTCTCGGTCTCATCGAATCCAAAGCAATAAATTATTTAAAGGCCAAGTTGTTCAAAATAAACAATTCTACAGTCTTGATGTCAATATTCACCCATGGAAATTCATCCCATATGTTTATTTTATCGTGACCTGTCCAAAGAAATTAATTCGCTTGTAATCATCGCATTTTCTGAAACTCAAAATAATGATCAGTACAAGTTGATTTACTTCAAATAAACATGTCAACGTTGTATTCTAACTACTTTAGTTTGTGTGGCCACTCAGTGGAATAAAAAGATAATTGAAATCGATATCTATGAGAAATATCAATCAAAACATGGATCATTAACTTAAACAACAATTAACAATTAATATAAAATCAATTTACAATTTAGAAATGAACCATTTTAAACAATTGAGTCAAATTATATTTTTAAATCCAGATTATTTGTCAACCAAAGAAGTTAAACAAAATAATTTATTCTTAGTTAACTAAAATTTAATAGTCCATTTAATAATTTATTTGATAAATTAACCAATAATTAATAAAATAAGAAATTACATATACATTCACTTCAAATATTATAAATCATTAAATTACTACATTGCAGAAACCTCGAGAATATTAATTCAGATGGAAATATTTGGAAGTAGAAACTAAGCGCAAAAATCTGCACTTCGTTTGGATTTAAAATGAAGAAGAATTAGTTTTTAAAGTTTATAGATTATTACATAATATAATTAATTTAATTTTCTTTTTAAACATAATAAGCCTATACTATTCTAACATGTCCCATCCCTTTACTTCATCTCCCAACTTCCTCTCATCTTCTCTAATTCAAACTCAAGAACGTTCACGAATTTAAACGCGGCAACGTGCATACGACCTTCAATCATAGTAACTTAGCGCCAACCATCCCCTCCGAACACCCACGACCATCTTGTGACGACCCGCCCTTCTACTACCAGAAAGACATATCATCATTAAGAAAAGAAAGGGATAGAAATAGGAAAGAAAAGAAAAGAAAGAACAACAACATCAGAATCTTACAGCGTGACGGAACAAAATATAATATATCACATAACTATTACATAGTTATACAAATATCAGAGTTATACAATATCAATAAATATGACAGTCACACATCCATCTATCAGTATATACATCGGAGATACAGTACACATCAACTAACACAGCAGAACTAGATAAATAGCTACATATGTCTGGAAACTCCTGCTCCAAGCTCCTCCAGAATCAAAGTCCAAATCCTATCACTTGGCTACTCATAAAAATTTGAGTACCCAAGAGTTTATGAAAAACAAAATATAAACTCCGGGTCAGACATGGGTCTGGTATGAGTAAACGGTTTAAAGTTGTTTAACTTTGAAAAAAACATTTGAAAATAAAGGTATCACGTAAGACTCCCCACAAATAAATACGGTTAAGTTTTTACCTTACACTAACCAAAACATTTCATAGGAAATCCAGTGATATTATAATAGTGTCTAGGGTTTTCAAGTAAATAGAAAATAGCCGAAATTATTACATCTATTAAATTCCAGCTACTAGCCACAAAAGTGGGTAATACAAATCAAAACCGTAGGGTCTCGTAGGAAAAATGGATTTCCAACAATGGCAGGGATACTGGGGTACCGCCCGTCACAGTACGGGGCCTAGATCACCGTATCGAGGACCACTCCCGACCCCCTACAACACAAGGCTGGAATCATTCCTTACTGAACAGTCCCGAACAAGATAAATCCCGTGGTTGTAGCTAGCAACCGCCCACACAGCCGAAATAAAAAGGGACATCTACACAGGGGAAATATCTTGTCCTGCTTGGGCATGACCCACCTAACCTTGCTGCATCTCCCCTGTTTTAGCCATTCCCGGTTGATGAGGCTTGAGGATGCGATTACCTTTAAAGAACATATTTCTTAGAATGCTCATCGTCCGCCTGACGATGTGCTGAAAGCATTCAATCCATACAAGTTCGTTTCGGGTTCGAACGAAACCGAAGGCATCATCTCGTCACACTCATTTTGGAATTACCCTCAGAGTCAATGACGATAACCCTCGCATTCTGAAAATGCCATCTCGATTTTCATTTCAGAATTCATGACCTATCGTTTAAATTGGATCGATGTGGTTTTCGGAGGATCAAATTTGATTCTTCTGATCCCGGTCTCATCGAAGTCCAAACGCCATTTTAAAGGCCAAGTTGTCTAATTAACTTAAACAGTTAAATAAATGATTTAATTCACATAGCATTTTATCACAGAAAGAACATATACAGGCATCATAGATATAACACAGCATATCACAGAGTATCACAGGATATCATTAAATAAATAACACAATCAGATATTCTACTCATACAATCCATAAGCAATCAACTTAGATTCTCATTTGTAATTAATTCAATTTAAATTAATTACATCAGAATTAATTACTTAACCCTGTTTTATTGATTAACAGTTTATTCCTTATTTCCTTTCAAGCTATTGAATCAATAGATCATTCATAATCAATTATTAAATCTTAATTACTTAATAACTTATTTTATTTTACACTATTAAATTAGTTAATTCTTAATTAAATTATTTAACTTTAATTACTATCCTTTAATCATTAATTATTACCTTAATTGTTATTTAATAACTTGATTACTTATTTGTTAACTTCTAATGACTTAATTAATCATTTATTAATCCTTAATCCTTAATTAAATTACTTAATTAATTATTAATTCACAACTAGTTTATTTGATTAATTAACTATTAATCAATCATTAATTAATTTAAGCAATAATTATAAACTTATTAATCACTTATAATCCAACACTAATCACCTTGAAAAAGTGATTATTCTTGATTACTTTCTGAAGATAATTGATTATTAACTTAATTAACATTTAAAAGAAAACAGCTTAAAATCTAGGAATCAAATTAATATTAACAACTAACCTTTAATGTTAATTGATTTTCATACCGGCCTTAATTAAATTACTAATTTAAAACAGTAATCAAGTGATAATTACATTGTTAAGTATTACTAAAATTATTAAGCCCGATCTCATCTCCAAAAAAAACTGCAGATAAACAAACCCAAGGCTTCCCTGGTAAAACCCAAGACCACCCCTGCGTTTACACAAGCGTTACTTCGAGTTACCCCTCCTTTTTCCCCGAGTCTTCCCTGAGTATTTTCTTCTTCTTCCTTATTTTTCTTTCAGTATGTTTAAATTAAAGCTTAAGTTTTAACGAAATAAATTATCATCAGGAAAACAAATTCACGCACAGGACACACGAACGCGAACCCGAAGTTTCCCCCATTCTCACTCGTGCGCGACTCGAGTAAGATGATTCCCACGATACTGACATCCTCATCCCCATGCCATACACGTGCACGGCGAAGCCCCTGACCTCCGGCGAACCCCAATGTCGTAGGCAAGTCCTAAATTACATGAATAATCGAAAATCAACTCGAATCATTACCAAAACTTTCAAATTTTGGACCCCTGCTCGAAACAACTGCAAAACGACCCCTTCCCAAAACGTTTCGCCGCCGCCGCACACGCCACCAAGGTCGTCCAAAGCTCGCCCATACCATGACAACGCGCAGAACCACCAATCTAAAAAAATCATAACACTCGATCGCGTGTGGTCAACGAACATGACCCATTTTCTGACATGAACAAAACTTGAACTCATGCCCTAATTTGAGTTCGTTTCTTTAATTTAGTTAATGGGAAAATATTAAACAATTTTCTCAAAATCCATGATGTTTGTACGTACTCCAAGTTTCAACATTTATAAATGAACCAAGCATCAGAATTTTGTAAAAATACAATCCTTGTTTATACACGAACTGCTCCTTAAATATTAACCTAAAAATCTTGATTTTTGGTTTAAAAATCATATATTGCAATACAAATTCAATATAAAATTTTGAATCAATAGTTTACAACAATCGAATTTTATCAATCATCAAATGATCACCTATATATAAATATTAAAGTGGTATTCTTTATAAAGATTGTTTAATCAACTTTCTAAAAATTTTAATTTGAAGTTTATCATCTTGTTTGTTGAGAAATTAAAGCTAATCAATGATTTAAATAGGATAGTTGAGTGTTCTAACCAATATGCAATCTATATCAAATTCCAGAGAACACAGAGCATACAAATTTATATGCAAATTGAAGCATAAATAAACAGTTTATAATTAATGTTTGAACTGTTTTTAATTAACTTAAACTTTTAAAAAAATTTAAGTTTACTCACTTTTCATAATTCCTGTAAACAGAAAGCATTGATGTAGATTATCAGAAACTTGAAGCTGTCTTGAGATTGACTGTCTTTAGTTTGAGTACAAGTTGAATCTGCTTCTTTTTTTTTCTGTTCTTATTTTCTCTGGTACAGAGTTTCTCTTATATATATTAACTTTTTACGAACTAGAAAAAGGATGAAACAATTATATAGAAGATAGTAGGCGTGTATGAGGGAAGGCTTTAACTGGACTGTTGTTTCTTCATTTTGTTTATAACATGTTCAGATTTTTATACATATTTGAAATGACAAAATGCATGCTGAGCTGATGGCAATAAATGCCTTGGCCTTATAACATGTTTACATAATTATTATTATGTTTTTCTGTGTGAATATATTATATGTAGACATTTACTTATGCAATTAGATATTTATCTTACATGTGAAGATTGTATACAAATGTTTGTCTTATTATTTGTTTGCTTGAATAACTCATGTGATTGTGTAAGTCTGGTTTACATTTTATATTTTGACTAATTTTATTTTATACGTGTGCCTATTTTTTTTAGCTTTATACATTTATTTGTATCCTTATTTTAGCTAGCAATTATTAAATTATATACATGTGTTTGCCTAATATATAATATTTATATTGAACATTATCATCTATTTATATTTTCTATTTTCTATTTTAGCCATTAATATTTGAATTAGATTCATAAGTTATATTTACATTTTTCTCATTTTTATAATCCATTTGAATTTTATTTAAATTATATATATAAGTTTGACTCATATTTTACATTTATATTTTATATTACTAGAATTAGATTTTTAATTTCAAACATTATCATCTATAGATATTTCTATCAAATGTTAACAAAAGAAAGCATTTTAATTTAAGGGCATAAGATAAATATTATAAGGAGATTTTTATTTTAAATTAAACATTATTATTCATATGTATATTTATTAGATGTAAACAAAGTAAAGTGTTTTAATTCAATTATATAAAATAAATTTTATTATAATATTATCAAAAGATTTTATTTTGAATTCCCAAAGTCCAATTCCCCTTTTAAAATATAATTTAAATAAATAAATTGGCAGTATTTCCAAATCAAAATCGTTTTAATATGGTCAATTTACATTTTATTTAAATTAGATTAAACATTTATTAAAATAAACGGGGCCAAAAATCCAGGTTCGTTACATTCCTTCCCCCTTAAAAGGATTTCGTCCCCGAAATTTAAAATAAAGATAATTTAAAAGTTATTATGCCAATCATTCAAACATAGATATCATTCATATATTAACAAACAACCAACGGTCTATCCTAACAAACAACACTATCTATCTTAACACAAGTTCGGATAAGCTTCCCTAATATCGAGAGTTGTTTCTCGATGATTAACAATCCGAATTGGATTCCTAACCACAGTCAAATTTGACTCAACCTCCAAATTCCTGAACTACTGGTTTTACAACAAATGATGGATCATGAACAAATTTCCTTAGATGGGATATATGGATACATAATGAATTCCAGCCATCCATTCTGGCAATTCAATACTGAAATCTACAGTATTAACTTTTTCCAAATTTTATTGACTCTTTACAAAATTCAAAATCTATTCAGTAAAGCCCGTACGATGTACATATGCCATTCGTACGCAATATCAAATTCGATCGCTCGCTCGATCATACAATTTCACTTCCGAACTAGTATCGTCCACCCGACTTCGTAGTAACGGCTCAGATCTGGTTTCTTGATCAGAAACTGTCATTCTTCTGGCATAGCCACATCTATGATAGAGAATTTCCCAGAATCAATCAAAATCCTTATCCATAGTTCGTCGTCGAAAATCGAGTGAAAAATCCTAACTCGGATTGATATAACTATATCGAAATTCTATGCTCGAATCTGGATCCAATTGCTATGCGAATAAAATAATATACGTACATCCTATGAATTTATATCCATTGATTATCAACTATATCAATTTTATTTTATTCACATTATTCTGATTTCTATCCACTTAGAATAATTTCTCAGTATTAAATTTACTTAAGAATTTCACCATTCATTTCTTAAGTTTAATATAAGCATTATATATACTCTCACATTATTACTCTACCACTTTAACCTTTATATCTTCTTATATTTTCTTATTTTAAATCTGAATTTCCAATTCCATGTGAATTCAATTTATCTTTAACTCTAAACATTGAATTTTATTGACTATCTTCCATTTATAACTGATTTTTATTATTATTTTAAATTAGTTTCATCCACTAACTTATTTCAATCTCCAATTTGAAATTGTTTTGTTGCTAAAGTTTTTTTTTAATTTTTTTTCCTCTAGTTTCCAAATTTTTGAAAAGTTTTAGGAGAGTCTCCATTTATTTAACATTACATATTTTCATAAGCACATATGTATAGTTTCAACACTTATTACAATTACTTCCAACCAATTCTCAAATTATTCCCTTCAGTTTAAGTGACTTACAACTTACTTGCTTATATATATAACCCATTTGAGCAAAACAAACTCATGTTCATTCCAAATGATTCCAAAATCATCCTATTTTGCTTCTAATAATTCATAGAATTTTATCTAATCTTGTTTACTTTGAATGATCCATTTTCTTATGCAATTCAACGATATCATTGTGAATAAATAGTTACTTAAGCTTTATAACAATTTTAAATTGATTCCAATTCAATTTACACTTGATTCCATCCCAATTAATTTATTCACAATCTTTTCATTGCATTTTCTTTCATTTCAACGGGTTTTAATTCCAAACCATTTTATTAAACTTGACAGCCAATATTTTAAATAACCATCTCACAATTTACTTAAGTTATTTATTTTCTTCAAACTGTTCTGCTGAATAACTTAAGTTTATACTATTCTACCAACTTCCATTTAAATCTATGATTTGATTTTTCCTTAATCAATCCCAACTATTTACTAATTTATTCGATCGGTTTATTTTTTTATCCATTCTTAAATTTTAATTTACACTAACAATTCATTATTGTATTTATTTTTATAATAAGGTTATTCAATTTATGCTTGAATTAGATTTGTTTACAACTCACACCAATTCTATTTTAACCAAATTCAAGGCTTACTTGGTTTACATTTACTTATTTACATAATAATTTTATTTCATTAAATTTTATCTATAACTCGATTGAATTCATTTAAATTCAATTTTATTCCAACTCAACTTCAGTTAAATTTTGCTACTTACCATTCTTTAAATTTATTTCTCAATATATGAGTCCAAACTTATTTATTTACTTAAAAGCTTATATTACTCATTTGGATCATTTCATCTTATAACCACCATTTCAGATTATATATAACACTTACTATCTTAAGGTATAAATTTGCATTTCACCCTCAATTTAGTTCAATTTAATCCAATTTAATTCAAATTCAACTTCAATTTTATTTAACTTATCTCAGGTTGAATTCAAATATATTTTCTTCATTTTCATTTACTTAAATTAGATTTTAATTCCTGGATCAAAATTCCCTATTTCTTCTTATTAATATCAACTTTATTTTATAAGTCCATAGTTGATTCATTTAAACCTTTCACTTTATTTAAGTAGAATTTCTTAAAATTCAATTTCCCGGTTTTCATTTCCAAAACCATTTTGAAACGATGACTACACATATCCACTTGGTATATCAAATCAAATTTCCAAATTCCAAACACTTGTTTTCACCAAAACAAATTTCCCTATTGAAATTTCTAAAACACTTGTATACCCAACAACCTCAAACAATATCATGACCAATTATCCTGGTAGCAATCCATCACTTTAGAAACTCGAAAATGAATACTGATGATGTGGCCATCATCATCAGGACTATTTTCCAGCGACTGAAGTGAGTTCAGTGCATCCTTACTTTCCAAATTTCCTCCCAGAACAATTTCCATTCAACAATATTTTCCCAAAACAATATTCCATTATTGCCTTCAAATCGTTGGAAAAACATTTCAAACATTCCCAAGATTTTTAAATTCCCAAATCCTTTGTTTAAATTTAAACACCTTTCAAATTTCCGGGACTTAAATTCTGGTTTAATCAAATTTTAGTTATATTCCTTTTTATTAAAAATCATACATAGATAATTTTATTTGTTAATAAACCACTCAAATTTTAAATTTTTATTCAATTTTAGTATTGACAACCAAACATCCAAATATATATAATAATTTCAGAAAAATATTTCTTTTATGAAAAAATATAATTTTCGGTAAAATTATTTCATTTACCATACTTTTAAAAACAGTACTGTGTCGATCTACCTTGTTTAAGAGTTTAGAAATCCTTATCGATGAAATGGCATCCCACACATCAACCAGAATCCATAAACACTCAACAGATAAGTCAACACAATATAAAAACAATTTTATATTCATTAACAAATACGCGCTCATATCTATTAATACACTCAGACTCAGTTTAGAGTACTACGGACTCTATTCTATGAGTAATTCCTACCAGAGCCAAGGTTATCACCAACCTGGCTCTGATACCCACTGTGACGACCCGCCCTTCTACTACCAGAAAGATGTATCATCATTAAGAAAAGAAAGGGATAGAAATAGGAAAGAAAAGAAAAGAAAGAACAACAACATCAGAATCTCACAACGGAACGGAACAAAATATAATATATCACATAACTATTACATAGTTATACAAATATCAGAATTATACAATATCAATACATATGACGGTCATACATCCATCTATCACTCTATACATCAGAGATACAGTACATATCAACTAACACAGCGGAACTAGATAAATAGCTATATACGTCTGGAAATTCCTGCTCCAAGCTCCTCCAGAATCAAAGTCCAAATCCTATCACTTGGCTACTCATAAAAATTTGAGTACCCAAGAGTTTATGAAACACAAAATATAAACTCTGGGTCAGACATGGGTCTAGTATGAGTAAACGGTTTAAAGTAGTTTAACCTTGAAAAAAACATTTGAAAATAAAGGTATCACGTAAGACTCCCCACAAATAAATACGGTTAAGTTTTTACCTTACGCTAACCAAAACATTTCATAGGAAATCCAGTGATATTATAATAGTGTCTAGGGTTTTCAAGTAAATAGAAAATAGCCGAAATTATTACATCTATTAAATTCCAGCTACTAGCCACAAAAGTGGGTAATATAAATCAAAACCGTAGGGTCTCGTAGGGAAAATGGATTTCCAACAATGGCAGGGCTACTGGGGTACCGCCCGCCACAGTACGGGGCCTAGATCACCGTACCGAGGATCACTCCCGACCCCTACAACACACGGCCGAAACTATTCCTTACTGAACAGTCCCGAACAAGATAAACCCCGCGGTTGTAGCTAGCAACCGCCCACACAGCCGAAATAAAAAGGGACATCTAGACAGAGGAAATATCTTGTCCTGCTTGGGCATGACCCACCTAACCTTGCTGCATCTCCCCTGTTTTAGCCGTTCCCGGTTGATGAGGCTTGAGGATGCGATTACCTTTAAAGAACATATTTCTTAGAATGCTCATCGTCCGCCTGACGATGTGCTGAAAGCATTCAGTCCATACAAGTTCGTTTCGGGTTCGAACGAAACCGAAGGCATCATCTCGTCACACTCATTTTGGAATTACCCTCAGAGTCAAAAACGATAACCCTCGCATTCTGAAAATGCCATCTCGATTTTCATTTCGGAATTCATGACCTATCGTTTAAATTGGATCGATGTGGTTTTCGGAGAATCAAATTTGATTCTTCCGATCCCGGTCTCATCGAAGTCCAAACGCCATTTCAAAGGCCAAGTTGTCTAATTAACTTAAACAGTTAAATAAATGATTTAATTCACATAGCATTTTATCACAGATAGAACATTTACAGGCATCATAGATATAACACAGCATATCACAGAGTATCATAGGATATTATTAAATAAATATCACAATAAGATATTCTACTCATACAATCCATAAGCAATCAACTTAGATTCTCATTTGTAATTAATTCAATTTAAATTAATTACATCAGAATTAATTACTTAACCCTGTTTTATTGATTAACAGTTTATTCTTTATTTCCTTTCGAGCCGTTGAATCAATAGATCGTTCATAATCAATTATTAAATCTTGATTACTTAATAACTTATTTTATTTTACACTACTAAATTAATTAATTCTTAATTAAATTATTTAACTTTAATTACTATCCTTTAATCATTAATTATTACCTTAATTGTTATTTAATAACTTAATTACTTATTTGTTAACTTCTAATTACTTAATTAATCATTTATTAATCCTTAATCCATATTAAATTACTTAATTAATTAATTATTAATTCACAACTAGTTTATTTGATTAATTAACTATTAATCAATCATTAATTAATTTAAGCAGTAACTATAGACTTATTAATTTCTTATAATCCAACACTAATTACCTTTAAAAAGTGACTATTCTTGATTACTTTTTGAAGATAATTGATTATTTAACTTAATTAGCATTTAAAAGAAAACTGCTTAAAATCTAGAATCAAATTAATATTAACAACTAACCTTTAATGTTAATTGATTATCATACCGGCCTTAACAAAATTACTAATTTAAAACAGTAATCAAGTGATAATTTCATTGTCAAGTATTACATAAATTATTAAGCCTGAATCTCATCTCCAAAAAAAAAAAAAAAACTGCAGATAAACAAACCCAAGGCTTCCCTGGTAAAACCCAAGACTGCCCCTGCGTTTAGCGAGCATTACTTCGAGTTACCCCTTCTTTTTCCCCAAGTCTTCCCTGAACATCTTCTTCTTCTTCCTTATTTTTCTTTCAATATGTTTAAATTAAAGCTTAAGTTTTAACGAAATAAATTAGCATCAGGAAAACAAATTTACGCACAGGACAAACGAACATGAACCCGAAGTTTCCCCCATTCTCACTCGTGCACGACTCGAGTAAGATGATTCCCACGATACTGACATCCTCATCCCATGCCGTACACGTGCACGGCGAAGCCCCTGACCTCCGGCGAACCCCAATGTCGCAGGCAAGTCCCAAATTACATGAATAATCGAAAATCAACTCGAATCATTACCAAAAATTTCAAATCGACATTTTGGACCCCTGCTCGAAAAAATTGCAAAATGACCCCTACTCAAAAAATTTCGCCGCCGCCGCACACGCCACCAAGGTCGCCCAGAGATCGCCCATACCATGACAATGCGCAGAGCCACCAGTCTAAAAAACATCATAACACTCGATCGCGTGTGGTCAACGAACACGACCCATTATCTGACATGAACACAACTTGAACTCATGCCCTAATTTGAGTTCGTTTCTTTAATTTAGTTAACAGAAAAAATATTCAACAATTTTCCCAAAATCCATGATGTTTTTACGTGCTCCAATCCAAGTTTCAACATTTATAAATGAACCAATCATCAGAATTTGTAAAAATACAATCCTTGTTTATACATGAACTGCTCCTTAAATATTAACCTTAAAATCTTGATTTTTGGTTTAAAAATCATATCTTGCAATACGAATTCAATATAAAATCTTGAATCAATAGTTTACGACAATCGAATTTTATCAATCATCACATGATCACCTGTATATCAATATTATAGTGGTATTCTTTATAAAGATGGTTTAATCAACTTTCTGAAAATCTTAATGTGAAGTTTATCATCTTGTTTGTTGTGAAATCAAAGCTAATCAATGATTTAAATAGGATAGTTGAGTGTTCTAACCAATATGCAATCTGTAACAAATTCCAGAGAACACAGAGCATACAAATTTATATGCAAACTGAAGCATAAATAAATAGTTTATAATTAATGTTTGAACTGTTTTTAATTAACTTAAACTTTTAAAAATTTTAAGTTTACTCACTTGTCATAATTCCTGTAAACAGAAAGCATTGATGTAGATTATCAGAAACTTGAAACTATCTTGAGATTGGTTGTCTTTAGTTTGAGTACAAGTTGAATATGCTTTTTTTTTCTATTCTTATTTTCTCTGGTCAACAGAGTTTCTCTTATATTTTTTTTACGAACTAAAAAGAAGGATGACACAATTATATAGAAGATAATAGGTGTGTATGAGGGAAGGCTTTAACTGAACTGTTGTTTCTTCATTTTGTTTATAACATGTTCAGATTTTTATACATATTTGAAATGACAAAATGCATGCTGAGCTGGTGGCAATAAATGCCTTGGCCTCATAACATGTTTACATAATTATTATTATGTTTTGCTGTGGGAATATATTATATGTAGACATGTACTTATGCAATTAGATATTTATCTTACATGTGAAGATTGTATACAAATGTTTGTCTTATTATTTGTTTGCTTGAATAACTCATGTGATTGTGTAAGTCTGGTTTACATTTTATATTTTGACTAATTTTATTTTATACTTGTGCCTATTTTTTTTAGCTTTATACATTTATTTGTATCCCTATTTAAGCTACCAATTATTAAATTATATACATGTGTTTGCCTAATATATAATATTTATATTGAACAGTATCATCAATTTATATTTTCTATTTTCTATTTTAGCCATTAATATTTGAATTAGATTCATAAGTTATATTTACATTTATTCTCATTTTTATAATTCATTTGTATTTTATTTAAATTATATACATAAGTTTGACTCACATTTTACATTTTTATTTTATATTACTAGAATTAGATTTTTAATTTCAAACATTATCATCTATAGATATTTCTATCAAATGTTAACAAAAGAAAGAATTTTAATTTAAGGGCATAAGATAAATATTATAAAGAGATTTTTATTTTAAATTCAAACATTATTATTCATATGTATATTTATCAAATGTAAACAAATTAAAGTGTTTTAATTCAACTATATAAAATAAATTTTATTATAATATTATCAAAAGATTTTATTTTGAATTCCCAAAGTCCAATTCCCCTTTTAAAATACAATTTAAATAAATAAATTGGCAGTATTTCCAAATCAAAATCATTTTAATATGGACAATTTACATTTTATTTAAATTTAGATTAAACATTTATTAAAATAAACGGGGCCAAAAATCCAGGGTCGTTACACATCTCGTCCCAAACGCCTACCTGAAAAAGCGTTCATCACTTTGGTTCGAAATTCGAACTGCCACCCAAAAACAGGAACAAAACCGAGTCAACCAAATCGTCTCGCCTCACCACCATAGTCCATCGACGATCACCGGACTTCTCCCAAATATAGGCCATTCAATTCTCACATCAATTCTAGGCCACCTCTTGGCTTCTTCTCCCCTCATATATCATGTGACTACCAGTGAAAATCGAACCCATAACCGTGCAAATTTTTTTGATGGTCGCGACACATACTTCGTCGGGACGACAATCGGAGACCAGCGCCTCTCTAAGCTCAAAGCGAGCCCCACCTTGACTGAAGTCTCATTGAACTCGGTTGCGCCATCCTCTCATAAAATGTGTGCGAACGCGCCATGTTCAAACTTAATTTGTCACTGATTTTCTATGCTTTAGACGATCATAGCCGTTGATCCCCTAGATCGCACTACCCTCTACAAATTTCTAGTTGATGTCTCGGCCTAAAAGTCAATGGATGAGGAGATAATTGAGGAGGGAGTTTGGAAATTTCTGGCCGTAGATGAAAACACAGTGGCTAGGGTTAGGGTTAGCTAGGGTTTGGGAAAATAGAAAAATATGTGGCCTTTTATAGAAAATTCCCGCACACTATTCGTTCGAATTTTTTCGAACTCCAATCGAAGTGTGTCGCTTGGCGTTTATAATGTTCTACCCCTATTCAGAACATAATGGAATATATATCGGGAGCCAATTCGATTGTATTTGGATGACAGATTTTCTAATTGACTTATTTAAATCATGATTTACTTAAACAAATTTCTATACGTTTTAGCTTGCCACAGACAAACCATATATCCGATTGACACGAAATTTGAAATCCTATAATTATATAACAGGACGAATCGAACGAAACAAGTTTCATTGAAATTCATGACTGTTTGAAAAATGACTATTTTTACACGTTAATTAAATATCAAAATATTCAATTTTCATAATTTAACTTTTAATTCAATTTTAGAAGTTCTCTAACATCATTCTAATTCAAATAGAATTTAATCCACTTTATAAATCATTTTTACTCACATTAAATCCAACTTCCAATTATTTTCACAATTTCAAATATTAAATTAATAATAAATTATCCAATTAAATCGCTATATTCGAAATATAAGCAATTCAACTTAAGAGATTAACCATTAAATATGTTAAAATCACTTAAATTTACCAATTTCAAGTGATCGAAATTCTGGTTCATTACATTCTCCCCTACTTAAAAGAATTTCTTCCTTGAAATTACCAAGTAAGAAAAAGTCACAAAATTCATTACCTCTCTAAAACAATTCATTAAAACTAGATATCAACATTATTTAAACCTTTTTAACTTTTCCCAATATCCATCAGTTAAACTTCTTATAAAATCTTATCTAAGTTCTCAAATCCGTACTTTGTTATCTTTTCAAAACAAACAAATATTGTTCAACCTATAATTCACAAATCAAAATTTTAGTCATCAATTTTTTTTCTAATTTTCCCTAAATTTTACTAACGCCTTAATTTTCAAATTTTTTTGCCATAGCCTCCTTTGCGCGGTTCGATAGTAGTAGGATCACAACATATACATATATATATGTGTATATATATATCACCAATATACATGTCATCTTCGAGGATGTGGAATCCCGTAGGGAAAAATATAAAAGTACGATATGTAATCCGAGATATGTACCCTACATATTATTAGCGAGCATATTCGGCTAATATAGCGCGAAAGCGAGCTCCAAATGCAAAGCAAGCGCCATTCGCACCTACTAAATACTCAACAAACAAATTAGAAACATATATATAGAAAATAATATCAATATGCAACATATACTAACACAACAACTATATATGCCAATATAGCAAATGTCATCAAAAGCAACAAATCCAATCATCAAACAACTATCATCCAACAAACCAATCTCTATCCAATCTATGCATAACCAAATCAACATACATTCATTTACTCATATTCAATTAATTTACCTTCACTAATTTACATTCAAGTTGGTTCACTTCCAATTCAAATCAAATTCAACTCTATTTAGATTCACTTACAACCAATTTGAATTCAATTATTTAGCTTTCAATTTCATTAATAATTAATTAATCTTTATATAATCAACTAACATCCATCTAACAGCCAATGCATATCCATCATAACCAAATTTATGTAATTTACTTACATTCAATTTGGTTTAACACTTTTAATTTTAATCGGTTCAATATTCAATTGACTTTCATTCAATTATTCAATTCCCAGTTTCATTAGCTTCTAATGAATTAACACTTACATTCATTATTCCTCTAACGACCCAACTTCCAGTCTCCAGGAAGCCGCATCGCTAAGAAGAAAGAAAAGGGATAGAAAAAAGAAAAGAAAGGAAAGAAAGAACACACATCATCAGAATCTCACAGCGGAATCGAATAAATTATAATATATGACATAAAACTTTACATAGTATCATATACATCTGAGTTAAATAGCTAATACAACACAAACTAGACAGTTATAAACATCTGTCTAGCAATTACAATTCAAATACATCAAAGAGAACAGACTCAACTCAAACACAGCGGAACCACTACATATACCTACACGCTGAAACCTCCTGCTCCATTATCTCCTCCAGAACTCGATCAAAGCAATCCTGAAACACTTGACTACTCATACGTAATATGAGTACCCAAGAGTTTAATAAAACAGAAAATAAACACTCAGGTCAGACAGGGGTCTGGTGTGAGTAAACGGGGATAAAAGTTTCTTAACTTTAGAAAATCCTTTGAAAACAAAAGGTTTCACGTTAGACTTCCCACACATAAACATGGAAAAGTTTTTACCTTACGCTAACCAAAACATTTGATAGGAAATCCAGTGATATTATAATAGTGTCTAGGGTTTTCGAAATAAAATACAGAAATAGCTGGAATGCTTACATCTCACGTTCCAACATAGCTGGGCACAATCAAAACCGTACAGGCACTTATTGGGTTATGGATTCCATCAATGGCAAGGCTACTGGGGTACCGCCCGTCACAGTACGTGGCCTAGATCAACGTACCGAGGAGTACTCCCACTCCCCTGCAACACAAAGCCGGACCCATTCCTTACTGAACAGTTCCGAACAAGACAACCCCGCAGTTGGTGTACACTAGCAACTGCCCACTAAGCCGAATAAAAAGGGACCTCTAGACAGGGATCAATCTTGCTCTCCAGTGGGTGCTACTCACGAAGCCTTGCTGCACCTCCCCTGTTTTAGCCATTCCCGGTTGATGAGGCTTGAGGCTACGATTACCTTTAGAGGACACATCTCTTAGAATGCTCATCGTCCACCTGACGATGTTCTGAAAGCATTCAATCCATACAAGTTCGTTCCGGGTTCATACGAAACCGAAGGCATTATCTCGTTACACTCGTATTGGAATCACCCGCAGAGTTAACGATGATAACCCTTGCACTCTATATCACCATCTCGAATCTATAAGTACTATTCCGTCGAACTCATTACGGAATCACCCACAGAATTATACTGAAGTATAGCCCTTACACCTCGAGTCTTCACTTGCGCCACTTGGATTAACGACCTAACGTTTAATTGGAATCGATGTGGTTTTCGGATATCCAAATATGGAAACCCGATCCCGGTCTCATCGAAACCAAACGCCATCTTAATGTCCAAGTTATACTTAAGGGTTTTAAATAATTAACTTATTTTAATATTATCTAATTCACATAGATAGATAACTATATCTCACGATAGATAATCACATTCATAACATAACAGATAATCTGTATCATCTATAGACAGATAATTATCATAACCAAATAATCCATCACAAACCATCATACTTAAACCAATCTTCCATATCATACAGATACAATTAATCTCATTACTGAGATCACAACCATTAAATCAATAACATCCATAAGCAATGATTTAATCATCAATTATAATTAATTTTAAATGAATTAAATTAATTACAACCATCTCTAATTAATTTAAAATAAATTAAATTAATTGATCATTTAAATCCTGCTTAACATCCGTTAATTAACCCAGTTAATTAATTACCCACTAAGTATTTAACTTGATTAAACATCCTTGATTAATCGTTCACTAATTACAATAAGTAATTAGTCTTTAATTAATTTCATAAATTAATTAACCTTAATCATAAGTAATTAACATTTCATTACTCATTTATTAATTTTAATTAATTACATTTACCCTTAATTAATTACAATTAATTAATCTCTTAATTAATTATTACTTTATTAAACAATTCTTAATTACATCATTAATATTAATTAATGATCTTTAATTATTTAAATAAATTACTTAATTAAAATTATTTACATTTAGTAATTAATCTAATTATTAATCACCTTGATTAATATTAAATTTAGTAATTAACTATCTTTAGTTACTTATTTAATTAACCAATAATTAATCATTAATTAATTCCTTAATTAATTACAAAAGTAATTATCCAAATTACTAATTACATTCCAGTAATTATCAATATTACTTCTCTAAGTAATCTTGCTCCACTAATTACATTAAGTAATTACGCTCTTAAAATCATTAGATGATTTATTAAAATTAATTAAACTAAATTAATTAACTTAAATAAATCACATATCTAAATTAATTACAATAAGTAATTAATTTCCTTAATTATTTTTAACAATTAATTATACTTAACAAATTACAATTAATTAGATTCAATTATCAAAATTAATTACATCAATTAATTACTAATTATTCTTAGATAATTGTCATCATTTATTAATTAACACATTTCAATAATTACATACTTGAGAAAAATTTATCTTAGACTAATTATCAATAATCATTTCTAATTAATATTAATCTAAACCACTAATTAATGCCAAATAATTAACTAAATCCTTAATTATTTTAAATATTTTTCAAAATAATTAAATTACTAATCAAATGACTCCTTTATATTCAAAATATAATAAACAATATATTTCTAAATTTAAATTCAAATTCCATTTAAAAATTTGATATTTAAATTGTTTAACTATTTGAGCATTGATCCAAATTTTAAATAAATAAAATTCTTAAAATAAAATGAATGTTTAAAGAACATTCATTACTTAAATATAAAGAAAGATTTAAAACAAATTTACTTGATTTAAATAAATTAAGCTTTGAAAAATAAATTGATTATTTCAACTTTCAAACTTAAAATTAACACTTCATATTTTAATTCAAATACTTAAAGAAATAAACTCTTTCAAGTTTTGAAACTTACTTGAAATCAAATTTCATTTAAAACATTTGAATATGTTCATTGCTAATTTTATTTTTATTTTTACAAACTGGTTTTGAAATCAAAACTGATTTCCAAAGAAACTTGGAAATAGTTTTTAACTTGATTTCAAAACAATTTAAATCTTACTTAAACTTCTAAATCTGTTCATACTTTCAAAACTTACAAAACTTGTTTAAATCAAAAAAATCTGGGTTTAAAAGATAAACTTGAAAAAATGTTTAAATCTTGACTTAAACCATATTTAAATCTTGTTTAAATTTAAGATTTACATTTTTAAAAAAACATTGAATACAAAATTACATTTGAATTTAGATTCAAGTTACATTTGAATCAACTCCTGCACTAAATTGAATTTCATTCAACATTTTAAAAACTGTAAAATAACTCTCAGGTTTAAAACCTGAAACTATTCAAACTTGATTTCAAAACTGAGTTTAAATCTTGTTTAAATTTAAGATTTCATTTTTAAAAACTTTGAATTTCAAACTTCATTTGAATGTAGATTCAACTTCCATTTGAATCAGATTCTAATTTAAAAAAAATGAATTCATTCAAAATTTTAAAAACTGTAAAATTACAGACTCTAAAACCTGCAACCAAATATCCGAGTAACCCATCCTATTACTTCGAGTTTTCTAACCCCTAGCTTCGAGTCAAAATAAAAATTACCCAAGTAATGCCTCGAGTCAAAAACCTGCACCCCCAGAAGTTCACCAGACCTAGAGAAACCACTGCAAACCTGTCAACACCTAGAAATACCACCTCCAGCCACCATCATCGACACGACCTTGGATATAGCTTCCTTAACACCCCCACTACAACTTCCCAAAGCCTCAAATAACTCGATGCAACAGAGAGGATGGGGATAAACTAAGAACTGCACACTTTAAACAGTTTTTTTTTTAAAACCTGGAAACACTGATATCACCACTCCTCTATCTCTCTGATCATCTGTCACCAACATCTCTTTCATTCTCACATCAATACACCACTAACATGAAGCATCTAAACACCTAAGATCCATTGGCTTAACAGATTATTCCAAAATTTCCATTTTCTGTTTTAAACAGAATTGCTAATTTACACTGTCAACCTAAAAAAAAATGAAACTTGTTTTATACTTTCTGATTTCTAACATATATTCATGTTAAAATCTCGTTTTAAACAGTTAATGATGTTGATACTTTTGTTATTATTATATTTTTTTCAAAAAAAACAATACTGTATTACTTATAATAGAGACACATGTTTTATTTATCTTGAATATAATTTACAAACTTGAAATCTATACTCAACAAACAAATATTGTTTTGTAACGACCCGTTAAATTTATGGTATTTAATAAGTTAAATTAATATAATTTCTAATTTGTTTAAGAATAAATGTAGAGATTTGGTATAGTAGTTGCAAATTTAGTGTAAAAAAATAAATCTTATGACGATAAGGGTGGATAATGCAAATTGTCACAACTTGATTTAAAGGTAAATTATGAGAAACAAATAAATGTTGAAGTTGTGAATGTTAGTATAAATATTAATTTGAATAGTATTCATTAATACAAAGATGTAATTAGTGTAGATAGTAATAATTTATGTCTGTAGTGAAAGGAAAAGAAAACTAATAGAAACATAAAATTTATTTTATGTAAACAAGAGTATAGTTGAACAAATTTATGAAAATTGATAAGGACGGTGTTTGAAATCAGTTTGGTTATTAATATTTAAGATAGAGAAGTGTAAATCCGTTAACAAATTTATAATGTGAAGGAATGGTAAGAGTGAAAATATATTAATAAGCATTGATTCAATTATGGGAGTTAAAGTATAATAAATGGTCATTAAATAAATTCAACGTTTTGTGAGAAATCATATTAGTTGTGTATAATGTGTACAAACTTCGATTTGGGAATTTATTAGATTTATAACAGTTTTGTATTAAGTGCATGTGTTTATAAGTTATTCCATTTTGTAGAGTGATAGAAGAATGCATGTAGATATAAACAGGGCTTAATAGAATTTGATATTTAATGAATTGAATAAATTGTCCATTTATGTAGATATGTATAGTGAAATAAGTGGCCTAAGCAAATTTAAAATTTAAATGGGATAATTATTGAGATTTGCACTATGAAGAGAAATAGTAGCATTTATTTACCAGTAATAAAAGCCTATTTAGAATAGAATTTGGAGTAATGACCATCGTATGTTACCTATTCTTGTTTCTTGTTAATTTAAATCTTTGGGAATCAAATTCAATTTATCCCCCAATTTACCGCAGTTAAAGTGAAATGAATTGGTGATTGGGGAATGTTAAATACAAATAAGATGTAAACCAAAGGAAATCTCATTTGTAATAAATTATGTATAATAAAGTAAAGGAACTAGGAAATGAAAAATGGGAAAATGTGGATGCAGTGAGATCTTAAGTAATAATAACTTTGCTAGGTAGGTGATAACAGAATTTTGTGTATAACCAAATAAAAATCAAAATTTATTTGGAAATAAATTGCAATCAATTGAATCTATTGCAATTTAATGGATTTAATATTAAATAGTTTATGTAAGTATTATTTGGAAGGAATGAGAGTTATTTGTAGTTGTATTGACCCAAACGTTAATTTTTCTTATAGAATAGTGGAATAAAATAGATATAAAGGTTTCAATTATACATTGGAATTCATATTCACCATAAAATGTTAATTGAAACCAAAGAAGTTAATATAGGAGTCAAGCCTCATTTATTTATTTGGATTTATTGCAATAGTTATACCATGGAATAAAGTTAAAGCTAATTTAAATTTTTATTTGACCATTGTTGATATAACTTTAGGAAACAAGATTTTATTTATAATTTGAATATTAAGGTCAACAAATGGTATTTGCTGCATATAAAATGGATTCTAACGTAAATTATTACGTTATTGAATTTAGATTGGAATTGTAAACAATTGAGTGGATTTAATAGATTTATCAAACTTACAATATTGAATTCATTAAGATTGGAATTTTAATAGTTAAGAAAAATAAGGGAATGATATTTGAAATCATCGCAATAGATATTAACTTAGGATTGCCTTAAATAAATTAAGGCAAATAAATGGGAATAAAAGTTTATTGATAATTTGAAATTTAATTATGGTAAAAAGGGTTAATTACAATTAAAAATGAGTTGAAAAGGAAATCAAAATCTATTTATCCAATTGGATTCAAGTTGAGATGGGAATCCAATTAGTTATTCAGTTAGATTTAAGTTAAGAGTATAAAGGTATAAGATGTAATAATGGAGTTTAGAATATAATTTATAATTCCCAAAATAATAAGAAAGTGTAGATATTAACACTGCAAACTGAGATATTTATAGATTTTAATTCACATCCAAGCTTGTTAAATCAATTGAAATTGATTGAATTATATAAGTAATGAATCTAGCCAATATTAGAAGTTGAAATATAAAAATTGGATTTTTATGATTTATTTAATTGATTTAATAAATATTAAAATAGCCATTTTTGTCACGGACTCGGATTTCGATGAAACCAGTTTCATCGGATCCGTATCGGTGAATTATTATAGGGTTTCAAGTTTCGTATCGATCGGACTTGTCGTTTGATCGTACGGACGCGAAACGCCTTGAAATCAAATTTATTAAAAATCAATTTGAAATCAATTTGAAAATCTTGTTTTGGGCATAACTTCTTCATATGATCAAATTTGGACGTGAAACTTTTTCCATCGCGTTCAGAATATTTTAAAATACCTATTTGGATATATAGATTTAACAAATTCGACTCCGGAGGCATAGCGGGCTTTTTGGGCCGTATTCTATTCCGTACGTTCGCTTATCCAGTCCATCTTCCCTACCTCTAGCCTACCTATATATACATGGCTATAAACCCTAGCTCCTTTCTTTTTTCATTTGCTGTACGTTCATTTCTTCACTCTTCTCTCTTCCCCAAATGTATACATCTCAGATCCAATTTCAAATTGCAAAATAAAAGTGAAAATTCAAAGTTCTCCAAAAATTCTCAAAAAAATATATGTTGAAGTATTCGATGCGCGTAATCTACTGGTGCAATTCGTTTTTCAATTGGAGCTGTCGTTCATCCAGAATAAATTCAAACAGCCCCAAAACCGTTCATCATCGTCGCACAAAACTTCGTCAGATCGTCAAACGGTTTCTGGGTATTGTAGAGTGGACGATGGGGAGTGCATCAGTGTTGTTCGTTCTGCGATTTGATGGTTGGATGTGGCGCGATTTTTGATTTAGGGTTGTAAATCACTGGCGGCGGCTGTCATCGAGGGGCGTTTGCACCTGGTGGGTTGGGTGCGGCTCGGCGGTGGCTTCGAGATGGTGGTGGACGGCAGCGTGATGGTGGCAGGTGGCGTTGTCTATGTGTGGTCAAAGTCTCGGTCAGAGGCATTTTTCTTTTGGGTTCCAGCGTTTTCTGCGTGCGTGCTCCTGTAGCAGTTGAGGCGCGTGAGTGAGTTTTCAAGGCTGACGTGGAAAGTTAGTAAGTGATGAATGTGTGCCATTTGCTTATTTTTAATTTCGAATTCAATCACCATTTTTTGCCACAACTTTTTCATACGAATTCGGATTCACACGATTTTTTTTGCGTTAGGATCGAAATTTAATTCCGGATCTGATGACGCTGGTTTGGACGAATTCTGAGACGGGCGAATTTTTGGGTTTAAATCGAATTTAAATTCGATTTAAATTCAAAAGGTGAGTGTTTTAACCCACTCACAATTACTAGAAGCTTTTATGTTTGTTAAATAAATTTTAGAAATGAATAGAAATTTATTATGAGCATTTGGCATGTTATTTCATTCATATCTGTTGGATTGCATTTTATTAAGTTTAACTGTTAATTTAATTGATTTATTGCGTATTAATTGACTGTTAGAAATTTTGTTTGCATATGGACTGCTATCAATAGTTATGTAAATTATTACTGAATAAACTGTTAGATGAATAGTTGATAAATTTAATTTGAACAAACTGACAGTTATCACCTGTTGTATATGTTCATATATATATGTTGTTATTGATTGAGATTGGTTGATGGTTGCGATTGGATGATGGATGTCGTTGATGAATGAATGTTTATTGCATATCATTAAATTGCAAATTTATCATGCATATTTCATTTTTTCGGGATTGTGGTTTGAAATGATAAAACCGCAAAGTTTTATTTTTAAATTGCGGATTGAAATGATAAATATCCGTATCACTTGACCATAGGATAGAAAATTATATACAGGCACCGCGGTCTATGTATAACTATTTTAATGTGATTTCTATGGTTTGGATGGAATACGGTTTATAATAATCTTAAATTTTATACTGTATAAATATTTTCTTCCATATTTATATACATATAAGTTGAAAATTTGAAAATAAAAGGTGTATAAATTCTTTTATAAAAATGGAAGAAATTAGGAAAATGAAGTTTGATAATTTATATCCTATGTTTAAATGGTAAGTTGGAAATTTTTAGATATGATATTTAAAATTGGATTTTCCTGAATTGGAAAAAATATTCTAATATAATTGGAATTGAAAAATACATATGTTTTATTACTAGAAATTGGAGTTATTTATTTAAGGATTTATGTGAATATTCAAACTAAATAATAAAACATTTAATTTGTTGAAAGAATAAATTCCAACTTTAGTATTTGAATATTAATACTCCAATGGATTTATATATATATGGAAATTGAAATGGTTTTGGAACTTAAGAGTGATATTTAAGTTTGGTTTAGACTTTAAAATAAAGAATTTTATTTATAAAGCCATAGAAATTATTTTCTTTACGAAGTAACTTTTAAAGTTAAACCATTTACTCTATATACCGTGAATATCCAAACCATTTGAGTTTTAAAAGTTATGGTTTGAAACTATGGATTTCCAAAATAGTATGCTTTGAAAATATTTGATTTTCAGACGTTATGAAGTTAAAGCATTTTAAATTATTGGGAAGAAATTATATTTGGGATAAACGATATCATATTGTTTTGGGTTTTTTAAAAGAAGAAATGATATCGTAATATTATGGTTTTGAAATGGATTATATTCTTGTTTTAAAGTATAAAATGTTTTTAAATAACCGCGGTGTTATAATAACGATTGGTTGGCAAAAAGACCGGGATTGGATATGGACATACTCTCTGTCGATACCGAAAACCACTTTGACTAACCGTGTACGCGGTGGAGATTCCAGAATGAAGTAGGTGGTGGCGACGTTTTCCTGTAAGGTAAATACGTGGACCCAACTCCCGTGAGTGGGCATAAGGTGGCTAAAACAGGAGCGATTCTCAGGCCAATGAGGTCATTCCTCTGATCGGACGCTCCTCTTCGATATTATACTTTGACTTGGATTGATTCAGTGGCCACTTCTATATTTTGATTTTTGGGGGAGTTAGTTCGAGGTGGGCGGCAGCTGCGCGCTGCGCGTTACCATCAGCCTGGATAGCAATTGGTATATCTACCCTGGCATTGCCTAGTTGTGCCGTGTCACCTACCCTATCGCGCCTTGTACGAGTTTGGATTTCTCCCGTAGCCCGTGTGGTATCCTCTGGTGGCTTCCCGATCAGGAGGGACTATGATATTGGACGGACTACTGGGACTATTATGTGTTAAGGGCTATATGGGTAACCCCTTAACGCTATTAAAAAGTAAGTTTATTTTATAAATAGACACTATTATAATAGCGCAATATACTACATAGTAAATAGTTTAACGGATCCTTAGGAGATGTAAATCCCGAGAATCTCTTGAGTTACTGTACTCATATTTATTTCTGTTTATTTAACTCACATAAGATATTCTAGTCTGACTCGAGTGTTTGTCTTTTCAAATTCGCTCGGGTCAGTCCGAGCATTTCAGGATAGCAGGTTTAGCTTTGGAGGACGAAGACGAAGATTCAGCATTATTTTATATATATAGTATTGCACCACACACTCTCTATATTCCGCTGCATTGTTGTATTGGTATGTGTAACTCTGATGTTCATTGTATAAGTGAAATAACTGTTTTGTAAACTGTTTTGAACTGTATATTTATTATTATATTTTATCCTTCCGCTGTGAGATTCTATTTGTTTTATTCCTTCTCTGTTTTTCTTATTTACCCCATAACAATCCGCCCTTGCGTATGCTTTGAATCGGCATGTGTGTCGTTTTAAAGTGTGCGAAAAGGCGGGATGTTACATGTTTACTCAAAAATTTCTAACTGCAATCAATTCTAGTGATAAAGAATTTATAAAAGAAAATCTTAATTTTACAAGCAAATTACATCTGCAGCTATATATATATACACACATTCATATATATTCACATATAACAGTCATTAATAGGCAACCATCACAACATATTTTTTTCTACTACTTTATATGCACAGAGATCACAGGCTTTTTGCATGATTAAGCTACTCAATTCTTCTTTTCTTAAAACAGAGAAGAGATCAAATTTGCCTAAACATGTTTTGACTTCTGTGTATTAAAAACTTAGGTTCTGTAAGTTATGTTAAATTTTGATTTTTAAAGAAACTGTTTTTAAAAAATAAGAAGCTTACTCACATTAAATTTGAAGAATGCAGAGAACAATCTTAGGTGCAGATTATCAATTTCCAGGACCTAGTTGAAATTGCATGATGAAATCTGGCTTCTATTAGCTAGTTGAATTTGCTTTAACTTGATGATGTAATTTGTTGAACATGCATGCAGATTCCATTTTTTTCATATGCTCAGATTTTCAGTTGAATAGATCTTCATTTTGCAGTTGATATATTGAAGAAAATGATTGCAGATCTGATTTGTTTTGAAGAAATTGATTTGTATTTGGTTTCTTGAACATAAGTTAGAAATTGGATTTTGGATTTTCAGATTTTCTGAAATCTGGTTATCAGGTTTTCAATGAGAAAAAGGTTTGAACAAAGAAAAACATTTGTTATATTTTCTTATTTAAAAGAATGAATTTCAAAAATAAACAATATGCCACTTGTTGTGTTTAGGTGTAGATAATTTTACAAGTGTCTCTTCATGTTTTACGATTTTAACACATATACAATTCAATTATTAAAAGAAAATTCTAAATTTATAAATGTATTTGAATTAACTTAAACCATTTCTAATTTATTTTAGCAAGTTTTAATTGTTTATTTAACATCTAGTCTTTAAAATGAATATATGCTTGCTTATAAACTTCTTTTTAAAATTATACATTTTAAGTGTTTGTTTAATTATTTTTAAAATAATATTCTTTATGAAACTAAATTTCAAAAGAAAAGAAGTGTGGAATTAAATTTTATTCAAGAGTTTAAATCAAATGTTATACTTTAACAAAAATGAATTAAATCTTATTTCAAAGAAAAACAATTTCCTTTAAAATAAAACAAAACAAAATTTTATTATCAAACAAAATTTAAACTATATTTATTCTTATAAACAAAATAAATGCTCACTTATATTTCTATAAAAATATAAGAGAGATTTTTTTAAAACAAACCCTTTGAAAAGTTTACAATGCTAATTTAAATCAAATTAAATCAATTTACAAATTATACATTTATATATTAATTAGAAAATATTCTTTATTAAATATAAATATAAATTAAAACCAAATCCTCTATTTACAATGTATAAACATTTATACATCATAAATAAAATATTTTTAAATCAGTTTAGAAAGATAATTTATTACTTAAATATTTTTAACTTTTGAAAAGAATATCATTTAACAAACTAAATAATTATTAATTTTCAAAAGAGAATTTCAGTTTAAATTAAATTATTAAATCAATATTTCACATTTTTAAAATAATTATTAAAGAAATTATTAAATAATTATTGCCTACATTTTCGGGACATCACAATTCCTTATCAATTCGTTTACATTCGATTGATTAACATTAAATCCATATTTCATTTACTAATTCACTTATACAATTGAAGTTGAATTTCATTATATAACTCAAGTTCATATTCATCACTTCACTTTATTAATTCATTTTGATATCAAATTCAACTTCATTCAACATTATTTAAGTTATGTTTCATTTCAGTCTCACTTGCATTTACTTTCACTATACAACTTAAGATCACTACTAACTTGATTAAAATTCTATTTCATTAACTTTTATTTAAGTCAAATTTCATCACTTATTCAAATTCAGATTTTGTTTTACTTAACAGATTGTTTAACCATTTTAACAATTGGTTTTACTTACCTTTTTCTCATTTTCTAAGTTATACAACTTATGATTATTTAATCTTCCAAATTCATATTATATAATCACTTTACCTCTTAAATTTAATTTCTATTTCAATAATTTATCTAATCCGGTTCAAATTCAATTCAATTTATTTAACTTTCCTTTATTAAATTTCAAATTATATATTTTGTTATGCTAACTCAAATTTATTATTTCACATTATAAGTCCAAAACTCGTTTTACTTACTTTTATCAATTTCAACTTGGATTTTAAATTCATATTCGTTTATCACACCAAAACTTAAACTTTCAATTTACTGTTGGTAGCAAATAAATCTCATAGAAACTCGAAAAAGATACCGATGATGCTTCAGTCATCACCCTTAAATTCTTTTTTAAAAGATCCTTTTTAAATTTATAAATCTCATTTATAAATTCTTACTTATAAAAGTTGACTATTTTACTTCACTTATATAAGATTCATTCCAAATTTATGTATAATATTTAGATTTATAACCATATTCTTTTTACTCTGAAAATAAGTTCCAAAATAAACGAAATTCAAATTTTCAAATAATTGGATTAAATTCATTTTTTTATAACTCATATTTATAGATATACTCCTTTTGTTTCATTTATTATATATAAGATTATTTCACAATAGTAAAGCGTTTTAATTATAATTCCATACTTTATAATTCATTTTCTTATATAATTTATTCTTTTACAATTGTAGTTTTATTTAGATTATTCAAGCATCTTTTATTAATTTATATATATTTACATTTTAAACAACCAAACAATTCATTTACATACACTTTAATAATTTTGAAAAATTATGTCCTTTATATATATAATATAATCGATGTAAAATTATCCCGTTTATCCAATTTAAAATGATGCTATGTCGACTTGCCTCGTTTAAGTGTTTAGAAATCCCTATCGATAACATGGCATCCAACATACAGACCAAAATTCAGAAACAGCTCAACGAATATGTAAACACAATATAAAACACACTCAAACTCAATCTAGGTGCTACTGTCCCTATCTATAATGCGTACACATCAAAGCCTAGGAATATACAAAATCTAAGCTTTGATACCACGTGTGACGACCAGCAAATCCGTACCCATTGAATCGATAATAAAACACACATGTTCGACCAAAAAAGCACAGACGCATGGAAAGTCATGAGAAAGAAAAGAAGAGAGAAGAAGAGAAGAGAAGAAAAAGAGAAGATAGAACCAAATAGAACAATATAAAATCTCACATCGCAGCGGAAAACATATAATATCATATCAATGATCTTTACAAAATAAAAACTATATGCACAAAAGTCAATAAGAGTTCAACAATCAATCACTAGTTACCAACCTAGACAGTTATAATAACCTATCCTCATAGTTGCCCTTAATATACAACAACTAAATAGCAGATAATTAAAACTGATACATGTATACAAAATGAAGATCTCCTGTTCTCCTGCTGAAGCTCCAAAAGCACTAAATCTGATCCTGTAAATATACTTGGTCTGACCCGAGCATTGAAAAGGGAAGAACGTGCAGATCAGTCTGGTAATCCAGCGTGAGAAACACACTCGACTGATTTTAATAAATTACCAAAATTTTACTTTCAAAAAATGGAATCTCGTAAGACATGCCCACACATAAACACAGATATGTTTTTACCTTATGATAACTAAAACATTTCATATCAAATCATCTTATATTATACTAGTATAGTATACAAATAATATTAATCATAGCCAGAATTGTTACATTGATTAAATTCCAGCATAGAGCCCAAAATGGGTAATACAATGAAAATGGCAGGTACATAGTGGAGTTTGGATTTCCATACAAATAATCAAGTGAATGGACAACCTTCTGATGGGTACACCTCAAGATGGATGTCTCGAGGCACAGAACATCTACGGTCTACCAATGCAAGACCGGTTTACCTTAGTAACTAGATAGTACCGAATATGTCATTCTTCGGTCGTTACCGACCTTTTTCGAGGGCCCTCATGGCATACAAACCACAATAATTAGATTCACGACATCATAGCATGTAAAGATATATCTAGAAGAGGATGATCATATCCTACTTGGGAGTGACGTACTTAGCCCTGCTACATCTAACCCTATTTCGGTTATTTACGGTTGATGAGGCCTGAGGTTATGATTACCTTTCACATACCACAAATCACATCACTTTGAATGCCACATGGCCATTTTCATTGGCTGCTAATTGCCTTACACGAAAATACAACCCTTAAGCTCATAAGTCTCAACGAGGGTGTTAAGGTAAGAGAAGCGGCCTTCTCCGCCACCACTGATGTACGCTTGTAAAAACCAATGTTACATAATCTTTAGAAATGCAATGTCAGACAAACGCCCATACAAGTTGTACAGGAATAGAACAAACCAAAGGTACTTTCGTACCACATCCAATCGAGAAATCCCTAGGATTAGTAGCAAATAGTCTTTACAATGGATATTTCATAATGAAGAGACTGCTGTTACTGGATGTATTTTGGGATTTTAACCCCAAACGATCAACAAGCATTCCTCCACTATGAAAACCCTGAGTATCATTATCATCACAACCAACCTACACAATCGTCGCATAAATGTTGGTTTGAATGGCTTTCATGTAAACCGATCCCGATCGCTTCGCATCAGCAATGTAAAAGCGTTTCTCAACCTCACGCAGAATCTAAATGTTGTAGACTTATCATGTCTCCAACTTTCAAATTGCTATCCTTCGGCAAGGAAGGAAGCTCGGTAGATTATAGTAATACTTCGCGCTATACGAATCAACATCCTCAACATAAACGATAATCAAGCCTGCACAAAAGTCTACATACTAAATGTATGACTATTAGTTCCCACATTAAGTCGAGGTACTAAAATGGCTAAATTTTATGGTTGGTTATTTAACTATCATTGCAAACAAACAAATATCTAGCACCATAAGAAAAGTCTAGGCCCTTTAATTAATCTTTTATTTACTTAAATCACTTGCCAAATCTTCAGTTCAAATTATCTTCAAAAAGCTATATTCTCAAAACATTTCAATATTTCACTATTTGGAAAACATTTCCATACACTTATTAAATTGTAAGTAATTCACAATTCTCTCTATTTTCAACACTTAGAAATTAATCCACATACTTAAATCATGATAAGTATATATTTTATCCTTTAAGGAAAACCTCTCTTAAGCATATTTATTTGGTTCAAAATGAATGTTGCGTAAAACATCGTTACGACAACCCAAAATCATTAGTATAGGGATTTGATAATTAGATAGACATATAAATCCCATATACTATACAAAACATCTCTTTTCGAAAATCATTTACTACAACAGCTATTGTCCATCATTTCTTTGCTTCTTGAAAACGTCTATTTCAACATTGTATGTTGAAATCTGTGGTTTCAATTCTTAACACATTTTTGAAACATCTTTAAACTATTTGACTCCATTCACAAAATCACTTTCCAAAACATTTATTTTAATTTAAAATATTATTCACTTTCAAAAATCATGAATATATCTCCTTTATCAAATTCATTACTTCTACATATTTACTAAAGGATTATCCAATGTCCAAAATCATGAAAAATATCCCTTTGATAAGCTTTCATATTTAACTTATCGAAATCAATTGATTTCACATTTATAAAATAATGTTTATAACTTCCATTTGTATATTATAAAAACTTCCATTTATTAAATCTCTTTTTTAACAAATTCCATTTATAATTCAATTACATGCAAAAATCCAAATTATAATTTAATTCACTTATAATTCTCTTATTTACAAAAACATTCTATTATATAATTTCATAAATTCATAAATCATATTCACTTATAAAATCCAATAATAACTTCATTTTAACATTTACAAAGCTTGTTTATAATTTACTTTTATTTACAAAATATCGATTTTATAAATCTTGTATATAAACCATTTATAATAAATTCAAAATCTCGATTTGAAAAGTTTACAAAATAGTTATCTTTATATTCCCAAAATCGCATTCCAATTATATTTCCCAAAAATCATAATTTTTATAACAATAAAAATTATAATTCTTTATTTATTTAAAATAAATTCACTTCTTAACAATTTAAAATTCAAAAAAACGTATATTTTCAATATCACTTGAAAATCCCTTTTAATTTAGAAATCATCACTTTAACATTTTTAAATTCCAAAATATGGCCCAACGCTACAACAACACTAAATACATCAATCACAACACCAAAAACATCATATATCACATGATAACATCATATATCAATATCTGTAAATAATCCAAAACTGATGAGGAATCTAGTTGGATCCCTACAACCTGTCACTTGCAATAAATATACGCATTAGAATATGTATACAATGTTCGCTTCGAGGCAGACACGCATACAAAGGATCATCTACTCATACACTGGAATGTACAGGGTCTCATCTGCTCCACTAGGTAGGAATATATCCAAATACCAATCAATATATAGATAATACATCATTTATCATCCAAACAATCATCAATCATCATAAATAAAATTTATTTCTCACTTACAAAAGTACCAGTCTGACAGAAATACAAGTTTTACTTACTTTTGTTCCAATAGCAGTTGCAGTGCTTTATTCCAATTAAAATTAAATAAGCTTCTACCCAAAATTTGCACTGGCTCCAATCAACTCCAAACCAGCTCTAGAATTTAGTGCTCGTCAATACAGACCAGATGCAACTAATTTTGTCAAAAACAGACCTCATATGAAGAAGTTATGCATTTTAGAAGTTTATACGAATTAAATATATAAATTTACAAGTTCTTTTTTTTAAAACCTAGCCAATCTGGGCCATTCAATTCTCAAATCAGATCTAGGGCACATCTTCTGTTCTTCTCCCCTTTTCTATCACGCGACTACCAGCAAAAATCAAACCCATAGCCATGTAACTTTTTTTTAATGGTCGCGACACATACTTGGATCGAGATGACGATCAGAGGCTGGAGCTTTGAAGCCCGAAGAGCCCCACCTTAGGCCGAAGCCTCGTTGAACTCGTTTGCGCAATCCTCTCGTAAAATATATGCGAACTTCCATGTTCAAACTCGATTTTCCGCCACTTTGCTTTGCTTTAGATGATCCTAGTCGTTGATCCCTAAGATCGCACTACTGTGACGACTTGGATTTTTGACGTCTGATATTTGGCAATTAACTGATTTTAATTTTGAAATATTGATCTTATTAGGCAAACAAATAAATAAAAGTATGTATACAAAAGTTAAGATGTATATAGTATTTCCAATATGGAAATGTATAAGTGTGTGTGAATAAATATATAATTCATAAAAATTCTGTAAACACATAGTGAGACAAGCATTAAATTATAGCATACAAAACTTAAATCAGGTCAAGCTTGTGTTAGAAGGAAAAATCAAATCATAGGAAAAGGGAAGTACATAATAAAAAAATAAAAATAAAGGGTAGCTTACTATGTACACTACAACAAAGAATGTAGCATAATTTCTTATATATCTCCACTGTTTCTTTTATTCCATTCATTTGAGAGCAAGCTAAGTAAAACAAAAGATAAGCATTTATGCCATTTTACAACTTAAAAACATACGAGCTTAACTCATCAAGGGTCATCAAGCACGAATAAAAGCAAGTATAAATGCAAAAGCCAGTACCTCTATTCTTTTAACAGGTGAGTAACACTTTTTAAAAACTGTAACATCCCAAAATTATCAATTAAAATAAATAATATATATTTAAACTCTTGGGGTTTAATTTGAGAATAAATTTAAAAAAAAAATCTTAAACAAATAAAATAAGAGAAAATAATATATGAAATAAATTCCAAATTTATTTTTGGGTTTAAAATATTGAGATAATAAATGTTTGTAAAGGTCATTTGGATTTAAAATCTTATACATACGAATATTTCGTACATTAGTGAAATTTGATACACTTTGGAATTTAATTTAAATTTGTTAAAAGATAAATGTTTATATTTCAAGTTCAAAATCTAAGTCTGAATTTAAATTTGGGATAAATGTTTTAAAATTTAGTAGCATTAAAAATCATTGAGAAATAAAGTATACAATGGTAAAAAAACAACAACTTTTCTTTTGACATTGTACATATGCATATATATACAAATGAATAAAAATATATACATGTATGGGTTTATAAAAGTATATATATATATATAGAAAATAAAATTTATAAAGTTTTCATTGCTTTGTAAACAACAAAGGCTGAAACATACATTCACCATAAAGTTGAATGATTAACAAAATCTAGTGCTTAAGATATTTCCTTACAAATGGCACAAACCATCATCTCTTTAATAAAATATTCAAATAAAAAATTTCAGGAAACTCTTCACCTTTTAAAATTCGAATTTTTAAATCCCCTAACACCTGATGTTCAGTAGTCAAAAGATCTTTGCAATTTCTTTTTTTCTTCAACATTCAAAGAAAAAAAGTTCAGAAGAGAAAAAAAAAAGAAACTGCCTTCTACCATTCAAGCTAAAAAAATCTGAAATATTTTCTTATGCTTCATAATAGTAGTGTGATACTTTCAGGTAAGTTTTGTTTTAAAATTTATAGTTTATGAAATTTTGATTTTTTTAATCAAGTGTAACAATCAATTCAAAACAAAAAAAACTTTGCAGATTTGTGAAGCAAAGGGAGTTTCTGCTTTTCAAAGGCAGTGCTGTTTTTCTTTTTTATGGAAGTAAAATTTAAAAAGGCAAGTAACTTTTATTTATTTATTTTGAATTTGAAGTTGTAATTCCTGATGAAGCAAGAGTTTAATACAACAATATCTAATTTTTTTACAGGAAGAATCAAGGGTAAAAGCTTTAATCTATTTTTTTTTGGTTTCACATTTCAGAAAAAAAGTCTTCTCTGCTATAAATCTCAAATGTAAGTGCAATGGAAACCCTGTTTTTGATAATATAAATGCATGAATACAACTACAAATAATCATAGATCTGTACCCATCAATTTCAGATCTAAAACCCCAAGAGATATAAAGTAGAAAAGAATGGAAGTTGCAGGCCTCATCTCTGTTGATAGAACTGTCAGTAATCTCTGGAAAAAACAGGTGAGTAAATCTATTGCTTGTTCAATTTTCTCCTATGTTTGAATGCCTATAGGAATAGGAATGGTTTACACATGAATGAAGTGTATGCTTGTGCTTTGAATTTCCTGGAAAAACTTTTGTTCCCTGTTCCTATTTCCTGTAACATTTAGTTACAGGGAAACAAGAATTTTCTCTCCTATTTTCTTTTGGAAAAAGGGAAGAAAATTTTGGACTCAAAAATAAGTTTAAGTATAGTTCAAAAACTTACACTGTGCTTTAGAGTTAGATCAAAGCAAATTTTGTAGTTTTCTTTTAATGGGAAAAAAATGTAAACATCGTCATGCTCAAATCTCTGGTTCACAGAGTAAACTATCTACAACTACAACCTCTTCTACCTTCTCTTTGCTTCTGGAAATAATTGTAAGTAAGTTAAGTATTGTTTTAAACCTATATTTTATCTCAGTAGTGAATCAAAGCAGAGAAACCTGAATTTTCTTCATTGGGAAATGATAAACTCAGTAACAACCTAGATAAGCAATAAATTCGAACATCACATATTTGTATTTCAGTAATATTACTTGAATCCCCTTGAAAAACAATGATTTTTGGAACCAAAATGAAGATTTTTCACTGAGCCTTCATCAAGAAATTTGAGTTGATCAGAAAATTCAACTTTTGTCAAGTTCCGACGATCCAAGTGATCGTAGTTCGCGTGATCTTCGTCGCAGCTAGATTCAATGCTCGGCATCACCAGAAAAATACTAGAATAATTTTTAAATCTTTGAATTTTTGATTCGAATTCAAAATAGGGTTTAAGAACACATTTTCGTTCGTGTCAGAAAGCATGGTACTGCGCCGTCGATAAGCAACCGGACTTCACGTCTCCAGCGCCATTAGAAGTGTCACATGTCGACGAAGCCGTGGACCAAATCTTGTGGCCTCTGACGATCGGAGGAGGCGGGACGAGCCATTTTTTCTGGCGAAGCTTGCTGAGTTGTTGGGTTGAGTTGACCCAATTCTTGTTTTCGAAATCGATTCGGGTTTGGGTGGTTGTGTGGTTTTGGGGGAAGGGTCATTGACTTACTAGTGGCCTTGGCTCCGACCATCGGCGGCGGTTTCAGCAGTGCACGTGCACAGGTAGGAGTTGGATATCAGTGTGATGGTTCTAGGAGAAGGGAGCAAGTGCCTCGAAGCATAGCACGGGGAAGCTGAGTGAAAACTCGAAGAAGGACTCGGGGCGTTTTAGCATGGTGATGGGTTAACTTTAGAACAGAAAAAAAAATTGTTTCGCTCGGGTCAATATTGGCCTCAACCCGAAGTAAAGGGATAATTGTCTCGGGTACAACCCGAAGCACATCTCGGGTGTGCAAATGAAATAGCAAAACCCAGGTTTATCCATAAATTGAAAACATAAGTTAAATTCATTTTCTGATAAATAATAATAATAATAATAATAATGATACTTGTAAATTGAATATGAAACAAATAGTAATTAGAATTCATGGAATTCAAGAATATTTTTAAATTAATAAAAGTTTGTTTTAAAGGATAACTTAATGACAAATTCAAAAGTAAAGAAAATATCCAAGTGCAACTTAAAAAAACAAATTTATTTTGAAATCGTAATTAACAATTAATGATTTGCAATGATTTTACAATCTAAAGTTAATTAATTAAAGAATAGGGAATTTATAAAATATAATTAAAACTTAATTAATAAAAAAAAATTAAGAATTCATAAGTTTAAAATAATAAATCAATGGATAATTAACAACTTAAACCAATTAAACTAATCTATAATTAAGTAGAATTAAACATTAATTTAAAATGATTAATAAAGACAATTTTATGGCCAATTCACTTTAATCACAATCACTTGAATTAACGATGATTGACCATCATCAAATATTCTATACTGGATTGATATTTTTGTTGTGATGTTGTGATTGCTTTGTGACGAACTGTGATTTGTGGATTCTTTCCCATATGTTTGTGTAACCCCTTTTGCCCGTAAAACGACATTTAAACTTCGATGCGACAGGGAGTCGGATTTCAGTTTCTTATCCGAAACCCACATCGAAACTTGAATGTGAACCTTTGTGATTGATACACCCACATGTTTTGAATTTGAGCGCTCACTATTCGGATTGGCCGGGAGAAGACCTTTGTGTCATATAACCCATTCCGAATAGTGATTCGACGAATGGATTACATTTTAAGACTGGCGGTGAAGACCGGGTGTCTTCGAAAACGATAGGATAACCTATCGATTGTCTCTGCACCGAGTTGCTCCGATATGGGGATTCCCTAAGTGATAGGAAGTCCGATCGGGATTGTGGACTCTCGGATTTGCAAGGGCTTCTTCCTTTATTGGACGAAGTGCCTTCGATTCTGTTCGAGCCCGGAACAGACTTGTATGGTCGTGTGTCTGACACTACGCTTTGAGATATAAAGCCAATTTCTTTCAAATACATATCTGTTGGTGGCGGAGAATTTATTCTCTTAGCTTAACACCCTTCTCTTAGAGTACGAACTCAGAGGTTATGTAGTTGAAGGTTATCAGCGATATACTCCCATTTTGGTAGTGTGGCATGCCAAGTGCTGCTATATAGTGATGATCATTTGTTGATCATTTGTGATCAAAGCATGGCTTTCGTGTAAAGCGTAGCTTTGTGGACGAGACCTCATCGGACCTCACACCCCGGAAATGGTCAAAACAGGAAAGACCCGGCAAGGTTATGAGGGTCGCGCCCTTTAGGGTATGTCATTTCCTTCTGGAAAAAGGTAGTATCATGGTATGGAGCCTAGATACTTACCTACGTGGTTGCTTCAATCTCATTATTCTGTGTGGTTGTTGCTTTATAATGGAGGGCCCTCGGATAAAGGTCCCAAAGGACCGGGGAGTGGCATACTCGAGTAGTAGTTACCTAGTTATAGAGGTAACCCGGCCTTGTGTTGGCAGACAGCCGGGTAGGTTCTCGGAACGTCCCGCCAGAGGCGTACCCATGTGGCATAGGAAGTTCCTTAGCCTGACCATTTATTAGAAAACCAATCCCCAATATGAACCCCGTATGGTTTTAGTTGTATAATCTGCCATGGAATGTGGCGGTAACCTGCTATTGAACATGGTAGCTATAGTAGGCATACGACGAAATGTCGTATGTTGGCTAGGATTGATATTATATTTTTGAAATGGCCTTCTACACTATGCACTAGTAATAATATAAAAGAATTTTCCCGTATCAAGCATATTTGACTATCATAAGAAGAAATCTCCTCCAATTCTGCGATTGCATTGTGTGCGTTGCGTAAGGTCTTATGGTAGTTTCATTTTCCAAAAGCATACCGGTTTTTCTTTTGAAAATCTATTTTATTTGAAATCAATTATCTTTGTTTACTCATAGCAGTCCCATGACTGACCCGGAGTTTATTGTTTCCTTTCTAAACTCTAGGTGCCCACCATTTCTACACGGGCAGCCTAGTAGCAGGTTTTCTGTATTTTGGCTCTAGCTACATTTTGGAGTATTTTGGTTTGGAGATTTTTGGTTTTGGAGGCTCATACCTTAGATACATTTTGGAAGTTTTTGGATCTCGAGGTGCTTAGTTTGGTGTTCACTATCATTCTCTATCTTTTTGAAGACTTTTGGCATATGTTATGTAGTTGTTCTATTATGTCATTCTATTTGGAGATGTTATTCGTGTATTATATACTCTGATGTTGTAACAGATATTATTATGATGTTGTATCTGTGATATGATGCATGATATTCATTTTATTTTCGATGTTATATATTCATCTAATGTTGTTATAAGCTCCATCCGACTGGAGTTCAATGTTTGAATCATTGACAGTCGAGTACAAGTGAGGTATTTGATGTCATTATTCGAACGTTGAATTTCAGGTCGTGACAGTTGGTATCAGAGCTAAAGGTTGAGTAAGAACTTTAGCTATGGAGTATAACACATTAGATGGCTCATTAGAGATAGGGTGAAGTGTACCTTAGAATGAGTATAATCGATCAACACCTCAAAATTTTTCTTAGCCTATTTCCTTTAATTGCTGATATTTCTTAAGATATCTCGTCCAAATATCTAAGCCAATTTTCTTACTAATTACAGATAGTAAGGATGAGCGGATGAAGAGGCAGAGTTGGGTGGCGAGGAAATGCCACAACACCTAGCCAAGTTCCCCCTACCACCGAGGCAGCTTTACCTATTCAGAATCAGCCAAATCTGGCTGACTTATGTAAGAACTTCTCAAGGCTTGGGGGTAAGCCATTCACCATCAAAGAGACGATTGTTGAGGCCTAGGCATGGATTAGATCTTGTGAGAAAATCTTTAAGGGGCTTAAGCTGCAAGATGATCAGATGCGTCTCATAACTAATTGGCAACTTCAGGATGAAGCTTTAGCTTGGTGGGAGACAGTCACTATTGATGATCCTGAGGACGAGTTCACTTGGGGTAGATTCAAAGAAGTACTTGAGAAGCGCTACATGCCATCAGCCGGGATTTCTCGTATGTACCAGGAGTTCATGGACTTAAAGCAAGGAAGTTTATCATTCGAGGAGTATCTCAACAAATTCAATGAATTGTCTCGCTTTGGTCAAGAATTAGTGAACACACCTTTGAAGAAGAATGAGAGATTCATTCGTGGGATGAATAAAAAGTTCCACGAAAGGATGACTGGCCACGTCAAAGAATCCTTCTCAGATTTGGTTGATATGGGATACCGTTATGCTACACTAGACATGCAAGAAGCACCAAGGGAGAAAGGAAACTCAAGTAATCAGAATTGGAAGAAGAGGAAATTTGGAGGCAAGAAACCATGGCACGACAAGGAGAAAAAGAAAGGCAATCAAGGGAGAACTACGAAGAATGTCACTTGCTATAATTGCTCGGAGAAGGGCCACTATTCTAATAGCTGCAAGAAGCCAAAGAGAGATCAATCCACTCAAGCAAAGCCCAGGAAGTGCTATTATTGTCAGAAGGTGGGACATGAGGTGAAAGACTGCCCAACTATGAAGCAAGCCCAGACAGCTAAAGTGTACTCAGTCAAAGACAAGCCTACATCTTCTAAATCGGAAAAGGGAAAGGGAGTTATGGAAGGTAATCTTACCATTTATGATAGCATTGTTAGAGTTCTTTTTGATACTGGCGCTACACACAGTTTTATCTCTCAACAAGCTATTAATTAATTGAATATTGAACCTGATTTTGTTGATGAGCCTATATGCGTAAGGAATCCAGTTGGAGGTCCTGCAAACCTCTGTCTTCGATGTAGAGATGTTCCTATCTCATATTCTTTCCATCAATTCCATATTAGTCCTTTTGTTCTAGACTTCAACGAGTTTGAAGTCTAACTCGGAATGGATTGGGTAGCAAAATATGAAGCCAAATTGGATTGCAATAATCGACTAATTTCAATCAAAACCGAATTTGGGGATTTCATCGAAATTTCTTGTGAGGACCCTAGTCCTAAAAGAGAAGGGTTGATGTATAATTTGGGTTATCCTGAACCCAGGAAGTGCTATTATTGTCAGAAGGTGGGACATGAGGTGAAAGACTGCCCAACTATGAAGCAAGCCCAGACAGCTAAAGTGTACTCAGTCAAAGACAAGCCTACATCTTCCAAATCGGAAAAGGGAAAGGGAGTTCTGGAAGGTAATCTTACCATTTATGATAGCATTGTTAGAGTTCCTTTTGATACTGGCGCTACACACAGTTTTATCTCTCAACAAGCTATTAATGAATTGAATATTGAACCTGATTTTGTTGATGAGCCTATATGCGTAAGGAATCTAGTTGGAGGTCCCGCATACCTCTGTCTTCGATGTAGAGATGTTCCTATCTCATATTCTTTCCATCAATTCCCTATTAGTCCTTTTGTTCTAGACTTCAACGAGTTTGAAGTATAACTCGGAATGGATTGGCTAGCAAAATATGAAGCCAAATTGGATTGCAATAATCGACTAATTTCAATCAAAACCGAATTTGGGGATTTCATCGAAATTTCTTGTGAGGACCCTAGTCCTAAAAGGGAAGGGTTGATGTATAATTTGGGTTATCCTGAACCCAGCTTGGAGTCCATTCCTATTGTTAGAGATTTTCCAGATGTTTTGAAGAAGTGAAATCTCTACCTCCTCACCGAGAAATAGAATTCAGAATCAACCTTATGCCTAATGCTCGTCCTGTCGTTCATGCAAGTCGTAGGATGGCACCTAGGGAAAGGGTTGAATTAGTCGAGCAAACTAGAGATTTACTAGAAAAAGGGTTGATTCGACCCAGTGTTTCTGAATGGGGCTCAGCCGTCGTATTTGTTGCTAAGTCAGACGGATCTTTGAGGTTGTGTGTTGATTACCGCGATCTCAATAAGAAGGCTCTCAAGAATAAATTTCCACTACCCAGAATTGATGATTTATTTGATCAGTTGCACAACGCTTGTTTCTTTTCGAAGATGGATCTAGCTAAAGGGTTCCATCAATTACGAATCGCCGAAGACTGTGTTCATTTGACAGCTTTCAGGGGTCCCAATATGTTCTACGAATGGTTAGTCATGCCTTTTGGGCTAACCAATGCCCCAGCATACTTTGTGGACCTTATGACTCGTGTGTTTCGGGATGTATTGAATAAATTTGTGCTCGTATTCATTGATGATATTTTGGTCTATTCCAAGACCGAAGAGAAGCATGCCGAACACCTTAGAATTGTCTTGGAGATATTGAGGAGAAACATTCTATATGCTAAATTTTCCAAATGCCACTTTTGGGTCAAAGTAGTCAAATTTCTTTGCCATATTGTTAATGAAGGAGGGATTTCTGTTGATCCTAGCAAAATTTCCGCCATTCTTGATTGTAGAAGACCAACTACCCTAAAGGAAGTTTGAAGCTTTTTGGGCCTAGCAAGTTATTATCGGAAGTTTGTGCAGGACTTTTCGAAGTTAGCTAGTCCTTTGACCAAGCTGACAATGAAGAATGCAAAGTTTATTTGGACTCGAAAATGTGAAGAAGCTTTTGAGGAATTGAAGAAGAGATTAACCACCGCTCCTGTTGCCGCTATCATCAACATGAATCAGGGTTTATCCGTTTATACCGATGCTTGCGGTGAAGGCTTGGGTGCAGTATTGATGCAAAACAGGAAGGTGATTGCCTACGCAAGTAGGCAATTACGTCCTCATGAAAGAAATTATCCGACACATGATTTGGAGCTTCTAGCTGTTAACTTCGCTTTAAAAATATGGCGACATTATCCTTTGGGTAAGAATCTTTTCAGCTTTCTTAACAATCTACGAATTTAATTTAATTCAACTTAACAAATATACTTATCGAATTCTCTTTATTTCTAGGTGAAAAATTCGAATTATTCACTGACCATAAATCCTTGAATTATCTCTTCACCCAGAAAGATTTGAATTTGCGACAACAACATTAGCTGGAATTTCTGGCATCTTATGACCTAGACATTCAATATACGCCCGAAAAAGCCAATGTGGTTGCCGATGCTTTAAGTAGGGGGCATGCTGTTCTTGCATATCTTGTTGTTACTCCTACTCTGCTTGAAAAGATCGCCGGCAAGCAAAAAGAAGACCTATTCCTTCGTGGAATTTGTAAAAGAATCCATCAAGGTGAAGATTCCAGTTTTGAAATTGATGGTAATGAAGTTATAAAGATGAAAGGCAGGATCTGTGTCCCCGACATTCCAGATTTAAAACGAGAAGTGTTAGATGAGTGTCACAAATCAAAATTCAGCATCCATCCAAGAGTCAACAAGATGTATAGAGATATCAAAAGAACTTTCTGGTGGAAGACGATGAAGAGAGATATATCTATTTATGTGAGTCGATGTGCTACTTGCCAACAAGTCAAAAGCGACCAAAAGAAGATGGCGGGTTTGCTTCAGCCTTTAGAGGTGCCCAAGTGGAAATGGGACCAAGTGTCGATGGATTTCATCGACGGTTTTTCTCGCACTCGAAAGGGCAATGAAGCGATTTGGGTCATTGTAGATCGTTTGACTAAGTTAGCCCACTTCTTGCCAGTAAAAGCTACTCGCACGGCTGCAAGTCTAGCTAATTTGCATGTGAAAGAAATTGTCCGTCTCCATGGCATTCCTAGCAGCATAGTGAGTGATCGTGACCCAATCTTCACTAGTAGATTGTGGGAGGCGTTTCAATACGCATTGGGAACTAAGCTGCATTTCAGTACAGCTTATCACCCACAGTCTGATGGGCAGACAGAAAGGATCAATCGAATCTTGGAGGACCTATTTCGAGCTTGTGTTCTTGATTTTGGTGGTTCTTGGGAGGACCATTTGCATCTGGTCGAGTTCTGTTATAACAACAACTATCAGCCCAGTGTTGAGATGGCTCCCTTTGAGGCTTTATATGGCCGACTGTGTCGATCACCGGCATGCTGGATTGAGCCAGGTGATAGACTCATTCTTGGATCGGACATGATTAAAGAAGCCGCCGAGAAAGTTGATTTTATTCGGAAGAAACTGAAGACAGCTCGGAGTCGTCAAAAGAGCTATTACGATCGTAGAAGACGGGATTTGGAATTCCAGGTTGGGGACTCTGTTTTCCTTAAAGTATCTCCTATGAGAGGTGTATTGAGATTTGGGAAGACCGGTAAACTAGCACCACGATATATTGGTCCCTTTCCTATTCTGGAGAGGATTGGTTCTCTAGCCTATCGTGTGCAGTTGCCTAGCTAGTTATCGGGTGTGCATGATGTATTCCACATTTCTAGCCTTCGGAAGTATGTGCACGATCCGGATTTGTATCATTGAAGAAGCTGCCCAACAAGATCTTGACATCACTTCCAATCTAACCGTTAAAAGAGAACCGATAAAGATTGTGGATCATGAGGAGAAGCAATTAAGGAACAAAGTTGTAAAGTTTGTTAAAGTTCAGTGGAGCGGCGATCCAAAGGACTGCACTTGGGAAACTGAAGATAATATGCAGAAATCTTATCCCAAATGCAGAGTGGATATCTCGGCTTAGCCGGTAAGCCATTTCCTTATTCTTTTTGAATCATATATTCTTTGTCTGTTTTTCTCTCTCTTTCAATTTCGAGGACGAAATTTTCTTAAGGAGGGGGTATTTGTAACATCCCAAAATTATCAATTAAAATAAATAATATATATTTAAACTCTTGGGGTTAAATTTGAGAATAAATTGGAAAAAAAATCTAAAACAAATAAAATAAGAGAAAATAATATATGAAATAAATTCCAAATTTATTTTTGGGTTTAAAATATTGAGATAATAAATGTTTGTAAAGGTCATTTGGATTTAAAATCTTATACATATGAACATTTCGTACATTAGTGAAATTTGATACACTTTGGAATTTAATTTCAATTTATTGAAAGATAAATGTTTATATTTCAAGTTCAAAATCTAAGTCTGAATTTAAATTTGGGATAAATGTTTTAAAATTTAGTAGCATTAAAAATCATTGAGAAATAAAGTATACAATGGTAAAAAAAAAACAACTTTTCTTTTGACATTGTACATATGCGTATATATACAAATGAATAAAAATATATACATGTATGGGTTTATAAAAGTATATATAATATAGAAAATAAAATTTATAAAGTTTTCACTGCTTTGTAAACAACAAAGGCTGAAACATACATTCACCATAAAGTTGAATGATTAACAAAATCTAGTGCTTAAGATATTTCCTTACAAATGGCACAAACCATCATCTCTTTAATAAAATATTCAAATAAAATATTTCAGGAAACTCTTCACCTTCTAAAATTTGAATTTTTAAATTCCATAACACCTGATGTTCGGTAATCAAAAGATCTTTGCAATTTCTTTTTTTCTTCAACATTCAAAGGAAAAAAAGTTCAGAAGAGAAAAAAAAGAAACTGCCTTCTTCCATTCAAGCTAAAAAAATCTGAAATATTTTCTCATGCTTCATAATAGTAGTGTAATACTTTCAGGTAAGTTTTGTTTTAAAATTTATAGTTTATGAAATTTTGATTTTTTTTATCAAGTGTTAACAATCAATTCAAAACAAAAAAAAATCTGCAGATTTGTGAAGCAAAGGGAGTTTCTGGATTTCAAAGGCAGTGCAATTTTTCTTTTTTCTGGAAGTAAAATTTAAAAAGGCAAGTAACTTTTATTTATTTATTTTGAATTTGAAGCTGTAATTCCTGATGAAACAAGAGTTTAATACAACAATATCTAATTTTGTTACAGGAAGAATCAAGGGTAAAAGCTTTAATCTATTTTTTTTTGGTTTCAAGTTTCAGAAAAAAAAGTCTTCTCTGCTATAAATCTCGAATGTAAGTGCAATGGAAACCCTGTTTTTGATAATTTAAATGCATGAATACAACTAGAAATAATCATAGATCTGTACCCATCAATTTCAGATCTAAAACCCCAAGAGATATAAAGTAGAAAAGAAGGGAAGTTGCAAGCCTCATCTCGGTTGATAGAACTGTTAGTAATCTCTGGAAAAAACAGGTGAGTAAATCTATTGCTTGTTCAATTTTCTCCTGTGTTTGAATGCCTATAGGAATAGGAATGGTTTTCATATGAATGAAGTGTATGCTTGTGCTTTGAATTTCGTGGAAAAACTTTTGTTCCCTGTTCCTATTTCCAGTAACATTTAGTTACAGGGATACTAGAATTTTCTCTCCTATTTTCTTTTGGAAAAAGGGAAGAAAATTTTGGACTGAAAAATAAGTTTAAGTGTAGTTCAAAAACTTACACTATGCTTTAGAGTTAAATCAAAGCAAATTTTGTAGTTTTCTTTTAATGGGGAAAAACTGTAAACATGGTCATGCTCAAATCTTTGGTTCACAGAGTAAACTATCTACAACTACAACCTCTTCTACCTTCTCTTTGCTTCTGGAAATAATTGTAAGTAAGTTAAGTATTGTTTTAAACCTGTATTTTATCTCAGTAATGAATCAAAGCAGAGAAACCTGAATTTTCTTCAGTGGGAAATGATAAACTCAGTAACAACCTAGATAAGCAATAAATTCGAACATCACATATTTGTATTTCAGTAATATTACTTGAATCCACTTGAAAAACAATGATTTTTGGAACCAAAATGAAGATTTTTCATTGAGCCTTCATCAAGAAATTTGAATTAATCAGAAAATTCAACTTTTGTCAAGTTCCGACGATCCAAGTGATCGTAGTTTGCATGATCTTCATCGCAGCTAGATTCAATGCTCGGCATCACCAGAAAAATACTAGAATAATTTTTAAATCTTTGAATTTTTGATTCGAATTCAAAATAGGGTTTAAGAACCCATTTTCGTTCGTGTCAGAAAGCATGGTACTATGCCGTCGATAAGCGACCGGACTTCACGTCTCCGGCGCCATTAGAAGTGTCGCATGTCGACGAAGCCGTGGACCAAATCTTGTGGCCTCTGACGATCGGAGGAGGCGGGACGAGCCATTTTTTCTGGCGAAGCTTGCTGAGTTGTTGGGTTGAGTTGACCCAATTCTTGTTTTCGAAATCGATTCGGGTTTGGGTAGTTGTGTGGTTTTGGGGGAAGGGTCATTGACTTACTTGTGGCCTTGGCTCCGACCATCGGCGGCGGTACCAGCAGTGCACGTGCACAGGTAGGAGTTGGATATCAGTGTGATGGTTCTAAGAGAAGGGAGCGGGTGCCTTGAAGCATAGCACGGGGAAGTTGAGTGAAAACTCGAAGAAGGACTCGAGGCGTTTTAGCGTGGTGACGGGTTAACTTTAAAACAGAAAAAAAAATTTGTTTCGCTCGGGTCAATATTGGCCTCAACCCGAAGTAAAGGGACAATTGTCTCAGGTACAACCCGAAGCACGTCTCGGGTGTGCAAATGAAACAACAAAACCCAAGTTTATCCATAAACTGAAAACATAAGTTAAATTCATTTTCTGATAAATAATAATAATAATAATGATACTTGTAAATTTAATATGAAACAAATAGTAATTAGAATTCATGGAATTCAAGAATATTTTAAAATTAATAAAAGTTTGTTTTAAAGGATAGCTTAATGACAAATTCAAAAGTAAAGCAAATATCCAAGTGTAACTTAAAAAAAAACAAATCTATTTTGAAATCGTAATTAACAATTAATGATTTGCAATGATTTTACAATCTAAAATTAATTAATTAAAGAATAGGGAATTTATAAAATATAATTAAAACTTAATTAATAAAGAAAACTAAGAATTCATAAGTTTAAAATAATAAATCAAAGGATAATTAACTAATTAAGCCAATTAAACTAATCTATAATTAAGTAGAATTAAACATTAGTCTAAAATAATTAATAAAGACAATTTTATGACCAATTCACTTTAATCACAATCACTTGAATTAACGATGATTGACCATCATCAAATATTCTATATTGGATTGATATTTTTGTTGTGATGTTGTGATTGCTTTGTGATGAACTGTGATTTGTGGATTGTTTCCCATATGTTTGTGTAATCCCTTTTGCCCGTAAAACGGCATTTAAACTTCGATGCGATATGGAGTCGGATTTCAGTTTGTTATCCGAAACCCACATCGAACCTTGAATGTGAACCTTTGTGATTGATACACCCACATGTTTTGAATTTGAGCGCTCACTATTCGGATTAGCCGGGGGAAGACCTTTGTGTCATATAACCCATTCCGAGTAGTGATTCGACGAATGGATTGCATTTGAAGACCGGCGATGAAGACCGGGTGTCTTCGAAAACGATAGGATAACCTATCGATTATCTCTGCACCGAGTTCTCCGGTATAGGGATTCCCTAAATGATGGGAAGTCTGATTGGGATTGTGGATTCCCGGATTTGCAAGGGCTTCTTCCTTTATTGGACGAAGTGCCTTCGGTTCTGTTCGAGCCCGGAACAGACTTGTATGGTCGTGTGTCTGACACTACGCTTTGAGATATAAAGCCGATTTCTTTCAAATACATATCTGTTGGTGGCGGAGAATTTATTCTCTTAGCTTAACTCCCTTCTCTGAGACGTACGAGCTCATAGGTTATGTAGTTGAAGGTTATCAGCGATATACTCCCATTTTGGTAGTGTGGCACGCCAAGTGCTGCTGTATAGTGATGATCATTTGTTGATCATTTGTGATCAAAGCACGGCTTTCGTGTAAAGCGTAGCTTTGTGGACGAGACCTCATCGGAACTCACACCCTGGAAATGGTCAAAACAGGAAAGATGCGGCAAGGTTATGAGGGTTACGCCCTTTAGGGTATGTCATTTCCTTTTGGAAAAAGGTAGTATCATGGTATGGAGCCCAGATACTTACCTATGTGGTTGCTTCAATCTCATTATTCTGTGTGGTTGTTGCTTTATGATGGAGGGCCCTCGGATAAAGGTCCCAAAGGACCGGGGAGTGGCATACTCGAGTAGTGGTTACCTAGTTACAGAGGTAACCCGGCCTTGTGTTGGCAGAGAGCCGGGTAGGTTCTCGGGACGTCCCGCCAGAGGCGTACCTATGTGGCATAGGAAGTTCCTTAGCCTGACCATTTGTTGGAAAACCAATCCCCAATATGAACCCCGTACAGTTTTAGTTGTATAACCTGCCATGGAATGTGGCGGTAACCTGCTATTGAACATGGTAGCTATAGTAGGCATATGACGAGATGTCGTATGTTGGCTAGGATTGATATTATATTTTCGAAATGGCCTTCTACACAATGCACTAGTAATAATATAAAAGAATTTTCCCGTATCACGCATATTTGACTATCATAAGAAGAAATCTCCTCCAATTCTGCGATTGCATTGTGTGTGTGGTGGGAGGTCTTATGGTAGTTTCATTTTCCAAAAGCATACCGGTTTTTATTGTAAAAATCTGTTTTATTTGAAAGCAATTATCTTTGTTTACTCATACCAGTCCCATGTTTGACCCGGAGTTTATTGTTTCCTTTCTAAACTCTGGGTGGCCACCATTTCTACACGGGCAGCCTAGTAGCAGGTTTTCTGTATTTTGGCTCTAGCTACATTTTGAGTATTTTGGTTTGGAGATTTTTGGTTTTGGAGGCTCATACCTTAGAGACATTTTGGAAGCTTTTGGATCTCGAGGTGCTTAGTTTGGTGTTCACTATCATTCTCTATCTTTTTGAAGACTTTTGGCATATGTTATGTAGTTGTTCTATTATGTCATTCTATTTGGAGATGTTATTTATGTATTATGTACTCTGATGTTGTAACAGATATTATTATGATGTTGTATCTGTGATATGATGCATGATATTCATTTTATTTCCGCTGTTATATATTCATCTAATGTTGTTATAAGCTCCATCCGACTGGAGTTCGATCTTTGAATAATTGACAGTCGAGTACAAGTGAGGTATTTGATGTCAATTTCCGAATGTTGAATTTCGGGTCGTGACAAAAACTTAAGTTTAAATCTGTTGCTTGATAAATGTCTGAAATAAGTATGTTTTTGTGAATGTATATTGGTGAACTTCTGTGCATTTTTGATGAATGATGTATGCATGTTTTGATAACACCTGTAAATATCTCTGTTCTAAATTTCGGGCCAAGTTTTAATTTAAATATTGTAACGACCTGTAAATTTCGCTCATTAAATTTGTCATATTAATAAGATTTTGGAATTTAAATTTATAAAGATTTTTTTTATAATTTATAGTGAAGTAAATGTTAAGAATTAACCTATGAAATATTATATTGATTAAAATAGACCTAATTAAAAAGGTTGAATTAAATCAGTCCTATTTATTAGAAACTAATTTATTGGTATGCAAATTATAATAAATGAGCTTATTGCAAGAAATTGAAATTTGATTCTATAGTGAATTCGAATTAAGATAAAAATGGGAATTTTGAGGTATGTAAGGTCAAATTGATTGCATTTAATAAACTGAGGAATAAAATTCATTAAAGGTAATTTGTTATTATGTTAATATAAATTAAGATAATATCTGAAATTAATGGTAATTCCATTCATAATCGTAAACAATTATTATAAGTTGCATGTTGAAATTATTGATTGAATTGGAATTGTAATTAAATTTTTATGAACAAATAAAGGTTTACAATAACGGGAATTTGAGTAAAACAAGTGTAATTATTGAATTAAATGAAATAGTATTGCTCAATAGTAACTGAGCGTAAATTTAGGTAATAAGGTCAAAACAAGTTGATAAATAATAAATGTAGTGCAATCCCAATTGATTTAAACAATTATGAAGTTTTAATTGATTGGAAGTAGTAGATTTGGGAAATAGATTTAAAATTTTATCGATGGATACAATAATACGTAATAAATGGAAGATTTATACAATCAATTTTAGATAATAAATCATAATGTTTGTTGTTGAGGATAAACATTACTTTAATAATGGTTAAAATAATAACGAAAGTGTGAATGTAAATTTAATGGAAACATGAATTTATTTATAAGGTAAATAATTGGTAAAAAGGCTTGGACTAAGGAAATTTTATTAATTTGTTTTAAAATCATAATTAATATTGGTAGTAGACAAGATTTCACATTTGAAATATAGCCATTTAAGAAAATCTAAGATGAATATAAGAATATTGGGTAATAAATTTAATATAAGAAAAACCAATGCAAATATTGAATTAATCAGTGAAACAATAATAATAAATAGTAATTAACTCAAAATTTGTAAGTTGGGAATAATGTAGATTAATATACGTTAGTTATTTTGGGTAGTGACTAAAATCGGTAATCCATTTGCAATTAATGGTAATAGTGTTGATATAAGCTAATAAATTTAAACGTCAATGCAATACTAACTAATGGATTGAATGTGATTACGAAATTGGAATTTGGTAAATGAGTAACTTGTCTCTGTAAACAATAAACTTATAAATGCAGTAACTAATTAAGGGCAAATAAATTTATGGAACGAATGTTAAGATCTTAAATGATGGTAATTAATAATTGGAGATGATGTATATTCCATTTATAATATGATTACTGGTTAATGAAAAGATTGTAAGTCAAGATTTGCTTATTTATTTGAATATAAAAAATTAAGGTAATTGAGTTTATTGCAATTAAGTAAAATAAAACATTTATTATTACGTTAGTTGAAAATTTAGTTGAAATTGGAAAATATTTATGTATGTTAATTTCATCCATTTGGCTATAATGGATTGAATAATAAGAATGAATAATGAATTCAATGGAATTTTTGAAAAGTTAATTTATAATTGATGATATAATGAAATTTGAATTTACGCTGAAATTTATGATTGAATCAACATTTAATTGACATATAAATTGGTTTAAATCACTGAGATTATTTAAGAAAACAAAACTGAGAAAATTTGTAAATTTTGGAAGTGAAATTGAAAAAGTGATTTAGTTAATGAATTTTTAATTTATTTAATTAATATAAAAATAGCCATTTTGGCCACTGACTCGAATTTCGACGAAACCATTTTCATCGGATCCGTAACGGTGAATTATTGTAGGATTTCAAGTTTCGTGTCGATCGGACTTGTCATTTGATCGTACGGGATTGAAATGCTTTGAAATCAATAAAATTGAAATCAATTTGAAAAATATTGATTTTAGCCTAACTTCTTCATACGATGCAATTTGAACCTGAAACCTTTTCCATTGCGTTTAAAATATTTTAAACCATCTATTTTGATATATGGGTTGACCCAATTTCATTACGCAGTCGAAACGAGGTTTTTGGGCCACTTTGTCGTTAACGCGTAAATTCAACTCGATCCAACTATGCTATTTCAACCTTGTCTATAAATATTCTGTTGTAAACCCTAGCAGCCCTCTATCCTTCATTTCTGTATGTACAAAAACTTCTCTGCACCACTTCCTCAATGGATGTAAAGCCTAATTTATCCAATTCAATTTCAATTCAAAAAGCAAAGTCAAAAATCCAAACTACTCAGAAAAATTTGGAAAAACTATATATTGAAGCTCTCGATGTATGCATCACAGATCCGTAATTCATTTTCTGTTCGAATCATCGTTGGTCCAAAATTGAGGTTGAATCGTGGCCATTCATATTGGATTTCGACGATCCAACGGTGGATCGTCGACCTTTTGTCGATCAGGGAAAGGCGATGGGTAGGGGAGGAGGTGTAGTACGCGTTGGTGAAATTCGTTTGTGATATTAATGGTCAGATTCGCCGTGGTTTTGGGTTTTATGTCGGCGACATCGACATTGAAAAGTCGAACTGGAGGCGGCGCGAAGGTGATGGAGGGGGGCGGCTCGACCTGAGAATTCGAATGGGGTTGTCTGATCTGGTGGAAGATCATCGGGGCGACGATGTTCTACAACCCTTGGTGGCGGCTGATCCCTGAAGTCGCGATCGAAAGTATAGCGTGCGTACTAGGGTTTCAGGAAGGAGATGACATGGACGAAGCGTACAGGGTGATGGGTTTGACTCTTTTGTTATTTATTTTATTTAAAATTTTACATTTCAACTCGTTCTAACTCTCATAATTTTCACGTGCGATATCTGATTGACGTGTGATTTTCTCCGCTAGGTTAGTATCGGAATTCCAGACACTTTGGCACTTGTTTGGACGAATTTGGAGACTGTCCAATTTTCGGTTTAAATTGGATTTGAATTCAATTTAAATTCAAAAGGTGAGTGTTTTAACCCACTCACAACTTCTAAAATTTCTTATGTTTGTTAAATTATTTGTTGATGTGATTAAAAATTTATTTATCACTGTTTGGCATATTTTAATCATCATCTCAGTTAAATCGCATTTATTTAATTAAATCGTTATTTAATTTTTCATTGCATATAAACAGCCAGTTAAACAGTTATTTAATTTATTATTGAATATAAACTGCTAGTTAATACCTGTTGTCTATTATTCGTTCTATATTGATGCTATTGTTTGAATTGGATGGTGATTGTGATAAATGGTTGATGGTTGATATTGGATGAATGGATGCTATATTTTATATTGTTATAAACTGCAAGTTCTTATGCATTTTCATTTCATTCGGGATTGCAGTTTGAAATGATATATAACCGTAATTTTATTTTAGATTACGGATTGAAATGGTAAATATCTGTATCACTTGACCATAGGATAGAAAATTTTATATATGCACCACGGTATATATATACATATAAGATTTTGAAATGATTTTTTATGGTTTTGGAAAGGAATATATGGTTTAATAATATTAAATTTTGATGTTATATAAATATTATTTTATATATATAGTTAAATCCTTGAATTTAAGCTATGTATAAAATTGATTAATAAAAATGAGTTTAATAATGGAGTTTGATTGTTTTGTATTCTATGGTTTAGTACCTATTTGAGATATTGTATATATAGAGTTTTTAACTGACTTAAATGAAATTTAAGTTGGGAGATAAATATGAAATTGGTTTAAATTGAATTATTTAAGAATTGTACTTGAATAAATTTTGATCTGGAATTTAAATAAAAATGGAGATTTTAAATGGATATGGTTCTTACAAATTGATTTGGTTTAAAGTAATTTAAATGAATATAAAGTTGAGATAAATGAATTTACCAAGTTAAATAAATTGAAAGAATATCCAATTGTTTGAAATTAAAAGTTTTACTTAAATTATGTGGGATTTATTAAGTAAATGTTTCAAATCTAAATAATAGCAATTGATTTGATATATATGGAATTATCAAAGAATTAGTTTTGAAATGGTGGAATATTTAAAGCTTTGAAATGTATGGAAATTTGAAATGGTTTATTTGGAGGTTCAAATTTGAGTTTGGAATTTATTTATGGAATTAAAGAAGCTATTTTATTATATAAAGTAATTTAATATTTAAACCATTTAAGTAATTGATGTTATGTTTCAATGCTATGGGTTTTCAAGTTATATAGATTTGAAGTGCTATGATTTTTGAAAAAGGATATATTTGAAATAAAAATGATATCATATTGATTTGGGTTTTAAAACGAAAATCATATCATATTTATAAGGTTTTGAAATGGATGTTATATTCTGGTTTTAAACTACAAACTATTTTGAAAAGACCGCGGTGTTATAATAACGATTGGTTGTTGAAGAGACCGGGATCGGAAGTTGTCATACTCTCTACCAACTCCGAAAACCACTTTAACAACCGTGTACGCGGTGGAAATTCCAGAATGAAGTAGGATGACGATGGCATTCCTTTGAGGTAAATACGTGGACCCGATTCCCATGAGATGGCATAAGGTGGCTAAAACAAGAGTGATTCTCGGGCCAATGAGGTCATTCCTCTGATCGGACGCACTCCTTAGATATTATACTTCGACTTTTGGCTTGATTCGGTGGCCATTTTTGATTTTTGATTTTGGGGGTGTTGTTCGAGGTGGGCGGCAGTAGCTGCTACGCGTTACCACCAGCCTGGATGCGTAATTGGTATACCTACCCTGACATTACCTATTTGTGCCATGCCACCTACACTATCGCGCCTTGTACGAGTTTGGTTTTCTCCCGTAGCCCGTGTGGTATCCTCTGGTGGCTTCCCGATCAGGAGGGACTACGATATTGGACGGACTATTGGGACTATTAGGTGTTAAGGGGAATAGTGGGTCACTCTTTAACGCTATTTAAAAGTAAGTTTATTTTACTATAGACATTATTATAATAGCGAAATATTACTACACAGTAAATATTTTAATGGATCCTTAGGAGGTGTGAATCCCGGGCATCTCTTGAGTTACTGCACTTGTGTTAGACACTGGATAGGAGATGTCAAACCCCGTAAACATCTCCGACGCCATTACACTCATATATATTTCATTTGATTTAACTTACATAAGATCTTTTAGTTCTGACTTGAGTGTTTTGTCTTTTCAATTCGCTCCGGTTAGTCCGAGCGTTTGAGGATCGAAGATTTTATTCTGGAGGACGAAGTCGAAGATTTGTAGTACTATTATCTATTATATTATTGCATTACACCATTAAATTCCGGTGCATTAATTGTTATTCTCTGGTATGTGTACTCTGATATGTAATGTATAAATATAATCAAATGTTTTATAAAACAGCTTCATGAACTGTATATTTGATTATTATATTTTATCGTTCCGCTGTAAGGTTCTATTTTGTTTTTCTCTTTCTCTGCTTTTTCTTATTTACCCCATAACAATCCGCCCTTCCGTATGGTTTGAATTGGCACGTGTGTCGATTTAAAGCGTGCAAAAAGGTGGGATGTTACATATGGTGTCAGAGCTTTGGTTTAGTAATAAACGTTAGCTTTGTGGGGTTTGACTCTTTATTAATAGGGTAGTAATACCCTATGATGAGTCGCTGAGTGTATATATGAGAGATGTACTTGTTAGTGTTATAAAAAGGTTTTAATATTGTGTTAATTTGTTCAATTTTGTATTTATAAATTCTGGTTGGTGCATGAGACGCTACGACATCAATAGGGATTTCTAAACACTTAATAGGACAGACCGACATAATATTTGGTTTTAATATAGGTGAATGAAATAATTTTGCCTATTATACTTTCTTTATATATAAAGGAAATTTTTATAAAGGTTATATTTGGTTGTATTATATTGGTTGTTAGGTAATGAAATTTTTAAATAATAGTTGAAATAAGATTGAAAATAAATTAAATGAAAATTGGGAATTTAGAACTTAAGTTCCGGGTTTGACAATTTCGTTTGAATGATTTTGGAATATAATGATAATATTATTTAGAAGTATTTTCTGATATAAATATTTCAATATAATTTGAAAGAATTGTTTTAACGAAATTTTGGGAAAAGAAATAAGTTCTGTACTCACCTCTCTGTCGCTGGAAAATAATTTCGGTGATGGCGGCCGAATCATCGACATTCATTTTCGAGTTTCGAAGTGGGAAGGCCACTGTAGTAGTTTTACTGCAGATTTATTTTTATAAACAAGTAAATTTTTTAAAATTGTTTTAAATATAATCGAATATATAAACTGTAAGTATATACATTTATCTATTGTTTTAAATAATCTGAAATCAAAACCGGTATTTAGTTCTTAAGTTTCCGTTAATTAATAATTTCTGTTATCACAGTGAAATTGAATGTAACTAATTTATAATTAGAACCTTTAATTAAAATAAGAAATTTAACGCTAAGTTATGAATGAAATTAAAAGAAATTTGGAAACATGTAACCTAATAAGATAATATTATTGAACATTAAATTAATTAAAGGTAATGAGAAAAACTTGTATGATTTTAATACATTTTTAAAAGCATATATATAACTTACCAAATATTAAAAGTTGAAATGTTTGATAAGAAATTGTAATGGAAATGGTACAAGTAAAAGTATGTAATGAAGTGTTCAATAAATTGCTTTTATTCTTAAGAATTGATGTTGTAATAGTTATAAACCTAATTTATAATGGAAATCTTAGTATAATAAAATGCGATAGTAGGTAAATGTTGTAAGTAAGTAATTACAGACTTAAGTAAATGTTAAAGTTACTTATTTTGAAAATAAGAAGAAAGATGAATACTGTAAATAAATGAAATTAAGCAGTCAATAAATGAATGTGATATAATAAAAGAAAATTAAATGGTATGAATAAATGAGAATAAATAAAAGTAAAATTTTGTAAGAAATAAATGTAAAATAAAAAGATAAATCATTATATGAAAGAAAAGTAATCAAACAACTAATGTATGAAATGAAATTATAATAAGAAAATTTGATTTTTTGTTTGGAATTGTTGTTTGTTTTGGTTTATGGTACTTTGGGAAAGGATACTTTAAATCTGTTTGGAAGGTATGAATAATCTATTTAGTATCACCTAAGACTGTTGAGTGAAGGGTACGCTTAGTAGTTTATTTTTCGTTCCGGTACAATTTAAGTTTTGAGCCCGAACAACTATTTGTTTTGTTTGATATGAATGAATGATTGATGCTTGTTAATTTTATGTGATGGTTGTATGCTTGTTGCAAGTGATGGTTGATTGACTTGTTTGTGGTGATTAAAACAACTTAAATATTTCATACTATATAATGGTTAACCCTTTTGGATTATATAAGTGAAATGCATGTTATGGAAGTGATTGCTACTGCTTTTGGTTCCATAATTAAGCGTTGATTGCCTAACCAATAGGTACGTTTTCGGATTACGGTTTATAGCGTTATTATATTATTTTCCCATGTTGGGATATATATATTATTTTGGAAAAATATGTTGTATATTGTTATACTTATATTATATATTCTCCTGAGCCTCTCTGTACAAAGGAGACTCTGCCGAAATTTTCCGTAAATTTCGGACTGAGAAATTTTTTTGAAAATGTTTTTCCAAACTTTAATAGTTTAAGTATAAAAGATTAAATGGTTATAAATTGGTATATTTTATTTAAATTAATTAATTTTGTAAAACTTATTTGTTTACAAATTTAATGTTTTAAGTAAGATTATTGATTTCCTAGTTTCTCTTTCCGCTCTTTTCCTTTTCAGGGACGAAAAGTTTTGAGTGGGGGAATACATCCGTAAATTTCGTTCATTAAATTTGTCATATTAATAAGATTTTGGAATTTACATTTATAAAGAAATAATTTTTTTTATAATTTATAATGAAGTAAATGTTCAGAATTAACCAATGAAATATTATATTGATCAATATAGAATTAATTAAAAAGGTTGAGTTGAATCAGTCCTATTTATTGGAAACTAATTTATTGGTATGCAAATGATAATAAATGAGCTTATTGCAAGAAATTGAAATTTGATTCTATAGTGAATTGGAATTAAGATAAAAATGGGAATGTTGAGATATGTAAGGTCAAATTGATTGCATTTAATAAACTGGGGAATAAAATTCAGTAAAGGTAACTTGTTATTAAGTTAACATAAATTAAGATAATATCTGAAATTAATGTTAATTCCATTCATACTTGTAAACAATTATTATAAGTTGCATGTTGAAATTGTTGATTGAATTGGAATTGTAATTAAATTTTTATGAACAAATAAAGGTTTTCAAAAACGGGAATTTGAGTAAAACAAGTGTAATTATTGAATTAAATGAAATAGTATTGCTAAACAGTAACTGAGCGCAAATTTAGGTAATAAGGTTAAAACAAGTTGATAATTAATAAATGTAGTGCAATCCCAATTGATTTAAACAATTGTGAACTTTTAATTGATTGAAAGTAGTAGAATTGGGGAATAGATTTAAAATTTTATCGATTGATACAATAATACGTAACAAATGGAAGATTTATACAATCAATGTTAGATAATAAATCATAATGTTTTTTGTTGAGGATAACTATTACTTTAATAATGGTTAAAATAATAATGAAAGTGTGAATGTAAATTTAATAGAAACATGAATTTATTTATAAGATAAATAATTGGTAAAAAGGCTTGGACAAAGGAAATTTTATTAATTTGTTTTAAAACCTTAATTAATATGGGTAATAGACAAGAATTAATATTTGAATATAGCCATTTAAACAAATCTAAGATGAATATAGGAATATTGGGTAATAAATTTAATATAAGAAAAACCAATGCAAATATGGAATTAATCAGTGAAGCAATAATAATAAATAGTAATTAATTCAAAATTTATAAGTTGGGAATAATGTAGATTAATATACGTTAGTTATTTAGGGTAGTGACTAAAATTGGTAATCCATTTGCAATTAATGATAGTAGTGTTGATATAAGCTAATAAATTTAAATGTCAACGCAATACCAATTAATGGATTGAATGTGATTACGAAATTGGAATTAGGTAAATGAGTAACTTGTGTCTGTAAACAATAAACTTAGAAATGCAGTAACTAATTTAGGGCAAATAAATTTATGGAACGAATGTTAAGATCTTAACTGATGGCAATTAATAATTGGAGATAATGTAAATTCCATTTATTATATGACTATTGGTTAATGAAAAGATTGTAAATCAAGATTTGTTTATTTATTTGAATATAAAGAATTAAGGTAATTGAGTTTATTGCAATTAAGTAAAATAAAACATTTATTATTACGTTAATTGAAATTGGAAAATATTTATGTATGTTAATTTCATCCATTTGGCTACAATGGATTGAATAATAAGAATGAATAGCGAATTCAATGGAATTTTTGAAAAGTTAATTTATAATTGATGAATATAATGAAATTGGAATTTACGCTGAAATTTATTATTGAATTAACATTTAATTGACATCTAAATTGGTTTAAATCACTGAGGTTATTTAAGAAAACAGAACTGATAAGATTTGTAAATTTGGAAGTGAAATTGAAAAAGTGATTTAATTAATGAATTATTTATTTATTTAATTAATATAAAATAGCCATTTTGGCCACTGACTCGGATTTCGACGAAACTAGTTTCATCGGATCCGTAACGGTGTATTGTTGTAGGATCTCAAGTTTCATATCGATCGGACTTGTCATTTGATTGTACGGGATTGAAACGCTTCGAAATCATTGAAATTGAAATCAATTGAAATCATTTTGAAAAATATTGATTTTGGCATAACTTCTTCATACGATGTAATTTGAACCTGAAACCTTTTCCATTGCGTTTAAAATATTTTAAAACATCTATTTTGATATATGGGTTGACCCAATTTCATTCCGGAGTCGAAATGGGCTTTTTGGGCCACTTTGTCGTTAGCGCATATATTCAACCCAATCCATCTATTCTATTTCAACCTTGTCCATAAATATCCTGTTATAAACCCAAGCAGCCCTCTATCCTTCATTTTGATAAGCACAGAAACTTCTCTGCTCCTCTTCCTCAATGGCTGATTCAATTTCAATTCAAAATGCAAAGTCAAAAATCCAAACTCCTTAGAAAAATTTGGAAAAAATATATATTGAAGCTCTCGATGTACGCATCACAGGTCCGTAATTCGTTTTCTATTCGAATCATCGTTGGTCCACAAATTGTGGTTGAACCGTCGCCATTCACATTGGATTTTCGACGACCCAACGGTGGATCGTCGACCTTTTGTCGATCAGGGAGAGGCGATGGGTAGGGATGGAGGTGCAGCACGCGTTGGTGACGTTCGTTTGTGATATTGATGGTCAGATTTGCCTTGGTTTTGGGTTTTATGTCATAGGCATCGGCATTGAAAAGTCGAACCGGAGGCGACGCAAAGGTGATGGAGGGGGTCGACTCGACCTGAGAATTCGAATGGGGTTGTCTGATCTGGTGGAAAATCATCAGGGCCACGGCGTTCTGCAACGCTAGGTGGCGGCAGATCCCTGAAGTCGCGATCGAGAGTAGAGCACACGTACTAAGGTTTCAGGAAGGAGATGACGTGGACGAAGCGTACTGGGTGATGTGTTGGACTCTTTTGTTATTTATTTTATTTAAAATTTTACATTTCGATTCGTTCTAACTCTCATAATTTTCGCACGATATCCGATTGATGCGTAGTTTTCTCCGCTAGTTTCATATTGGAATTCCAGACACTTTGGCGCTGATTTGGACGAATTTGGAGACTGTCCAATTTTGGGTTTAAATTGGAATTGAATTCAATTTAAATTCAAAAGGTGAGTGTTTTAACCCACTCACAACTTCTAAAATTTCTTATGTTTGTTAAATTAATTGTTGATGTGATTAGAAATTTATTTATCACATTTATTTATCACCGTTTGGCATATTTTAATCATCATCTCAGTTAAATTGCATTTATTTAATTATTCATTATTTAATTTTTCATTGCATATAAACTGCCAATTAAACAGTTATTTAATTTATTGTTGAATATAAACTGCTAGTTAATACCTTGTTAACTCCTCTCTGAAAGCAATCTAACGACCTATGAGGTGAAGCGACCTAACGACCTAAAGTATGAAGCGACCTAACGAGTTAAAGAGGGGAGCGACCTAACAGGGAAGAAGTTCTGCAGCAAGCTAAGAAGCTCAGCGACCTAGGAAGTTGAGCGACCTAGCGACTCAAGCATGAAGCGGCACAGCACGAAACAACTCAAGCAATTTATAGGAGGGCAAGCGACCTAATAACCTAGCGACCTAACTGCTGAAGTGAAGTACCGACTTAAGTGGTACCGCAACTTAATGACCTAATGAGATGAGGGACCTAACAAGTGTGCAACTTAATGACCTAAAGATGGAACTGTCCTAGCGACCTCAGGATGGAGCGGTCTTAACGACCTAAAGAGCTTACGACCTAAGGGCTCCTACAACCTAGCGACCTAATGGATTAAGCGGCATAGCAAGTTCACGACCTAGTCAAGGTCGCTACATTAGATATCTTAACACTGTTAAGTCGCCAACTACTCCCTAGGTCGCCCACGACCTACAACTTGTCAGTCCTCTCAAGTGATTAAGTCCAACCCTGTTAGGCCGTAATCCTTGTTCCCTAGGTCGCCCACGACCTACTAATCACCTACGACCTATGACCTACCCTAGGTCGTCCACGACCTACGACCCACTCCAGAAATTTCCTACAAATACCATGCCTACACCACCGAGGAGGGGATCTTTTTGGGGCTCACTTCTGGAACGCCGATACTCTGCTGAATTCTCGACTCACTCGATACTTCAAACACGAAAGACATCTCAACAAACTTCAAGAGGAAATCTAACACAACCGACATGGATTCAAAGACTTCTTCTACATCAGAGTTCTAGTTATTTATCACACCAGTGTTGTAATCGAAGATTGTTGTGAAGTTGTAACTGATTAAGCAATAATGAAGATTAAAGTGGACGTAGGCTTAACCTGAAGCCGAACCACTATAAAACTGTTGTCTTTTACTGCTTTCTCTTTGACTTTTCTGCTTGTTTCTAATTCCCGTATTCACGGGTGGTGCTTTCACTTAATCTCTACATACATCGGGGTGTTCGCGTTCAATTTTAAGCGTTAACATTTTTGGTTCTTTTCTGAGAATTGAACTCAGGCTATCTTCGTCATTGCTTCGCCAAAGTTTGTTGAAAAAATCTCTCTCAAAACAAGAAGTCTATCAGAGATAATGACTCCTGGAAGAAAGCGCGAATCTACAAGACCCAGTAATGTCCATGAGAATACTACCACTTCTCCTTCGTCAAGTCAAGCAGCACCAAGTACCGGAATCACACGAGCAGAGTTAGATGCTGTAGTTTCTGGGTTATACCAACAGATGAAAACCCAAAATGCTTTGATGCTTGAAAGGTTAAATGCATTGCTCGGAGTTAACCGTCAACTGGTGAATAATGAAGAAAACCTTGCAGATGATGTTCATAATCCTGAAGAGAGAAATATTCCTCAAAGAGCAGCTAGCCCCGCCAAAGAAACACCTCCTCAAGTTGGAGGATCGAGACCACAGCCAACTCTCCGCGAACGTTTGTCCGGACAAACTTCCAACAAAATGGCCGAAGTCTGTCCTGCAGATCCTTTAAATAATGAGGAATATCTTTCGGGCATGGTGTGACAAATCATGAAAGAAAGCATTCAGAGGGATGAAGAAAAGGAATGGGGATTCACTCCGAGCAAAACTCTGCTCACTGAAAAGATTCTAAAGGAGGAATTCCCAAGGAAATTTGCTCCTCCTACCATTCCGGCTTATAAGGGAACAAGCGACCCTAATCAATTCCTGTATAAGTACGATTGGCACATGACTGGTGCTAGAGCGTCTGATGAGATCAAATGCCGGTTCTTTCCGATATACTTGGAAGGAGTGGCTCTGCTCTGGTTCACAAAGCTTCCGATCCGATCCATAGACCAGTTCGCTGATTTGACTCGGAAGTTTAAAGAGAAATTCAGGTTGTATGCTTCCAAGGCAAAGGATATTATGTCACTGTCAAGCCTGGAACATAATCCTGGGGAATCTATTAGGTCTTTCTTGAACCCCTTCAACATAGTTTTGGCTGAAGTGGACAATGCAGAGCCACGAATGGCCTTGACATACCAGATGAGGGCAATCGATAAATCTAGCGAATTTGGGAAGTGGCTGAAGATGAAAGAACCGAATTCGCTTTAGAAATTCCATAAGAAAGCTGATGAATTCATGCGCTTGGAAAGCCTTCGGGTACCAGTTAAAGTGGCATTGACATAGGTTAAGGATAATACTGCTGCCCCTATCAAAACGGAATCCGGAAGTCAGAAGCGAGAAAATAACGGTGGAAAGAAACAGAAAGATCCAAAGAAGCCTCGCTTCTTAAAACCTACAGATTTCACCCCTTTGACTGACACCCCGGAGAATATCTTCTTTGCTACCAAAGATGCGGTAGAATATCCTAAACCGCCCGAGATGAGAGTTAGCAAAAAAACTTCTCAAAGTGGGAGATTCTGTCGGTTTCATAATCAACCCGGTCATGATACCAACGAATGTCACCATCTGAAAAGTTTGATTGAAGAACTGCTGAGAATGAACAAGTTGCAGCAATATGTTAAGAGAAGTAGAAATGATCCAACTTCATCTACTAAGGGCCAGCAACTTCCTGCTCATCCATCTGGCTCGGGTGAGAGGAATATCGTGCATGAATCAGAAAGGCCTGTTATTAATGTGATTACAAGAGGTCCTCACCCAGCAGGTAGAAGCTGGGGCGAGATGGAAAGATATGTCGTGCCTTGAAGTATGCACCAATAGAAGAGAGTGTTTTCGTGCTAGAAGATGCTGCACCTTTGAAGCAGCAGAAAACTTTTAATGATGATATTGTGTTTAGAGCCAAGGATTCTTTGGGCATTGAAGCTCCAACCATGGATCCCTTGGTCATCTCTGCAGGCATTGGGCCGACTATTGTGAGAAGAGTGTTTGTAGATTGTGGCGCCTCTTGCAATATTCTCTTCAAAAAGACGTTCAACCAAATGAAAATTCCGATGACTGATGTACAAGCTTCATCTCAATGGATCGTTGGGTTTACTGGGGAACCGAAGCAGCCAATTGGTACTATTGACTTGTTTGTTGAGCTTGGAGAGGGGTAGAAAAAGGTGGTTCGAAAATAAACTTTTGTAATTGTTGATGAATTTTCTGCCTACAACGCCTTCCTAGGCCGACCAACTCTTGCGGCTTTTAAGGCAATTCTCGCCCCGTGGTGCCTCACTATGAAATTCCCCACAGATAATGGAGTTGGAGTTATTAAAGGGGATCAGAATGCTAGGCGAGAATGTTATCTAACAGAGTTGCATGAAGCGAGTAAGAGAGGGATAGGAAAAGATGCGGCAACCCCAGTACGCATCAAAGAACCAACCTTGTAGCAATTACATGGTGGACCTTGGACTGGCGAGCATAGCGGAGCACGAAGAGAAATGGATCCCATAAAAGCTAGTGCATGGGAGACTAGAGTGGTGCCAGTGGAAGTAACGGTGCCAGTACCTGTTGACCCGAAAGATCCGAACAAATTGGTGAATGTGGGTTCGCAACTTAGTGTGACGGTTCAATGTTCCTTGATATCATTCTTGAAAGAAAATCTGGACGTATTCGCTTGGACTCATGCTGATATGGGTGGAATATCCCCAGAAATTGCGGTACATGATCTGAATATTGATCCGAAGTTTACACCGATAAAGCAGAAGAGAAGAACCCAGGGTCCTGAAAGGTCAACAGCGTTGAAGGAAAAGGTAGACCGGCTCATGGAAAATGGTTTCATCAGGGAGTCTACTTATCCGAATTGGGTTTCAAATCCTGTACTGGTTAAGAAAGCTAATGGGAAGTGGAGAGTATGCATCGACTTCTATGATTTAAACAAAGCATACCCCAAAGACTGTTTCCCGTTACCCAGGATAGATCAGTTGGTGGATGGAATAGCAGGGCATGAATTGTTATCTTTTATGGATGCTTACTCCAGATACAACCAGATCATGGTGTATGAGCCGGACCAAGAGGACACGAGCTTCATCACCGACGTTGGTCTCTACTGCTATAGTGTCATGCCCTTTGGACTTAAGAATGCATGGGCAACTTACCAAAGACTCGTCAATGCTATGTTCAAACTGCAGATTGGCAAAACTATGGAATTTTATGTTGACGATATGCTAGTGAAATCAAAGAAGGCAGTAGACCATATGGATCACTTGGCAGAAATGTTTGCAATCCTCCGAAAGTACGAAACGAAATTTAATCCATTGAAATGTTCGTTTGGGGTGGAGCCCGGAAAGTTTTTGGGTTTCATTGTGAGTGCTAGGGGCATTGAAGCTAATCCTGCTCAAATTGCTACCTTAAGAGAAGTCAACGCCCCTAGAACGAAGAAGGAACTGCAAATTCTTAATGGAAAAGTCACTACCCTGAGTCGATTCATTTCCAAAGCCACTGATAAATGCATTCCATTCTTTGATGCTCTGAAGAAAGGAAGGAAAAAATTTGACTGGACTCCTGAATGCCAGAAAGCTTTCGATGAGTTGATTCGTCATATGGAAACGCCTCCAATACTTTCTAAGCCAGACAATGGTGAAGATCTTTTCGTATATTTGGCAATCTCATCTCATGCTCTCAGTGCAGCATTGGCACGGGAGGACGCAAAAATTCAGCGCCCGGTCTATTATATCAGCAAAAGATTCACCGGGGCAGAGATGAATTATTCAAAGTTGGAAAAGCTCGCCTATTGTCTACTGGTTGCATCAAGAAAATTGAGGCCATATTTCCAAGCTCATCCTATCAAAGTCCTCACCGATCAACCTCTGAAGCAAGTCCTGTTTCGTCCTGGGACTTCGGGTCGTCTTTTGAAGTGGAATATTGAACTCAGTCAATACGACATCACTTATCATCCCCGGAGAGCAATTAATGGACAAGCTTTAGCAGATTTCATCGCAGAATGTACAGATAAAGGTGATAGTGAGGAAGAAGTGGCTGATAATACCCCAATTAGATGGAAATTATATGTTGATGGCGCAAGAAACAATTACTGTTCTGGAGCTGGGGTTGTGCTTGAAACCCCAGAAGGGCGGTCATTGTGCTATGCATTGAGATTGGAATTCCCTTTGACAAATAATGAAGCAGAATATGATGCTCTTATTGCCGGTTTGAAAATTGCTAAAGAATTGAATGTCAAAGTGTTGCAGATCTTCAGTGATTCACATCTTATTGTATGTCAAGTCAAGAAAGAGTTTCAAACTAAAGGAGGAAATCTGCGTGCTTACTTGTCAAGAGCCTGGGAACTACTCGATGATCTTGACCATTATACGATAAGTCATATACCCCGGGAAGAGAATACGAAGGCAGATTCTCTCGCAAAGTACGCAAGCATTGGTGAAGCTCAATTATTGGGATTAGTTCCTGTGGAAGTCCTATCATCTCCAAGCACTGATGAGATGGATATCGACTGGATCATGACTATATCTCAGGAGCAAGAATCATGGATGACTCCGATAATGGAATATCTGCTCAACGGCTCTCTACCAGAAAATTCAAAAGAACGATAGAAGTTGCTAAGAAAAGCCTCTAGATATATAATTCAAGATGGCCGATTGTATAGGCGGGGATTCTCAATGCCATTACTCCGATGTGTGACCAAGGATGAAGCTAAGACAATTCTAGCCGAAGTACACGGAGGAGAGTGTGGGGACCATTCAGGTGGTCAAACTCTAGCAAAGAAAATTCTCCATTATGGGTATTTTTGGCCAGATATTAATCGTGATGCTGCAAGCTTTGCCCGAAAGTGTGACCAATGCCAGAGATTTGCAAAAATCCCAAGAGCACCTTCCACTGAGATAACACAGATGGTCAGTCCGTGGCCATTTTCTATTTGGGGAATAGATCTCATCGGGCCTTTGCCAACTGCCAAATTCAGAATTAGATATGGTATTGTTGCTGTTTATTATTTAAGTAAATGGGCTGAATCTGAACCATTAGCTACTATTACCTATAAAAAGATGATAAACTTTGTAACTAAGAATATCATTTGCAGGTATGGTGTGCCTCAAAAGATAATCACAGATAATGGAACCCAATTCGAAAGTGAAGAGTTCCAAGATTTTTGCAAGCGATTCAAGATCCAAAAAAGCTTCACAGCAGTGGCTCATCCGCAGGCAAACGGGCAAGTGGAGGCAGTAAACAAAATTAGCAAATCAACCATCTAAAAACAGCTGGAAAAAGCGAAAGGTGGTTGGGTCGATAAGCTTCCACTAGCACTATGGGCATATAGAACTACCCACAAAACTGCGACTGGGCACACTCCATTTTCATTAGCATATGGATCAGAAGCAATGATTCCGGTGGAAATGGAAGTCCATTCTCATAGAAGAATTCATTTCAACCAAGCTGAAAACGAAGAGTTGCAACTTGAAGCACTTGACTTCCTTGATTAAAAAAGGGAAGAGGCTCAGCTCAGAATTGCAGCCCATCAACAAAGAATTGTCAAGCACTTCAATTCCAAAGTTCGCCAACGCAGCATTGAGATTGGAGATCTAGTCTTGAAAAGGGTCATGGCAGCAACAGGAGTGTTTGCGCCAAACTGGGAAGGGCCATATGTGATAGGAAAAAAATTCTTGATGGCACTTTCAAACAGACAACTGCCGAAGGAGATTGAGTTCCAAGAGCTTGGAACAACAATCACTTGCGCCCATATTTTACTTAAAAAGCTTTACTGAAATACTGTAAAAGAATTATGAATGTATGATTCTTGTATTGAAAGCCATTATAAAGCCAGTGCAAATGAATAATAAGAACTATAAAGTGGATTTAGGCCCAGTTCTTGGCCGAACCACTATAAATCTTGTGTTCTCTACTATTATAAACTGCTTGTTTTATTTCGATATATAAAGTACTTCAATTGTATTGCTAAATTGTCAATTTAATATTGCAGGCCATTAAAACAAAGCTTACCCATCATAAGACCAAGCGATCCCTGACATCACCCAACGAGTGAATGTTCAGCCACAAAAATTCCAGACTCAAATCCTACATAAGAAGTGCTTCAAGCAAACAGTTAGTGGCTCCGCCAGAGTTAGACCCTTCCTAACTAATTGTGATCGTTTGTGCAAACAAACATCCGATTAATTAGCCTGTGTCTACCCCTGCGAACTCATTTAACAGTGAAGTACACTTCTTTGGATAAAATAAGCTACTTGCAAAAGAAAGGAATGTGTGCTTGAAAATGATAACAGGGAACCGCTGATATGAACAAATGGCGAAAGGACATGGGCGAGCAGGCAGCAAACAGCAAAAGGCCTCTTCGGAGGCGCAAGCCCTCTTCGGAGGCACAACTCTTCAGAGGATAAAGACCTCTAACGGGACTTGCCAGAAAAAGAAAGTTCTCTTTCTCCACAAAAAGTTGTGGAATACCGGTGGCACAGGACACTCGTTAACTAGCTGCGAACGTTTGTGCAAACAAACAATCCAAGTAACTTGTGTCCGCCCTGTGAATCCATCTAACCGTGGGAAAGAAACTTCTAGGCAAAAGCCCTACTCTGAGGCACACATTTCGCCGTGGTCTGAAATAAAACTTCACACGAGTTGAAAGGTGAAAAGACCTCTTCGGAGGCACGCATTCCACCGAGATCTGAAATAAAACTTCACAAGTGTTGGAATGTGAAATGCCCTCTTCGGAGGCCCATTTCACCAAAGTTGAAATGCTAAAAGACCTCTTCGGAGGCACACATTTCACCGCGATCTGAAATAAAACTTCACACGAGTCGAAATGTGAAAAGCCTTCTTCGGAGGCTCGCTTCCGAGCAGACAGGGAAATAATAAAAGCCTCTCCCCAGAGGTAGAAACAAAAAAGCCCTCTCCCCAGAGGCACACACAAAAAAGCCCTCTTCCCAGAGGCACAATCAAACAAAAAAGCCCTCTTCCCAGAGGCATAATCAAACAAAAGCCCATTTTCAAAGGCCCACTTTACCACGAAGGAAAATTCACTTGCCAAAAATAAAAGTGACTTTCTCCAAAAGTGTAGTATAAAAACTACGCAAAAAAGAAGAAGAGAGAACTTCTCTAATACGAGGTGCATTCTACTAAATCAGCAAAATATTTCCTTAAAGTGGAAAAATTATTCTATAAAGTACAGATGGAAACCTTATTCGAATGGAAACCTTATTCGAATGGAAAAGTTGTTCTCTAAAGAAAGAGTACAAGTCTTCTCGAAACAGAAGAGTTGTTCTCCAGAAATTTTGCCAATGTGAAAGAGGTTGCAATAAACCATGGTATGGGGGCAATATAATATAGTTACAAAAATAAAAACAATGCTCAAGCAACATACCATAAGTTTACTGCAACATCACACAGAGAAAATAAAGAAACTTGTATGAAAAAGAAGAATAAATGCATTCTCAAATACTTACAGAAGTTTGTACAAGTAAAAGAATCATTTTATTCCATACTATAAAATTTTTATATATGTGCAGGTTTCAAAACAAAAGAAGGCGGGGACCGGTACCCGCATAATCTCCGGTCAACACAAGTCTTTAAATATACAAGCAAAAAAGAAAAAAAGCGAGATGAAAAGCATAAGTCCCAAGCCCATCACTTCTTCTTCCAACCACCATTCGAGCCTTCGCCTGTCCGGATGATTAACTTTTTGGGCCGGCTTGTGAAAGTAGGGGAAGAAAGAGGAAGGGGTGCAATTGGATTTTCTTCTGTTTTTTCTTCGCTAGCAGAAGCATCTCTCCTTTTCTTTGGGACTACACGCTTCCCCTTCTTCCTTAAAGAAGACTCGCTGCCCGGAGTGAAAAGTGAAGACAACGTTATGTCATTAGAAATAGTTTGCTCCGGGGTTCTTTCGCCTTCTTCAGGTTCCTTCGTTTTCTATTCTTGAGAAGCGACCGGATCATCCAAGCCTTGAAGAGCTCCTATCTGCTCCTCTTGTGACCCCGGTTGAGAAACGGAAGGGGGAGTAATCTGAAGAGGCGGAGAGGAAACAGCTGGAAGAGGGGAAGGCTGAATAACACTTGGCGCTTTCACTATAGGAGAAAAGAAGTTCAAGTCAGTATCTCTCATAAAAAGTGGAGAAAGTGGTGCGTCAAGATTTAAGTAATAATCAAAAAGTTCATCAAGCTTATGTGAAGTAAGCAAGCAGTCAACTTGAGCGAGATCAACATTGAGGGTACTTGGAGAAGTAGGCTTTACTATGTCAACTTCAAAGTCCTGCGCTTCAGCGCTTTCTTGAGTCTCATCTCCAGTGCGGGTGGTGGCACTTTCAATAACAGCTTTAGCAAGAGGAGGAGAATGGGAACTGGAGCCAGCAATATCGACGTCGGCCGAAACTGAAGGTAGAACTGGGTCGGTTGAGATTGTCTTTCCTAAACGTTCTCCTTCTGCCATTCCGGCCCTCTCTCTGGCAAGTAGCCCCTTTCCCCTGGCAAGAGCGGCACATGCATCATCATCTAGATAGTGTGCCATTAAATCTACTTTGGCATATCCGGCTCCTCCAAGCATTTCAAGTGCAGCCTCCCACACTTTGGCCAAAGTGATTCCATACACCGGTCCCAAAAATTTAAGGCTACCGCGCCCCAGAACACTATGAATGTAAAACTCGAATAGAGTGGAGCTGACTTCGGCTTTAGTTGCCATATGAGATTCTTCGGCTGCTGCTTTGCCGACAACAGCTTCATCACGCTCCTTTTCAGCTTTAGAAAGCCGAGATTTTAGCAATTCAATTTCCAAGTTCTGCGAGTTGGTCTTTTCTCGTAGATGAGCAACGTTGGCTCGGTAGCTATCCACAACCTGTTGCTGTGCTTCAAATTTAGCTTCAGCATCTCTCTGTGCTGCATGAGCATCTCTCACTTGTTTTTGAAGCACTTCTTCTCTCTGAGAATAGGAAGTGGAAGAAGTGGCGAGCTCTTCCTTAAGTTTTTCAACTTCCGCTTCAAGCTTCTCGTTATAAGCGGCAATACTCTTCATTTCGGCATCATGCTGATCGAGTGTTTTCTGCCACTCAGATTTGTCATTTTCCATAGTCAGCATAGCTTCAAGGTTTGCGCAATTCACTCTTTGAAGCTCGTCAACGAGTTTTTGCCAGCCAGATATTCTCTCGATATCGAGTTTGACGGCACAAGATTTCGCAACATGGCTTGCTTATCAATCGGGACCAAGTCAAGATCGAAGCATACTCCCTTTAAGCACCAGTGCGGGAATCGGCTTTAAAGAGTAGCCGGACCTTGTCGAACTTGATAGGGGGGCCTACTTATGATTGTATGAATATCGGTTCTTTGAAGGGGGGAGAGCCGTAAGGAATTTCTAAAGAGACGGGAGCAGCGTGCTTTTTAGAGAGTTTCGATGTCAGTTTTTTACCAAGTTTGGCCCGTTTACTCGGGTCCACAGTGGCATGGCTTTTTCCCTTGTCGTCGTGGGATTTTCGCTTGTGGGAATCATCCTCTCTCTGAGAAGAATCATGTCGTTCGTCCCGTCTCACGTAGCATTCTTCATAAGCACGCTTTTTGCGAGCCTTCCTTGCAGCTCTTTCTTCGTCAGTTTCCCAGGAGGCGGGAAGATACCTCTTGGGGTCGTAAGAGCCGCGCCTCCCATAACGCTGGAAATCATCGTAGTAGGAGCCACTTCATCCCATTGGAGAATATGAAAAAAAATATATATATAAACTCAGAAATCTTCAAAACAAGGAAGTTGAATGCATATAAGTGCTGAAAAAGTCCTAAGTGTGTGTAATGTGCAAACTATGGGTGTCAAACTACGAACCACTCCTTGGTTGGGGGGTGATGATGGATTTTACAGCCAGTGTCAACTCTTGGGCTGATGGAGTTTGTTGTCGGACGGATGTCGCTTCAACTGCTGGAGAAGTAACTCTAGCAGTGATAGGATCATCTTTAAAAAGCTCCTGTGAAGTAATCATCAGGTCGCTCAACCCCTCAAAAATATCATCACCGCTGTGCCTAGCGGGACTTGTTCTCTCAATTCCTTCGTCACTGGATTTCCCGGGTTGTTGAGGAGGTTCCTCTTCTTCGATGACTGGGACAAGTGCACGTTTGCCGGATGACCCCGCAACATCAATTGAAGTAGAACACTTTACCAATAAAGCCTCAACAATATGTTCTTTCGGTGTAAGTTCTCCAACGGAAACTTGGGCATCCGATGTTTCTACTGGAGAATTAGGGACTTCATGAGGTTGAGTAGGACAAGAAGGGTGCAGAAGCCCATATTGGTGAAGAAGTTCATCTTTCAGCAAAAACTTAATACTTCTTTCTTCAACCGGCACGGCAATTAATCTTTCAAAAGTCGTCTTATGACTGGGGTTTCTAGAGAGAGGAGGAAGTGCTGTAAAAGAAAAGAATGAAATTAACACTTAGCAATTCAAATCTCGAAAAACTCATAAATGGACAGAACGGGAATGAGCAATCTTACTTCCTATTCTCCAGATGGCATAAAACCCTAGGGGCAGCGAACGAAGAAGAATTGATTTAGAAAACCGTGAGCACTTTCGGAAAGATCGGTGATAAGTTTACGGTTTCTGGCACTTTTCACGAGTATGATGGAGGGGTGATCTTTATTCTTTGCGAATGTGCATAACTAGCAAATTTCTTCGATGCTCGAAAGACGGTTAAGTGTCCTCCTGAATAGAACGCACAATCCCATCAGGATGGCGTAGCCATTGGGATGCAGTTGAAAGGGAGAGATGGTTAGTCGGAGAAGGAGTTGTTGAAGAAATTCATTGAAAGGAGGAATGGCACCACACAGGCACATCTGGGGATTAACAGTGACGAAACCGAGATGTGGCTTGTCAGCAATATCGTTTGGCCCAGGAAGTATAGCATCCGCTTCGGCGATACCAAATTGAATACGTAATTGGTTGAATGCCCGCTGACTCAGGGTAGTTGGAGTTCTCTCCGGAGGATTATCCAATGGGTTGGCTATCGGGAAGACTCCTTCAGATTGCTCTACTATATCTTCTCAAGAAGACATTCTACAAAAGGAACTGGATATTCAAATATGAAGGTGCACGTTTCCTAAATGTGTGAAGTGTTGTGCAAAACTAACAAAACGACAAGCAAATATAACTGAAACTAAACTAACAGGCATCTGTTAATTACAATGTTTCTGGGTTTGTTGTTTTAAGTCCAAATACAAGTGCAGTATTGATGCAAACAAAATCAGTTCATACAAGTGCAGTATTGATGCAAACAAAATCGGTTCTAATCGATTAACATTGCTTTGCTTTAATACTTCACTTGAGTTTGTTGATTCACAACATTTCTTTAAGTTGATTATCTTTTAACGACTAATCTGTCATTCGATGTGGGCAGTCAATGGCAGTATATTCTCCCTAGTTTTCTGCAAATGTTGTGTTCAGCAGGTTGTTAGTCTAGATGTTAGTATAATCTGTAAAGAAGTGCAACAAAGTTCAAGCAGTTCTTTCTGGCAGTTCAAGTTGGAAGTACAATCAGGTTCAGTCAAATTTTGAAGCTTTCAAGTTTTGGTCAAGTCCTTAAGTCGCAATCCAAGTCAAGAAGTTCAAGGCTTAAAGCTTCAAGTCAAGGCAGAGCAAATTTGCTTAAGTTCTAAATCGCTAGGGCATATATACGACCTAAGAGTTACATCGGGAGAAGTCCTAGGTCGCCTAGTTCAAGCTAAAGAGTTCAAGACAAGGCAGTGTGAATCTATCTAAGTCCTAGGTCACTCGAATACAAGCGCAACCTAAGAGGTTAAGTCGTAGGCCATTTAAGTCGCAGGTTTTTAGGTCGGCAAAGTGTGTTAGGTCGCTAAAGATCTTAAGTCGCTCAGATTCGCTAGGTCGCATCTGATGAAGCTTAGCAATCTCGAACCATTCCCTGTCAAAGCCACTATACTCCACTTTCCTTAACTCGCTAACCTCCACCCTACCCACCAGCTCGCTATCTTGTAACCCGACAACCCGTTATCGCCTAGGTAACAAAATCCACAATTCTCTCAGCAGAACCGATTATCTACCCATTCCACCAAATCACCTGTAATCGACGCGGATCATCTCAGATCCACCTTAAATCCAGCGTGCTGCTATGCTTTCATGAATCACAACAGCAACATGGCCGATGGCGATCGGAAACCAATCGCAACATGGCTCGAAAGTGGAACGCGATGTATGGATTTGAACTTGGGACAGAAGATGAAAATTCATGGTTCGACGGTGATTATGAGTTGGATAAAGATCGAGTTCACTTACGCGATGTGATGGTGAGAAGGAAACGATCGCTTGTTAGTTCAAATTTGCCTTTGGGAAGCTTGAAGTTTCGTTAATGGCGGAGCGGGATATTGAAGCAACTAAGTGAGGAAGAAGAAACGAGTTAGCAATTTATATGGGGCAAAGAGAACGAGACGAAGGGGCTCGCGAGTATGCAAAAGTCTTAGGTCGCTCAATACCTAAAAGGATTAGGTCGAAGCACACGACCTATGGCATAGGCATGTACTTCGAGGGGCAAGTGTTAACTCCTCTTTGAAAGCAACCTAACGACCTATGAGGTGGAGCGACCTAACAACCTAAAGTATGAAGCGACCTAAAGAGTTAAAGAGGGGAGCGACCTAACAGGGAAGAAGTTATGCAACGAGCTTAGAAGCTCAGCGACCTAGGAAGTTGAGCGACCTAGCGACTCAAGGATGAAGCGACACAGCACGAAACAACTCAAGCGATTTACAGGAGGGCAAGCGACCTAATAACCTAGCGACTTAACTGCTGAAGCGAAGTACAGACTTAAGAGGTACCGCAACTTAACGACCTAATGAGATGAGCGACCAAACAAGTGTGCAACTTAATGACCTAAAGATGGAACAGTCCTAGCGACCTAAGGATAGAGCGGTCTTAACGACCTAAAGAGCTTACGACCTAAGGGCTCCTAAAACCTAGCGACCTAATGGATTAAGCGACATAGCAAGTTAACGACCTAGTCAAGGTCGCTACATTGGATGTCTTAACATTATTAAGTCGCCAACTACTCCCTAGGTCGCCCACGACCTACAGCTTGTCAGTCCGCTCAAGTGATTAAGTCCAACCCTGTTAGGCCATAAGCCATGTTCCATAGGTCGCCCACGACCTACTAATTACCTACGACCTACCCTAGGTCATCCACGACCTACGACCCACTCCAGAAATTTCCTATAAATACCATGCCTACACCACTTAGGAGGGGATCTTTTTGGGGCTCACTTCTGGAACGCCAATATTCTGCTGAATTCTCGACTCACTCGATACTTCAAACACGAAAGACATCTCAACAAACTTCAAGTGGAAATCTAACACAACCGACATGGATTCAAAGACTTCTTCTATATCGGAGTTCTATTTATTTGTCCCATCAGTGTTGTAATCGAAGATTGTTGTAAAGTTGTAATTGATTAAGCAATAAAGAAGACTAAAGTGGACGTAGGCTTAACCTGAAGCCGAACCACTATAAAACTGTTGTCTTTTACTGCTTTCGCTGTGACTTTTCTACTTGTTTCTAATTCCCGTATTCACGGGTGGTGCTTTCACTTAATCTCTACATACACCGGGGTATTAGCATTCATCTTTAAGCGTTAACATACCTGTTGTTTATTATTCGTTCTATATTGATGCTATTGTTTGAATTGGATGGTGATTGGGATAAATGGTTGATGGTTGATATTGGATGAATGGATGCTATATTTTATGTTGTTATAAACTGCAAGTTATTATGCATTTTCAATTCATTCGGGATTGCGGTTTGAAATGATATATAACTATAATTTTTTTTTAAATTACGGATTGAAATGATAAATTTCTGTATCACTTGACCATAGGATAGAAAATTTTATACAGGCACCGCGGTATATATTTGTGTGTGTGTATATATATATATATAATTTTGAAACGATTTTCTATGGTGGAAAGGAATATACGGTTTAATAAATATTAAATTTTGATGTTATATAAATACTATTTTATATATATATATATACATATATATATAGTTAAATACTTGAGTTTAAGCTATGTATAAAATTGATTAATAAAAATGAGTTTAATAATAGAGTTTGATTGTTTTGTATTCTATGGTTTAGTACCTATTTGAGATATTGTATATATAGAGTTCTTAATTAACTTAAATGAAAATTAAGTTGGGAAATAAATATGAAATTGGTTTAAATTGAATTATTTAAGAATTGTACTTGAATAAATTTTGATCTGGAATTTAAATAAAAATGGGTATTTTAAATGGATATGATTCTTATAACTTGATTTGGTTTAAAGTAATTTAAATGAATATAAAGTTGAGATAAATGAATTTATCAAATTAAATAAATTGAAAGAATATCCAGTTCTTTGAAGTTAAAAGTTTTACTTAAATTATATGGGATTTATTAAGTAAACGTTTCAAATCTAAATAATAGCAATTGAATATGATATATATGGAATTATCATAGAATTAGTTTTGAAATGGTGGAATATTTAATGCTTTGAAATATATGGAAATTTGAAATGGTTTATTTGAAGTTTCAAATTTGAATTTGGAATTTAGTTATGGAATTAAAGAAGCTATTTTATTATATAAAATAATTTAATATTTAAACCATTTTAGTAATTGAAGTTATGTTTCAAAGCTATGTGTAACGACCCGATTTTTCGACTTCCGAAAGTCAACATTAATACTTCCACTATATCAACTGCCGAACCATCGAACGTAGGAAAACCCAACCATTATGGTTTAAGAAGAAGAAGGTAGAAGAAGAAAACAGAAACAATAATAGTATCTCACATTTCGCAGAGGAACAACATATAATATATCAATGAATAATCTTTAAATCAAAGAATCATATCTGTTATTACATTACATTATCAGAGTGCAACAAAAACAAACAACGGAAGAAAATATAACTGTGACGTCCCACCTCTATACCCATGCTAGCCAAGGACACTACGGAGTAATGCCGTCAACTAGCACGGAGAATAAGGCTATTGAGGAGCGACCATTCGCGTAATTGCTTTGTGCGAGCACCGATATGCCAGATAAAATATAATATGCATTTCATCTCAAGAGGAAATCCGACATACCGAAGCAAACTCAAAGCTACTACACAGTGGCTATAATAATCTTTGGAAACAAATATAGAAATAGACATAACACAAATCAGTCACAGACAATTCATATCACAAAGGCGGAAATAGATATGAATGTAACACATGAAAGTGTACATCAGAGTAGTGGTCAAACAAGATCCACAATATCAAAAAGAATAGATACAAGTGTTTGGCAAAAGAATATGTATACATCAAGGAGTCTAAATCTAAAATGTATACAACCAAAAACTACTAAACTAGAGTAGTTAGCCAAAAGATCAGATGATGGTCCGATAAGGAATCAAGCAGAAGCACCTGAAAAATCTCAGTCTGACCCGAGTATTATTTAAGAAGAAAATAATAAACGGATCAGTCTAGCTATAAATATCAGATGAAATGATATAGAATAAGAGATATAATAAAAAGACGTATGATAACCAAAAATGTCATACTACGACAAGTATACATTAGAAAATCCACAAAAGTCATACAATATCTCAAGAATCTCATAGCATCGAAAGAATGTCATATTCTTTATTTAATTCACCAAACCACAATAAACAACAACCATATCAATGCCAACTGAAAAAGGTGGTGAACCATAAATTCCAGAAATCATCATATAGAAATCCAGAAATCACAAGAAAAGGTTGGCCAAGACATTGATGTAGTGCAAACGGTACATCCAATGAATCCAAAAACCAAAGACATTGATGTAGTACAAACGGTACATCCAATGAATGTCTTACATCCAATGAATCAAAAGCAAAGACATTGATGTAGAGCAAACGGTACATCCGATGAATCAAAAGCAAAGACGTTGATGTAGGACAAACGGTACATCCAATGAATCCAAAGCAAAGACATTGATGTAGTACAAACGGAATCAAAAGCAAAGTCATTGATGTAGTACAAACGGTACATCCAATGAATCAAAAGCAAAGACATTGATGTAGTACAAACGGTACATCCAATGAATCCAAAAGCAAAGACATTGATGTAGTATAAACGGTACATCCAATGAATCCAAAAGCAAAGACATTGATGTAGTACAAACGGTACATCCAATGAATCAAAAGCACATTAGAAGTACAGGGATCACTAGTCCGCAAAGAAATGAGACGAAGCTCAATGGATTGTGGTACGGATCTCCACATGGACAAAGCGACATCGCACATTGCTAGTCTAAACCATAAAATGATGATCATCGATCATCAAGAAGTGTCAATTACATTAAGCTAGTAAATATAGGAGCTTAGCTTCATGTCCCATAACCACTAGCTTAACTTAAATATTTACGAACAAATTGTAGTTCTCTACTAGAAAATTATCACAAGAGATTCAATCGAACAAGTCCAAGAATTAACCGACGAAGTAAACGCAAGTGTTTCATACCACTTGTTTTACTAAGTCGTTTAATTATATTTCTCATACGAGTGAGGTAAAGGTTTGTATATACTAATAGATTGGAAATCGGTTTGAGAAAATGAGCTTTATTATAAAATAATGTTGAAATCATTTGAAGAAAGAGTTTTGATATTTACTACTAGTATAGAAAACCTTTATATTTTTAAAGTGACAAATCATAGAAATGATTGTAGAAACAATCAATCATCAAAATTCACATTCGAAGACGTGAATGAAATCCAAAGAAATCGATACCGAATCCATCGAAATGGATATTCCCAAAAATCCCGATATAAAAGTCATCAAGTCCATAATAAATGATAATCAACAAATCAGAATCAACATAAATCGATTAAAGTTGGAATTCTCAAGCAAATAGGTTAGTAGGCAAAAGAGTGCAGATTCAGACGTCTGAAATCAAGAATTCAGATGTCTGAATCTGGAAAAGCAAAAGTTTTCCAGAACAGAATTCAGACGTCTGAATTGTTGAATTCAGACGTCTGAAATAGGCACTTTTTAGCCTATTTCCTTTCTGGTTCCAAACGAACCAATTCAGACGTCTGGATAGATGAATCAGACGTCTGAATACTGGGGAATAAAAATTCTCAGTATAATATTCAGACGTCTGAAAACAACGTTTCAGACGTCTGAAACGTGGGTTCAGGGCATTCCCTAAACCTTGGCCAATAATGGCCAAACGAATATCGGAAGCGATTCGGCGAGCAAACGACGACTAAGGATTTACATCGAGCGACAACTCAGCCTTAACGGCTCTCCGATACGCCTCAAATATTAATGTCCAAATATCCATAAAAGGATTTTCATAGATTTTGAATTCAAAACACTAAAAATTGGAATATACACCAAATCAATCCAAACCAAAATCAATTGCACAAGAATAAGTGTTAGGAATTCATACCTAACAATCGAAGATAATTATAGACTAACATGCGAGATAAAAATCTCACTTTTGAACCCAAATCAATGAAGGAGAAGCTTTTAAAACAAGCTAAGATCAATTCCTCTTCAATAACAACTCAAGAAGCTTCAATCTAAGCTTATAGGTAAAATATTTCCTATGTTAGGTTTAGGAATTTCTGAAATGGAATGGAGAAAGAGTTGGAGAAGATGAAGAGGATGTTTACCAATCGGTTCTTAGAATTTGGAGCTAGATCTTGGATTTTGCAAATGAACTAGGGTTTTGGATTTCTATTTCCCATTCTCTTCCACATTTTTGCTTTAGAACTGAAAAGAGGAGGAAGTGAGAGTGAATGGGGAGGGATGATTCAGTTTGGGGTATAATTATGGCTAGTGGGCTGAACCCAAACACAAACCCTAAGTGAAAAAGGTCAAATTTTTAGCTTGCTCCAAACATATCGAAGTTGATACTCAAAAAGTTTGAAAACGGCATTTTGAACTCAATGGAAGGGGTCTCGAGTCCCAATTCGACTGTTTGCAAAAAGTAGCTTTCCGGACTAAATTCCGACGAACGATGAAATATTTAAATATACAATCGATAAATATGCGGGTTGTTACAGACTCCCCTCCTTAAAGAAATTGCATCCTCGCAATACTTAAGAAGAAAATAAGAAGTAACAACTATAGAAGCATATCAACACAAAAGTAAATTTGAATCAAGAAGTCCACCATAAAGAGCACGAAAGAGTAAGCCCGAACCGGTTCGATCGATGAATTCTCAGGATTCCCAAGAGCAATCCTTAGGATCTGAGAACTATTGAACTTTCACAGGAAGAACATCTTTATTCCGAAGGCACTCAAGCTCCGAAGAAATGATGCGAATGGAATGTTGCTCACAAGTCAAACCTAGTGAAACTTCAATTTCCTCAATACCACCGGGATCAAGAATAAAAATAGAAAACCTAAAAGCATTTCCATGGTTAAAAGACGTAGAAAACGTCAAGAATAGCAGAAAATTGAGCCAGTGCAAGTGCGTAGTACAGAAACGGTACGCCCGAGAAACTAGAAACTCGAATACTTGGAACACCGACGTAGTATAAAAACGGTACGTCCAATGAACCGATAAACTGGAACAACGATGTAGTATAACAATGGTACATCCATTGATCCAGATAAGACGGAACATCGATGTAGTATAATAACAGTACATCTGATGAACCGAACACCATAAAGGAACATTGGACGCTAGTCCGTAAAAAAATGAGATAAAGCTCAATAAAACGAACTATATCAAAACGTCTGATGAACTTGATAAAAAGATAATTCCATTCAAACAACCTCAAAGAATCAACAACTTGTTGCCTACGACAAAGCACGTTGGCAACACGATTTTCAGAATATCAAGATCATAAGATGCCAGGAACTCGAGTCGACATGAAGTTCCTTATTAGAAAATAAATATTCCAAAGATTTATGATCGAGGTGGAGAACAAATTTCTCCCCTAAAAATGATAATGCCAAACTCTAAAAGCGAAAACAATAGCCGCGAGCACTAGATCATGAGTGGCATACCTAGTCTCAATCGGCTTTTAATGATTTAGAAGCGCAAGTGATAGCACGTCATCTTTTGCAAGAGAACGACATCCAAACCAATACGATTAGCATTGGTACAAAAGATAAAGTCTTGGTTCCCAATGGGAATCACAAGAATAAGAGTATCGAAAAGAAAGAATTTCTTTTAAATAATCTTCTTTCCTGAAAAGTTAAAACTTTCAAAATTATATTTATCTTTATGTAATAATCTTTCGAGAAAAATTTACATTTTTACAAGTCAATCTATTGTGTCTGACTGTCTCATTAAAGTGTTTAGGAAATTCCTATCGATAACGTTGATCAAGCGCATCGACCAGAATTCTTAAAACACTAAATGGGCAATACAATCACAAAATCATCTTTTATAGGATAAACATGTTTCTAAAAACTTTTGAAAATTCTCTTTGTTTATTTAAGAACAAAATCAAATCGTACTTTTAAATAAATCTTATGAAAAGATTTACAAAATTTTAAATTTCTATTTTCATCCAAAATCAATAAATACAAGAATGTTCTCATCGAAATATTCATAGAATATTCGATTTATAAAATGGATGAAATAAGCTGGACAAACTGAATGACAAAATAAGTCATTCATAAGAATCATAACGAGTGCAACTCGTAACTAATGAAAATCGGTGGCAAGGTCGAGCTAGAAAGACCTTAAGACCACACAAAAGATTTCTTAGGTGATAACCCTAAGACAAACTCAAAAATACAGGAAAAGTTTCACAAATTATTTAGATAAGAGAAATAACACTTTTCTCATCTTGAGGGCTTAAAGAATAAAATGATGCCTTTAAGAATTTGAAATCGGAATCACAAGAAAAATAGAAATCTGCTTAACAAATAGAAAATGTCGAAGTTGAATAGTCCACACGGAAAATAGGATATGGGCTTCACAACGATTAAGCCAATCCTTACAAAAATCAATTCCGAAGCCTAAGTAAAAATATCGGCTCGGAAAAAAAAATCACATAAAATAGTTTCGACATCAATAGAAAGCAAATTTAGTGTTGCGGATCCACCATCCGATTCGCAACTCTCAAAGAAGTCATCAAGCCCAAAATATTTTCAAAGAAAAAGAACCAACAAGTTCTTTTGATATAAAATAGTGAGATGGAACCCATATCAAAAAGAACTCAAATAAGAAGATCACGAAATAAAGCAATGCCATCAAGGATTGAGTGAAAAGTACCTTGACTAAGAGAAGAGTTGCTAGGGGCTTGCAGCTTTCCTTCTCTTTTGCTTTGACGCTTGGGACACGAAGATATATAACGATCCGCACTTTTGCAATAGCGGCAAGAAATAGGCCTTGGACATCTATTTATACAGTGGTTCCTAGAGCCACAATTGTAGCATTCTCCATGATTAGGGATGTGAGTATTTGCTATAGAAGTCTCTTGCTTCGCCCTCTTGTTAGGATTAGGACTTTCGAACCTAATAAAGGGATGCCTCTTCTTATTGTTGTTGGAGTTCGGTTTGGCACTCCCAACCTCAACATCACTTTCTCTATCGGCCTCTTCAACACGAAGAGCGATATCAATAAGCTGATCAAATGAGACCTCAAGTTTCAGGAGTAATGGCTTCTTAAGATTCTTATTCAAGCCATAGACAAATCTGTGATTTTTCTTCAATGGGGTGTTAATGTATTCAACCCCATATTTGGAAAGAGATTTGAAAGATGCGACATAGTCTGTCAAAGAAGATCCACCTTGAACAATGTCAATAAAACGCCGTGCTAAAGTTACCTTTTCAGCCTCCGGCATGAATTTCAATTTGAATCTTTCTCGGAATTGCTCCCAAGTGAGATCCGCTTCAACGATTTCAGAAATTAAAAGCTTATACCAATCTAATGCTCTTTCTTAGAGCATGCTAGAAGCCACTTGGACTCGATGAAGACCAACAAGATTCATACGAGTAAAGATGTGATCGCATGATTTGAGCTAAGCTTGAATTTCTATAACACTCTCGGATCCCTTGAATGGCCTTCCACCCAAATCGGTATAGTCTCTGCACAAGCGTGCAAAACCAGATCTAGGATGAGTAGGCTCTGGATTGGGTCCTGCAGCTTGAGCATTCTTCACGAGATCTAAAAGCTGCTGAGCAGACATGAATACTCCATCTTGGGGAGTAGCACTAGATTGACCCGCGCTGGGTCGGTTAGACCTAACCATTCTTCTTCTTTAAGAAAGAAAGAAGGAGAAAAGTTATTCTCAAAATAAATATCAAGCAATCTTGATGGATAAAACAAGGAATCATAAAAGAAAATAGGATGAACCGGTACGAAGGCTCGAATAAAATCCTAAAGCACGACACCTAAGAAAGACCTAGGACGATGATCCTTGTTACAATATTTCGTATTGTTCCGAAGTTTGCCTCTGATACCAAGCTGTGACGCCCCACCTTTATACCCACGCTAGCCAAGGACACTACGGAGTAATGCCATCAACTAGCACGGAGAATAAGGCTTTGAGGAGCGACCATCCGCGTAATTGCTTTGTGTGAGCACCGATATGCCAGATAAAATATAACATGCATTTTATCTCAAGAGGAAATCCGACATACCGACACAAACTCAAAGCTACTACATAGTGGCTATAATAATCTTCGGAAACAAATATAGAAATAGACATAACACAAATCAGTCACAGACAATTCATATCACAAAGGAGTAAATAGATATGAATATAACACATGAAAGTGTGCATCAGAGTAGTGGTCAAACAAGATCCACAATATCAAAAAGAATAGATACAAGTGCTAGGCAAAAGAATACGTATACATCAAGGAGTCTAAATCTCAAATGTATACAACCAAAAACTACTAAACTAGAGTAGTTAGCCAAAAGATCGTATGATGGTCCGATAAGGAATCATGCAGAAGTTCCTGTAAAATCTCAGTCTGACCCGAGTATTACTTAAGAAGAAAATAATAAACGGACCAGTCTAGCTATAAATATCAGATGAAATGATATAGAATAAGAGATATAATAAAAAGACGTACGATAACCAAAAATGTCATACTATGACAAGTATACATTAGAAAATCCACAAAAGTCATACAATATGTCAAGAATCTCATAGCATCAAAAGAATGTCATATTCTTTATTTAATTCACCAAACCACAATAAATGACATCCATATCAATGCCAACTGAAAAAGGTGGTGAACCATAAATTTCAGAAATCACCATATACAAATCCAGAAATCACAAGAAAAGGTTGGCCAAGACATCGATGTAGTGCAAACGGTACATCCAATGAATCCAAAAACCAAAGACATTGATGTACTACAAACAGTACATCCAATGAATCAAAAGCAAAGACATTGATGTAGTGCAAACGGTACATCCAATGAATCAAAAGCAAAGACATTGATGTAGTGCAAACGGTACATCCAATGAATCAAAAGCAAAGACATTGATGTAGTGTAAACGGTACATCCAATGAATCAAAAGCAAAGACATTGATGTAGTACAAACGGTACATCCAATGAATCAAAAGCAAAGTTATTGATGTAGTACAAACGGTACATCCAATGAATCAAAAGCAAAGACATTGATGTAGTACAAACGTTACATCCAATGAATACAAAAGCAAAGACATTGATGTAGTACAAACGTTACATCCAATGAATCCAAAAGCAAAGACACTGATGTAGTACAAACGGTACATCCAATGAATCCAAAAGCAAAGACATTGATGTAGTACAAACGGTACATCCAATGAATCAAAAGCACATTAGAAGTACATGGATCGCTAGTCCGCAAAGAAATGAGACGAAGCTCAATGGATTGTGGTATGGATCTCCACATGGACATAGAGACATCGCACATTGCTAGTCTAAACCATAAAATGATCATCATCGATCATCAAGAAGTGTCAATTACAGTAAGCTAGTAAATATATGAGCTTAGCTTCATGCCCCATAACCACTAGCTTAACTTAAATATTTACGAACAAATTGTAGATCTCCACTAGAAAATTGTCACAAGAGATTCAATCGAACAAGTCCAAGAATTAACCGACGAAGTAAACGCAAGCGTTTTATACCACTTGTTTTACTAAGTCGTTTAATTAGATTTCTCATACGAGTGAGGTAAAGGTTTGTATATACTAATAGATTGGAAATCGGTTTGAGAAAACGAGCTTTGTTATTAAATAGTGTTGAAATCAATTGAAGAAAGAGTTTTGATATTTACTACTAATATAGAAAACCTTTATATTTTTAAAGTGACAAATCATAGAAATGATTGTAGAAACAATCAATCATCAAAATTCACATTCGAAGAGGTGAATGAAATCCAAAGAAATCGATACCGAATCCATCGAAATGGATATTCCCAAAAATCCCGATATAAAAGTCATCAAGTCCATAATAAATGATAATCAACAAATCAGAATCAACATAAATCGATTAAAGTTGGAATTCTCAAGCAAATAGGTTAATAGGCAAAAGAGTGCAGATTCAGACGTCTGAAATCAAGGATTCAGACGTCTAAATCTGGAAAACCAAAAGTTTTCCAGAACAGAATTCAAACGTCTGAATCCTTGAATTCAGACGTCTGAAATAGGCACTTTTTAACCTATTTCCTTTCTTGTTCCAAACGAACCAATTCAGACGTCTGGATAGTATGATTCAGACGTTTGAATACTGGGGAAGAAAAATTCCCAGTATAATATTCAGACGTCTGAATACAAAGTTTCAGACGTCTAAAACCTGGGTTCAGGGCATTCCCTGAACCTAGGCCAAAAATGGCCAAACGAATTTCGGAAGCGATTCGGACGAGCAAACGACGACTAAGGATTTACGTCGAGCGACAACCCAGCCTTAACGGCTCTCCGATACGCCTCAAATATCAATGTCCAAATATCCATAAAAGGATTTTCATAGATTTTGATTTCAAAACACTAAAAATTGGAATATACACCAAATCAATCCAAACCAAAATCAATTGCACAAGAATAAGTGTTAGGAATTCATACCTAACAACCAAAGATAATTATAGACTAAGATATGAGATAAAAATCTCACCTTTGAACCCAAATCAATGAAGGAGAATCTTTTAAAACAAGCTAAGATCATTTCCTCTTCAATAACAACTCAAGAAGCTTCAATCTAAGCTTACAGGTAAAATATTTCCTATGTTAGGTTTAGGAATTTTTGAAATGGAATGGAGAAAGAGTTGGAGAAGTTGAAGAGGATGCTTACCAATGGGTTCTCTTAGAATTTGGAGCTAGATCTTGGATTTTGCAAATGAACCAGGGTTTTGGATTTCTATTTCCCATTCTCTTCCATCACTTTTGCTTTAGAACTAAAAAGAGGAGGAAGTGAGAGTGAATAGGGAGGGATGATTCAGTTTGGGGTATTATTATGGCTAGTGGGCTGAACCCAAACCCAAACCCTAAGTGAAAAAGGTCAAATTTTTAGCTAGCTCCAAACATATCGAAGTTTATACTCAAAAAGTTTGCGAACAGCATTTTGAACTCAATGGAAGGGGTCTCGAGTCCCAATTCGACTGTTTGCAAAAAGTAGCTTTTCGGACTAAAATCCGACGAACGATGAAATATTGAAATAAAATATTTAAATATACAATTGATAAATATGCGGTTGTTACAATAACATATACTAGTGATACGCTTCGCCATCCAGCCTGCTCCTGATTCCTACATCAACTTCTTGACTTTGCTCCCGAATAACTGCTAACCTGACTCTACGTTGCCTATGTGGAAAATTATGGGCTCCCAGAGTTTAGAAAGGTCCAGGTCAGTCATGGGACTAGTGTGAGATCTTAAAACAGTTATTTTCACAAAGAAAATAAAAGGAATCCGCTACGCTTTTTAAAAATTAAACTGCCGTAAGGCTTCCCGCCACGCACACAATGCAAACGCACACTTGGAGGAGATTTCTCCTTATGATAGTCAAAAATGCTTAATACGCAAATTTTTTTCGATATTATTATTAGTGCAGAGTGCAGAAAACATTTCAAAAGTTTAGTATTAATCTTAGCCAGCATAAAACATTTCGTCGTATGCCTACTATAGCTGCCATGTTCAATAGCAGGTTACCGCCACATTCCATGGCAGATTATAAAACTAAAACCATACATGGCTCGTGTTGTTTCTTGGGATTCCAACAAATTGTCAGTCTAAGGAACTTCCTACTGCCACATGGGTACGCCTCTGGAGGGACGTCCCGTGAACTTAACCAGCTCTCTACCAACACAAGGCCGAGTTACCTCACGCTTCCGGTGTAATGAAGCTGTAACATAGATAACTCCACACATGTGTATGCCATCCCCGGTCGTATCCAACCTTTATCCGAGGATCCTCAACCACAAAGCAACATCACACAGTAATAAATTTACAGTGTCTACATGAGCTAGGTATCTGGGCTTTATACCATTATACCACCCTTATCTAGAAGAAAATGGATACGCCCTAGGGGTGCGACCCTTAAAAAAACCCCGCCGCAACATTCCTGTTTCGACCATTTCCGGGTTGTGAGGCTCGACGAAGTCTCGTCCACAAAACTACGCTTTTTCCACAACGCCATGCTTCGATCAACAAATGATCAGCAGCACTTCGTATGCCACATTACCAAATTGGGAATGTATCACTAGTAACCATCAACTACATAACCTATGAGCTCATACGTCTTAGAGAAGGATGTTAAGCCAAGAGAATAAATTCTCCGCCACCAACAGAAATGTATTTGATAGAAACCAAATTTACATCTCAATCTGTAACATCAGACACACATCCATACAAATCTGTTCCATGTTCGAATAAATCCGAAGGCACTTCCGAAGAAGCCCTTGCAATCTGGGTATCCACAATCCCGATCAGACTCCCCGTCACTTAGGGAATCTCCATACCATAGCTACTCAGTGCAGAGAAAATCGATAGGTCATCCTATCATTCTCGCAAATACCTGGTCTTCACCACCGATCTTCAAATGCAATCCCATTTCGTCATATCATTATTCGAAATAGGTTTTTATGACACAAAGGTTCTCTCCCGGCTAATCCGAATAACGAGCGCTTATTTTTAAAAATAAATGTTTATTCAGATTTCAAACAAATCACAACAATTTCCACTTTAATCTTTTAAGTAAAAGATCTATCACAATCACAAAGGTTCAATGTGGTTTCCGGATATCCACTTGGAATCCGACCCCCGGTCGCATCGAAATTCAAACGTCATTCAAAGGCCAATATTGATAGTCGGTTATTTAACTACAAATCAACATTCACCGCAATTACTGCATTTCAAATAATTTTCCCCCAAGTTATTTATTTTCAAAATATCTTTGCAAGATATATTTTCACACTTCAACCATTTGAAAACAAATTTCAAATCACTTTTCACTCATGGAATAAAATTACTGATATTATTTATTTCCACTGAAAGTCTGCCGAGTTAAAATACTTTAAATAATTCAAATTACTTGTCCAAAATATATACTTGGAAACATTTAGATAAAACTATTTTTAAAACATTTATTTAAATATTAGTTATGAAAATATTATACGAATATTTCATATAAAAACTTCAAGTCTAAATTAACTTTAAAATAAAGTTAGTAGATCGGGTATAACTATTTAAAAAACCATTTCCTAAAACAAATATCAATTTAATCTTTAAATAACCACTTCTATAATTAATTTAAATAATCTTTACTTTATGATTTAAAAACAACTAAAGATAATAATTTCTCAAAAATAATCTTTTCTTAAAACCATCTTCACAACTTCAATTCCATATTTATAGGCTATATTGAAAATACACTCGGCTTTCCAGGGAAAGTACACCTTCTATTCTAAAATGGTTCTTTCAAATCAATTTATAAATCCTTCTGGATTTATTTTAAATTTACGTTCTAAATCCGTAAATTCCATTTCACACTTTAAAAAATAACTCAATGTTTATTTTTAAAACAAAATTCCCTTTCCTTTACAATTTCCCATTGTGAATTCAAATTTCCAAATATCCATTGATATACGATTTTTCAAATCGATTTCCAAATACTCACTTTCAACACCAAATCAATTTTCAATATTGATTTCCCAAATTTGTTTCAAACACCCAAATCAATTTCCAAATGGATTTCCCAAAGGTTTATTTTCAATCACCAAAATCAATTTTCCAAATTGATTTCTAAATTTTGTTTCAAACATCGAATCAAATTTCAAATTTGATTTCCAATGATTTATTTTCAAATACCAAATCAATTTTCAGTGGATTTCCAAATTTAAATCTTTCCCCATATTTGGAATTTATTCAATAGGATTTCGCTATAGATTCTCTACTTAAATTCAAAAATCTTATTTATTTATTCCTGGTGTCTTACGACACCACAAATATATTCGGCTAAATTTTAGCCTACAATGATTCCAATTACAATATAATCACATAGAGATTATAAATAATTTAACACACAACAAATGAAACAAATTCAAATGTTTGAGGAATCCAGTTGGATCCCTCCAACCTGTTTCCCTGCATCTACAGACGTTAGCACAAGAATTAAATACCAATTCCACTTCGAGGTGGAATATCGCGGTATATGGGATTTAATATAATGTCATCCAAGCACGCAATCAACAATTTTAAATTTAACTATCACAATTCAACAATCAATCAATAACTAAAACTTTCAGTTATTTAATTTGAGTGAGAAGATCTCTCTTTTTATTATTCATGCAATCCATTTTCCATTCTGACTCATTTTATCGATTTATAGACCCTTTATAAACAATTTATACAATTATTAATATTTGAAATAAACTGAACAATCAATTTTCCATTTAGAAATTTTAAATTAACCAATGATTTTATTTTGAATAAATACTTTTAAATTTCAAACAAATTCCTTTTAAATAAATTTATTTAACTAAAAATTAATTTTAAAGCTAAATTTACTTTAACAGATTATTTTTAGTAACTAATCAGTTAGTTAAGTTTTAACTTTCATAATATATATATATATATATTTTTTATTTTAAATACTCGATCTTAATATACTTTAAAATATATATACATCACCAGACTGTCTATTTAAAATTTTAATAGTAAGAATTTTTTTTCATTTTCCCTGTAATTAAAAATTCTGTCTGAAAAGAAAAATTCCTACAGCATCTGTATAAACATTTGTCTATTAAATTAAACTAACAGTAAAACAATATTCCCATGCACTGTGTTTGACCAACCACCATGCATTCGATTTCTTGCTCCAGAATGATGCGACCGCAAGACCATCCTTTGCTCTTCGTTCGCCCAAACAAACGTTGCTGACGAACCAATCTTCCTCCCCCACACTCGGCTTCGAATATGCTCCACTTCGAAAATGCTCGACTTCGAGCTCAAACCCTAATCAAAATGGCAGTTGCCGCCCACAACCCACACATCGCAAGCACGCGCCGCCGTCCTAGTCGCATACCTTCCCTAAATCTCAAACCATAGTTCGAAAACTTCGAACTTGATTTCCAAAACAGCTGCCGCGTCCCATTTCTCACTTAAGTTCGCACGATTCACTCGCGTTATGCCCTCGGAGGTGCTTTAATCATCGCGACACAAACCCGAGCTGATTTGGGTGAACGACGATTCAATTCGTTGCCATTCTTTATTTACTTTTTTTTAATAATCACGGCCATGATTTAATAAATTTGAACAAAGATAATAAACGAAGAGGGTCGGCCACTCTTTTAAGTAAAGGGGTTGCGTGCTTTGAACGACAGGCATTAGCTTTCAAGGGAAGGGAACGAGACGATCTCCCCTCATTTCTTACGTGAGAATCCTGCAGAGCTACAGTAATAGAAAAGAAAGAAAAAATTGATGTGAATGGAATTACGGCTGTTGATTAAAGTGTATAAATTTATATTTAAATTAAATCTATTAATTATTGTCTTGGCGTTTATGCCTCGTACGATCACACGATAGCTTCGAAAGCTACGAGATCTGAAATCCGATTAAAATTCAATATTACGGATCCAATGGAACTGGTTTCGTCGAATTCCGAGACTGCGCCGCGGAAGGCTATTTTTAAATATCGAAGCTCCCATTATCTTCAGTATTATCAATATGAATTTTTACAAGCCTTTGAAATATTTTAATCAGCTTAAAACGGAAGATTCAAATTTTTATCCAACTTTAATAAGTTAAATTCAATAATTAAATTGCCAAAATCATAGTTAATTTTGAAATTCAAGTTAAACTAACCTCCAAATATTTAAAATCAATTAAATTTTCAAATTTCAGTTGTCCAAAATTCAGGGTCGTCACATCCTTCGCCCTTAAAAGAATTTCGTCCCGAAATTACTAGTTAGGAAGAATGATCCTTAACCCATTTGTTACTTTCCAAACCAAATAGTTTTATCAACTTTCCAAAATAAATCTTTTTATTAAAGATTCATTTCAACTAACTTTCCAAAATCTTCCATAGTTTCCAAACAATATTGTTTACTTCATAATTCAAAATGGCACCACAGGCCCTCCAATTCCCAAAAAGAAACAAAAAGCCAAGTGGCTAGATCAAAAACACAATCAAATTTTGTACTGAAATTTAAATACATACCTTTTTGTCGAGCAATTCAAATTTATCTTTTGAAATTAAAATCCCAATTCCAATTCCTTTAATACACCTGTATATTCTGCTAACCATGATATCTAATTACAACATTCAAATATCATTTTTGCACATTCCTCTACAGAAGTTTCATATCTACTTCTATTCAAATTAGTTTTCCCGTTATCATATAAATTCAATTTATCTTCAACTCTGAATATTGAATTTTATCTTTCAATTATAACTGATTCATATTATTATTTTAAATTAGTTTCTATCTCCCAAAATTTTCAGGAAGTTTTGGTAGAGTCTCCATTGTACGGAGGAGCTTTTGCAATTTGACAAAAGATATAAATATATATACATCGACCCACCTGGTCAGAAAAAACTAAAATAGTTCATATTTCCTATTTTTATTGCATAGCATACTTATTTAGCATTTTTAAGCAAAGCGGTTTAATATTAGCATTTTAGCACGACTAAATCCAGCCAACCGGCCCTTCTGTACCTGTACCTACTCAATTTAAACACATAAGTGACATATATAGGAAATTCATTTATATTTTACTCATTTTCAATAGTAAACATATAGTTTCACAAGCAAAACATTCAAAATTGTTTCCATTGCAATTTATAGGGTTTTAATACAAATTTGAATTGCTTACCACTAGATCCCACATCATTTCCATTTAGTTCAACTGATTTACAATTCACTTTCTTTCATTCAATTCATTTTTTAAACGAAACGAATTCATATCTACTTCAATTAATCCCAAAATCAATTTTATTGGCTTTCATTAACTCATAGAATTTTATGCAATCTCGTTTGCGTCCAACGACAACCATTTCTACGCAAATTCGACGATATTCACTTAATATAATATCCAATCTAGTTTATAACTAACTTAAATTGATACAAACTCAATTTATTCTTATTCTATTTCAATTCAAAACTCAAATTTATTTTTCCTTGTAACACTTCCAAATTTAAATCCTCGATTTGATTTTCATTCATCAAATCCATTCCATCTACTAATTCAATTAAAACAGTTTTATTCACTTATTCATTTTAAATTTCAAATTTCCATTCTCAATTCGTCGCGAATTTATTTTATCAATAACAAGGAAACTTTCAATTTATTTCTACTTACTTAAATTTATCTGCAAATTCTAACCATTTTTTATTTAACTCACAATTCAGGTTTAATTTAACTAATTCTACTTCCTTATTTCATGAATTAATTAATTATCATATTAGTTTACTTGGACTCAATCCATTTTATTTTTCTTCCCAAGTTTGGATTTTTATTTTCTTAGCTTTTGGTTTTGATTTCAATCCCTCATACAACGATAATAATAATTTGATATTATCACTTCCTAACAATCAAGCAACCATATATTACAATAATTCATAAAAAAATTATTTCTTTTATTTACGAAAATAGTTTGGGTAAAATTATTTCATTTAACCTATTTTAAAACAATACTGTGTCAATTTGACTTGTTTAAGAGTTTAGAAACCCCAATCGACACAGTTGGCCAAACTGCACCGACCAGAATCTATAAACAATCAACCGATAAGTCAACACAATATAAACAATTTTATATTCACTAAAAAATACGTGCTCATAACAATTATTACACTCAAACTCAATCTAGAGTACTGCTGACTCTATCTTTAATGAGTAACACCCAATAGGGCCAAGGTTGTCACTGAACCAAATGCTCCGATGCCACTTTGTAATGACCTGATTTTTCGACTTCCGAAATTCTATATTAATACGTCCACTGTATCAACTACCGAACCATCGAACGTCGGAAAACCGAACTATTAGGGTTTAAAAAGAAGAAGGTGGAAGAAGAAAACAGAAACAATAACAAAATCTCACATTTCACAGCGGAACAACATATAATATATCAATGAATAATCTTTAAATCAAAGAATAATATCTGTTATTACATTACATTATCAGAGTGTTACAACAACAAATGGCAAAAGAAAATATAACATATACTGGTAATACTCTTCGCCATCCAGCCTGCTCCTGATTCCTATAGCAACTTCTTGACTTTGCTCCCTAATAACGGCTAACCTGACTCTAGGCTGCCCATGTGGAAAATTATGGGCACCCAGAGTTTAGAAAGGGAACAATAAACTCCAGGTCAGTCATGGGACTGGTGTGAGATCTTAAAACAGTTATTTTCATAAAGAAAATAAAATTAATCCGCTATGCTTTTGAAAAATGAAACTTCCATAAGCCTCCCGCCACACAGACAATGCAAACGCACACTTGGAGGAGATTTCTCCTTATGATAGTCAAAAATGCTTAATACGCAAAATTCTTTCGATATTATTATTAGTGCATAGTGCAGAAAACATTTCAAAAGTTTAGCATTAATCTTAGCCAGCATACAACATTTCGTCGTATGCCTACTATAGCTACCATGTTCAATAGCAGGTTACTGCCACATTCCATGGCAGGTTACCCAACTAAAACCGTACGAGGCTTGTATTGTTTCTTTGGATTTCCAACAAATGGTTGGGCTAAGTGTAACGACCCAGAATTTTTTTAATTTAAATTTGTATATCTAATTGAATGTAAATATTAATAAGAGAAATTTATAAGTCGAATAAATTTTATTTCGAATAATTGGATTTAATTGGATAATTAAATCGATTATTTAATATGTGAAAATACAGAAATAATTGAAAATTGAGTTAAATATGATTAGAAATGATTCGTAAAATTTTATTATATCATATTGAAGTTAGAACGATATTTTAGAACTTTTAAAATCGAATTGAAATTTTATCTGTGAAAATTGAATATTTTAATATTTAATCGACTAGTGAAATTAGCTGTTTTTCGAACAGTCTCAGAATTGGACGAAACTAGTTCCATTGGATCCGTAATAGTTTGTTATTGTCGGATTTCAATTTTCGTAGCAATCGGAGTTTTCATTTGATTGTGGCAGCTCGAAACGCATCGAAATTGTTTTAATATTTATTTGGCGAGTTAAAATAGCCATTTTTCAAATAGTGTCGGATTTCGAGGAAACTAGTTTCATCGGATCCGTAATGTGATATTATTGTATGGTTTCAAATTCGTGTCAATTGGATTTACCGTTTGTCCGGTGCAAGCTAAAAGGCCTAGAAAATCGTTTAATCGGTTTAATTTTAAATCATCGTTTATTGCCATATCTCGCACAGATGATCGAATTAGCTTCCGAAACCTATTCCATTGTGTCCAGTACGCGGGATAAACCATAGAAACGCCGGTCACCGCGCGTAAATCAGAGTTTGGAAATTCCGAAATGGATAGTGTTCGATATTTTCTATAAATGGCCCCCCCTTTTTTCGCAAAAAATAATAATATAAAACTAGGGTTTCAGGGCTGGCCGCTGGTACACAACCAATGGCCGCAATTTTTCTTCTTTCCTCCTCGAATTTCTTCAAATCTGTTCATCAATTCAAGAAACGTTCAACATGAAAGTTATAGATCTCCTTGAGATCTTTAAAACCAACGGCTATGATCTAAAACAACCTCACGGATCGATGGCAAATCTTGTTCAAACGCCGACCGTTCTTCACATTTTTCGAGATGAAGTAAAGCAAAGGGTGGGGCCGGTCATCGTGCGCAGGGAGTAGGCAGTGGTGGCTTCGACGTGGCATCCTCCGATCATCGTCAATGTTGTCGGGCTGGCAGCGAATTGGAACCCTAGGCAACGTGATGATGGGTTTATACGTGCGTACTTGCGTTTTCTTTTGCCTGGAACGATGGGAGGAAGAAAACGATGGGTGGCCCAGATCTGCAGTAGAGAAATGGAGGGCTGTGATTTCGTAGTGTTTGAAATTTAATTTTAAATTGTAAACTAATTATGTAATAAATTGTATAATCTTTAAAATACCATAACTCTTTGCTGCGAGGTCGAAAAATTACGAAACAACTTGCGTTGGAATCGTATCGTCGAGCACTACGCTATGGAATTGGATTGGAGTCGTTTGGAGTTAGTGAGAATTTCGGGTAAAATTAAACGCCCGTTTAATTTTATTCGAAATAAATCGCTAAAACGAAATTGAAATCAAGGTGAGAACTTCTCACTCAATCGAATCGGTTTCGATTTTTATTTTTAAATAGTTATATTTAAAATTCTTGATGCATGTTTGAATGATGATTGTTATCTATTGATTGTTAAAATAGACATTATACGCTGTTAGTAAGCGGAGGTTATTTATTAAAAACATATACCGCGAATATTTCACAGTACAGTGAAATTGGTATTATTTATGTACTTGGAATTGATTTTCCCGCAATATATAGCGGATCAGACCCTATTGCGCCGTCTATTAAGTGGATAATATTTTATAAATCCCATATACCGCGATAATTTCGTACTGGAGCGGAATTGGTATTGTGCTAACATCTTTGGATGTAGGAAAACAGGTTGGAGGGATCCAACTGGATTCCTCAACTGTATTGATTTATTTACAGATATTGTGATATTTGATGATCACTATATTGATATATGATATTTGGATGTCGTGATTGACTATTTGGTGTTGTTGCATCATCGGATCCATTTCTGAAGTTTTTAAAATAATGATTTTGGTTTTAAAAGGAATTTTAAAGTGATTTTTCAAAGTATATGTTTTTATTAAATTTTGAATTGATTCATTTTAAATAATTAAAACGTTATAAATTTTTATGTTATAAAAATTTAGATTTTTGAGAAATATAACCGGAATGAGATTTTTGGAAATAAATAGTTAAGTAATTTATAAATTGGTTTAAATTGGGATTTTTGAATTATTAAAAACGATGTATATAAAAGACTTATAAAATTGATATTTATAAATTTAAAAATATTGGAATATTAAAATGAGTTTTTATAAGTGTTAAAAATGAAATAAAAATGGATTTCATAAGTGAACGAAATTTATAAATTTATGAAATATGAAGATATAAAATGGATAGATTTTGTAAAATAGAAGATTTATAAGTAATCAACTTATAAATCGGATTTGGCATTTAAGCTAAAATATAAAAAGGGTTTTTTTATAAATAGAAGTTTATAAAAATATAAATGGAATTTATAAACATTGTTATAAATTCAAAATCAATTGAATTTGATAAATTGAATATTGAAGTTTATTAAAGGAAATATATTCACGATTTTGGACAGTGAATACATTATTGAATAAAATGGTCATGTTTGGCGAAATGAATATTATAAAAATGAAGTTATCTATTTTAAAAATGTTTTAAAATGTATTATGGATCGAAACTATAGATTTCAACATTTATTGTTGAAATAGACGTTTTCGAGAAATAAGGAAATGGTGGACTATAACACCGTTGTTATAGTAAATGATTTCCGAAAGGAAATGTTTTTTATAGTATTGGGATTTATATGTCTATTTAAACTTTGAATCCCTATACTAGTGATTTTGGGTCGTCGTAACGATGTTTTACGTAACATTCGTTTTGACTCAAAATTTATGTGTTAAGAAAATGATTTCTTAAAAAATGAAATATATACTTAATTTCGATTTAAGTATATTGAATATTTTCAAATGTTGAAAATAAATAGATTTGTGAACTACTTATTAATAAATAAGTATGGAAATGTTTTTCCAATGTGAAATGAAACGTTTTGAGAATTTATCTTTTTGAAGACAAATTGAAAATGAATATTAGAAATCGATCTGGGAATCATATATTCATAAATATTTTAGAATGTAAATTCACTATGGAATTTATTTAATTTACGGATTTGGAACGTAAATATAAAGTAAATCGTTAAGGATTTATTAATTGGTTTAAAGAACCATGTTGAAATGAAAGAAATTTCGCGTAAGGAAAATGATTCAAATTTGTTTTCAAAAGTGATAAAGGTGAAAAGTGATTTGAAAATTTGTTTTCAAATGGTTGAAGTATGGAAAATTATATATCTAGTAAAGATATTTTGGAAAGTAAATAATTTGGGAAATTATTTGGAATCTGGTGATGTTGGGCATGCCTATTGATAGTTAAATAATCCGACTATCAATATTTACCTTTAAATAGGTATTTGTTGTGATTGTTTGAATTTGAATGCCACACTTATTTTTGAATAAGCGCTCACTATTCGGGTTAGCCGGCAAAGGACCTTGGGGTCGTATAACCCATTCCGAATATGTGATACGTCATAATGGATTTGCACTCGATGACCGGTATTGAAGACCGGATATTTTTGAAAACGGAAGGATTACCGTTGAGTTACTATGCATCGGCTGATCTCCGATTTAGAGGTTTTATCACCCTTAGTGAAGGGAATTCCGGACGTGATTAGAAATTATCCGGAATGCAAGGACTTCTTCGTCAGTGCCTTCGGTTCTGTTCGAGCCCAGAACAGACTTGTATGGATTGTATGTCTGACATTACAAATTGAGATATAAAGCTGATTTCTTTCAAATATATTTCTGTTTGTGGCGGAGAATTTATTCTCTTAGCTTAACACTCTTCTCTGAGACGTACGAGCTCATAGGTTATATAGTTGAAGGTTATTAGTGATATACTCCCAATTTGGTAGTGTGGCATGCTGAGTGTTGCTGTGAAATGATCATTGATTGATCATTTGTGATATGATCATTTGTTTGATCGTTTATCTTTGTGATCATTACTTTGATCATTTGTTGACCCAAAGCACAGCTTTTGTATAAAGCGTGGCTTTGTGGACGAGACTTCGTCGGACCTCACACCTCGGAAATGGTCAAAACAGGAAGGATGCAGCAAGGTTATTAGGGGGTAGCGCCCCTTTAGTGTATGTCATTCCTTCTGGATAGAGGTGGTATCATGGTATGGAGCCCAGATATTTAACCTATGTTGTTGCTGCAAATTTTGTGGTTGTTGGAAATCGAGGATCCTCGGATAGATCGGTTACGATCGGGGGATGACATATTCGTGTCAGTAGTTACCCAGTTAGGGGTGACCCGGCCTTGTATTGGTAGAGATCCGGTTTGGTTCTCGGGACGTCATTCCAGAGGCGTTTCCATGTGGCAATAGGAAGTTCCTTGGCCTGACCATTTGTTGGAAATCCAAAGAAACAATACGATCTTGTACGGTTTTAGTTGTAGAGCCTATCATTCACTTATGGTGGCGCCCCACTGTTTGGATGGTAGCTATAGTAGGCATAAGTGAGAAATGCCTATGCTGGCTAAGATTTACATCTTTATTTTCGAAATGAATTTTCCTACATTATGCACTAGTAATAATATCAAATGTTTCTTTTTAATGCATATCAAGCATCTTTGACTATCATAAGGAGAAATCTCCTCCGATTCTGCGTTTGCATTATGTGTTTGTGCGGGAGGCCTTATGGTAGTCTCATTTTTAAAAAGCATTGCGAATTGACTTTAAAAATATTCCACTATTTTGTTTTAAAGATAAACTGTTTTGAGTTCTCACACCAGTCACATGACTGACTCGGAGTTTATTGTTTTCCTTCCTAAACTTTGGGTGCCCGCCAATTTCCACACGGGCAGTCAAGAGTAAGGTTTATCAGGATATTCTGGAATTCAGGAGTTGATGGAGGCAAGCTGGATGGCATGGCATACCACTTGTATATGATATTATACTATGTATTATTCCGCTGTGTATTCTGTATGAGGACAAGTTTATATAACTGTCCATTGATGTATTGACTCTGTTGTCTATTGTTGTTGTAAACTCTGATAATGATGTAATGTATAAATGTACAGTTCTTTGTTTTAAAGATTATACATTTATTTATTATATGTTGTTCCGCTGCGAATTTTGAGATTCTGTTGTTGTTCTGTTATTTCCTTCTTCTCTGTTCTATCTTTTTCTATCTTCTTCTACTTTTTCTTCTTCTTTAACCCTAACATTTCGGTTTTTCGGCAACGAAAAATCGCAAATCGTTACATTTGGTATCAGAGCTTATGGTTAAGCGACAACCATGGCTCTGTTGGGTGTTAACTCATTAGAGTTGGAGTCAGTAGTACTCTAGAATGAGTTTGAGTGTAATAATAGATATGAGCGCGTATTTGTTAGTGAATATAAATTGTTTTATATTGTGATGATTGGTTTGTTGAGTGGTATATGGATTTTGGTCAACACGAGTAATTAAAGTTGTCGATAGGGATCTCTAAACACTTAATAAAACAATTCGACACAGTATTGTTTAAATTGGGTAAATGAAATAATTTTACCTTGATTATATTTTATATATATAAAGGAAATAATTTTTCAGAATTATTAAAGTATATAATTGATTGTTTGGTTGTTGAATAAGTTAAATAAAAACAACAGCTGTAAAAGAATGAATTGTATAAGCAAATGAATTATAAGTATGGAACTATAATTATTGTGATTTACAATTGTGAAATAATCTTATATACAAGAAGTGAAATTATATAAGTAAAAGGTTTGTAAATGTGATTTATAATCTGAAATGAAATTCCAAAGAAGTGTTTCGAAATGACTTGATATTTTGATAAATTGTTTTGAAGAGATGAAAGCTCTAAATTCTTTCCGGTCGCTGGAAAATAATTTCGATGATGATTGCAACATCATCGGTGTTCATTTTCGGGTTTCCAAAAGAGGGATTGCCGCCAAATTGTTTAAAAGAAAGTTGTTTGGAAAATTTGGATTTGATTTGGATTTGATAAGATGTTTGAAATGAAATATAACTTAAGTGAAGTTGAATAAAGTTAATTTTAGTATCGAAGTAAATTAATAAGTGAATTAATGAAGTGAATTCATTAAGAATTTGAACTTGAGTTGTATGAATGAAATTCAACTTTATATTGTTAAAGGAATTAGAAATTGAATTGAACTAACGAATGAATTGAATGTAAATCAATTGAATGTAAAGAAATGTAAAAGGAATAATTTGGTTATGTTGAAAATACATTGGTTGTTATATGGATGTTAATGGATTGTATGTAAATTCATTAAGTGTTAGTGAAATTGAAAGCTATGTAATTGAATTCAAATTGGAAGTAAATAAATTTGAATAGAATTGAACGTGAATTGGATTTAAATTAGTGAATGCAAACTAATTGAAAATTGAATATGAATGAATGTTAGTAAATCCAATGTAAATAAGTCAAATGTGATTTAAACTGAAAACCAATTCATTGAATATTAATGAGAATATGAATGAATATTGATTTGGTTATGGATGATAGTTGATTGATGTTTGCATTTGTTGTTTTGTTGCATTTGCTATATTGGCACATGTAGTTGTTATGTTGCTATATGTTGTATATTGATACTATTTTCATATATGCATGATTCTCATTTGTTTGTTGAGTGTTTAGTAGGTGCGGATCGCGTTTGCTTCGCACTTGGAGCTCGCTTTCGCGCTATATTAGCCGTATATGATTGCTAATAAAAAATAAGATACATATCTCGGATTACATACCGTACTTTTACACTTTTTTCCCTGCAGGATGCCTCATCACTTGATGAGATGTATATTTGTGATATATATACTGTCATTTTTTTTTGGATCGAGCCGCGCAAAGGAGACTCTGGCGAATTTTTTCGAAAATTTAAGGCATTAGAAAATTTTGAGAAAATTGGGAAAATTTTGTGAAAACTAAAAATTTGGTTTGAAGTTGAAAGTTAAACGATATAGTTTGGTTTTGAAAAGATAACTAAGTATAGATTTGAAAACTTAGTAAAGTATGGTAAGGAGTTTAAATTTGTTTTGGAAAGTTAATAGAACTGTAACTTTTCTTACTTGGTAATTTCGAGGACGAAATTCTTTTAAGGGGTGAAGTTTGCAACGACCCAGAATTTTCATTAATTTAAATTTGTATATTTAATTGAATGTAAATATTAATAAGTGAAATTTATAAGTCGAATAAATTTTATTTCGAATAATTGGATTTAATTGGATAATTAAATCGATTGTTTAATATGTGAAAATACAGAAATAATTGAAAATTGAGTTAAATATGATTAGAAATGATTCGTAAAATTTTATTATACCATATTAAAGTTAGAATGATATTTTAGAACTTTTAAAATCGAATTGAAAGTTTATCTGTGAAAATTGAATATTTTAATATTTAATCGACTAGTGAAATTAGCCATTTTTCGAACAGTCTCAGAATTGGACGAAACTAGTGCCAATGGATCCGTAATAGTTTGTTATTATCGGATTTCAATTTTCGTAGCAATTGGAGTTTTCGTTTGATCGTGGCAGCTCAAAACGCATCGAAATTGTTTTAATATTTATTTGGCGAGGTAAAATAGCCATTTTTCAAACAGTGTCGGATTTCGACGAAACCAGTTTCATCGGATCCGTAATGTGATATTATTGTATGGTTTCAAATTTCGTGTCAATTGGATTAACCGTTTGTCCGGTGCAAGCTAAAGCGCCTAAAAAATCGTTTAATCGGTTTAATTTTAAATCGATCGTTTATTGCCATATCTCACATAGATGATCGAATTAGCTTCCGAAACCTATTCCATTGTGTCCAGAACGCGGGATAAACTCTAGAAACGTTGGTCACCGTGCGTAAATCGGAGTTTGGAAATTCCGAAATGAATAGTGTTCGATATTTTCTATAAATAGCCCCCCTTTTTTCACAAAAATATATATAAAACTAGGGTTTCAGGGCCGGCCGCCGGCTATACAACCAATGGCCGAAATTATTCTTCTTTCTTCCTCGAATTTCTTCAAATCCGTTCATCAATTCAAGAAACGTTCAACATGAAAGTTATTGATCTCCTCGAGATCTTTAAAACCAACGGCTATGATCTAAAACAACCTCACGGATCGACGACAAATCTAATTCAAACGTCGGCCATTCTTCACGTTTTTCGAGATGAAGTAAAGCACCGGGTGAGGCCGGTCATCGTGCGCAGGTAGTAGGAGTGGAGGCTTCGACGTGGCATCCTTCGATCATCGTCAATGTTGTCGGGCTGGCAGCGAATTGGAACCCTAGGCAACGTGATGATGGGTTTATACATGCGTGCGTGCGTTTTTGTTTGCTTGGAATGATGGGAGGAAAAAAATGATGGGCGGCCCAGATCTGCAGTAGAGAAATGGAGGGCTGTGATTTCGAAGGGTTTGAAATTTAATTTTCAATTGTAAATTAATTAATAAATTGTATAATCTTTAAAATACCATAACTCTTTGCTCGAGGTCGAAAAATTACGAAACAACTTGCGTTGGAATCGTATCGTCGAGCACTACGCTATGGAATTGGATTGGAGTCATTTGGAGTTAGTGAGAATTTCGGGTAAAATTAAACGCCCGTTTAATTTTATTCGAAATAAATCGCTAAAACGAAATTGAAATCAAGGTGAGAACTTCTCATTCAATCGAATCGGTTTCGATTTTTATTTTAAATATTTATATTTAAAATTCTTGATGCATGTTTGAATGATGATTGTTATCTATAGATTGTTAAAATAGTCATTATACGCCGTTAGTAAGCGGAGGTTATTTATTAAAAACATATACCGCGAATATTTCACAGTACAGTGAAATTGGTATTATTTATGTACTTGGAATTGATTTTCCCGCATTATATAGCGGATGAGACCCTATTGCGCCGTCTATTAAGCGGATAATATTTTATAAACCCCATATACCGCGATAATTCCATACTGGAGTGGAATTGGTATTGTGCTAACATCTTTGGATGCAGGAAAACAGGTTGGAGGGATCTAACTGGATTCCTCAACTATATTGATTTATTTACAGATATTGTGATATTTGCTGATCATCATATTGATATATGATATTTGGATGTCGTGATTGACTATTTGGTGCTGTTGCATCATCGGATCCATTTCTGAAGTTTTTAAAATAATGATTTTGGTTCTAAAAGGAATTTTAAAGTGATTTTTCAAAGTATATGTTTTTATTAAATTTTGAATTGATTCATTTTAAATAATTAAAAGGTTAAAAAAATTTATGTTATAAAAATTTAGATTTTTGAGAAATATAACCGGAATGAGATTTTTGGAAATAAATAGTTAAGTAATTTATAAATTGGTTTAAATTGGGATTTTTGAATTATTATAAACGATGTATATAAAAGACTTATAAAATTGATATTTATAAATTAAAAATATTGGAATATTAAAACGAGTTTTTACAAGTGCTAAAAATGAAATAAAAATGGATTTCATAAGTGAATGAAATTTATAAATATATGAAATATGAAGATATAAAATGGGTAGATTTTGTAAAATAGAAGATTTATAAGTAATCAACTTATAAATCGGATTTGGCATTTAAGATGAGATATAAAAAGGGTTTTTTTATAAATAGAAGTTTATAAAAATATAAATGGAATTTATAAACATTGTTATAAATTCGAAATCAATTGAATTTGATAAATTGAATATTGAAGCTTATTAAAGGAAATATATTCAAGATTTTGGACAGTGAATATATTATTGAATGAAATGGTCATGTTTGGCAAAATGAATATTATAAAAATGAAGTTAATTATTTGAAAAATGTTTTAAAATGTATTATGAATCGAAACCATAGATTTCAACATTTATTGTTGAAATAGACGTTTTCGAGAAATAAGGAAATGGTGGACTATAACACTGTTGTTATAGTAAATGATTTCCGAAAGGAAATGTTTTATATAGTATTGGGATTTATATATCTATTTAAACTTTGAATCCCTATACTAGTGATTTTGGGTCGTCGTAACGATGTTTTACGTAACATTCGTTTTGACTCAAAATTTATGTGTTAAGAAAATGATTTCTTAAAGAATGAAATATATACTTAATTTCGATTTAAGTATATTGAATATTTTCAAATGTTGAAAATAAATAGATTTGTGAACTACTTATTAATAAATAAGTATGGAAATGTTTTTCCAATGTGAAATGAAACGTTTTGAGAATTTATCTTTTTGAAGACAAATTGAAAATGAATATTAGAAATCGATCTGGGAATCATATATTCATAAATATTTTAGAATGTAAATTCACTATGGAATTTATTTAATTTATGGATTTGTAACGTAAATATAAAGTAAATCGTTAAGGATTTATTTAATTGGTTTAAATGAACCATGTTGAAATGAAAGAAATTCCGCGTAAGGAAAATGATTAAAATTTGTTTTCAAAAGTGATAAAGGTGAAAAGTGATTTGAAAATTTATTTTCAAATGGTTGAAGTGTGGAAAATTATATATCTAGTAAAGATATTTTGGAAAGTAAATAATTTGGGAAATTATTTGGAATCTAGTGATGTTATGCATGCCTATTGATAGTTAAATAATCCGACTATCAATATTTACCTTTAAATAGGTATTTGTTGTGATTGTTTGAATTTGAATGCCACACTTATTTTTGAATAAGCGCTCACTATTCGGGTTAGCCGGGAAAGGACCTTGGGGTCGTATAACCCATTCCGAATATGTGATACGTCGTAATGGATTTGCATTCGATGACCGGTATTAAAGACCGGATATTTTTGAAAATGGAAGGATTACCGTTGAGTTACTCTGCATCGGCTGATCTCTGATATAGAGGTTTTATCACCCTTAGTGACGGGAAGTCCGAACGTGATTAGAAATTATCCGGAATGCAAGGACTTCTTCGTCAGTGCCTTCGGTTCTGTTCGAGCCCGGAACAGACTTGTATGGATTGTATGACTGACATTACAAATTGAGATATAAAGCTGATTTCTTTCAAATATATTTATGTTTGTGGCGGAGAATTTATTCTCTTAGCTTAACACTCTTCTCTGAGACGTACGAGCTCATAGGTTATATAGTTGAAGGTTATTAGTGATATACTCCCAATTTGGTAGTGTGGCATGCTGAGTGTTGCTGTGAAATGATCATTGATTGATCATTTGTGATATGATCATTTGTTTGATCGTTTATCTTTGTGATCATTACTTTGATCATTTGTTGACCCAAAGCACAGCTTTTGTATAAAGCGTGGCTTTGTGGACGAGACTTCGTCGGACCTCACACCCCGGAAATGGTCAAAATAGGAAGGATGCAGCAAGGTTATTAGGGGGTAGCGCCCCTTTAGTGTATGTCATTCCTTCTGGATAGAGGTGGTATCATGGTATGGAGCCCAGATATTTAACCTATGTTGTTGTTGCAAATTTTGTGGTTGTTGGAAATCGAGGATCCTCGAATAAATCGGTTACGATCGGGGGATGACATATTCGTGTCAGTAGTTACCCAGTTAGGGGTAACCAGGCCTTGTGTTGGCAGAGATCCGGTTTGGTTCTCGGGACGCATTCCAGAGGCGTTTCCATGTGGCAATGGGAAGTTCCTTCGCCTGACCATTTGTTGGACATCCAAAGAAACAATACGATCTTGTACGGTTTTAGTTGTAGAACCTATCATTCACTTATGGTGGTGCCCCACTGTTTGGATGGTAGCTATAGTAGGCATAAGTGCGAAATGCCTATGCTGGCTAAGATTTATATCTTTATTTTCGAAATGAATTTTTCCTACACTATGCACTACTAATAATATCAAATGTTTCTTTTTAATGCGTATCAAGCATCTTTGACTATCATAAGGAGAAATCTCCTCCGATTCTGCGTTTGCATTGTGTGTGTGTGCGAGAGGCCTTATGGTAGTCTCATTTTTAAAAAGCATTGCGAATTGACTTTAAAAATATTCCTCTATTTTGTTTTAAAGATAAACTGTTTTGGGTTCTCACACCAGTCACATGACTGATTCGGAGTTTATTGTTTTCCTTCCTAAACTCTGGGTGCCCACCAATTTCCACACGGGCAGTCAAGAGTAAGGTTTATCAGGATATTCTGGAATTCAGGAGTTGCTGGAGGCAAGCTGGATGGCATGGCGTACCACTTGTATATGATATTATACTATGTATTATTCCGCTGTGTATTCTGTATGAGGACAAGTTTATATAACTGTCCATTGATGTATTGACTCTATTGTCTATTGTTGTTGTAAACTCTGATAATGATGTAATGTATAAATGTACAGTTCTTTGTTTTAAAGATTATTCATTTATTTATTATATGTTGTTCCGCTGCGAATTGTGAGATTCTGTTGTTGTTCTATTATTTCTTTCTGCCCTGTTCTATCTTTTTCTATCTTATTCTACTTTTTCTTCTTCTTTAACCCTAATATTTTGATTTCTCGGCAACGAAAAATCGCAAATCATTACACTAAAGAACTTCCTACTGCCACGTGTTTACGTCTTTGGAGGGACGTCCCGAGAACTTAACCAGCTCTCTGCCAACACAAGGCCGAGTTACCTCACGCTTCCGGTGCAATGAATCTGTAACACAGATAACTCCACATATGAGTATGCCATCCCCGGTCGTTTCCGACCTTTATCTGAGGATCCTCAACCACAAAGCAAAATTACACAGTAATTAATTTAAAGTGTCCACATAGGTCAAGTATTTGGGCTCCATACCATGATACCACCCTTTATCCAGAAGAAAATAGACATACCCTAGGGGCGCGACCCCTAAAAAAACCTGGCTGCAACATTCCTGTTTCGACCATTTTCGGATTGTGAGGCTCGACGAAGTCTCGTCCACAAAGCTACGCTTTTTCCACAAAGCCATGCTTCGATCAACAAATGATCAGCATCACTTCGTATGCCACATTACCAAATTGGGAATGTATCACTAGTAACCATCAACTACATAACCTCTGAGCCCGTACGTCTCAGAGAAGGGTGTTAAGCTAAGAGAATAAATTCTCCCCCTCCAACAAAAATGTATTTGATAGAAACCAGCTTTACATCACAATCTGTAACGTCAGACACACATCCATACAAGTCTATTCCGGCTTCGTACAGAACCGAAGGCACTTCTAAAGAAGCCCTTGCAATCCAGGTATCCACAATCCCAATCGGACTTCCCATCGCTTAGGGATTCTCTATACCATAGCTACTCAGTGCAGAGAAAATCGATAGGGCGTCCTATCATTCTCGTAAATACCCGGTCTTCACCACCGGTCTTCAAATGCAATCCCATTTCATCATATCATTATTCGAAATGTGTTTTTATAACACAAAGTTCCTCTCCCAGCTAATCCGAATAACGAGCGCTTATTTTTAAAAATAAGCGTTCATTCATATTTCAAATAAATCACAACAATTTCCACTTTGATCTTTTAAATAAAAGATCTATCACAATCACAAAGGTTCGATGTGGTTTTCGGATATCCACTTGGAATCCGACCCCTGGTCGCATCGGAATTCAAATGCCATTCAAAGGCCAATATTGATAGTCGGTTATTTAACTATCAATCAACATTCACAACAATTACTGGATTTCAAATAATTCTCCCCCCAGTTATTTATTTTCGAAATATCTTTGCAAGATATATTTTCACAGTACAATCATTTGAAAACAAATTTCAAATCACTTTTCACACACGGAATAAAATTCCCGATATTATTTATTTCCACTGAAAGTCTGTCGAGTCAAAATACTTTAAATAATTCAAATTACTTGTCCAAAATATATACTTGGAAACATTTAGATAAAGCTATTTTTAAAACATTTGTTTAAATATTAGTTATGAAAATATTATACCAATATTTCATATAAAAACTTCAAGTCAAAATTAACTTTAAACTAAAGTTAGTAGATCGGGCATAACTATTTAAAGTACCATTTCCTAAAACAAATATCAATTTAATCTTTAAATAACCACTTCTATAATTAATTTAAATAATCTTTACTTTAAGATTTAAAAATAACTAAAGAAAATAATTTCTCCAAAATAATCTTTTCTTAAAACCATCTTCACAGCTTCAATTACATATTTATATACTATATTGAAAATATATTCGGCTTTCCAGGGAATGTACACCTTCTATTCTAAAATGGTTCATTCAAATCTATTTGTAAATCCTTCTGGATTTATTTTAAACATACGTTCCAAATTCGTAAATTCTTTTCCACTTTTAAAAATAATTCAATATTTATTTTTAAAACAAAATTCCATTTCCTTTACAAATTCCCATTGTGAATTCAAATTTCCAAATATCCATTGATATACGATTTTTCAGATCGATTTCCGAACACTCACTTTCAACACCAAATCAATTTTCAATATTGAATCGCGGTATATGGGATTTAATATATTATCATCCAAGCACACGATCAACAATTTTAAATTTAACTATCACAATTCAACAATCAATCAGTAACCGAAACTTTCAATTATTAAATTTGAGTGAGAAGATCTCACCTTTGCTTATTCATGCAATCCATTTTCCATTCTGACTCGTTTTCTCGATTTATAGACCTTATATAAACAATTTATACAATTATTAATATTTGAAATAAACCGAACAATCAATTTTCCATTTAGAAATTTTAAATTAACCAATAATTTTATTTTGAACAAATACTTTTAAATTTCAAACAAATTCCTTTTAAATAAATTAATTTAAGTAAAAATTATACTTTAACAGATTATTTTTAGTAACTAATTAGTTAGATAAGCTTTAACTTTCACAATATATATTTTTTATTTTAAATACTCGATCTTAATATACTCTAAAATATATATATACATCACCATACTGTCTATTTAAAATTTAAACGGTAAGAATTTTTTTTCTTTTTCCCTGCAATTAAAAATTCTGTCTGAAAAGAAAAATTCCAACAGCATCTGTATAAACATTTGTCTATTAAATTAAATTAACAGTAAAACAATATACCTAAGCACTGTGTTTGAACGACCACCACGCATTCGATTTACTGCACCAGAATGACGCAACTGCAAGACCATCCTCTGCTCTTCGTTCGCCCAAACGAACGTTGCTGACAAACCAATCTTCCTCCCCCACACTCGGCTTCCAATATGCTCGACTTCGAAGATGCTCGACTTCGAGCTCAAACCCTAATCGAAATGGCAGTCGCGCCCACAACCCATGCAATCGCCATCGACCCACGCTTCGCGAGCACGCGTCGCCGCCCTAGCCGCATACCTCCCCCAAATCTCAAACCCTAGTTCGACAACTTCAAACTCGATTTTCAGAACAGCTGTCGCGCCCCACTACTCACTTAAGTTCGCACGATTCACTCGCGTTATGCCCTCGGAGGTGCTTTAATCATTGCGACACGAACCCGAGCTGATTTGGGTGAACAACGGTTCAATTCGTCTGCCATTCTTTATTTACTTTTTTTAATAATCGCAGCCATGATTTATTAAATTTGAACGAAGATAATAAACGAATAGGGCCGGACATTATTTTAAGTAAAGGGGGTTGCATGCTTTGAACGATAGGTATTAGCTTTCAGGGGAAGGGAACGAGATGATTTCCCCTCATTTCTTGCGTTAGAATCCTGCAGAGCTACAGTAATAGAAAAGAAAGAAAAAAGTTCGATGTGAATGGAAGTACGACTGTTGACTAGAGCATATAAATTTATATTTAAATTAAATTGATTAATTATTGTCTAGGCGTTTATGCCTCGTATGATCACAAGATAGCTCCGAAAGCTACGAGATTTGAAATCCGATAAAAATCCAATATTACGCATCCAATGGAACTGGTTTCGTCGAATTCCGAGACTACGCCTCGGAAGGCTATTTTTAGATATCGAATTAAACTATAAATTTTCAAAACTTAATAAATCATTTTCAAATCCAATTCTGAAGCTCCCATTATCTTCAGTATTATCAATATGAATTTTTACAAGCCTTTGAAATATTTTTAATCAGCTTAAAACCGAAGATTCAAATTTTAATCCAACTTTAATAAATTAAATTCAATAATTAAATTTCCAAATTCATAGTTAATTTTGAAATTCAAGCTAAACTAACCTCCAAGTATTTAAAATCAATTAAATTTTCAAATTTCAATTGTCCAAAATTCAGGGTCGTCGCACTATGGGTTTTCAAGGTATATAGATTTGAAGTGCTATGATTTTAGAAAAAGGATATATTTGAAATAAAAATGATATCATATTGATTTGGGTTTTAAAACGAAAATGATATCATATTTATATGGTTTTGAAATGGATATTATATTTTGGTTTTAAGGTATAAACTATTTTGAAAAGACCACGGTGCTATAATAACGATTGGTTGTTGAAGAGACCGGGATCGAAAGTTGTCATACTCTCTGCCAACTCCGAAAACCACTTTAACAACTGTGTACGCGGTGGAGATTCCAGAATGAAGTAGGATGGCGGCGACGTTCCTTTGAGGTAAATACGTGGACCCGACTCCCGTGAGACGTCATAAGGTGGCTAAAACAGGAGCGATTCTCGCGCCAATGAGGTCATTTCTCCGATCGGACACACTCCTTAGATATTATACTCTGACTTTTGGTCTGATTCGGTGGCCACTTTTGATTTTTGATTTTGGGGGTGTTGTTCGAGGCGGGTGGTAGTAGCTGCTACGCGTTACCACTAGCCTGGATGCGTAATTGGTATATCTACCCTGGCATTGCCTATTTGTGACGTGTCACCTACCCTATCGCACCTTGCACGAGTTTGGTTTTCTCCCGTAGCCCGTGTGGTATCCTCTGGTGGCTTACCGATCAGGAGGGACTATGATATTTGATGGACTACTGGGACTAGTACGTGTTAAGAGGAATATTGGGTCACTCCTTAATGCTATTTAAAAGTATGTTTATTTTACTATAGACATTATTATAATAGCGAAATATTACTACATAGCAAATAATTTAACGGATTCTTAGGAGGCGTAAATCCCGAGCATCTCTTGAGTTACTACACTCACGTTAGACACTGGATAGGAGATGTCAAACCCCATAAACATCTCCGACACCGTTACACTCATATTTATTTCAGTTGATTTAACTTACATAAGATCTTTTAGTTTATACTCGAGTGTTTTGTCTTTTCAATTCGCATGGGTCATTCCGAGCGACGGGTCAGTCTGAGCGTTTCAGGATCGAAGATTTTATTCAAAAGGACGAAGGCGAAGATTTGTAGTACTATAATCTACTATATTATTCTACTACACCATTAAATTCCGCTGCATTAATTATTATTCTCTAGTATGTGTACTCTGATACGTAATGTCTAAATATAATCAAATGTTTTGTAAAACAGCTTTATGAACTGTATATTTGATTATTATATTTTATCGTTCCACTGCAAGATTGTTTTTTTCTTTCTCTGCCTTTTCTTATTTACCCCATAACAATCCGCCCTTCCGTATGGTTTGAATTAGCACATGTGTCAATTTAAAGCGTACGAAAAGGCGGGATGATACAAATATCATTACCCCTTGATCCACTTATTGTTAGGACTTAGGATCTAGACAACATCTGTTCGTTAGATTAAAAAATAAGTTTTAAAATTGTATTTAAGTTAAAACAAATTCAAACTACTCTGGAGAACAAAAAGGCCAGTACAAGCTTGAGTTTTGTAAAAAATCAAACTTCCTAAATTCTTAATTCAGGCATATGTGCTTAAACCTTAGCTTGAATCATGAATTTTAAAAAGGAAATCATAATTTTAAGATCAACAATGAAGGTGCATTTCTGGGTTGAACTATATTTGAGTTTTTGGGAAGTTCTGATGATCTCGGTGGTCGGAGATCCTTTTGGAGGTATAGAAGTGAACGGTGAGGCCAGCAAAAATGGTAGGAGGATGATCAGAGCTTGGTGGTGGCGATGATTGTACGATTTGGTTTCTAAACCAATTTTTGAGAAGGTTGGATGTTTTGATCATCTTGATGCTTAGGGATGATCGAATTCGACTGAACTTTAGGGAAGGGAAGTTGGAGCGTAGACGAAGTAGTGGCCGGTGGTGCTGGTGTTCCGATGGTCGGAGGAGCAACGTCGATGCGTTGCCAGGTTTTGTTTTCTAGTTCCTGTTTGTGTTTTGAAGCTCGATTCGGATTTCGAGATGGTAGTGAAGAACTAATGGTCGGAAAGGCTTTGGGGGATAATCGTCGACCTAAGGAAGGCATCAAAGTTGGTCGGAGGTGGATTAGTCACGATGCATGTGCGACGTGCACTCTTTCTTTTCTGGTGGAATTTGGGTTGAAGCAATGGAGAGGGACTCGAATTTTACTCGAGTAGTGTAACATCCCACCTTTTCGCATGATTTAAACAGACACACGTGCCAACTCAAACCATACGTAAGGGTGGATTGTTATGGGATAAATAAGAAAAACATAGAAGAAAAAAACTAAACAGAATCTCACAGCGGAAGGATAAAATATAATAATCAAAATATACAGTTCATGAAGCTGTTTTTACAAAACCTTTGATTTTATTTATACAATACATATCACAGTGCACATATCATATAACAATGCAGCGGAACAGTATGAGTGAAGTGCAATAATATAAATAATAATAATACGGATCTTCGTCTTCGTCCTCCTGAGCTAAATCTTCAAATCCTGAAACGCTCGGACTGACCCGAGCGAATTTGAAAGGACAAAACCCTCGAGTCAGAACTAAAAGATCTTATATGAGTTAAATTAAAAGAAATAAATATGAGTACAGTAACTCAAAAGATGCTCGGTATTTACATCTCCTAAGGATCCGTTAAACTATTTACTATGTAGTATATTGCGCCATTATAATAGTGTCTAATTGTAAAATAAACTTACTTTTTAATAGCATTAAGGGGTTACCCATATAGCCCTTAACACAAATAATGCCAATAGTCTATACAGTACCGTAATACCTCCTGATCAGGAAGCTACCAGAGGATACTCCACAGGTACGACACAAATAGAAACAAGTAGAAGGCGCGCTAGGGTAGGTGACACGACACAACTAGGCAATGCCAGGGTAGATATACCAATTACGCTTCCGGGCTGATGGAAACGCGCAGCGCGCAGATGCCGCCCACCTCGAACGACACCCCCAAAATCAAAAGTGAAGTGGCCACCGAATCAATCCAAAAGTCATAGTATAATATCGAAGGAGTGCGCTCGATCATAGGAATGACCTCATTGGCCCGTCAATCGATCCTGTTTTAGCCACCTTATGTCAACTCACGGGAGTCGGGTCCACGTATTTACCTTACAGGAAACGCTGCCACCAACCTACTTCATTCTGGAATCTCCACCGCGTACACAGTTGTTAAAGTGGTTTTCGGAGTTGGCAGAGAGTATGAAAACTTCCGATCCCGATCTCTTTAACAACCAAACGTTATTATAATATCGCGGTCATTTAAAATAATTATACTTTAAAACCAGAATAAAATATCCATTTTAAACCCATATAAATACGATATCGTTTATATTTTTAAAACCCCAAATCAATACGATATCATTTAGGCCCAAACCCATATAATGTCATTTTATTTTCCAATATATATACTTTCCAAACTCATAGGTTTTTCAAAGTAAAATATTTAGAAATCAAAACTTTGGAATATAATATTTCCAAATTATACTACCTTGAAAATCATAACTTTGAAACAAATTTCCATCTCTCAAATGGTGTAATATTAAATTTCCTTTATAAAACAAAATAGCTTCTTTACATTTCACAAATCAATTCCAAATATCGATTTAAACTTCCAAATACCATTTTTAATTCTTATATTTCAAAGATTTAAATATTTCACCATTTCAAAAACAAACTCATTTGACAAACCCATATATATCAAATTCAATTACTTATTATTTAGACTTGAAACGTTTACTTAATGAATTCAATATAATTTAAGTAAAACCTTTAACTTCACATAATTGGAAAATCTTTCAATTTATTAAACTTGATTTATTCATTTAAATCCACCTGATATTCATTTAAATCACTTTACAAAAAAATCAAGTTATAAAAATCATATCCTTAAAAAAAATTATTTTTTATTAAATTTCAATTTAACTTAATATTCATCTTCCAAATCTTATTCACGTTTAAGTCATAAAAACTCCAGAAATCAGATTTTAAATAAAGGCTTAATCGTATTTGATCTTAAAAATCAAACTTTATTTTATACTTCAAATCAAATTTATACAAAGCTTAAAAACCGAAAATTTACTATATATATATATATATATATATATATATAAATAACCAAATCAATATCCCATAAACCATATATATATAGCTTTACAAAACCATAGTAAAATATTTCAGAAATAATTTTATATATTTACCACGGTGCCTGTATAAAGTTTTCTACCCTATGGTCAAGTGATACGGATGTTTATCATTTCAATCCGCAATTTAAAATAAAAATGCGGTTGTATATCATTTCAAACCGCAATCCCGAATGAAATGAAAATGCATGATGACTTGCAGTTTATACAATATAAATATAGCATCCATTCATCCAAATATCAATCACCAACCATTATTTGCAATCATCATCCAATTTAATCAATCATCGATATAGAGCATATAAATTATACAGGTAATAAATGGCATGTATTAACTACAGTTTATATTCAATAATAAATTTAACAACTGTTACACTAGCAGTTTATATGCAAAAATAATTATAAATTTAACTGACAGTTAATATGAAATAAAAATTTAACATAACTATTAATGGCACTTAATATGCAAATAAATAAATTCTAACTGTCAAATTTATATGAAATAAATATAATAAATTAACAGTTAAATTAAATAAATGCGAATTAACTGAGATGATGAATAAAACATGCTAAACAATCATAAATTTTTTTTTACTCATATCTTAAGTCAAATTAACAAACACAAGGAATTCTAGAAGTTGTGAGTGGGTTAAAACACTCACCTTTTGAATTTAAATTGAATTCAAATCCAATTTAGAACCAAAAATTTGACGGTCTCCAAATTCATTCAAACCAGCGTCAACAGATCCGGAATTTAATTACGACCCTAACAAAAAAAAATTGCGCGTGTAACGGAGTTTGTGTGTGAAAGTTATCATAATTAAACGATTTGCAATAGAAATTAAAAATAAACAAAACAAAAATAAAATACCGTGCCACATCCACTCTTCCCTCGCGTGTGCTTCTTCTTGATTGCTAGCTTTGTTCCGTAATTTTTCTTTTATTTCGATTTACTTTAATTTTCCTCCTTTTATATGAATGTATATATTTTTAAAAGGTTGAAAGAAAAAAAAAAGATTTGAAAAAGAAGAATTGAAAAAGAAAATGATTAAAATAAGAACTGAAAATGGAAGAGAAGATCTAGATTTGAAAAGAAAGAAGAAAGTTTGAAATAGAAGAAAATTTTGAAGTAGAAGAATATTTGAAGAGGAAGGAAAAAATAAAATGAGAGATAATAAGGAGATTTGAAGAGAAAAGAAAAAAAAAGAAAAGGAAAAAAAAGAAGAAGATTAGAATGGAGGCTGGGTTTCATTTGTGTCATATCTTATTTATATGGTTAGAATTAGGTTTAGGATCAAAGATATTTGAAAAGAGAGACAGCTAGTAATTAGAAATAAATGAAATAAGGTTTCAGAAATATGAAGTTGGAAAATGAATGGAAAGAAATAAAGTAAATATGAACAAACTTGGTTTTGAAATATAGTAAATACGAACAGCCTTTTTAAAAGTAGCAGGTATTAAAAAGAGGCAATTATGAATTAGAAAGGGAATGAATGGACTAACTCTATACTGTAAACAAACTTTTAGAATTCAAATTTCAAAACAATTATTTACTTAATAAATTTTGTTAACCCAAAACACACCAAAATTACTTCATTAACTCAAGTAATATTTGAATTTCTTTGCATTTGGGTTTTTGTCTATGCATAATAATTTTTTATACTTATCTTAAAAATGAAAACATTTGATTTGTTTTTCCCAAAATGATCTCTTATTACCATTGAAACACCCTTTTTGTTTACCACAGAATGCGCGTTTTTTATTTATTAAATCTATTAATTGAAATCACTGTTTTCTTTCCTTTTAATTAAAATATTTGAACTACATTAATTGCAATCACTTACAAGGTTAAATTTTAAAACAGATAACTAAAATGCATAAAAAAAATTGAAAAATTGTTTATATACAAGAGTAATAAATAGATTATTTTCCTATTCTTGTAATCAGTCTGTAAGCTAAACACAGTTCAAATAAACATATATTTCTTTCTATAAAATCAATCTTTCTATTTTTTATTTAAATTAAATTAAACCTACATTAACAGATGAAACATTCATTTTATTGATATAAATGTTTTTTTTCATTGAATCAAAACTTTCCTTATATTTCACAAAACATAAGCTGCTTTTAATTGCACCTATTACAATTAGTATTCTCTCTCCTATTAATTGAAAATTTTCAATTACATTAATTTCCGTTGATTAAGTTTCAAAATGGGCTAAATGAATGAAATGATAAGTAGAACAATTACTTCCTATTAACGTAATATTTAGATGTTAAATTTTCATTTATTTCAATTAAACCTATTATCATACATTACTTCAATATACCGACAAGCTTACTTTTGCACCCTTTCATTTACCCAACTGCCATTTTATAAATAAACTTAATAATAGATTCATACTCTATTACATAAATGTCTACCCTTTCATCTAAATTAAAGTTTACGTAAACTTCAAACATTTAATCAATTTAATTCCAATTTATCCTTCCATTAAATTTAGATTCAAATCAATTTATAAAGCTTTATTTCCATTCTTTATATACACTAACCATAATTTAATGAAGAATTTATTTACGTTATTCCCCATTATTACCTAAATTTATTTAAACGTAACATTTATTTCAATGATTTACAAATTAAATTAAATGAACTAAATATACATATATACATATATACATATATATATAGCTCATAATAATTGTTGTCAAACTCTAAATCCCACATTTATAAGTTTGTTGTTTACAGCGTATTGGTTTTTATTAAATCATCACTTATTATATATGTCAAATATATCAATTACAACTAAATATTCTCTGCAATATATCTCTTAGTTTTATACCTTTTATTACCTAAATTACTATCTTGTATTAATTTCACAATTAAACATAAATTTTTAAAGTAATGCTTATAATAATTGCGACCCTATAATTACTCAACATTTAAACGAACGTTATTTCAGTTTCAATTTGTGTAACATTCATTTATTGTATTATCACTTATTTCAAATTCTAATCTTATTAACAAATAAGCAGGTAATTTATAATATGTGTTATAAATTTTGAATTAATCACTATTCATTATTATTTACTTAAATTTATCATTAATTACCTTGCATTAACATTGTTACTTAAAACCCATATCCACTTAACATTATCAAGGCATCTTTATTGGTAATGGGGGAATTTACTATTAACCCACTAATATAACGTTTAATATACTTGTATATTATTATTTTACCCTTTTATTCTCCATCATAAATATATGCACACATACAAATTAAGATTATAAATCCAATTAATTTTTCCATCTAGGTTCCATTCCTTCACTTTATGCATAATTAGTATTTCCTATTCAATTTGTTACATCCACTTATATTCACTTTACGAATAAATTGGTATTCCATTAAATCCATTAATTACTAGCTTTAATTATTGCAATTTATTATCCAACATACAATTTGAATCTATTTTCTAATTTTCACCTTTCCATTAATTAACACCTCACAATAGATAATTAAAAAAAGAGTTTGTACTAAATAAAAATTTATTTTCATTGATGAATTCAATACTTGCCTTTATTTACTTATTTCTAACCTTATATCCAATTGCAACAATTTCCACTATTACAATTAATTGCAACATATAATTCAATTTGTAAATTTTAATTTCCCTTGATACATCTAATTACAACATTCTCTTTCCTATAAATAAATAAGATTTCTGTTTCTTCCTTAATTTAAATAAGAAATCCTATTAAATTAATTCATTTTAAACATCGAATTTACACGGGTCGTTACACTCTCCCCCACTCAAAACTTTTCATCCCCGAAAAGGAAAATGAAGGGAAAAGTAGAATTAAATAACAATACATCTTATTCAAAATATTTAACTTACAAACAGTTAAATTTTACAAAATTAATTACTTTAAATAAGATATCCTAATTTATAACTATTTAATCCTTTATATTTAAAGTATTAAAGTTTGGAAAAACATTTTCAAATTATTTCTAAGATACTGCATTTTCTTATATAATCCAAAGGGTTACAATCTATATAAAGTGAAATTTTTAAGTGGTTTCAATCACTAACAACAAATCAATACAACAACCATCAATTTCAACAACAGTATACACAACAAATACAAAACAACCATACGATCATACAACAAATAGTTGTTCGGGTTCAAAACCTTTAAATTGTACGGAATGAAGAATAAACCATCAAGTGAATCATTTACTCAACAGTCTTATATTAAAACCAATGGATTATTCATCCATCCAAATAAAGTTAAAGTTTCCTCACCCAACAACCACAATCAAACAATAACAATTCCAATCAACAAATTAAATTAACTTATTATAAATTTTATTTCATACATCAGTTGTTTGATTATCTTTTTATTTATACGGTGATTCATCGTTTTAATTTACATTTACTCATTAAATGTTTGCTTCATTTATTTTTACTTATTACTTACAATTATTCAATTTCATTAACTCAGGTCATGCTAGTTCTTTTTATCTCGTTATAATTATTTATTCATTTATTGCATGCCCTCGTTTAATTTGTTAGCATTTCCATTTTATTTACGTAAGTTGATATTCATCTATTTGAATTAATTACCTTTAATTTTATTCACTTATAGTAAGATTTTAATTGTAACTTAAGTTGATAACATTAAATTCTCATTTATAATAGCAAATTCATTGAATTCTGCACTACCTACTTTTACTTGTACAATTTTCATCACATTTCCTATTAAACATTTCAACTTTTAATATTTGGTAAGTTATATATGTTTTTTAAAGAATGTACTTGAAAGTTATACAAGTTTTCTTATTACCAATGATTAATTTAAAATTTAATAATAATATTCTGTGATAGCCCAAATTTTGGAATATCTGTAAATTGATAATTAACTGGGTAAGCTAATAGAAATACTGATTGTTGAGAATAAAACAAATAGATGTGATGATTAATATTCATATCTGGGAAGATAATTATTTGATAATCTCCTAATATGATTATTTTTAATGGGAAAACTTATTATCTTCAACTCAAATTTTATTTGTATTGAATTTGAATTGATGATTTGTAAATACAAAAGAATAAATAGATGTGATTTTCTTTTAGTGTATAATTAAATTTTTTAAATCATTCTCTTTTAAGGATATATATGTGTAAATACTAAAAAATATATAAATATAAATTGTAAAACACAAGTTGATTAAAAAGGAGATGTATTTATCTAAAATAGAAAAAAATGGAGGTTAAATAAAAAGCTTTAATAAGATTTAAGAAAAGATTTAATACAATTAAAATTTCACATCAGATAAAATTTAATTTGTATATATACATATACAAACATTTAAAAACATGTAAATAAAATTAATGAATACAAAATAGACATTTGTAAAATAAATATAACATGTATTTACAAGTGTTAGCATTGGAGAGACAAGTGGCATTGATTTTTAAAATATATGAATATGATATTATTATTTTTTGAAAAAGGGCTGTACATATTTCTCTAGGCTCCTCTCATCTTCTAAAAAAATCATAGGTAGAGAAGATCAAACAATTTCAAAAAGATCAAAACAAAACAGAAATCCAAAGACCAAAAACCTTGTAAACCAAATATGCAATGCAAACCCGAACACTCCTCTCTAATAATATCTTCATTTGCAACCCAAAAATCATTTACCTTCAAGCCTGAAGTTTCTCAAGACCAAACACTGTCATATTTTTCCAAATCTATAACCAAATTTCAGTTCATAGCCCTGTAGCTATTTTGCAAGTTCTAGATCAAGCCTGTAACCATCTTTCAAGCATGCATGCAAGTGCAACTGGAGTAAGTCAAAATTTTCAAAGCTTACAAATTTCAGAGGCCATGGTTTTCAAGTTTTCAAAAGCTAGCATTTCATTATTCAAAGTATCTCAAAAAAAAATTGGAAATCAAGGCAGTCAAGTTTTCAAGTTTCCTGTTTTCAAAGCTCTGCCTCTTTAATACAGGTGAGTAAATCAACTTTAAAAATAGTTTAATCCTGGACTTCATATTGATGGTGTAAATGAGAATCATGCTGTTAGCTGAAATGTTTGAATTAAAAAAAAAGAATGCATGCATTGATATGAGTGTTTGATGCTTATGTAATGCCTGAGTGTATGCAAATATAGACCCTGTTATTTTTATCAGGATTTGATTACTTTGAAAATCCAATATCTCACTATTTAATCATAGTTAGCTTGTGATTTGTAAATGAAAAGTGTTTGAAATCCTGTTAGATCACTACTAAAAATAAGTTCTGGAATTTTTATTAATTTTTGACTCGAAAATTTATGAAGAACCGTGAAATATGTATTAGGGACAAAATTATATAAATTTAATTTTAAAATTCGATTTGATGATGGTATACAAGATAGAAAACCATGAATTTTAATGGGTATATCTTGATTTTTAGATTAGATTTTGATGGGTATTTCTGTGTTGATCATTTGGGTTATTTTGAGCGATTTCCGTTGATCAACGTTGAGATAGGGGGAGTGATTGGATCTGATGGTCATGGGGAAGGAGTAGATCATCGAAAAAATAGTGATTGGATTTCTAGGTGATCGCCATGACTTTGCGACGGTAAAATAGGGTTTAACACCCCGTGTTTGTTGTACGAGTTCAATCGGGTTTTGCGGTGACGAAACGCTGTCGAAGATGAACGCGAGAAGTGGCGTAGGTGTTGGAAGGCATGACGGCGCTACGGTGAAGGTGGCGGAGTCTCAGGGGTCAGGGATTGTCAGAGATTGGAAAGGGTTTTTTTTCGATTGAATGGGTTTATGGTTCGGTCACTTGGGTCAAATATTGATTTACTGGTGATATTACCGATCTAGGTGGTCAGAAACCTTAGGAGGCTCGAAGGTGATGAGCAGGGATGGTCGGAGGGAAGTTCGTCGACCAGAAGGAGGTGTGCATGTGCACCGTGTCAAGCATGCAGATGGAAGATGAATCAGGAAATGGAAGAAGAAGAGGGGGGTCGGGAGGAAGTTTTTCTCGGAATAAACTCTCGACTTGCACGGGAGGAACTTCGAGTTATTCAGGCATGTGCGACTCCAGGATTTCAAGTATGGCAGTTTTTAACTTAAACTAAGTTTTAAAAAAATATATATTATTATAGATGTAGAGGAAGGAACTCAAACCAGTTTCGAGTTGAATCCGGGTCTAACCCGAAGCAGTATTGAAGCTGGGAGTTATCAAGATCGTTACATGCTTTTTATAAAAAAAAGGGTTTTATAGAAAAACAATGTTTTGGAATGAAATGAAATGACGGTTGTTTTAAAAACTTTTCTTAAATAATTCCTTTGATTCTTTAACCTTTAATTAAGAAAAGAAAATGATTGTTTAACTTATGTTGTTAAGTTAAACTTTAAGACAATTTTAAAACTTAATTTTTTTTGTAAATAAAATTAAGTATTAATTAAAGGATAAATGTTTTAATTTATGTGATTAGGAAATTGATAATGGTTTAGCAGAAGTAACTAAAGATTAAATTACTTGGTGTAATTTATTTATTTAATTAAGGAATTAATTAATTAAGATAAGTAGCCACAGTAGGATTAATTACTGTTATGATTGATTAAGTATGGTTAATGAAAGTGATTAAATAAGGATCATTAATTAATGTAATTAATTAAATTAATTAATGAAAGTAATTAATTAAAGATTTATTACTGTAAATGATTAAGGATAATGGTAATTACTTAATAAAGTAATTAAAGTAATTAATTACTTGTGTAATTAGTTAAGTTAATGTGATTAATCTAAATTGATTAATTATGTTTAATTAGTTAAAGAGGATTACTTAATGATGGATTGAGTATGATTACTTAATGTAATTAATGAGGTGAAATTACTTAATGGAGCAATGAATGAGTAATTACAGGATTTATTTAATTAAAAGGAAATTACTTATTGGGAAGTAATTAAAGGATGATTACTTATGAGAAAGTAATTAAGAGATAATCACTCAATGTAATTAAAGGAATAATAAATGTAATTAAATCAAGGAGTTGATTTAATGATTATAAGTAATTAAGGGAAGTTAATTACTAATGTGATTGAATAGGATTGATTAATGAATGAAATTGTTTGAAGATAATTAATTTGTGTAATTAATTGAAAGTAAATTACTTAACGTAGTGAAAGAATGATTAATCAATGGTGATTAATTAAGATGGTAATTGGAGGATAATTAATTAATTTGCTGTAATTAATTATGGATTAAACACGCAGGATTTATAGTAATGGAAGGAATTAATTTAATTTATTTTAAATTAATTCAAGATTGTGTGATTAAAGTCTTTGCTTATGAATGGCTGAATGTTACTGGATGTTTTAATTATCGTTATACTTGGCAGGTGATTGTGATGCTAGGGTATTAGATGAGGGTTATCTATCAGAAAATAGAATTGCTATGTGGATCTTTTATTATGGCTATACATGGAAATGTTTAACGCTTAAACAGCTTTGTCTTAAGATGATATTGAATTCGAAGAGGTCGGAGTCGGGTATTGGTAAATACCCGAAATCACTTCGATTCTTTATATTTTGATGTGTGGAATCAATAGAATGAAATGGAATGACTAAAGTGATTGGAATATTTAATCTAAGTTATGATACATAGAAATTCTTGTGTAATGTAAGTGATGTCTGTAACGACTTGTGAAATTATAAATTGATACAAGTTACCCGGGTTCATATTAGTTGCATGCTTTTATATTCCATGTTAGATGGGTTTACTCACGCTGGTTTCCAGCCTGACCTGGGTGTTACTTTAATGTAATGCTCGGGTCAGACCGAGTATTATAGATTTTCAGTTAAGGACGTTCTGGAGCTCAGGAGGCGAGCTGGATGGCAGGGACGTATAGAGAGTATCACTGTGATATTGTAGCATGTGGACAAGATTGTTTTGTCCAATGTTTATGTAACTCTGATGTATTTAAATGTAATATATATATATATATATATATATGAGAGAGAGAGAGCGTACTTATTATTTTCTTATATAAAGGTTTTTGAATGATTTCAAAAGTAAATGAATCTTATATAAGAAATAGATTATCTATTACATTAAGGAAATTGGTTGTAGTATTAATTAAAGTAAAAAGTAATAGTAAGAATTAAGTGGTAATAGAATTACAACCAAATTGAAATTAAATTTAAGACAAGTTTGAAATGAATTCAAACTGAAATTAAATTTTGAATTTGGGAAAGATTTTAGGATAAGGATAATCAATTAATTTATGTAATTAATTAAACCTTATTTAATGAGATTAATTAATGGATAATAATTGGAAATAATGAAGTAAATAGAGGTAAGTAATTTAAGGGACAATTACTTAATGAGGGTAATTAAGAAATAAGTTAATTACCGAATGTGATTAATTGGAATTAATTAATGACGTAATTAATTTAAAGAAATAATAAATAATATTATGCAATTGAATGAAATGGTCCTATTTCAAACAAGAGTTGTTTGAAAATTTAAAATAAATTTGTTTTGAATTAAAAACCAAAGGTGGTTTAAAATTTAAAAGTATAACTTGGTATGTAAAAGAAAATTTATATGTATACATGTTGATATGCATAATAACAAGGGTGGTTTGAAATAAACCCTAAATATTGAGTTTAAACCTAGAATGAGATATGATACACAAAGCGATAAGTTTTTGAACTTAATAAGTAGGAAGATTATTAATATAAATTAAATTTGGAAAGAAACTGAGATTTATTCAACTTGATTTGGGGTTAAATCAATGGAGTTATTTAAAATTGGAATTGGGTCAATTTAAATGGAAGTGCAAATTTAAATTGAATGAATTAGGAATGGAGATTGGGAATTGAACAGTTTTGACTCTGGACTATTTCTAATATAAATTGTTTTAATATAAAACAATTTTTTTCCAAACTGTTTATTATATATACAACATTTCTTTTAAAAGTCAAATTATCTTATACTTGTTTTACAATTATTTTTGAAACTGTTTAACAATTTTCCAATTATTTTATAAACTAATTACTATATTCAAACTATTTTACAAAACTAATTATTATCTTATTCCTATTTTGCAATTATATAAAATTTCTGTAATTATTTTAACTATTTTCTAACTATTTTACACCTATTTTACAAACTAGCAATTATTTTCTAACTACTTATCTATTTTTAAATTTTTTAAGTTATTTTCTAAATAAACTGGACGGAGTTCAAACTGTTATTTGTTGGATACCCAATCGAGATAAGAATAGAGGTGATAATCCAAATGGATTAAAGCAATTGTGAGTAAGTGAATGAAAATTGTAACATCCCGAAATTTTTGAATTTAAAATTCGATAAATTATTTGAACTTTGGAATTTAATTAGTGAAATTCAACCTAAATTTAATATTGTTGAGATTGATATTACAAGTTGGATGGAATTAAATAAATTTTAATAATAAAGTTTAAATAAATAATAAAAATAATAACAATAATAATTAAAGGAAACAACACTTATCAACAAGAAATTGTTTATAACAATAAAATAAAAAAATGAACAAATAAAAATGTTTTTTTGTTAAAACCTTTAAATAGAACTAAATCAAATTTTGTAATAGGAATTATATAATTATAAAATGACTTAAGAAAAGAAAGAAAATATACATCCAACATGAAGACATAAGAAAACAAAACTCTTCTATTTAACAAAATGAAGTAAGTTTGTATTAAATAAAAAAAAAACAATACAATTAAACAAAACAACACTTACATATAAACAAATTCCTAACCTTTAGTAAAGCAAACTTGTACTTGCAAAAAGAATATACAAACCAGTAAGTAGTTTGCCGTGAGTTGCATGCAAACAAGAAGATAGCATAGAAAACAAAATCTATGCAAGAAAGTATTTTTAAAACAAAACACTTTTATTTTATAAAGTAAACTAGGAAAGTAATGATTTTAAATAGAAAAAAAATATATAAGAAAATAGTACTTACAGAAAAAGCAAATCAAATAGCATGCTGAAAATATACAAAGCATGAAACATTACATGCTTCCATTAAATGCTTGCATTTAATGCCTATCCTCTCAGCACTACTTGATACCATCTCAGCCGAAAACAAGTATTTCTTAGTCAACAAAAGGAAATAAACCCATACCTGATCACACATAACATATTTGAATAACACTGTTTTCTTCTATCTATATATATATGTATGCAAGGCACCCTATTTTAGTTTGTCCAGCAAATCTTAGCAAAGCCTGAAAACAAAAGCAAGCATTTATTTTGTAAATTCAAAGCTTAGTTATACAACCAAACAAAAGATCAGGATAGAATTAAAAAGAAAAGAAGATTTTCACCTTGCAGATTCAAGCTTTTGTCATTCCTGGATATTTAAGTGAGTAACATCAACCTTTTAAAATTTTTAATGAACTTGACTTAGTTGCATAAATATCTGGAAAACAAGTATTGTTTTATATATTTGAATGCTCTGAGGGTTTATATAAGTTAATAAACAGTTTTATTTTTGATCTGAGTAAATTTACTTACTTGTTCTCTGTTTCTTTTTTTTTAGAGTTGAGTAGTTAATCCAAAAAAAAAAAACTCAAATTTCTTTCATCCAACCATTGTTAGACTTAGAACTTGAACAGAATTAGTTAGTTTAAACAAAATCAAGTTTTTAAAACCTTTTGCAAGCTAAACAGTGAGGAAAAGTCTCTGTGAGCTCAGTTTTACAATGGAAGGCTAAACATATGGAAAAAAATCAAACATTTCAAAACATTGATTAAACTTCATAAATTGAATCCCCACCGAAAATCATGATTTTTAAACCAAAAATGAAGATTTATAAATGGGTATTTTGTGTGCAGTTCGTAAGTGAATAAAAACTATATTTTTACAAATTTAGGATGATTGAATAAATTTTAATTGTTGAAACTTGAGTTGTAGAAAGTTTAACCCTTTATTATTTTGGGAAAAATGCTAAATAATTTTTCCAACGCATGGATTTTGAAGTTGAATCAAGATTAGGGTTTAAACCCTTTTTTTCTGTTCACGTTAGAAACCATGGTGCCGCGCCACCTATGGCTGACCGGACCGCGTGTGAGTGGGGTGAACAGAGGCGTCACGTGATGACGAAGCTAGGGTACAAGGTTGGTGGCCGATAATGTCTAGAGGAGGTGACGCGAGTTCGATTTCTGGTGGTGAGGATGGGTTCGTGTTTCGAACTAAAAGCTAAATTTCATTCTGGGGTTGTTAGCATGGAGTTGATCACTGCTACCGAATGTAGAGTCGATGAGTGACTTGTGGGAGGTTGCGATCGTCACCGAAGCGTCGCCGTGACGATGTGCACGTGCACAGCGTTCGTATGGGTGCAGGCAGTTGTCGTGTGTGTTTGGCTTCGGAAGAGACTCGAACATTTTCGTGTAATGCTTCGGGTTGCGTTCGAGAGAGAGTTCCCCTGAAGCTATTTTAGTTAGCTAAAGTTTTAACTTAAAAAAAAAACAGGGGAAGGAAAAACTGGAATGAGGAGAGAAAGGGAAGACTCGGAGAAGTTGCCGAGTGGAGCCCTGTTTGACTCGGGTATGTTTAAAATGAGTTAGGCCAAATCTTTAAAGTTGTTGAATAACTTTAAGTTGAATTTTTTAGTTATCAACAAAGTAAGCAAATATATATCAATGCTTATAAAATCTTGATTAATATTTAAATCAAGTAATTTAATTTAAAATAAGGATTAAAGTAAACTTACATTAAAACTTTTAACGTAACAATAAATGAATCTTTAAAGTATAAAATAGATTTTCAAATGATAACTAAAGAAAATAATTTGTATTAATAAATGATTTAAAAGAAATTAAGAATAGTATACAATTTGAAATTTAATTAAGTGTTCGAATTAAATTGTAATTGAGAATTTGTTATTCAAATTAATTTGAGTAGATAAATCAAGAAAAAATTAGCAGTTAATTTAGAATAACTAATTTTGAATCAATAAATCAAATAAATTAAGATTTAATTTATTTATCCAAATTCTCATCGTTGATTTAAAATAATCTTGTGGTAAATTTATTTAAACCACATTTGAAGATAAATTACCTATGACTGTGCACGAATGTTGATATTCCTATTTTGTTGGGAATGCTGTATGATGTAGTTTTGCCATGTAATTGCACTGTGATTGTGATTTATTCTGTACTGATATGAAAACCCTGTTGCCCGTAAAACGGCATTTAAACTTCGATGCGACAGGGAATCGGATTTCATTTGGTTATCCGAAACCCACATCGAACCTGTGAATATTTGTGAATGACATCCACATGTTTTAAAAATTGACACTCACTATTCGAATTAACCGGGAAAGGACCTTTGGGTCGTATAACCCATTTCGAATATGTGATTCGACGTTATGGATAGCATTTGAAGACCGGTGTTGAAGACAGGGTATTTGCGAGAGCGATAGGATGACCTGTCGATTGACTCTGCACCGAGTTGCTCCAGTATAGAATTCTCCATATGTGATGGGGAATCCGATCAGGATTGTGGATATCCGGATTGCAAGGACTTCGTTGGAAGTGCCTTCGGTTCTGTTCGAGCCCGGAACAGACTTGTATGGATTGTATGTCTGACATTACAAGTTGAGATATAAAGCTGATTTCTTTCAAATATATTTCTGTTGGTGGCGGAGAATTTATTCTCTTAGCTTAACACCCTTCTCTGAGACGTACGAGCTCAGAGGTTATGTAGTTGAAGGTTATCAGCGATATATTCCCAATTTGGTAATGTGACATGCTGAGTGTTGCTGTGAAATGATCATTGTGTTGATCATTTGTGATAAGATCATTTGTTTGATCGTTTATCTTTGTAATCATTTCTATGATCATTTGTTGACCCAAAGCACAGCTTTTGTATAAAGCGTGTTTTTGTGGACGAAACTTCGTCGAGCCTCACACCCCGGAACGGTCAAAACAGGAAAGATGCACCAGGGTTATGAGGGGTAGATCCCTTTAGGGTATGTGCATTTCCTTCTGGATAGAAGTGATATCATGGTATGGAGCCCAGATACTTAACTTATGTTGATATTGCAGATATATATATTACTTTGTGATTTGTTGCTGGGGCCCCGGTTAAAGGTTGGTTACAACCGGGAGATGGCATACTCGTGTCAGTTGTTACCCAATTTGAAGGGTAACCCGGCCTTGTGTTGGCAGAGATCCGGTTAGGTTCTCGGGAAGTCTTTCCAGAGGCGTTTCCATGTGGCAATGGGAAGTTCCTTGGCCTGACCATTTGTTGGAAATCCAAAGAAACAATACGAGCCATGTACGGTTTTAGTTGTAGAACCTGCCATTTAGTATGGTAGCTATAGTAGGCATAATATAATGGTACCTATGCTGGCTAAGATTAATATTCTACTTTTGAAATGTTTTCTTCACTGTGCACTAGTAATAATATCAAAGAATTTCTTTTCTCGTAGCAAGCATATTTAACTATCATAAGAAGAAATCTCCTCCAATTCTGCGTTTGCATTGTGTGTGTGGCGGGAGGTCTTATGGTAGTTCCATTTTTAAAAGCATACCGAAAATTCTTTTATAAATCTTGTTTTATTTAAATGCAACTGTTTTTGTTTACTCATACCAGTCCCATGACTGATCCGGAGTTTATTGTTTTCTTTCCTAAACTCTGGGTGCCCATTATTTCCACACGGGCAGCCTAGTAGCAGGTTTCTGTATTTTGGAGTAGCAGTATTTTGGAGCTCTTATCTGGGAGATATCTTAGGAGCTTTTGGAGATTTCAGGTGTTAGCTTTTGGGAGTTCGTTATCATCTCTCTCATTTGAGGACTTTTGGATTTATGATTACTGTTGTATTGTCATGATGTTGTATTTGGAGTTGTGGTATATGTATTATGTACTCTGTTGCAGTATGGATATTATGTTGATGTTGTAACTGTGATGATATTTATGATATTGATTCTGTTCCGCTGTTTTATATTCATCTAATTGTTGTTATAAGCTCCAGCGATGCGAATTTGATGTTGTTTATCGAACATCGAGTTTGGGTCGTCACAAAAATCAAAGTGAATGTGAATAAAAATGGAATTGACTTGGCTAATAACCAATAAAGAAAATAGGTAGGGTGTATGTATGTTATTCTATTCGCATAATGATTTGATCCAGACTCGAGCACAGAATTTCGAGATAGTTTTATCGATCCGAGTGGGATTTTTCACTCGATTTTCGACGGCGAACCTGGATATGGATTGTTGATTGGTTCTGGATATTCTCTATCATAGTTAGGCTATGCAAGGAGAATGACGGTTTCTGATCAAGAAACCAGATCTGTGTCCGCACTAGGAAGTCGGGTGGACGATACTAGTTCGGAAGTGATATTGTGTGATCGAATGAGCGATCAGATTGGTATGGTGTACGAATGATATGTGTACATCGTACGAATTTGAATGAAATTGATATTGAAAGAAGTAATCAAATTTGAATATTTGATTTTGAGTAAACAAAGTTATATATCTTTTTTATATAAGGCAAAACTCCCCTTGATGAATCTTTTGCCGGAAGTAAATGGTTTTTGGAGGTGTTTGAAGTATAAAGGAGTTTTATACAGGTTTGAAATGATCCAAAGTTTTAAAAATTATATATATATCTGTATATATATGTACAATGGATCTTATGTAAGGACCCGATTCTTCGTCTTTCGAAAATTCAACATCGATACTCACTTTATCGACTGCCGAGCAATCGAACGACGGAAAACCGAACACTTAGGGTTTTAAGAAAAAGAAAAAGACAGAAAAGATAGAAAATAGAGAGAAAAGAGAATATAAAATAGAACGGAACATAACACAACAATATCAGAATCTCACAATTCGCAGCGGAACAACATATAATAATAAATGAATAATCTTTAAACAAGAACTATATCAGTTATTACATTTTATACATTACATTTCATTACATCATATCATCAGAGTGTACAACAACAACAACAAACAGTGCACCGCAAAAAGAAATACTATATACTAGTAATTACGCCATGCCATCCAGCTTGCTTCCAGCAATTCCAGAGTATCCAGAATATCCTGATAAACCTAACTCTTGACTGCCCGTGTGGAAATTGGTGGGCACCCAGAATTTAGGAAGGAAAACAATAAACTCCGAGTCAGTCATGTGACTGGTGTGGGAACTTAAAACAGTTTATTTATCTTTGAAAACAAAATAGAGGAATATTTTTTTAAGTCAATTCGCAATGCTTTTAAAAATGAGACTACCATAAGACCTCCCGCCACACACACAATGCAAACGCAGACTTGGAGGAGATTTCTCCTTATGATAGTCAAAGATGCTTGATACGCATTTAAAAAGAACATTTGATATTATTACTAGTGCATAGTGTAGGAGACAATTTTGAAAGTAAAATATAAATCTTAGCCAGCATAGGTACCATTATAGTATGCCTACTATAGCTACCATATTAGATGGCAGGTTCTACAACTAAAACCGTACAAGTCTCGTACTGTTTCTTTGGATTTCCAACGAATGATCAGGCCAAGGAACTTCCCATTGCCACATGAGAATGCCTCTGGATGGACATCCCCGAGAACCAAACCGGATCTCTACCAACACAAGGTCGGGTTACCCCTAACTGAGTAACAATTGACCGAATATGCCATCCCCCGGTCCTTTAGGACCTTTCAACCGAGCGCTCGCAATCAATTCACACAATCATAAAGTGTTTTCAACATGAGTAAGTATCTGGGCTCCATACCATGATACTACCCTTTTCCAGAAGGAAATGCACATATCCTAAAGGGCGCTAACCCTCATAACCTTGCCGCATCTTTCCTGTTTTGACCATTCCCGAGGTGTGAGGCTCGACGAAGTCACGTCCACAAAAACATACTTTATACAAAAGCCATGCTTTGGGTCAACAAATGATCATAGAAATGATCACCAAGATAGACGATCAAATAAATGATCCTATCATAAATAATCAACACAATGATCATTTACAGCAACACTCAGCATGTCACATTACCAAATTGGGAATATATCGCTGATAACCTTCAACTACATAACCTCTGAGCTCGTACATCTCAGAGAAGGGTGTTAAGCTAAAAGAATAAATTCTCCGCCACCAACAGAAATATATTTGAAAGAAATCGGCTTTATATCTCAATTTGTAATGTCAGACATACAATCCATACAAGTCTGTTCCGGGCTCGAACAAAACCGAAGGCACTTACAAAGAAGTCCTTGCAATCCGGATATTCACAATCCTGATCGGATTTCCCATCACATATGGAGAACTCAATACCGTAGCTACTCGGTGCAGAGTCAATCGACAGGTCATCCTATCGCTCTCGCAAATACCGGGTCTTCAACACCGATCTTCAAATGCAATTCATAACGACGTATCACATATTCGGAATGGGTTATACGACCCCATGGTCCTTTCCCGGTTAACCCGAATAGTGAGCGCTTATTCAAAAATAAGTGTGGCATTCAAATTCAAACAAATCACATCAAATACCCATTCAAAGGGAAATATTGATAGTCGGTTATTGAACTACCAATGGATATGCACACATCACCAGTTTCCAAATAATTTTCCAAATTATTTATTTTCCAAAAATATCTTTACAAGATATATAATTCAATATCTCAAAAATAAATCAATATTTATTTTTAAACAAATCCCACTTTCTTTTACAAATTCCATAGTGAATTTATATTCCAAAATATCTATGAACATACGACTTCAATTATTCACTTCAATTTATCTTCAAAAAGATAAATTCTCAAAATATTCACATTATATTGGAAGACATTTCCATACTTATTTATTCATAAGTAATCCACAAATTTTATTTATTTTCAACACTTGGAAAATATTCAATATACGTCAATCGAAATTAAGTATATATTTCATTCTTTAAGGAAATCATTCTCTTAAACATATTTATTTGGGCCAAAACGAATGTTGCGTAAAACATCGTTACGACAACCCAAAATCTCTAGTATAGGGATTCGAAATTAAAATAGATATATAAATCCCAATACTATACAAAACATTTCCTTTCGGAAATCATTTACTATAACAACAGTGTTATAGTCCACTATTTCCTTTTATTTCTTGAAAACGCCTATTTCAACAATGAATGTTGAAATCTATGATTTCAAATCTTAACACATTTTAAAAAACATCGTTAGATCGTTTTAATTCAATTTAAAACATCACATTCTAAACAATTTCTTTAACATATTATTCACTATTCAAAAACGTGAATATACTTCGTTAACAAATTTCATCCTTTTATTCATTTTATTTCAAAGGATTATTCACAGTTAAAAACGTGAATATAACTCCATTAATAGGTTTCAACAATTAACTTATCAAAATAAGTCGTTTGCGAATTTATAAAACAACGTTTATAAATTCCATTTCTATTTATTTTATAACAAATTCCTTTTATAAATTCCTTTATTAACCTATTCGATTTATAACTCAATTATGAAACAAAGGTTCATATTATAAGTGAAATACTTGTAATTTATTCGTTTGCAAAATCGTTCCTTTGAACTTCATAATTATAAATCTTATAACTTATAAGATTCATTTATTTATCCAAAATCCATTCTTTCAATAACTTTATAAATTTTATAAACCTACTGTTAATAAAATTCCATTTATAATTTAACCGTTTATAATTCTATAAATTTCATACATTTATGGAATTCATTCACAATTTATTTTAACACTTATAAAAACTCGTTTTATAATTCAAATATTTTCATTTATAAATTATCAATTTTATAAATCTTTTATATAAATCAATTTATATCATTCTTTTAAAAATGTCTTAACTCCCTTTATAATTTCACCATTTTGATTTATAAAATAATCAATTTTATAAATCCTATATTTCAACTTTTATAATAAATTCAGAAATCCCAATTTAACTATTTTATAAAATCCTTAACCCATATTTCTCAAAAATAAATCTTTAATCGTATTTCTCAAAATCATAATTTTTATAACATTAAAATTATAACGTTTATTTATTTAAAATGGATCAGTTCCAAAAATATTTTATAAACGTATACTTTCAAAAATCACTTTAAAAATCATTTTTAAAATTCCAAAATTTGGCCTAGTGATGCTACACACCAAATAGTCAATCACGACAACAACGATATCATATATCGATATGATAATCCATCAAATTTCAAAATATCTGAAATCAAATAAATACCGTTGAGGAATCCAGTTGGATCCCTCCAACCTGTTTTCCTGTATCCACAAACATTAGCACAATACCAATTTCCCTCCAGTACGAAATTATCGCGGTATATGGGATTTAAAATATTATCCGCTTAATAGACGGCGCAATAGGGTCTCATCCGCTAAAAAAATGCAGGGAATCAACAACTCCAATATATACATATGCCAATATATATATATATTGCTATTATATATAATACCAATTTCACTGTTTATGAAATATTCGCGGTATATGTTTTTAATAAATAACATCCGCTTACTAACGGCGCATAATGTCTAATTTAACAATCAATAGATAACAATCATCATTCAAACATGCATTCAAATATTTTAAATAAAACTATTTAAAATAAAAATCGAAACTGATTCGATTGAGTGAGAAGTTCTCACCTTGATTTCAATTTCGTTTTAGCGATTTATTTCGAATAAAATTAAACGGACGTTTAATTTTACCCAAAATTCTCACTAACTCCAAACGACTCCAATCCAATCCCATCGCGTAGTGCTCGTCCATTCAATTCCAACGCTTCTTGTTTCGCGCGTTTTCGACCTCGTATGAAAAAGATGTGGATTTTACAAGTTTACTCGAATTTTTATAATAATTTACAACATTATTTTATAATTAAAACCCTACAGCAAATCACCACCGTGCATTCCAAGGCCAAGCAAATCAAGCCGTCCCTATCTTCTCCTTCTTCTCATGTTTTTTTTGCGTTCAAGATTGCCGAACCCATCACGTACATAAAACCCTAAACACGCGATCAACTACGAGCCCCTCCACCTCGATCAACCACCTCCATTTCGTGCGCACGCCCCCACTCCACCCACGGCCAGAGCATGGTGGCACTCGGCCCCACCTAGCACCATCTATACGCATGCGAACGGCCAGAGTTCAAGCTCGAACTGCCATCAATCCACAAAGCCATTTGCAATCATAACCGTTGAACTTCAAGATCTCGCGATGCTCTTCGATTTTGCTTCAGGAAGTTTTCGAAAATATTGAGTGGATTGGAAGATTTGGGGGAGAGAATTTAGGAGTTTCCTGGCCATTCATTGATATAGGAGGCGGCGGCCTGAATTAGGGTTAGGGTTTATAATTTTTTTTTTATTTGAGTGAGGGGGCTATTTATAGGATTTTCTCAAACACTATTCAATCCGGAAATTCCGAACTCCGATTCACGCGCCGTAACCAGCGTTTCTAGGGTTTACCCCGCGTTGCGGACACAATGGAACAGGTTTTGGAAACTAATTCGATCATCTGTGCGAGATATGGCAACAAACGATCGATTTAAATTAAATCGATTTAAACGATTTTCTAGGCGTTTTAATTTGTACCGGACAAACGGTAAATCCAATTGACACGAAATTTGAAACCTTACAATAATATCACATTACGGATCCGATGAAACTGGTTTTGTCGAAATCCGAGACTTTTTGAAAAATGGCTATTTTAACTCGCCAAATCAATATTAAAAATAATTCGATGCGTTTCGAGCTGCCACGATCAAACGACAACTCCGATTGACACGAAAATTGAAATCCGGTAATAACTAACTATTACGGATCCAATGGAACTGGTTTCATTCAATTCTGAGACTGTTCAAAAATTGACTATTTTCACTAGTCGATTTAAATATTAAAATATTCAATTTTCACAAATTAACTTCTAATTCGATTTTAAAAGTTCTAAAATATCATTCTAACTTCAATATGATAAAATAAAATTTTACAAATCATTTTCAATCATATTTAACCCAATTTTCAATTATTTCCATAATTTCACATATTAAATTACCGATTTAATTATCCAATTAAATCTAATTATTCAAAATAAAATTTATTCGACTTATAAATTCACTTATTAATATCTAAAATTAATTAAATATTCAAATTTTAATTATCAAAAATTCTGGGTCGTTAAAATCTTCCCCCCTTAAAAGAATTTCGTCCTCGAAATTATCAAGTAAGAAAAGTTATAGAATCAATTAACTTTCCATAATTCATAGCCAAACTTCTTATAATACTTTACTAAGTTTTCAAATCATACTTAGTTATCTTTCAAAAACAACTACTATTATTTAACTTTCAACTTCTAAATCAAAGTTATAGTTTTCAAAATTTTCCAATTTTCCCAAATTTTTTCCAACGCCTTAAATTTTCGGAAAAAATCGCCATAGTCTCCTTTGCGCGGCTCGATCCGAAAAAAAAAGACAATATATATATCACAAATATACATCTCATCAAGTAATGAGGCATCCCGAAGGGAAAAAGTGTAAAAGTACGATATTTAATCCGAGATGTGTACCTTATATTTTATTAGCGAGCATATACGGCTAATATAGCGCGAAAGCGAGCTCCAAATGCGAAGCAAACGCGATCCGCACCTACTAAACACTCAACAAACAACATGAGAAACATGCATATAGACAATAGTATCAATATACAACATATAGCAACATAATAACTATATATGTCAACATAGCAAATGTAGTAAAAGCAACAAATGCAAACATCAACCAACTATCATCCAACTAACATCCATAACCAATAAATATTCATTCATATTCTCATTATATTCAATGAAATAGGTTTTCAATTTAATCACATTTGATTCATTAACAGTGGATGTTTACTAACATTCATTTTCAATTAGTTTATATTCACTAATTCATATTTAAGTTGGTTCACTTCCAAATCAAATTCAATTCTATTTAAAATTCATTTAACTTCCAATTGAATTTCAGTTACTTTAGCTTTCAATTTCCTTAACTCAATTCCATTAACACTTAATGAATTTTATACAATCAACTAACAATCATATATCAACCAATGTATATTAATTTCAACCAAATTACTTTGCTTATATTCATTCAATTTGGTTTAACACTTTCACTTTCAATTGGTTCAATTAAATTGATTTTCATTCAATTATTCAACTTCCAATAACATTAGATTTTAATGAATTAACACTTATATTTATTATTCCATATCAATTATTCACATTCAATTGATTATTATTCAATCCATTCATTCAATTCAATTTACCAAAAGTTGAATTTCATTTACATAACTTAAGTTCATATCCATTACTTAACTTTATTAATTTATTTTGATACCAATATCAACTTCATTCAACATCTCTTAATTTATATTTCATTTAACTTTAAATTCATTTTTATTTACAACTCACATTCATAAATATATTCATATAGTTTCACTTCTTATATATATATAAGTTTATTTCACAATTGTAAATCACTTTAATTATAATTCAATTCTTATAATTCTTTACTTATACAATTATTCTTTTATTTAGATTATTCAAACAACTAAACAATCAACTTATATATACTTTAATAATTCTGAAAAATTATTCCTTTATATCTAAAATATAATCAAGGTAAAATTATTTCATTTACCCAATTTAAAACAATATTATGTCGAATTGTTCTATTCAAGTGTTTAGAAACCCCTTCGGCATAGTTTTGCGGACCACGCTGACGAAAGTTCATATGCCACTCAACAAACCAATCATCACAATATAAACAATTTTATATATTCACTAACAAATACGCTCTCATAGCTATTATTACACTCAACCTCAATCTAGAGTACCACTGACTCTATCTCTAATGAGTAATACCCAACAGAACCATGGTTGTCGCTTAACCATATGCTCTGATACAAGATGTAAGGAACGTACCGTCAGGGGTCACAACCGGTAGGCTTTTCAACCATCCCAGCCCCACCGTGGCTTACACTGATATCCCAAACTTGCTTTTACGGCCACCCTTTCGAATGTCACGGCTTCGCCTAACCAACCCCGTAAAGAGGACGTGTGGGGGTAAGAGTCTCCCGTTCGCCACCAAACCGCGAAGCGAGAACCCCCCATCACATATCACCTAGCATAAGCAAGACTGGTGTGGGAACTTAAAACAGTTTATTTATCTTTGAAAATAAAGTAGAGGAATATTTTTTTAAGTCAATTCGCAATGCTTTTAAAAATGAGACTACCATAAGACCTCCCGCCACACACACAATGCAAACGCAGACTTGGAGGAGATTTCTCCTTATGATAGTCAAAGATGCTTGATACGCATTTAAAAAGAACATTTGATATTATTACTAGTGCATAGTGTAGGAGACAATTTCGAAAGTAGAATATAAATCTTAGCCAGCATAGGTACCATTATAGTATGCTTACTATAGCTACCATATTAGATGGTAGGTTCTACAACTAAAACCGTACAAGTCTCGTATTGTTTCTTTGGATTTCCAACGAATGATCAGGCCAAGGAACTTCCCATTGCCACATGAGAATGCCTCTGGATGGACATCCCCGAGAACCAAACCGGATCTCTACCAACACAAGGCCGGGTTACCCCTAATTGAGTAACAATTGACCGAATATGCCATCCCCCGGTCCTTTAGGACCTTTCAACCGAGCGCTCGCAATCAATTCACACAATCATAAAGTGTTTTCAACATGAGTAAGTATCTGGGCTCCATACCATGATACTACCCTTTTCCAGAAGGAAATGCACATATCCTAAAGGGCGCTACCCCTCATAACTTTGCCGCATCTTTCCTGTTTTGATCATTCCCGAGGTGTGAGGCTCGACGAAGTCACGTCCACAAAAACATACTTTATACAAAAGCCATGCTTTGGGTCAACAAATGATCATAGAAATGATCACCAAGATAGACGATCAAATAAATGATCCTATCATAAATAATCAACACAATGATCATTTACAGCAACACTCAGCATGTCACATTACCAAATTGGGAATATATCGCTGATAACCTTCAACTACATGACCTCTGAGCTCGTACGTCTCAGAGAAGGGTGTTAAGCTAAAAGAATAAATTCTCCGCCACCAACAGAAATATATTTGAAAGAAATCGGCTTTATATCTCAATTTGTAATGTCAGACATACAATCCATACAATTCTGTTCCGGGCTCGAACAAAACCGAAGGCACTTACAAAGAAGTCCTTGCAATCCGGATATTCACAATCCTGATCGGATTTCCCATCACATATGGAGAACTCAATACCGTAGCTACTCGGTGCAGAGTCAATCGACAGGTCATCCTATCGCTCTCGCAAATACCGGGTCTTCAACACCGATCTTCAAATGCAATTCATAACGACGTATCACATATTCGGAATGGGTTATACGACCTCATGGTCCTTTCCCGGTTAACCCGAATAGTGAGCGCTTATTCAAAAATAAGTGTGGCATTCAAATTCAAACAAATCACATCAAATACCCATTCAAAGGGAAATATTGATAGTCGGTTATTGAACTACCAATGGATATGCACACATCACCAGTTTCCAAATAATTTTCCAAATTATTTATTTTCCAAAAATATCTTTACAAGATATATAATTCAATATCTCAAAAATAAATCAATATTTATTTTTAAACAAATCCCACTTTCTTTTACAAATTCCATAGTGAATTTATATTCCAAAATATCTATGAACATACGACTTCAATTATTCACTTCAATTTATCTTCAAAAAGATAAATTATCAAAATATTCACATTATATTGGAAGACATTTCCATACTTATTTATTCATAAGTAATCCACAAATTTTATTTATTTTCAACACTTGGAAAATATTCAATATACTTCAATCGAAATTAAGTATATATTTCATTCTTTAAGGAAATCATTCTCTTAAACATATTTATTTGGGCCAAAACGAATGTTGCGTAAAACTTCGTTACGACAACCCAAAATCTCTAGTATAGGGATTCAAAATTAAAATAGATATATAAATCCCAATACTATACAAAACATTTCCTTTCGGAAATCATTTACTATAACAACAGTGTTATAGTCCACTATTTCCTTTTATTTCTTTAAAACGCCTATTTCAACAATGAATGTTGAAATCTATGATTTCAAATCTTAACACATTTTAAAAAACATCGTTAGATCATTTTAATTCAATTTAAAACATCACATTCTAAACAATTTCTTTAACATATTATTCACTATTCAAAAACGTGAATATACTTCGTTAACAAATTTCATCCTTTTATTCATTTTATTTCAAAGGATTATTCACAGTTAAAAACGTGAATATAACTCCATTAATAGGTTTCAACAATTAACTTATCAAAATAAGTCGTTTGCGAATTTATAAAACAACGTTTATAAATTCCATTTCTATTTATTTTATAACAACTTCCTTTTATAAATTCCTTTATTAACCTATTCGATTTATAACTCAATTATGAAACAAAGGTTCATATTATAAGTGAAATACTTATAATTTATTCGTTTGCAAAATCGTTCCTTTGAACTTCATAATTATAAATCTTATAACTTATAAGATTCATTTATTTATCCAAAATCCATTCTTTCAATAACTTTATAAATTTTATAAACCTACTATTACTAAAATTCCATTTATAATTTAACCGTTTATAATTCTATAAATTTCATACATTTATGAAATTCATTCACAATTTATTTTAACACTTATAAAAACTCGTTTTATAATTCAAATATTTTATTTATAAATTATCAATTTTATAAATCTTTTATATAAATCAATTTATATCATTCTTTTAAAAATGTCTTAACTCCCTTTATAATTTCACCATTTTGATTTATAAAATAATCAATTTTATAAATCCTATATTTCAACTTTTATAATAAATTCAGAAATCCCAATTTAACTATTTTATAAAATCCTTAACCCATATTTCTCAAAAATAAATCTTTAATCGTATTTCTCAAAATCATAATTTTTATAACATTAAAATTATAACGTTTATTTATTTAAAATGGATCAGTTCCAAAAATATTTTATAAACGTATACTTTCAAAAATCACTTTAAAAATCATTTTTAAAATTCCAAAATTTGGCCTAGTGATGCTACACACCAAATAGTCAATCACAACAACAACGATATCATATATCGATATGATAATCCATCAAATTTCAAAATATCTGAAATCAAATAAATACCGTTGAGGAATCCAGTTGGATCCCTCCAACCTGTTTTCCTGCATCCACAAACATTAGCACAATACCAATTTCGCTCCAGTACGAAATTATCGCGGTATATGGGATTTAAAATATTATCCGCTTAATAGACGGCGCAATGGGGTCTCATCCGCTAAAAAAATGCGGGGAATCAACAACTCCAATATATACATATGCCAATATATATATTGCTATTATATATAATACCAATTTCACTGTTTATGAAATATTTGCGGTATATGTTTTTAATAAATAACATCCTCTACTAACGGCGCATAATGTCTAATTTAACAATCAATAGATAAAAATCATCATTCAAACATGCATTCAAATATTTTAAATATAACTATTTAAAATAAAAATCGAAACTGATTCGATTGAGTGAGAAGTTCTCACCTTGATTTCAATTTCGTTTTAGCGATTTATTTCGAATAAAATTAAACGCACGTTTAATTTTACCCAAAATTCTCACTAACTCCAAACGACTCCAATCTAATCCCATCGCGTAGTGCTCGTCCATACGATTCCAACGCTTCTTGTTTCGCGCGTTTTCGACCTCGTATGAAAAAATATGGATTTTACAAGTTTACTCGAATTTTTATAATAATTTACAACATTATTTTATAATTAAAACCCTATAGCAAATCACCACCGTGCATTCCAAGGCCAAGCAAATCAGGCTGTCCCTATCTTCTCCTTCTTCTCACGTTTTTTTTGCGTTCAAGATTGCCGAACCCATCACGCACATAAAACCCTAAACACGCGATCAACTACGAGCCCCTCCACCTCGATCAACCACCTCCATTTCGTGCGCACCCCCCACTCTACCCACGGCCAGAGCATGGTGGCACTCGGCCCCACCTAGCACCATCTATACGCATGCGAACGGCCAGAGTTCAAGCTCGAACTGCCATCAATCCACAAAGCCATTTCCAATCATAACCGTTGAACTTCAAGATCTCGCGATGCTCTTCGATTTTGCTTCAGGAAGTTTTCGAAAATATTGAGTGGATTGGAAGATTTGGGGGAGAGAATTTAGGAGTTTCCTGGCCATTCATTGATATAGGAGGCGGCGGCCTGAATTAGGGTTAGGGTTTATAAATATTTTTTTTTATTTGAGTGAGGGGGCTATTTATAGGATTTTCTCAAACACTATTCAATCCGGAAATTCCGAACTCCGATTCATGCGCCATAACCAGCGTTTCTAAGGTTTACCCCACGTTCCGGACACAATGGAACAGGTTTCGGAAGCTAATTCGATCATCTGTGCGAGATATGGCAACAAACGATCGATTTAAATTAAATCGATTTAAACGATTTTCTAGGCGTTTTAATTTGTACCGGACAAACGGTAAATCCAATTGACACGAAATTTTAAACCTTACAATAATATCACATTATGGATCCGATGAAACTGGTTTCTTCGAAATCCGAGACTTTTTGAAAAATGGCTATTTTAACTCGCCAAATTAATATTAAAAATAATTTGATGCGTTTTGAGCTGCCACGATCAAACGACAACTCCGATTGACACAAAAATTTGAAATCCGGTAATAACTAACTATTACGGATCCAATGGAACTAGTTTCGTCCAATTCTGAGACTGTTCAAAAATTGACTATTTTCACTAGTCGATTTAAATATTAAAATATTCAATTTTCACAAATTAACTTCTAATTCGATTTTAAAAGTTCTAAAATATCATTCTAACTTCAATATGATAAAATAAAATTTTACAAATCATTTTCAATCATATTTAGCCCAATTTTCAATTATTTCCATAATTTCACATATTAAATTACCGATTTAATTATCCAATTACATCCAATTATTCAAAATAAAATTTATTCGACTTATAAATTCACTTATTAATATCTAAAATTAATTAAATATTCAAATTTTAATTATCAAAAATTCTGGGTCGTTACATCTTATGAGGATTTTAGAAAAGGTTTTGGAAACCCTTTGGATTTGGAAAGGCTTTTGATTTTTGGGTAAAATCAATATTAGATTTGAAAAGCCTAATTTGAGAATTATCGATTTTGGAATAATCGATTTTGTGTAAAGGAGATTTGTATGAGATCATACTAGGTGTATGATTTAAAGTTACTATATATATATATATATATATATATATAGTATAAAATGTTTTGATGTTGGCTCTGAGGAAAATGGCGCTCCCTTGGAATGGACTTCTCAGGAGTATCACCGGGTGGTGCTGCCTTGAGCCCCAAGGGGGGGTTCTAAAGTTGATCCTGTGAGGAGTCCGGACAAACTGGTTCCTGAGGATTATTGGGTAGCGAAAGTCGAGGGCGCTGATGCCTACAGGGGCATTTGGGTTATGCTGTGACGACAGTGTAACTCGATGTCACTGCGATCTACGGTGGGGACCATAGACAAAATCGTGTGGAGGATGAGTGTCAATGGTCTACACTTGATTTTGCCGGGAAAGCAATGCAACATCGGTAGACTACGATCTATGGTCAAGTGGAGTGGAGAAGTTTCATTCTTTTGGCAGCGAAATTCGAGGGCGCTGATGCCTACAGTTATATGGGTTTTTGGTGTGATAGCTACGTAACCCCAGTTGTAGCTACGATCTATAGCGGGTTCCATGGCGTAATTGAGGGGCGCGGAGGCCTACAGTTATCTATGTATTTTGTCGGGATGGCAACGTAACCATCGGGTTAACTGCGACCATGGATGGGAGTGATGATTTCCAGAGCATTCCCACCAAAGATATATCCTCTATTTTCAAAAACTGTTTTCAATATTTTCAATAAATTTTTTAAAAAAAAAAGTATTTTCACTGGGTGTTGAAACGAGTTTACTAAGTACTTATAGATTTTCAGTCCTACGCCTGATCAGCGTATGACCGAATTTCTACGAGAACGAGGACGGACTTGTTGAAACATCGAGTATAAAAAGATATTTTTATAAAACTAGTTCAACAGTACTATACAGAATTTTAAAAATATTTTAAAAATGATCAATGAAAATTTATCTGATTTTAAGCATTTTAATAAATTCTGGTTTCGTTCTTTTTTTCGAGGACGAAAAGATTCTAAGGGGGGAGGAATGTGATAGCCCGAATTTTGGAATATCTGTAAATTGATAATTAACTGGGTAACTTAATAGAAATACTGATTGTTGAGAATAAAACAAATAGATGTGATGATTAATATTCATATCTGGGAAGATAATTATTTGATTATCTCCTAATATGGCTATTTTAAATGGGAAAACTTATTATCTTCAACTCAAATTTAATTTGTATTGAATTTGAATTGATGATTTGTAAATACAAAAGAATAAATAGACGTGATTTTCTTTTAGTGTATAATTAAAAATTTTAAAATCATTCTCGTTTAAGGATATATATGTATAAATACTAGAAAATGTATAAATATAAATTGTAAAACACAAGTTGATTAAAAAGGAGATGTATTTATCTAAAATAGAAAAAAAATGGGGGTTAAATAAAAAGCTTTAATAAGATTTAACAAAAGATTTAATCAATTAAAATTTCACATAAGATAAAATTTAATTTGTATATATACATATACAAATATTTAAAAACATGATAAATAAAATTAATGAATACAAAATAGACATTTGTAAAATAAATATAACATGTATTTACAAGTGTTAGCATCGGAGAGACAAGTGGCATTGATTTTTAAAATATATGAATATGATATTTTACAAAAAAAGGTTGTACATATTTCTCTAGGCTCCTCTCATCTTCTAAAAAAAATGTAGATAGAGAAGATCAAACAATTTCAAAAAGATCAAAACAAAACAGAAATCCAAAGACCAAAAACCTTGTAAACCAAATATGCAATGCAAACCTGAACACTCCTCTCTAATAAAATCTACATTTGCAACCAAAAAATCATTTACCTTCAAGCCTGAAGTTTCTCAAGACCAAACACTGTCATATTTTTCCAAATCTATAACCAAATTTCAGTTCATAGCCCTGTAGCTATTTTGCAAGTTCTATATCAAGCCTGTAACCATCTTTCAAGCATGCATGCAAGTGAAACTGGAGTAAGTCAAAGTTTTCAAAGCTTACAAATTTCAGAGGCCATGGTTTTCAAGTTTTCAAAAGCTAGCATTTCATTATTCAAAGTATCTCAAAAAAAATTGGAAATCAAGGCAGTCAAGTTTTCAAGTTTCCTGTTTTCAAAGCTCTGCCTCTTTAATACAGGTGAGTAATTCTACTTTAAAAATAGTTTAATCCTGGACTTCATATTGATGATGTGAATGAGAATCATGCTTTTAGCTGAAATGTTTGAATTAAAAAAAAAAGAATGCATGCATTGATATGAGTGTTTGGTGCTTATGTAATGCCTGAGTGTATGCAAATATAGACCCTGTTATTTTTATCAGGATTTGATTACTTTGAAAATCCAATATCTCACTATTTAATCATAGTTAGCTTGTGATTTGTAAATGAAAAGTGTTTGAAATCCTGTTAGATCACTACTAAAAATAAGTTATGGAATTTTTATTAATTATTTGACTCGAAAATTTATGAAGAACCGTGAAATATGTATTAGGGACAAAATTTTATATATTTAATTATGAAATTCGATTTGATGATGGTATACAAGATAGAAAACCATGAATTTTAATGGGTATTTCTTGATTTTTAGATTAGATTTTGATGGGTATTTCTATGTTGATCGTTTGGGTTATTTTGAGCGATTTCCGTTGATCAACGTTGAGATAGGGGGAGTGATTGGATCTGATGGTCGAGGGGAAGGAGTAGATCATCGGAAAAATAGTGATTGGATTTCTAGGTGATCGCCATGGCTTTGCGACGGTAAAATAGGGTTTAACACCCCGTGTTTGTTGTAAGAGTTTAATCGGGTTTCGCGGTGACGAAACGCGATCGAAGATGAACGCGAGAAGTGGCCTAGGTGTTGGAAGGCATGACGGCGCTACGGTGAAGGTGGCGGAGTCTCAGGGGTCAGGGATTGTCAGAGATTGGAAAGGGTTTTTTTCGATTGAATGGGTTTATGGTTCGGTCACTTGGGTCAAATATTGATTTACTGGTGATATTACCGATCTGGGTGGTCAGAAACCTTAGGAGGCTCGAAGGTGATGAGCAGGGATGGTCGGAGGGAAGTTCGTCGACCAGAAGGAGGTGTGCATGTGCACCGTGTCAAGCGTGTAGATGGAAGATGGATCAGGAAATGGAAGAAGAAGATGGGGGGTCGTGAGGAAGTTTTGCTCGGAATAAACTCTCGACTTGCACGAGAGGAACTTCGAGTTATTCAGGCATGTGCGACTCCAGGATTTCAAGTATGGCAGTTTTTAACTTAAACTAAGTTTTAAAAATGTATATATTATTATAGATGTAGAGGAAGGAACTCAAACCAGTTTCGAGTTGAATCCGGGTCTAACCCGAAGCAGTATTGAAGCTGGGAGTTATCAAGATTGTTACATGCTTTAAAAAAAAGGGTTTTATAGAAAAAAATGTTTTGGAATAAAATGAAATGAAATGACGGTTGTTTTAAAAAAAATTCTTAAATAATTCCTTTGATTCTTTAACCTTTAATTAAGAAAAGAAAATGATTATTTAACTTATGTTGTTAAGTTAAACTTTAAGACAGTTTTAAAACTTAATTTTTTTTATAAATAAAATTAAGTATTAATTAAAGTATAAATGTTTTAATTTATTTGATTAGGAAATTGATAATGGTTTAGCAGAAGTAACTAAGGATTAAATTACTTGGTGTAATTTATTTATTTAATTAAGGAATTAATTAATTAAGATAAGTAACCACAGTAGGATTAATTACTGTTATGATTGATTAAGTATGGTTAATGAAAGTGATTAAATAAGGATCATTAATTAATGTAAAGTAATTAATGAAAGTAGTTAATTAAAGATTTATTACTGTAAATGATTAAGGATAATGGTAATTACTTAATAAAGTAATTAAAGTAATTAATTACTTGTGTAATTAGTTAAGTTAATGTGATTAATCTAAATTGATTAATTAAGTTTAATTAGTTAAAGAGGATTACTTAATGATGGATTGAGTATAATTACTTAATGTAATTAATGAGGTGAAATTACTTAATGAAGCAATGAATGAGTAATTACTGGATGTATTTAATTAAAAGGAAATTACTTATTGGGAAGTAATTAAAGGATGATTACTTATGAGAAAGTAATTAAGAGATAATCACTCAATGTAACTAAAGGAATAATAAATGTAATTAAATCAAGGAGTTGATTTAATGATTATAGGTAATTAAGGGAAGTTAATTACTAATGTGATTGAACAGGATTGATTAATGAATGAAATTGTTTGAAGATAATTAATTTTTGTAATTAATTGAAAGTTAATTACTTAACGTAGTGAAAGAATGATTAATCAATGGTGATTAATTAAGATGGTAATTGGAGGATAATTAATTAATTTGCTGTAATTAATTAAGGATTAAACACGCAGGATTTATAGTAATGGAAGGAATTAATTTAATTTATTTTAAATTAATTAAAGATTGTGTGATTAAAGTCTTTGCTTATGAATGGCTGAATGTTACTGGATGTTTAAATTATCGTTATACTTGGCAGGTGATTGTGATGCTAGGGTATTAGATGAGGGTTATCTATCAGAAAATAGAATTGCTATGTGGATCTGTTACTATGGGTATACATGGAAATGTTTAAAGCTTAAACAGCTTTGTCTTAAGATGGTATTGAATTCGAAGAGGTCGGAGTCGGGTATTGGTAAATACCCGAAATCACTTCGATTCTTTATAATTTGATGTGTGGAATCAATAGAATGAAATGGAATGATTAAAGTGATTGGACTATTTAATCTAAGTTATGATACTTAGAAATTGTTGTGTAATGTAAGTGATGTCTGTAACGACTTGTGAAATTATAAATTGATACAAGTTACCCGGTTTCATATTAGTTGCATGCTTTTATATTCCATGTTAGATGGGTTTACTCACGCTGGTTTCTAGCCTGACCCGGGTGTTACTTAATGTAATGCTCGGGTCCGACCGAGTGTTATAGATTTTCAGGTAAGGACGTTCTGGGGCTCAGGAGGCGAGCTGGATGGCAGGGACGTATAGAGAGTATCCACTGTGATATTGTAGCATGTGGACAAGATTGTTTTGTCCAATGTTTATGTAACTCTAATGTATTTAAATGTAAATTAACAGATATAGTTTTCTTTGTATAACTGCTATTATATTTGATATTATATTTGATCTGCTGCGAATGTGAGGTTTTTGTGACTTGTTCTGTCTTCTTCTTCTTTCTCTTTTCTTCTTTTCTCTAACTATCTGGAATTTTCGGGATCAAAATTTTGGGACGTTACATATTCTTTATTTGGTAGGTTATAATTTCAAATTCAATTTAATACCATTTATAACCTATCATTAAATCTCTTACTTCCTTTAGAGGTTTTAATTTATTAATTACCTACGTTTCAATTCACTACAATAATTGAAAGAATTAACTAATGGAAATCTAAGAATTTAATACCGGGTTAAATTTCAAATTATTTTAAAATAATATATAAATATATTCTTACAACTTATATATCTCTAATTATATTTAAAACAATTCAAAATTTATATGTTTTTCAAAATTAATCTGCAATAAAACTACTACAGTGGCCTTTTCCCTTCGAAACTCGAAAATGAAAGTCGATGATGCGGCCGTCATCACCGAATTTATTTTCCAGCGAGAGAGAGGAAAGTGCAAACTTATTTTCTCCAAAATCTTCTTTAAAACAATTTTTCCCAAATTATATTAAATTTTTATATCAGAAAGTACTTATAAACAATATTATTATGTTCCAAAATTTATTTGAAAGAAATTTCAAAACCCCGGAACTTAAGCCCTAAATTTCCAGATTTCATTTATTTTACTTTCAACTTAGTTTCAACTATTATTTATATTTCATTACCTAACACCCAATCTATAGCAACCAAATATATGTCATTATAAAATATTTTTATATATAGAAAATATAATAGGCAAAGTTATTTCATTCACCTATATTAAAATCAAATATTATGTCGGTCTGTCCTATTAAGTGTTCAGAAATCCCTATTGATGTCACAAGTCCCATACACCAACTAGAATTTATAAATACAAAACGGAACAGATTAACACAATATTAAAATCATTTTATAACACTAACAAATACGCTCTCTCATATATATACACTCAGCGACTCCCATAGAGTATTTACTACCCTATTATTAAAGAGTCAAACCCCATAAAGCTAAGGTTTATCGCTAAACCAAAGCTCTGATACCGGCTGTAACATCCCTCCTTTTCGCATGATTTAAACAGACACACGTGCCAATTCAAACCATACGTAAGGGCAGATTGTTATGGGATAAATAAAAAAACAGAGAAGAAAAAAACTAAACAAAATCTCACAGCGGAAGGATAAAATATAATAATCAAAATATACAGTTCATGAAGCTGTTTTACAAAACCTTTGATTTTATTTATACAATACATATCAGAGTGCACATACCATATAACAATGCAGCGGAACAGTATGAGTGAAGTGCAATAATATAAATAATAATAATACGGATCTTCGTCTTCGTCCTCCTGAGCTAAATCTTCAAATACTGAAACGCTCGGACTGACCCGAGCGAATTTGAAAGGACAAAACACTCGAGTCAGAACTAAAAGATCTTATGTGAGTTAAATTAACAGAAATAAATATGAGTACAGTAACTCAAAAGATGCTCGGTATTTACATCTCCTAAGGATCCGTTAAACTATTTACTATGTAGTATATTGCGCTATTATAATAGTGTCTAATTGTAAAATAAACTTACTTTTTAATAGCATTAAAGGGTTACCCATATAGCCCTTAACACAAATAATGCCAATAGTCTATACAGTACCGTAATACCTCCTGATCGGGAAGCTACCAGAGGATACTCCATAGGTACGACACAAATAGAAACTCGTAGAAGGCGCGCTAGGGTAGGTGACACGACACAACTAGGAAATGCCATGGTAGATATACTAATTATGCTTCCGGGCTGATGGAAACGCGCAGCGCGCAGATGCCGCCCACCTCGAACAACACCCCCAAAATCAAAAGTAAAGTGGCCACCGAATCAATCCAAAAGTCATAGTATAATATCGAAGGAGTGCGTTCGATCAGAGGAATGACCTCATTGGCCCGTCAATCGCTCCTGTTTTAGCCACCTTATGCCAACTCACGGGAGTCGGGTCCACGTATTTACCTTACAGGAAACGCTGCCACCAACCTACTTCATTCTGGAATCTCCACCGCGTACACGGTTGTTAAAGTGGTTTTCGGAGTTGGCAGAGAGTATGAAAACTTCCGATCCCGATCTCTTTAACAACCAAACGTTATTATAATACCGCGGTCATTTAAAATAATTATACTTTAAAACCAGAATAAAATATCCATTTTAAACCCATATAAATACGATATCGTTTATATTTTTAAAACCCCAAATCAATACGATATCATTTAGGCCCAAACCCATATAATGTCATTTTATTTTCCAATATATATACTTTCCAAACTCATAGGGTTTTCAAAGTAAAATATTTAGAAATCAAAACTCTGGAATATAATATTTTCAAATTATACTACCTTGAAAATCATAACTTTGAAACAAATTTCCATCTCTCCAATGGTGAAATATTAAATTTCCTTTATAAAACAAAATAGCTTCTTTACATTTCACAAATCAATTCCAAATATCGATTTAAACTTCCAAATACCATTTTTAATTCTTATGTTTCAAATCTTTAAATATTTCACCATTTCAAAAACAAACTCATTTGACAAACCCATATATATCAAATTCAATTACTTATTATTTAGACTTGAAACGTTTACTTAATGAATTCAATATAATTTAAGTAAAACCTTTAACTTCACATAATTGCAAAATATTTCAATTTATTAAACTTGATATATTCATTTAAATCCACCTGATATTCATTCAAATCACTTTACAAAAAAATCAAGTTATAAAAATCATATCCTTTAAAAAAAATTATTTTTTATTAAATTTCAATTTAACTTAATATTCATCTTCCAAATCTTATTCACATTTAAGTCATAAAAACTCCAGAAATTAGATTTTAAATAAAGGCTTAAACTTATTTATCTTAAAAATCAAACTTTATTTTATACTTCAAATCAAATTTATACAAAGCTTAAAAACCGAAAATTTACTATATATATAAATAACCAAATCAATATCCCATAATCCATATATATATATATATATATATATAGCTTTACAAAACCATAGTAAAATATTTCAAAAATAATTTTACATATTTACCGCGGTGCCTGTATAAAATTTTCTACCCTGTGGTCAAGTGATACGGATGTTTACCATTTCAATCCGCAATTTAAAATAAAAATGCGGTTGTATATCATTTCAAACCGCAATCCCGAATGAAATGAAAATGCATGATGACTTGCATTTTATACAATATAAATATAGCATCCATTCATCCAAATATCAACCATCAACCATTATTTGCAATCATCATCCAATTTAATCAATCAACGATATAGAGCATATAAATTATACATGTAATAAATGACATGTATTAACTACAGTTTATATTCAATAATAAATTTAACAACTGTTACACTAGCAGTTTATATGCAAAAATAAATGTAAATTTAAGTGACAGTTAATATGAAATAAAAATTTAACATAACTATGACTGGCACTTAATATGCAAATAAATAAATTCTAACTGTCAAATTTATATGAAATATATAAAATAAATTAAAAGTTAAATTAAATAAATGTGAATTAACTGAGATGATGAATAAAACATGCTAAACAATCATAAATAAATTTTTACTCATATCTTAAGTCAAATTAACAAACATAAGGAGTTCTATAAGTTGGGAGTGGGTTAAAACACTCACCTTTTGGATTTAAATTGAATTCAAATCCAATTTAAACCCAAAAATTTAACGGTCTCCAAATTCATTCAAATTCATTCAAACCACCGTCAACAGATCCGAAATTTAATTACGATCCTAACAAAAAAATCGCGCGTGAAACGGAGTTCGTATGTGAAAGTTATCATAATTAAACGATTTGCAATAGAAATTAAAAATAAACAAAACAAAAATAAAATACCGTGCCACATCCACTCTTCCCTCGCGTATGCTTCTTCTTGAATGCTAGCTTTGTTCCGTAATTTTTCTTTTATTTCGATTTACTTTAATTTTCCTCCTTATTATATGAATGTATGTATTTTTAAAAGGTTGGAAGAAAAAAAAAGATTTGAAAAAGAAAATGATTAAAATAAGAACTGAAAGTGGAAGAGAAGATCTAGATTTGAAAAGAAAGAAGAAAGTTTGAAATAGAAGAAAATTTTGAAGTAGAAGAATATTTGAAGAGGAAGGAAAAATTAAAATAAGAGATAATAAGGAGATTTGAAGAGAAAAGAAAAAAAAAAAAAGGAAAAAGAAGAAGAAGAAGATTAGAATGGAGGCTGTGGTTTCATTTGTGTCATATCTTATTTATAAGGTTAGAATTAGGTTTAGGATCAAAGATATTTGAAAAGAGAGACCGCTAGTAATTAGAAATAAATGAAATAACATTTCAGAAAAATGAAGTTGGAAAATGAATGGAAAGAAATAAAGTAAATATGAACAAACTTAGTTTTGAAATATAGTAAATATGAACAGCCTTTTTAAAAGTAGCAGGTATTAAAAAGAGGCAATTATCAATTAGAAAGGGAATGAATGGACTAACTCTATACTGTAAACAAACTTTTAGAATTCAAATTTCAAAACAATTGTTTACTTAATAAATTTTGTTAACCCTAAACACACCAAAATTACTTCATTAACTCAAGTAATATTCGAATTTCTATGCATTTGGGTTTTTGTCTATGCATAATAATTTTTTTATGCTTACCTTAAAAATGAAAACATTTGATTTGTTTTTTCCCAAAATGATCTCTTATTACCATTGAAACACCCTTTTTGTTTACCACAGAACGCGCTTTTTTTATATTCTTAAATCTATTAATTGAAATCACCGTTTTCTTTCCTTTTAATTGAAATATTTGAACTACATTAATTGCAATCACTTACAAGGTTAAATTTTAGAACAGATAACTAAAATGCATAAAAAAATAGAAAAATTGTTTATATACAAGAGTAATAAATAGATTATTTTCCTTTTCTTGTAATCAGTCTGTAAGCTAAACACAGTTCAAATAAACATATATTTCTTTCTATAAAGTCAATCTTTCTATTTTTTATTTAAATTAAATTAAACCTACATTAACAGATTAAACATTCATTTTATTGATGTAAATGTTTTTTTTCATTGAATCAAAACTTTCCTTATATTTCACAAAACATAAGCTGCTTTTAATTGCACCTATTACAATTAGTATTCTCTCTCCTATTAATTGAAAATTTTCAATTACATTAATTTCCGTTGATTAAGTTTCAAAATGGGCTAAATGAATGAAATGATAAGTAGAACAATTACTTCCTATTAACATAATATTTAAATGTTAAATTTTCATTTATTTCAATTAAACCTATTATCATACATTACTTCAATATACTGACAAGCTTACTTTTGCACCCTTTCATTTACCCAACTGCCATTTTATAAATAAACTTAATAATAGATTCATACTCTACTACATAAATGTCTTACCTTTCATATAAATTAAAGTTTACGTAAACTTCAAACATTTAACCAATTTAATTCCAATTTATCCTTTCATTAAATTTAGATTCAAATCAATTTATAAAGCTTTATCTCCATTCTTTATATACACTAACCATCATTTAATGAAGAATTTATTTACGTTATTCCCCATTATTACCTAAATTTATTTAAACGTAACATTTATTTCAATGATTTACAAATTAAATTGAATGAACTAAATATATATATATATATAGTTCATAATAATTGTTGTCAAACTCTAAATCCCACATTTATAAGTTTGTTGTTTACAGCGTATTGGTTTTTATTAAATCATCACTTATTATATATGTCAAATATATCAATTACAACTAAATATTCTCTGCAATATATCTCTTAGTTTTATACCTTTTATTACCCAAATTACTATCTTGTATTAATTTCACAATTAAACATAAATTTTTAAAGTAACGCTTATAATAATTACGACCCTATAATTACTCAACATTTAAACGAACGTTATTTCAGTTTCAATCTGTGTAACATTCATTTATTGTACTATCACTTATTTCAAATTCTAATCTTATTAAAAAATAAGCAGGTAATTTATAATATGTGATACAAATTTTGAATTAATCATTATTCATTATTATTTACTTAAATTTATCATTAATTACCTTGCATTAACATTGTTACTTACAACCCCTATCCACTTTCAATTAATATTCAAATGAATACATTTACTCTTTTCCGTCATGTCATTAATTATCATCAAGGCATCTTTATTGGTAATGAGGGAATTTACTAGTAACCCACTAATATAACGTTTAATATACTTGTATATTATTATTATTTTACCCTTTTATTCTCCATCATAAATATATACACACATACAAATTAAGATTCTAAATCCAATTAATTTTTCCATCTAGGTTCCATTCCTTCACTTTATGCATAATTAGTATTTCATATTCAATTTGTTACATCCACTTATATTCACTTTATGAATAAATTGGTATTCCATTAGATCCATTAATTACTAGCTTTAATTATTGCAATTTATTATCCAACATACAATTTGAATCTATTTTCTAATTTTCACCTTTCCATTAATTAACACCTTACAATAGATAATAAAAAAAGGTTTGTACTAAATAAAAATTTATTTTCATTGATGAATTCAATACTTGCCTTTATTTACTTATTTCTAACCTTATAGCCAATTGCAACAATTTCCACTATTACAATTAATTGCAATATATAATTCAATTTGTAAATTTTAATTTCCCTTCGTACATCTAATTACAACATTCTCTTTCCTATAAATAAATAAGATTTCTGTTTCTTCCTAAATTTAAATTAGAAATCCTATTAAATTAATTCATTTTAAACATCGAATTTACACGGATCGTTACAAGTAGTTCGAGTGTTGGCCCGAAGTAATGTGGTTTGTGACTCGAAGCAATTGATGTTGGCTCAGTCATTTGAATTTGTTATAGGTTTTTGTAAAACCTGTATGTTTAAATTAAACAGAATTTTGAAATTTGAAACCAGATTTTAAATGAAGTTTAAAATTAGATTTTGAGGTATAGATCCAAATTTACTTTTGTATCCTAGTTTTGAAAATAGAGTTTATAAAAAAATAAAAATGTTTAAATAAGTTTAAATGTTTAAGATATAAAATATATTTTAAAATGTTTTGAATTTAAATGATTTGGTTTAAACTCTTATATAAATTGCTTTTATAAAGGTAAGTGTTTTTTACAACATTTGATTTTAAAAAGAGTTTTAACTTGGTTTAACTTGTTGAAGTTAAATTTTATTAAATTTGAATCTTAATTTGAAATGAAATTTAAAAGTGAATTTGAAAGTAAATGTTTTCGAATGTGTTTGAGAATGATAATTAAATCACTTATAAAAATGATGTTTTTATCTTAAAGTTAATTAAGATTTATTTTTTTTGTAATTCATTAAATTTTTAAGGTAAATAAAATGGTTAAATCAATAAGTTAATTAATTAATGATTTGGACTAATTAATTAAGTTATTAAGGGTTTTTAAATTCATGATTTGGATTAAGGTTATTAATAAAGGGTTAAAGCAAATTGAAATTAAGAATCATTAATTAAATAAGTTTGGATTGTTAAGTAATGATTAGGAATTAATTAATCAAGTAATTAAAGATTATTTTAGTAAAAATTTAGAAATTAATTATGTAATTAGAAATTAATTAATTTGTAATTAAAAATGATTAATTAAAGCTAATTAGTTAGAGGAGTGATGAAATGATTGGTTAATGAATAAAGTTAATGAAAGATCATTAATTAAGGATTATCAAATGATTAGTTAATGTGATTAATTTAAGGTAAATAATTTTATTAATTAATTAAGGATAACCAATTGTGAAATTTGGTAAGTATAATTACTTAATGTGATTTATAAAAGTATAATTACTTGGTGAAGTAATTAGTGATAATTATTGGATGTAATTAATTAATGAATGGTTAATAAATGGAAGTAATTTGGATTTAAATTACTTGGTGAAATTGATAAGAAGGATAATTACTTAGTGGAAGTAATTGAAGGCTAATTAATCAGGGGATTAATTAAAGTTACTTAATTATCTTTTAAAACAATTACACTAAGTGATAAATTAAGATGGGTAATTAGGGGATGATTAATTAATGGATTGTAATTAATTACTAAGCAAGATTAAAATGATTAAAGTAATTAATTTGATTTATTAGAAATGGGTGATTAACTAATCTTGCTTATGAATGATTGGTTGATATTTCTGATATGAAATGTTTCTGTAATATGATATGTTGGGTTGAATAGTGATAATGTGGTCATTTATCGAGATGCATTGCTGTGTAAAGTGGCATCCTGTATTTAAAAAAGTTCGAATTGTATTCCATTGAATAATATAGGTTAAGATAGCATTAGATTCGAAGAGACCGGAGTCAGGTATTAGTAAATACCCAAAACCACTTCGATTCTTTATAGATTATTATGCGAAATCAATAGGCTGGAATGGGATGATTTAAGTAAATTGGACCGTTTAATCCAAATTTTGGTACTTAGGAATAAACGTGTAAAATAAGTGCCGTCTATAACAAATTGTGAATTTGTAAATTGATACAAGTTACCTTGGGTTTTAAATAAGTATATTTTATCGGTAATTTCTTGTTAGACGAGTTTACTCATGCTGGTTTCCAGCCTGACTCGGGTTTTACTTTGATGTAATGCTTGGGTCAGACCGAGTATTACAGATTTCCATGTAAGGACGTTCTGGAACTCAGGAGGCGAGATGGATGGCAGGGACGTATGAAGTGTTTCCGCTGTGTTATATTATTATTTATCTGGGACAAGTTATATTTAACTATCCAGTGATTGTATAAATGTTGTAACTATGATGTTATTAAAATGTAATTGACTGATACAGTTTTCTTTGTAAACTGTTATTTTATGTGATATTATTTTTTGATTCGCTGCGAATGTGAGAATACGTGTTTCTTTCCTGTTTCTTCTTCTATCTCTTTTCTTACTTTTCTAACTATCAAGAATTTTCAGGTTCGAAATTTCCTGGTCGTTACATTAGCTATCAAAGCCGAAGGTTAAGCGAGAACCTTGGCTCTGGTGGGTGTACTCATTAAGGATAGGGTCAATAGTACCCTAGAATGAGTCAAGTGTATGTATAAGAGCATACTTGTTATTTTCTAATATAAAGATTTTAAATGATTTTATAAGTATATATATATATATATATATATATATATATATATATAAAGAAATATTTCTTAACCAATAAATGTTAGGGTAATAGGTTGTTAAATTATTGGAATTAAATTAAGAGGTAATAGAAATACAACCAAATTGAAATTAAATAAATATAAGTTGAAATGGATTCAAACTGAAATTAAATCTTAAATTTGGAAAGAGTTTCAAAATAAGATAATATTGAATTGGTTCCCAGATATGATAATCTTGGGTATCATCATAAATGGTTATTGTGTTTAAATAGGATGCTTGTTTTCCAATAAACAATAGTAAAGCAAAATGAAAAATGTTTTAAGGAAGTAACCATTAGATGAGAGCTTGTAAATTGAGAGGTTTTGAATTAAGAGTCTAGAAACATTTGAAATTTGTTTTCAAAATGTAAAGAGAAATAATTAATTGTAACGACCCGGATTTTTGAATGGCTAATTTAAAATATTTAAATTGGAATTAAATATTTAATTTGAACTTTAATTTGATTATAATATGAATAGTTTGGTTTTATATGATAGAAAGGATTCAGAATTTAAATATAACGACCTGTTGAATTAATTAATTATTAAAGTGGTAATTGGATATTGGGTAAAATATAAAAATTCAAAATTATAAGATTGTTAAAAATATTTCAACGGCTTATAACACTTATATTACTAATACTGAAAATAATAGATGAGTTAAAATTGGAATTTAACAGTGGTTTGTCCGATTTTAAATTTACATCGTTTAAATTGACATTTAAAAATAGCCATCTGAGGCACAGTCTCGGATTTCAACAAAACCTATGCCGTTGGATCCGTAATATTGAATTATTGTCGGATTTCAAATTTCGTAATTTTCGGAGTCTTCGTGTGAGCGTACGAGATAGGAACGTTTAAACAATAATTAATTGTTTTAATTAAAATATCTTGCATCTTTTCACATAGCCGACCTATTTCATCTTAGCCGACCTACTTTTCTCGTCGCAATCATACTCTGTGTCTTCACTTAGAAGCTATAATCAAATCCATCTGCTTTATGAATCACGACACTTATTCTTTCGCCCAGAAATCAAAATCGAAAAGAAAATTGTAATAATGGCCGAAGCCTTTATGTTCCAAAATCGCGTTTCTTTCTTCTATATCTCAAAATCAAAATACCCTTTTCTCAAATGAAATCAATTTTTCGTTCCTTCTAAATAATGGCCGCACAATCAATTTGGGGTTTCGATTCGTGGGGATACGCAATTCGTCTGGATGGCCGCGTCAGTGGTCGTGGATGTTCGTGCGACATCGTAGGCGTGGCTAGGGTGGCGTGAAGGTGAGCAACTGTGAAGGGCCGTGTTGTTTTGGGTGGCATGCGAACTCGAGTCGCGTATTAGTGGAGAATCTAGTGTGAAGCAGGTGGGGCTGCGACGTCGGTGGCGTGACGGCGTGCGATTGGGAGGTGACGAAGCTTTGTGTGCATGGGTGGTGTTGGCATCACGCAACTAGGGTTTCGAGTGGAGGTGATCTGAGGAGGGCGGCGCAGTGGTGTTGGTGGTTGTGCTCATTGGCGTGGTAAGGTAATCAATTTCATTTCGTTTGTTCCTATTTTGAAAATAAATAAATATACATATTTTAAAATTGCTAGGTTTATTTTTAATAATAATAATGGTCTGGTGAAAAAAAATTGTTTAATTAACTTATTTTAATTATTTCAGCTAATAAAAAGATTTTTTAGAAGAAAATGTTTTCAGTTTAAAACTAAGTAATTAGTAAATTAAGTTTATTAAAAGAAAATAATTGTTCAATTTGTTCCAAATATTTATAAAATTCAATTTTGAATTATCAGTTCATTAAATTATAAAATAAAATTTATCGATCGATTATTTAGAATATTTATAAAATTCATATAATTGTTATATAAGGTTTAAAGTCGGGAAATAAATAGCTTAAATAAATTGTAAGTCAATTAAAATATTAACCGATAAATTTATCATGGATCAGTTCAAATATTAATAAAAATCGTCTAATATTTATTCAAGGTCAAAAATATGGAAACGAGTCGAGATTGGGAAGGATTGCAACTTAAAAGCAAAGCTGAGATTTTCTCACTCATTTGGATGCCCTAGATTAAATTTAAATGTTAAATTTAAATCATTGGATGCGTTTGGTTGATTTATGATAATTGATTCACTCGATGATATTATAAACCCATATACTGCAATATTCCACATTGAAATGGAATTTATATTTTATTTTGTGCTAACATCAGTGGGTGCAGGGAAACAGGTTGGAGGGATCCAACAGGATTCCTCAAAGATATTTATTATATATATGTTTCATATGACAGGTTGGATGAATCAATATGGAATTGCGTACGAATTGAATTATATAGTGTTAAATAACATAGAATTGGTATTTACTAATTTTTAAATGCCATAAATAATTTAATTAAAGGATGTTAAATGGAACTTAAATTAAAAGAATATTTCTTTAAGATTTAAATTTACTTCTATTGAGACTAAAGTAAAACTAAAAGAATATTCATTACTTTAGTTAAACTTAAAATTAGTTAAAGTTGAGTTTGAGAGAAATTAAATTATGTATAAAGACTCTAAGAAACATTGTAATCGATAAATGAATTTGAAGTAGAGCAAAACTTTATTAAGAAATAAAGTAAATAGAAACTTTAATAAGAAATAAAATAAAAGGAACCTTGTTAAGAAATGAAATTTTGTAAAGAACAAATATGGGATTTTACTAAAGAATAAGAATTATAAAAATAGGATTTTTGAATAAATTGTTTTTATAAATAAATGAAAAAGAAAACTCAGGGAGTTATAAATTTATAAACGGAGTTTATAAATGAGATAGGAAGTATTAGCGAATACGTAATGAGATAAGTCATGGTAAGGACTTAATTTGAGTTATGAAAATTGGTTTTGGAAGGAAATAGTTGAATATTTCTGAAAGTAAGAAATGAGAACATGGTCAAGAGGAATCTATGAGTGAATATTGGATTTTCTAAAAATATAAATTGGTTTTAAAGGAATATTTTCAAAAAAATTACTATACTATATAATTTGTTAAGAACTATTATCTAGATTTAGAATATTTTGGAAAAGTTATTTTAATGCTTAGTATTTATTATAATAAATTTTAGTTTTCTAAACCAGCTTTGAAAATTTATTAATAACTGGATATGAATTCAATTTTACCGTAAACCATAATTTTGAAATAAAACCATCATTATTATTTTATAAGTCAAGATGTTTCCAAAAAGGTTTTGAAAACCCAATTATAAATCCTTTGAAGTAAAGCAAGTGTAATTAATTTGAATAAGATCTTTAGAGAAGATTTTATAGAGGGTTATGAGAATTTAAATAAATTCCAAGTTTAAGATTAGTGAATTTCGAGGTGAGATAAAATTCTCAAGAATAGCAGGAATGAAACCTGAAATATTAATAAGCTAAATGGCTTTGGAAAATTTACAAATGAGATTGTAAATGATTTTTGAGGAAAGAAATAAGAGATAAAGGAATATTTCCCAAGTTTTGAGAAAACTATTGAAGTGGGAAAATATTATAAATGGTTGGCAAAGACATAAATGGTTTCTTGAGAAATAGAGAAAATGGAATCCAATTTCAAGGCATTGAAATATGAAGATAATATCTTAAGTAGATATTCGAGATAAATAATTTGTGGAAATTATTTGTGATTGCTTGTGTATGATTAATTGATAGTTAAATAACCGACTATCAATATGGACAATGCGCTGATCGTTTCGAAAAGTCCGGGATCAGATTTAATTATCCGAAAACCACTTCGATCCGGTTTGAACGATTACGAATGAAGACCGTGAAGAGTTGAAGACGGTGATTCGGTTTGTCCAGACCCAGGGCAAATTGTATGGATTGAATTCTTTCAGAACATCGTCAGGTGGACGATAAGCATTCTAAGTGGGACTCGTTCTTGAAAGGTAACGCTTAACCTCAAGCCTCATCAACCGGGAATGGCTAAAACAGAGGAGGTGCAGTAAGGCTTCGTGGGTAGCCCCCACTTGAGAGTAAGGTTTCCCCTGTCTAGATGTCCCTTTTTATTTGGCTTAGTGTGCGGTTGGTCGCGCCAACCGTGGGGTGATCTTATTTGGAACTGTTTAGTAAGGAATGGTTCCGGCCTTGTGTTGCAGGGGGGCGGGCGTACTCCTCGGTACTCTGATCTAGGCCAGGTACTGTGACGGGCGGTACCCCAGTAGCCCAGCCATTGATGGAAATCCATTCTCCCTACGAGTCTTGTACAAGTTTTATTTATATTACCCACTCTGTGGCTGGTAGTTGGAATTTAATGAATGTAACAATTTTGGATATTTTATAAGTATTTGTATATAGACCCTATAATAATATCGGAGGATTTAATAAAAATGTTTTAGCTATCGTAAGGTAAAAACCCGACATGTTGATTTTTGGCATGGTCTTGCGAGATGCTTTGTTTTTCAAAGGATTTTTGAAAATATAATAATCCAATTGAGTGTAATTTTCTCACGCTGGTTTTCTAGATTGACTCGGGTGTTGTTTTATATGATGCTCGAGTCAGACCGAGTTAAACAGGTTCAGGTTTTAGAGCTAAGGAGTTCAGGAGACGTGCTGATGACAGAGCGTACTTCCGTATTTGACTATTATTTACGCTGTGTATGGACAATTTATATTTGTCTCCGTATGGATGTTGGTGTACTCTGATGATGGTATGTAAGTATATGTATACAGTACAGATTTCTTTGTATTTAAAAGCTGTATTATATATATTATATTTTATTCCCTGCGATGTGAGATTCAGATGTTGTTTCTTTTCTTCTTCTTCTTCTTCTACCTCTTTCTTCTTTTACCCGAAGACTCGTACATTTGTGCCACTTTGGACTGAGCTGTGGTGGAATTTTGTTAGTTCAAAGAGGAACGAATATGTGGGGCTTTACATTAATAATATTGAAAATATTATGAAGGTGACCTTATTTTAAAAATAAGAGTTGTTCGAAAGCCTTAAAGGAAACTGTTTTGAATTAAAACCAAAGGTGGTTCAAATTTAAAGAAAAAATATGGCTTGGCGGCCTAGAAGTAAATATGTATATGTGTGAATATATATAATATCAACGATGATTTGAAATAAACTCTAAGATGTTGAGTTTTGATTTTCCTTGAAGTGTGAAGTAAAAACCTAAATAATATAAGTTTTGAGCTTATGAGGAGGAAGGAAATTTGATAGAAATTTGAAATTTGAAGTAAGAATTCAAATTCGAGTAAGATTGACTGAATAATTTAAATTGGATTTAACATAAAGGAAGTTAAATAAGTTTAGAATGAACAACTTGAATTGGAAATTTCAAGATGGAATTAAGATTTAACTTAGAGAAGTTAAATGGGTTGATTTGGTAGGGAATTATATGTGATTTCAAATAGGGTTGAGATTTAAGAATGGGAAGTGGATGATGAATGTTTTAAGTAAATTGGAAGTTTAATTACCTTATTATCATCCTGTTATTATAAATAACTTAAAACTATGAATTGAATTGTTTAAAATGAGTCAAGAAATGGATTGAGATAAACTATATATCCATTACTGAGATTAAGTGGAAGTAAAACCATACTTGAAGTTGGTTAAAAGATTTTGATTTTTGGAGTAAAATTTGAAATAGAGAAGAGGAATCATTTTGGACTTAAAGATTTGAATGTTTAAGATAAATTGCAACTGAGATTGCTAAAAATTGGTTTCAAAGTTGAAATTGGGTGGTAAATTGTAACAACCCTGACTCGACCTTCGAAAATCGGCACCGAATATGACACTCATATTCCAATGCCGTTGATCCAAACATCAACTCTAGTACGCCGGAGCTTATAATACCATTAGGTACAACACAGCGGAAGAAAAAGAATATGCAATATATATGACATTGATACAATGATAAATACAATATTTGATATATTTTGATACAACAGAATGATACAATAGATATCACACTGTCAGAGATTCAAGACACAGGGGAAAGAATATCTTCAATAGATTGCATCCTCAAATCCAACGCTCCAATCCAAAGCTAGCTCGAACCAACACCAGGTGTCACCTAGACAATCAAGTCTCGTCCTGATCCAATGACTGAACTAACTGCAAATAATCTACTAAACCTGGCTATTTGAAAAGCCCAAATTTAGACTGCCCGAGTGGAAAATTATGGGCACCCAGAGTTTAGGAAAGGAACAATAAACTCTGTGTCAGTCATGGGACTGGTATGAGTGAAAAAAACAGTTGGTCTTTAAAAACAGACAAGAAGAGAATTTAAAATAAATCCGCAATGCTTTTTAGAAGATGGAACTACCATAAGGCCTCCCATCGCACACACCATGCAAACGCAGAAATGGGGGAGATTTCTCCTTATGATGTCAAACATGCTTGATACGAGAAAATTCGTTTGATATTATTATTAGTGCATAGTGCAGAAAACATTTCGAAAGTATAATATAAATCTTAGCTAGCATAGACATTCCGAACTATGCCTACTATACCTACCATCTAAATAGTGGTGACTACCATAAGTAAATGGCAAATTCTAGAACTAAAACCGTACAAGGTGCATATTGGGTGAATGGATTTCCAACAAATGGTTGGGCTAAGGAACTTCCCACTGTCCATGGGTACGCCTCTGGCAGGACGTCCTGAGAACCTAATCGGATCTCTGCCAACACAAGGCCGGGTTACCTCTGTAACTAGGTAACTACTACTCGAGCATGTCACCCCTGGACCTTTAGGATCTTTATCCGAGGCGCCTCTAAACCACAAGCAACAACCACACAGTAAATGAGATTGAAGCCACCACATAGGTAAATATCCGGCCTTCATACCATGATACCACCCTTTACCAAAAGGGAATGACACACCCTAAAGGGCCGACCCTCATAACCTTGCCGTATCTTTCCTGTTTCGACCATTTCGGGGGCGAGAAGTCCCGAAGCAGTCTCGTCCACAAAGCTACGCTTCGTACAAAAGCCATGCTTTGATCACAAATGATCAACAAATGATCATCAACAAGTAGCAGCACTCAACATGTCACACTACCCAATTGGGAATATATCGCCGATAACCTTCAACTACATAACCTCTGAGCTCGTTTTCTCAAAGAAGGGTGTTAAGCTAACAGAATAAATTCTCCGCCACCAACAGATATGTATTTGAAAGAAATCTGCTTTATGTCTCAAAGTGTAGTATCACACATACAACCATACAAGTCTGTTACGGGTTTGAACAGAACCGAAGGCACTCCCGAAGAAGCCATAGCAAATTCGGGTTTTCACAATCCCGGTCGGACTTCCCATCACTTAGGGAATCTCTATACAGGCACGACTCGTTGCAGAGACAATCGATAGGTCATCCTATCATTCTCGCAAATACCCAGTCTTCACCACCGATCTTCAATGCTATCCATAATGACGTAACATTACTTGGAATGGGTTATATGACATAAAGTCCTCCCTCGGCTAAATCGAATAATGAGCGCAATATTTAAAAACATATGGATAATGGAATTTCAGACAAGTCACAGCTTAATATCCAAACTTTTCTTTCAAATGGTTTAAATCAATTACCATTTCAAATCTTTTAAATAAAAGTTCATTTCATAAAGTTCACTCAGTTTCACAAAGATCCATTCATGGATTTCAAAACAATTTCCATTTCAATCGGATTAACTCGTTAAATCTTTAAATCAAGATTTAATTATAGCTTTCAAAAATCGTTTCCAAAAGATTCATTCAAAGCCTTCCAAAATAATTCCAATTCAAGTTGGATTAACTCGTTCAGTCTTTAAATCAAAGACTCATTTCATAGCTTTCAAAACATTCTATTCCATTTCAAACTTGAAACCTTTCAACACAATTTGGAAATCCATTTTTAAATGAAAGCTATTATTATTTGAACACAAATAGGTTTCGTTTTGGGAAAAACTGATTACAACTACATCAGTTAAAACCATTCAAGTATAAAACTTGGATTTAAATTTAAATTTCCCAAACCATACTTTTTAAATGGCTAAAAACTCGCATGAATACCTTTATAACTTGTATAATCTTTTAAACCATAATTTTAATTTTTTTTGAATTCAATTTCAAATATTGAATTCGAATTTAAATCAAATTATTTAAGTTTCGAGTTTTATTAAGTTATATAAAATAACTTTTCTTTTTGGAAAAACTTATTTTCAAAAGCTTTCAATCCCGATTCCAAAACTATTTTGGATTTAAGAATTCAATCTTTAAAATTGTTAAAAATCTATGACTTAACCAATTTCCTCGTGAAATCCATATTTGTGTGTGTATGGTGTAGTCCACGGGTTTTACACAATAGTGCAACATCATTCAGTCATCACAGATTGCAATCACAACAATGTCGATAAGCGGTATATTCCACTAACGCTTATCTATACACACAGATTCATAGATAGAAAATATGAATACATTATAAATGAATAAATTACACTCATCACAGATCACACTGAAACAACTCATAGCACAAAGCATAGCATATCAGAATATCAAACAGTTCGATAACCAATAGAATTCAAACATCTATTAGTGAACTCAATTAATTATCTGATTGATTTAGATCAGATGGTCATCAATCATAATTAATTAACTTTAATCAATTTCAAATCATTTGATTAATGGTCCTTTAATCATTTATTAAATAAACCAACCTTTAATTATTGAATAATTGATCTTTAATTATTCAATTATTCTTTAATTAATTACTAACTTATCATTAAATATCTTTAATCAACCACCTTTGAAATTAATTACCATTAACAATTCTTATTTACAAATAATTAGATACTTAATATTAATTTACCAATCCTTAATTACAAATTGATAAACCCCTAATTGCTTAATTAATTACAATTGTAAATTAATTAACCCTCCTTAATTACTTTCCACAACAATTAATTAATAATAATAATTATTTATCTTAATTACCATTTTAAAATCTTCCTTAACAACTTCAAATAAACTAGTTATTAACTTAAAAATCTTTAATGTTAATTAAATTTAAACATTTATCTTAATTTACTACTTAGTTAAAATATTAATTAAGATAAAAAACATTATGCAATATTCCCTTAAATAATTAAAACTGATAATAAATTCTTACTTAAAATTTCAAAACATTAATTATTTCATTAAAACTAAGATTTTCCTTAACATCATTAACTTAACTTAAAATTTATCAGCTTACTTTGAAAACAAACCCCAGGAAGTCCATATGCTTTCTCGAGTTAAAACTTAGGTTCCTTTCCCATCTTCCCTGAGTCACCCCTCTCTCCCTCTCACGTACCCTCTTCTTCTCTTTTTTTTCCGGTTGAATTAAGTGCAAGTTTAAACAAAAGCATCAAGTAAACCAAGCTCACATACTCGAGTTAACACCCGAAGTAGCCCATGCCTTTTCTCGAGCTCCTGTACTTCTTCTTCTTCAAACCTTCAACCAGATTCACACATAAGCACGTACACGTGCACGAACGTCACAACCCACTCTGGTCAACACTGCAGCCACCCACACATCATCGGTGATCACCCAAATCCATTCGAACAACCTGATATCCATAATTTCGCCTAAATCAAAATCGAGCGAATTCGAGTCAATTTTTCGTCCCTGTAGACTAACTCGAACCAACAATTTCACCCTGTCACTCCACCTTACTTCGTCTGAACTCTTGTGACTTCGCCTGGAGCTCCGCCACAACCCCACGCACCTGGCCCCCCATGACCGATCGCCTGAAACGCTTCGACGGCGATGCGACAGTACGATTTCTCAACTTGACCCAAACTAGCAGTGAAAACCCTAAATTTGATTCGCTCACCCAATTCATTCATTAGAAAAATTATTCACCAATTTTTCTGAATCCATGATGTTCAAACTTGCTTCACATACAATTTTAACATCTAAAAATTATCCAGTTAACAGAAATTGATCAAAATATGCTTTGAGTTCAACTACGAGCTGCACTCTACATACATGACAAAAAATTACTATTTTTGTTTTAAAAATCTTGTTTTTGTATGTTGATTCAAACTATATAATTGAATCGATGAATTATGATTTTTGAATTTTCCATATGTTCATACTTTTACTGTAAAACTCAACTTACAGAACCTACACTTCAATATCGAGCTTAAAATAAATTCTAAACCATGATTAAAGTTCAAACAAACTTGTTTAAATTTGAAATTCTAAGCTTAAGAATGTGGTATGAAGATATATTAATTTTTTCTCTACTTTACTTTACTCTGTAATCAGAGATTAAGAACAGACATATGAAATTAACAGCACAATCCTATAAGTACAGAGTTCTTTGCTTAAAGATATACAGCAAAGACAAAACCTATGTGCAGTTTGAATTCAAAAAAGTAAAAAAAATATAAATGATGTGTTACTCACCTTCCATATTTTAGTTCCAGGTTGATGAATTTGTAAGAAACAAAATGTTAATTTCCTTTTCTTCCAGGCTGCTTAGTTATGATGAACGAATTGAGATAGATACATATGTAGAGAAAGGCTTGTACAAGGTAATAAAATTTGAACAATATTGTTCAGAGATTTTTTTTCCTTTTTATTGACTAAAATGTTGTTTTGGCAGCTGATGTTATTTTCGACTGAAATGATGTAAATTGTGTGCTAAAGATATTTTCATTTGTTTAAACTTTGTCTTGATTTGCGAGCTAATAAATATTTATATGTTTACTTCTTTAATTCCATACTTGTTTCTTCTTTTGCATGCCTTTCATATGTATTTTTTTTCTTGTTTCATATTTTGAATGTATCTATTTCTTTTCTTTGTTTGAATGTACAAATAAATGTCTTTTTTTTATGCAAGCTTACATACTTGAATAAATTTTCTTTGCTTTGTCATATTATGTAACGACCCTGGATTTTGGCCCTATTTATTTTAATAAATATTCAAATTAATTTAAATAAAATGTATACTTATCCATTTGAAATGGATATAATTTCGAGGTGATTTCCATTGTTTATATAAATGGTATTTTTAAAAGGAAATTGATTAGAAAATTTAAATAAATTATCTCAATAATATTCATAATAAAATTGTCTTTTATGATTGAATTAAAATACATTACTTTGTTTATATTTAGTAAGCATACATATGAATGGTAATGTTTGAAATAGAATCAAAGTTAATCAATATAAAAAATAAATGTGAAATATAAGTCAAACTATGCATATAATTTAAATAAAATACAACTGGAAATAAACATAAAATTTAAGTCACCATATTGAATACGAATATTGATAGTCAAAGTTAAAATACAAATAAAAAAATAAGGATTAAGTATTAGTGTATACTTGCAACATCAGTTTAAATTTGCAGGACCAAAGATATAAGTATAAATCTGACTAAACATATACATGAATCATTTAAGCTAAAACAAATATTTACTTACAAAAATATCTTCATATATATGATCAAGTGTTGCCTGCAGGTATGTAATTCTAAACTAAATATCTTTGTATGCAAGACCAAAGTTAGGTAAAACCTGATAAACATGTTTATAGATTATTTGAGTTAGAAGTAATACCAGATAAAAACAAACATATCTAAAACATGTATCTCCATTCATAAGCCATATAGCCTACCTACAAAGTATACACCTTTACATAAATGTCTATAGACAGCAAACATTTTAATAAGTTTGCAAACTGATTAAGATACAAAACAAATAAGTATAAATGAATAGCTTCATGTACAAGCCAAGTTGGCCTGCAAAGTGATAGCTAACAAACAAATATCTTTATGCATAGTACAACATAATTAAGTATGTAAACCTATTTGGTAAACAAAGCATTTAATGCTAATATCTCAACCAACTTTTTGTCAGTTCAAAAATATTTACAAATCTATAAAAAAATCAGAAACAAAATCTGATCAAAGACAAATACAGGAGACAACAGTACCAGTTACCACCTTCCTCATACATACTATTTCTCATATATATATCTTCACCTTTCTTTTAGTTCGATCAGGAATATAGTAATACCTGAGAAACAAAAACAAGAAAAAGAAACAAATTCAAATTTAAAAAAAAAAGAACAGATTCATGAACAAAGCTCCAGGCAGTTTTCAACTACAGGTTTAAAAAGGAAAACAAGAAATTATTCTCTTCTCTACAGAAATTGTAGGTGAGCAAACTTAAATTTTCAAGCTTAAGTTAATTATAATCAGTAAGATAATTCATGGGATTTATATGTATTGTATGTGCTTTATTTTGATATGTATTTGTGATTTCATACAAGCTGTACTTGGAATTTTGAATATGTTGTTTCTCTGCTATGTGTTACAGGGTTGAAAACAATGAAACCTTGAATTGTTTTCATTCGATTATGTTGAAGTTTTAATTTTTTTTTCAACAAAACTTGTTGCTTGAACTTCAATCAGAATTTTTAAACCTGTTTCAAACATATTAGTAACTTATACTTTTGGAAAATCCTGTTTACAGTCAATCAAGGAAAACATTGGTAAATTCGATCATTATGAAAAGCTAATTCAAGTTTATATCTCGAATTCTTGTTGAAATTCATGATTTTCAAAACAAAAACGAAGGTTTATAGATTGGTATTTGATAAACAGTTCGAAATTGAATAAAAATTACTCTTTCACAAATTTAAGATGATTGAATCAATTTAAATTGTTAAAACTCGAGTTGAGGCAAGCATAACCATCCTTGACCTCGGGAAAAATGTGAATTAATTTTTCTATTGTGTGAAATTAGAGTATGAGATCGTATTGTGGTTGTGGTTGGAGTTTTTGGGTCGTGTCTGTTAGGTATCGTGTTCATCATCATAACGTGACCGAGTTGCACTAAACTGTGGTGGAAGGTTGCTTAGTGGGTTGTCGAGGCGTAGCCGAGGTTCGAATGCCTCCGGTGGTACGTGCGGTGGTGACAAGGATCTTTGACGTTTTTTTGTTGAGCTTCAGTTTCATGCAGTTAGACAAAATTTTGAATTCGAATTTTCTCAGGCAATTCGAATTTTGATTTCGAGCTTTGAGACAATTTGCGACATGCCTACAGCGTTGGAAGTTCGTCAAAGCCTTGTGTGCCGCCGTACACGTGTACGGCAGTGGTGGCGTATCAGTGTTTTAAGGGAGCACGGTCACGAGTCATTCTCGAGAATATTGGATGTTAGCTTCGGTGTTTTTGGGTTTGTGTGCGAGAAATATTCTAATTCTTTATCTTTTAATTAAGTTTAAAATGAAAACTTGCTGTAAAAAAGAAGAAGTTGAAGTTTGCGTACCTAGGTTGGTGACTCGGGTGAATTGGACGAACTACTCGAAGTAGCACACGAGTTTTATTAGGAGAAGTATCGGGTTCTTTGCTGACTGGAGTGTAAGGTTCTGTAAAGGTTAATTAAGTGAATAAGTGTTTCAACAAAGTATCACAGTAAAGTGAATAACTATTCAAAATTTAAGTTAAAACTTAGTCTTAATTATCCTAGTTAAAGTTTAACAACAGTTAACTCGTAATTAATCATTTTAACTAATAATTACGTAAAGACTTAACAATGTTTTTTAAAACCTTGTTAATATTTTAATTAAGTAATAAATAAAGTAAATTAACAAATAATGTTGTAGTTAGTAATATAATTGATTTTAAAGTTTAAAAAAAAGACTTAGATGTTAATTAAGTGAATAATCAATATTACTTGATTATTTTCAGAAGTAATTAAGAATTATTTTTAAACTGTAATTAGTAATGTATTATAAGAAATATATGAAATTGTAATTAACCACTTAAGTTAATTAATGAACGATTAATAGTTAATTAATCAAGTGATTTAACTAAGAATTAAGAAATGGTTAATGAAGTAATTAGCAGTAAATAAATTGGTAATTAAGTTTTATTTAGGTTGTTGAATAGTGATTGAGAGATAATTACTTAAGTAACTGAAGTTAAATAACTTGTTTAAGAAGTAATTAATGAAATAGTGAGAATAAAGTAATTAAGTAATTAAGACATAAATATTAATTAAGAAATGATTTATTAATTAAATAATTTGAAAGGAAGTAAGTGATTATTTGATAATTAATGATTAATTAAACATGGTTAAGAGATTAACTCTCAAGTAAATAAATTAATCACAATAAGCATTTAAGATGATTGCTTATGGATGTTGTATATGTAGGATATCTGTTTGTGATGTTTATTGATGATATTCTATGATGCTCTCTAATATGCTTTTATATATCCATGGCAATTGTGTATGATTTTTCTGTAATAAATGTTATATGAACCCAATCATTGAATTAAACTGTTTAAGTTAATTAGACAACTTGGCCTTCAAAATGGCGTTTGGAATTCGATGCGACTGGGATCGGGTGTCAATTTGATATTCCGAAAACCACATCGATCCAAATTAAACGTTATGTCGTGAATTCTCAAGTGAAGATCGAGATGGTGTTTTCAGAATGCAAGGATTATCGTCGTAGACTCTGAGGGTGATTCCAAAATGAGTGTGATGAGATAAACCTTCGGTTTCGTTTGAACCCGAAACGAACTTGTATAGATTGAATGCTTCCAACACATCGTCAGGCGGACGATGAGCATTCTAAGAGATATGTCCGGTAAAGGTAATCGCGGCCTCAAGCCTCATCAACCGGGAATGGCTAAAACAGGGGAGGTGCAGCAAGGTTAGGTGGGTCATGCCCAAGCAGGATGAGATATACCCCTTTCTAGATGTCCCTTTTATTTCGGCTGTGTGGGCGGTTGGATATGCGCACCAACTGCGGGGTTATCTTTTTCGGGACTGTTCAGTAAGGAATGGTTTCGGCCTTGTGTGCAGTGGAGTTAGGGTGGCTCCTCGGTACGGTGATCTATGCCACGTACTGTGACGGGCGGTACCCCAGTAGCCCTGCCATTGTATAGAATCCAATCTCCAATAAGCGCCGTACGTTTTGATTGTGCCCAACCATGTTGGAATGTGAGATGTAAGCATTTCAGCTATTTCTGTATTTTTCTTGAAATCCCTAGACACTATTATAATACCACTGGATTTCCTATAAAATATTTTGGATAGCGTAAGGTAAAAACTTACCCGTATTATTTGTGGGGAGTCTTACGTGATACCATTATTTTCAAATGTCTTTTAAAATTAAACAATTTAAACCGTTTACTCATACCAGACCCTTGTCTGACCTGGAGTTTATATTTTATTTTTCATAAATTCTTGGGCACTCAAATTTTTATGAGTGGCCAAGTGATAGGTTTTGGACTTTGATTCTGGAGAAGCTGGGAGCAGGAGTGCCAGACGTATGTAGCTATATATCTATCCAGTTTCGCTGTGTAGTTGATTTATGTTGTATCTCTGATGTATATAGTGACAGATGTATGTATGACTGTCATGTGTATTGATATTGTATAACTCAGATATATGTAATCTATGTAATAGTTATGTGATATATTATATTTTGTTCCATTCCGCTGTGAGATTCAGATGTTTTGTTCTTTCTTTTATATTCTTTTCTATTTCTATCCCTTTCTTTCTTAATGATGATACGTCTTTCTGGTAGTAGAAGGGCGGGTCGTTACACTTGGTATCAGAGAGAGGTTGAGCGAATACCTAGGCTCTTAAGTGATTTCTTTCTTGAGAGAGAGCATGTTTGTAACTTGGATATATATATATATATATATATATATATATATATATATATATATATATATTTCTACCTATTTATTGGGTTGTTCAGGTTTTCCAATATAATATATAAAGGTAGATAGGGTAGTGGTGAGTGTAACACGACTACCAATAGTTGAAGTTTTGAATATTTGAGGTTGGAAGTGTATCTGTCGAGACTGTAGACCTATTACCGTCTCGAGTGAACTTTGGGGGTGTGAGGATTTCATCGGTCTCTGAAGGAAACATGTTAAGGTTCGAAGTTCATGTTTGAAGTGTAAGTTTGGATGAGCTAGAATTTGGATCTGTCGGATGGACGGGAGCAAGCTATGAGTAGTAGCTGTGTGATGAGACACAGTGGTTATGGATGTCTCCGAAGATGTTTCTTTGGAACAAGTTAAGGAAATATATCTGCTTCAGTGTTGTAGCTAAGTTCAGTAAGGTGTTTCTATTTGATTCGAGATTCGAGTTTCTCGAAGAACTTTGGATAGGAAGTCTTTGGGCATTGGGGTCAGCAATGTAGCTTGAGTGTTCGATGTGCCATCAATAAGATTTTCTGGTTAGCAGTTTTTCTTGAGGTGACTTCAGAAGTAGAAAAGTGGATTCATTTCTTCGATGGATTGGCCCGAACAGTATATGGCTGTTCTGGATTGTGGAGGGAGAACAGTTTCGTTGCAAACTTATTTGGGTAGAATTGCCAGAATGTGGTGTGACAATTCTGGAATTCATTTGAGTAGTCTTTTACATGGAGTTGAGACTTCTCATGAGAAGATTGAAGTTATTAATGTGGTTCAAGTTTTTCCTGATGTATTCGAGAAATTAAGTTTTTGCCTCCCCATCGAGAGATAGAGTTTCGTGTTGATTTGATTCCAAGAGTAGTGCCGGTGATTCAGCTTAATAGGAGAAAGGTTCCGAGAGAGAAAGAAGAGTTAGTTGAGAAAAATCAGGATCTTTTGGAGAAGGGATTTATCAGGTCAAGTTTTTTTTGTTGGGGTTCGGCGGCAGTGATTGTCGTTAAATTGGATAGATCGCTAAGATTCTGTGTGGATTTTGAGAACTGAATAAGTTTGTTTTGGTATATTCTAAGTTTGAAGAAGAGCTCAAGCAGTATTTGAGAATAGTGTTGGAGACACTGAGGAAACATGTTTTGAAGGCGAGTTCTCTATATGCCATTTTTAAAAATCGAAAGTTAGATTTGTAGGGCACATTATTTCTGTGTAGGTATCTTTGTAAATCCAGCGAAGGTGGAATCTATTCTGAAATGGTAGCAACTGAAGTAAAATTTTCTGGGTTTAGCTGATTACTACAGGAAATTTATTAAAGACTATTCTAAGATTTATTCACATCTAACTAAGTTGACAAGGAAAGGAGTTAAGTTGGATATTCCGTGTGAAGAAGCTTTTCAAGAGTGGAAGGCGAGGCTAACCAGTGCTCCAGTGTTTGTTATTCTGGAAGGGAAGAGAAAATTTGAAGTTTTTACTGATGCTTTTATAGTCGATCAGGGAGCAGTGTCAATGCAGAGTGGAGAGTAATTGCGTATGCAAGTCAACAATTAAAGCATCATGAAGGGAACTACGCTACGCACGACCTTGAGTCGTTAGCCATTTTGTTTGTTTTGAAGATTTGGAGGCACTATTGGTTGGGAGAGAAGCTGAGTTATTCGCGGATCACAAACCATTAAATATCTTTCCTCTCAAAAGGATTTTAATCTGAGGCAGCCATGGTGGGTCGAATTTCTGGCATCATATGGTTTGGGTATTCAGTATACTCCGGGAAAGGCAAATGTGTGGCTGATGTTCTTAGCAGGATTGCAGTTTTGTTTCTTTTGGAAGTTGTTTCATCTCTCCAGGACAGTATCATAAGTAAGAAAAAATTCTTGGAACTAAGAACGATCAGTATTATGATTTCAAGGTGGATGATCAAGGTGTTTTGAGAATTAATAGTTGTTGGTGTGTGCCTAATATAGATGAATTGAGGCAATAGGTTTTAGCTGAATGTCATCGCTCCAGACTGAATATTCACCCCGGAATCTTTAAGATGTATAAAGATATGAGAAGTATTTTTTAGTAGCCGAATATGAAGAGGGATGTAGCTGCTTTCGGAATAATTGTGCTTTCTATCAGCAAGTTAAGGAGATCAATAGAAGTTATCCAAATTTTTGTAGTCTTTGGAAATCCTAGAATGAAAATGGGAGATGATTTCGATGGATTTTATCGACAGTTTTCCTTGAACCAAGTAAGGGAACGATGGAATATGGATTATTGTTGATCGTCTGGCTAAGATTGCTCATTCTATACCAGTTAAGGTAACTCGGACTGCAGTTTCTCTGGCAGACATTTTCTTGAGGGAGAGAGTAAAATTGCATGGTGTTCGTGTTAGCATAATAAGTGATCGTGATCTTATTCTTCACCAGCAAAATTCTGGAAGCTTCTGTAATTGGCTTTGGGAACGAGTTTGAAATTTAGTACAGCCCATTATCCTCAGATGGACGGACGGAGAGATTGAATCGTATTTTAGAGGATATGCGGCAAGCTTGAGTTTTGGATTTTAGTGAATTGTGGAAAGACCATCTTGTGTTTGGACCAGTTTTGATTTGTGAAGTTTCTGCTAAGGTTGAGCTTATCAAGGGAAAAGATGAGAGCTGCTCAAGAACGTCAGAAGAAGTACGCAGATAAGAGAAGGAGACAATTGGAATTGGAGATTGGTAATTTTGTTTTTGGCCAAAGTTTCTCGATTAAAAAGAAATTATTAGATTCGGAAGGCGGGAAAACATGACCGAGATATATTGGACCATTTCGGATATTGAAAAGGATGGGAGTTGTAGCTTGCAGAGCTGAATTGCCAAAACGAATGTCTGGAATTCATAATGTACTCTGTGTGTCCCATCTAAGCAAATTTTTTCTTGATTCATTATTAGTTGTAGAAACAATAGTAACAGAAAGACTTGGAAGTTGAGCCGAATGTGACTCTGGATAGAAATCCAGTTCGGATTGGTGGTTAAGATGAGAGGCAACTCACGAGTATAGTAGTGTAGCTTGTCATAGTGTAGTGGAGCGAGGATCCCGAAGATTTCACTTGGAAACTCTGTATAGTTTTAGGAAAGCTTATCTGGATTTGTGTCCGGATAGCTAGTGATGTTCGTTAGAATAGACTGTTTGGTTATTCACTAACGTATGAATGATATGTATGTTTGAATGGTTGATATGACAGCTTTTAAATTATTTTTGTTTTAAATTTCGGGGACGAAATTCTTTTAAGAGGGGAGGAATGTAACGATCCTGGATTTTGGCCCTATTTATTCTAATAAACATTCAAATTAATTTAAATAAAAAGTAAACTTATCCATTTGAAATGTATATAATTTCGAGGTGATTGCCATTGTTTATATAAATGGTATTTTTTAAAGGAAATTGATTTGAGAATTTAAATAAATTATCTCAATAATATTCATAATAAAATTGTCTTTTATGATTGAATTAAAATACTTTGCTTTGTTTATATTTAGCAAGTATACATATGAACGATAATGTTTGAAATAGAATCAAAGTTAATCAATATAAAATATAAATGTGAAATATAAGTCAAACTTATGCATATAATTTAAATAAAATACAAGTGGAAATAAATATAAAATATAAGTCACCATATTGAATATGAATATTGATAGTCAAAGTTAAAATACAAATAGAAAAAAAATAAGGATTAAGTATTAATGTATACTTGCAACATCAGTTTAAATTTGCAGGACCAAAGATATAAGTATAAATCTGACTGAACTTATACATGAATCATTTAAGCTAAAACAAATATTTACTTACAAAAATATCTTCATATATATGATCAAGTGTTGCCTACAGGTATGTAATTCTAAACTAAATATCTTTGTATGCAAGACCAAAGTAAGGTAAAACCTGATAAACATGTTTATAGATTATTTTAGTTGGAAGTAATACCAGATAAAAACAAACATATCTAAAACATGTATCTCCATTCATAAGCCATATAGCCTACCTGCAAAGTATATAACTTTACATAAATGTCTACAGACAGCAAACATTTTAATAAGTTTGCAAACTAATTAAGACACAAAACAAATATGTATAAATGAATAGCTTCATGTACAAGCCAAGTTGGCCTGCAAAGTGATAGCCAACAAACAAATATCTTTATGCATAGCACAACATAATTAAGTATGTAAACCTATTTGGCAAACAAAGCATTTAATGCTAATATCTCAACCAACTTTTTGTCAATTCAAAAATACTTACAAATCTATAAAAAAATCAGAAACAAAATATGATCAAAGACAAATACAGGAGACAACAGTGCCATTTACCACCTTCCTCATACATATTATTTCTCATATATATATCTGCACCTTTCTTTTAGTTCGATCAGGAATATAGTAATACCTAAGAAACAAAAACAAGAAAAAGAAACAAATTCAAATTTAAAAAAAAAAGAGAAGATTCATGAACAAAGCTCCAGGAAGTTTTCAACTACAGGTTTCAAAAGGAAAACAAGAAATTATTCTCTGTTCTACAGAAATTGCAGGTGAGTAAACTTAAATTTTCAAGCTTAAGTTAACTGAAATCAGTAAGATAATTCATGGGATTTATATATGTATTGTATGTGCTTTATTTTGATATGTATCTGTGATTTCATACAAGCTGTACTTGGAATTTTGAATATGCTGTTTCTCTGCTATGTGTTACAGGGTTGAACACAAACCTTGAATTGTTTTCATTTGATTATGGTAAAGTTTTAATTTTCTTTTCAACAAAACTTGTTGCTTGAACTTCAATCAGAATTTTTAAACATGTTTCAATCATATTAGTAACTTATACTTCTGGAAAATCCTGTTTACAGTCAATCAAGGAAAACATTGGTAATTTCGATCGTTATGAAAAGCTAATTCAAGTTAATGTATTGAATTCTTGTTGAAATTCATGATTTTTAAAAAAATGAAGGTTTATAGATTGGTATTTGATGAACAGTTCGAAATTGAATAAAAATTACTCTTGCACAAATTTAAGATGATTGAATCAATTTAAATTGTTAAAAATCGAGTTGAGGCAAGCATAACCATCCTTGATCTCGGGAAAAATGTGAATTAATTTTTCTATTGTGTGAAATTAGAGTATGAGATCGTATTAGGGTTTTTGTAGGAGTTTTTGGGTCGTGTCTGTTAGGGGTCGTATTCGTCATCATAACGTGACCGAGTTGCATTAAACAATGGTGGAGGATTGCTTGGTGGGTTGTCGAGGTGTGGCCGACGTTCGAACGCCTCCGGTGGTACGTGCGGTGGTGACGAGGATCTTTGAATTTTTTGTTGACCTTCAGTTTCGTGCAGTTTGACAAAATTTTGAATTCAAATTTGCTCGGGCAATTCGGATTTTGATTTCGAGCCTTGAGACAATTTGCGACATGCCGATAGCCTTGGAAGTTCGTCAGAGCTTTGTGCGCCGCCGCACACGTGTACGGCAGCGATAGCGTATCAGTGTTTTTGAAGGGAGCATGGTCGCAAGTCATTCTCGAGAATATTGGATGTTAGCTTCGGGGTTTTTGGGTTTGTGTGCGAGAAATCTTCTGATGCTTTATCTTTTAATTAAGTTTAAAATGAAAGCTTGCTGTAAAAAAAGAAAAAGAAGATGAAGTTCGCGTACCTGGGTTGGTGACTCGGGTGAATTGGACGAACTACTCGAAGTAGCACACGAGTTTTATTAGGAGAAGTATCGGGTTCTTTGCTAACTGGAGTGTAAGGTTCTGTAAGGTTAATTAAGTGAATAAGTGTTTCAACAAAGTATCACAGTAAAGTGAATAACTGTTCAAATTTAAGTTAAAACCTAATTCAAGTCTTAATTATCCTAGTTAAAGTTTAACAATAGTTAACTCGTAATTAATCATTTTAATTAACTAATTATTTAGTTAAGGCTTAACCATGTTTTTTAAAACCTTGTTAATATTTTAATTAAGTAATAAATAAAGTAAATTAACAAATAATGTTGTAATTAGTAATATAATTGATTTTAAAGTTTTAAAAAAAAGACTTAGATGTTAATTAAGTGAATAATCAATATTAATTGATTATTTTCATAAGTAATTAAGAATTGTTTTTAAACTGTAATTATTAATGTATCATAAGAAATAAATGAAATTGTAATTAACCACTTAAGTTAATTAATGAACGATTAATAGTTAATTAATCAAGTGATTTAACTAAGAATAAAGAAATGGTTAATGAAGTAATTAGCTGTAACGACCCAACTTCCAAACTCCAGGAAATTGCATCGCTAATAAGAAAGAAAGGGATAGAAAAGAGAAAGAAAGAGAAAGAAGAACACAAACAACATCAGAATCTCACAGCGGAACGAATCAAATATAATATATCACATAATTACTTTACATAGTATCATATACATCAGAGTTTTACAGCCAATACAACAAATACTAGACAGTTATAAACACCTGTCTAGTTATACAACTCTAAACAGTACAAGATACAACTCAGAGAGACGACTCAGAGATACCAACACAGCGGAAAATAGATAACTACAACGCAGAAGCCTCCTGCTCCATTTGCTCCTCCATAACTCGTCAAAGCAATCCTGAATCACTTGACTACTCATACATAATATGAGTACCCAAGAGTTTAATAAAACAGAAAATAAACACTCGGGTCAGACAGGGGTCAGGTGTGAGTAAATAGTTTAAAAGTTGCTTAACTTTAGAAAATCCTTTGAAAACAAAAGGTATCACGTAAGACTTCCCACACATAAACATGGAAAAGTTTTTACCTTACGCTAACCAAAACATTTGATAGGAAATCCAGTGATATTATAATAGTGTCTAGGGTTTTCAAAATAAAATACAGAAATAGCTGGAATGCTTGCATCTCACGTTCCAACATAGTTGGGCACAATCAAAACCGTACAGGCACTTATTGGATTTTGGATTCCATCAATGGCAGGGCTACCGGGGTACCGCCCGTCACAGTACGTGGCCTAGATCACCGTACCGAGGAGCCACCCTAACTCCCCTGCAACACAAGGCCGGCACCGTTCCTTACTGAACAGTCCCGAACAAGACCACCCCGACGGTTGGAGCTCTCAACAGTCCACACAGCCGAAATATAAAGGGACCTCTAGACAGGGGTAAATCTCGCTCTCCAGTGGGTGCGACCCACGAAGCCTTGCTGCACCTCCCCTGTTTTAGCCATTCCCGGTTGATGAGGCTTGAGGCTGCGATTACCTTTAAAGAACACATCTATCTTAGAATGCTCATCGTCCACCTGACGATGTTCTGAAAGCATTCAATCCATACAAGTTCGTTCCGGGTTCGAACGAAACCGAAGGCATTATCTCGTTACACTCGTATTGGAATCACCCTCAGAGTTAACGACAATAACCCTTGCACTCTAAACCACCATCTCGAATCTATAAGTACTATTCCGTCAAACTCATTACGGAATCACCCACAGAGTTATACTGACGTATAGCCCTTACACCTCGAGTCTTCACTTGCTCCACTTAGATTAACGACCTAACGTTTAATTGGAATCGATGTGGTTTTCGGATATCCAAATATGGAAACCCGATCCCGGTCTCACCGAAACCAAACGCCATTTTAATGTCCAAGTTATACTTAAGGGTTTAAACAATTAACTCATTTAATTTTTATCTATTTCACACGGATGGATAAACTACATATTCACATCATAACAGATAACCCATAACATTATCACAATAGATAATCATCACAACAGTCAAACATCACAACAACAATCATCACAACCAAATAATCCATCATACTATAATTAAGCATCCATATCCTATAGATACTACTCATCTCATTTCTGAGATCACAACCATCCAAAGGTATATCAATATCATCCATAAGTAATGATATATTATCCATCATTTATAATTAATTTAAAATGAATTAAATTAATTACTTCTATCCTTAATTAATTTAAAATAAATTAAATTAATTACTCATCTATAAATCCTGCTTATAAATCCATTGATTAATCAACCTAGTTAATTAATCATTCATTAAGTATTCAACTTGATTAAACATCTATGATTAATCATTCACTAATTACAATAAGTAATTAGTCTTTAATTAATTTCATAAAATTAATTAACCTTAATCATAAGTAATTAACATTTAATTACTTAATTAATTGACTATAATTAATTACATTTATCCTTAGTTAATTACAATTAATTAATCACTTAATTAATTAATTAATTCTTAATTAAACAATTCTTAATTACATCATTAATTATAATAATTAATGATCTCTAATTAATATTTAAATTGATTACTCAATTAAAAATTAATTACATTTACTAATTAAATTAAATACCATTATTAATCACCTTGATTAATACTTAAATCCAGTAATTAACTATCTTAATTACTCCTTAATAAATTAATTATCAATAATTAATTATCTATATTAATTAATCCTTGATTAATTACAAAAGTAATTATCCAAATTACTTTTAAGTAAATCACCTTTCCTTAATTACATTCCAGTAATTATTACTTCTCTAAGTAATCTTACTCCATAAATTACATTAAGTAATTATTATCATTAAATTATTCTTAAATTAATTAAACTAAATTAATTAATTTAACAAAACACAATATCAGAATTAATTACAATATGTAATTAATCCCCTAATTACTTTTATAGAGTAATTATACTTAACAAATTACAATTTATTTTCTTAAAATAATTAATCTAATTAATCCATCAAAATTAATTACATTAATTAATTATTTATTATCCTTAGATAATTAACAACATTTCATTAATTCCTTACTTAAGAATAATTACCTTAAATTAATTATTCATTAATCATCTTTAATTAAAATTAATTCAAGTTATTATTTAAAAATCAAATAGATAAGTAAATCCTTAATTATTTTCAAAATAATTCATTTACTTATTTATAACTTAATTAATATTCAAAATGTATTTAAATAATACATTTCTAAAATTTAATTCAACTTTCATTTTAAATTTAAGATTTCAAATGTTTACTATATAAGAAAAGTTTAAAAATCAATATTACTTGATTTTACTAAGAAATCAAACATTTGAAAATAAATAAATTATTTAACTTTTCCATTTAAAGTTAAACATATCATCATTTTATTTCAATACTTGAAAGAAAGAATTCTTTTAAATTTAAATCTTAATTGGAAGTCAGATTCAAATTTAAATTCTGCTTAATACATTTCTGTCAAAATTTAAAACTTTTCAAAACTGCTTGAATTCAAACAGTTTTCAATAGTAACTGAAATCATACTTAAGATTTGATTTCAAAACCAAATTCAAATCTTGCTTAATATTTAAAATTTGCATTTTTAAACTTTGAATAAAAGTACTCCTGATCTCAATTCAAATTTCACCTAAATTTGAATCTTGTTTAAACATTTAATTCCCTAAAAAAAAAATTTTTCAAAGAGACAAAACTGTTTAAACAGAAAAAATCTGGATTCAAACTTGAAAACTAAAATTTACACAGTTTCCAGATTTGAATTTAAACCCTACTTAAATTTGAATTCATCATTTCAACTTTTGAATTCTTAAGCCTACTTAAGTTTAATTCAAACCATACTTGAATTTAATCATAGTTTTTAAACACTTGAGTTTTCCCAGATTTTTTTTAAAAATAAAATAAAATAAAAAATAAAAACAACTTTCAGGTCTCTGCACAACTAAACCCGAGACCACCTCAAATTTACTTCGGGTCAATACACTCCCAACTTCGAGTCTCAATACCAAATCCCCGAGGTTGACTCCGAGTCTCCCAGAACCCTGCACACCAAAGTTTTCATCAGAGACCAACCAAAACTGTGTACTGCGACCACCACTCCAGCGACTTCCAACGACCTTCACTAACATCTCCAGGAAGCTACCCACCTCTCCACTTGATACAACACCAACATAACTCTCTGTTGCCTGAAAACAGATTCAAACAAGCATTCACCTGAAGAGCTTCACCTCCACAAACCCAAAACCTGACAATTCTCACTATATACTTGGCAAACCTGAACATGACCATTTTCCCATAATCTTCCCACTCTCTCCATTAACAATTCAACCCTCCAGGAATAAAATTCAGATTCCACAATTTACTAAATGTTCAGATACCTAAAATTCCAATATACTGCACAGACCTCACTTCCTAACTTCCCAGAAGATTTTAAAATGGTGATGCTTGTTTAATAATCATGTTTTTAAAACATGAGTTAAATTAAAGATGTTTGGTAATTTTATTTTATGAAACTGTTGTCTACTGTTATTGATTTACACAAGTAACAGTTTCCACTTTTCTAAACTAAAATTTTACAGGCCCAAATCTATGTTAAACAACATAATTTGTTCACACAATAATCTCTAGCTATGATTCAATCATATGGAAGAGGATTTGTATTTAAATCCAATTAAGAACATAAGTATGACTGTTAATACAAATTACATCACACATTCCTGCATATTCCAGAAAAACACAGAGCATCCATCATACAACAAACAAGACATACTCAGTTATATAAATACTGATGCAAAGATAAATTTAGTACATCCTATAAAATTTAAGGTTACTTATTAAAGAAACAGAGCAGTCTTTAGTTATCACTGATTTACAGTTCTTATTTGAAGGCATTTTGAATTAACTTTAGTTTATGTAAATCTTGATAGCTTGATTTTTTTTTTATTATTAAATGAAGAAACTGTTTTTAAACCATAGATTTACTCACCTCAAAATTGAAAAAGAGCATGCATTCCAATGAAATTCATTTCTGCAACCTGAGTTCCTTGCATGCTTGAATCAGAGCTTGCTCCTAGTTGAAAATGGTATTAACTTGATGCTTGCAGGCCTATTTGAATTTGCATTTGATGATGCCATGATGCTTCAGGCTTTGGAACTGCATTTGATGATTTGGTCTGCATGCTTCCATTATCTTTGCTTGAAATGATCTTACAGATTGCAGATTTGAATCTACAGGTAGTATACATTTTGCTTGCAGGTTACATGATCTACAGATTTGTGAATTTGGATTTCCATTTTGCAGAGTTTAAAAGAATGTGTTTGCAGATCTTAATAAATATGATTTGCAGATTGAGTTTGCAGATCTTATTGAATTTGGGTTGAGGGATTTTGAGAGTGAATTGGATTTTAGTTTTCTCAGATCTGAATTTTTATTTAGTAGAAGATAAAAATGTTGAAAACAAAAGATATGTTTTAAGTTTTATCTAAAATAAATAATTTCAAATATGATTTGTATTGCCACTTGTTGCTTAAGTATGAAAATAAATTTACAAGTGTCTACTTAAAACATGAATGTTAAACACATGTAAGATTTTAGATATAAAATAAACTTTCTTAGTTTACAAATGTGTTAATTAAAGATAAAACCATTTCTAATTTAATTTATGATGTTTTAATATGTTTATATATATTTAGTCTTTACAAATGAATTATCCAAACATATACAAATATTTGTTTGAATATTTTAAGAATTATTTAAAACAAATTTCAAAAGAGAAACTTTTTAAAAAGAAAAGAACAAATGTTGAATTATATTTTATTCAAGAGTTTTCAAATTAACATATTCTAATATAAATAAACTAAATTTATTTCAAAACAATTTTAAAATAAAACAAAATAAACTTTATTATAAAAATACAATTCTTAACTATATATATTTATAACAAAATATTTATTATAATTTCCTTCTAAAAATACAAGATAGATTTATAAATTGACTTATGAAAAGTTCAATACTATTTTCATTTTAGTTTAATCAATCCATAAATTATACACCTATATATATTATAAATTTGAAAAGATCCTTTATTAAATTTAAAATTAAAATCAAAACACCTATTTACAATGTATACACATATATACACTATAAATAAATATTTTTAAATCAATTTAGAAAGGAAATTTTATCATTTAAAATATTTTCAACATTTTAAAACAATAAGCTTCTCAAATTAAATCATTATTATAAATTTTCAAAAAAATATCATTTATTAACAAAATAATTATAAATTTTCAAAAGAAAATTATATTTGAATTGGATTATTAAATCAGTATTTCACATTTTAAAATAAATTATAAATGAAATTATTAAATAAATATTGCCCAAATTTCCGGGACATCACATTCCTCCTCCCTTAAAAGAATTTCGTCCCCGAAATTTAAAAGCAAAGGTAATTTAATAATCTCTTTAAAGATTTTATTTAATACACAAGCATATATCAAACATATGCTAACAATCAAAACAACCAATTCAACCAATCAAACAAATCTAATTATCCAGACAAATTCTAGATAAAATTCTATCGAGTTTCCCCTAGGTATAAATATATACCGGGATACTCGCTCAAGAGAATCCAAACAATCAATACTAAGAAGCTCCAAAACTCCTATACAACTATATCTACAACACTAGACAAGATATCAGACTGTAGACGAGTCTGACTCAACAATCAAAATTCCAGAACTGCTGGTTCTACAACCAGAGATAGATCATACACGTATTCCCTCAGAGATACGTGAAACTCATCGCATCCCAGTTATCCAAACTGGCAATCCAATCCTGTAGATCAATCACTTAACCTTTGAGAAAAACAGAAAGGTCTAATCTCTTATCCATAAATCTTTCCTGTCGATCCTGGGCTGCCTTCAACTTCTAGATCAATCCAATCCATCACACAAACTCTACTACAGATATCAGAAAACTTCAGACAAACAACACTTATTCAGAAAACAGAACAGATGCCCAAGACATCCAAATCTCCAGATAAAAATGAATTTCCGGTAGAAATCTTCTGATCCAAGACAAAACACAAATCCCCACATTAATCGGGTGTTGCTTCTATTCTGGAATAGCTGCCACCATGCTTCCACTGCGCAACTCTGATTTGAGAATGCTGTTGGTGAACACAGGTACAAACTTGCTCAACTTACCCCGAAAACATTGTTCATCAAATTCCATAAAATCTCAAAAAAAACCAAGTCGAAACAGAACTCAATCTCCTGAGGCGGATGCAAAACTTAACTCCTTCGAAGACATCCAGAAAATATCAAACCACTTCGATAACTCAAACATCTTCTAGAGATGCTTCGATCCAAACAAAGATTACTCAGAAACTCCGGATCATCGCAAGTCACTTTTGCGATTCTACTCAGTTCAGATCATTCTCTCTTCAACAATCAGAACAGCCAAAGCCTTCAGATCAAAAGAAAACTAGTGGTCCGCCTTCAACCACAAACATCACACCCAGCTGAGCTTCCAGAAGAAACGGACAAGCTTCACCATCTGCCCGGCCTACTGACAAAAGATCACAGAGACTTCAGAGCCATCGAAGAGACAGGCCACTCACTGCTGCTACTGCTACCAAAAACTTCCTCATTCAAAAGCTCATCGAACCTCAAAACTACACCAGCCACTTCCACAATAGAGCCTTCAGAAGACAGATATCCCTCAGGAAACTCGACTCCTATCAAGCACAAAACACTTTGCCAAACTGAGTCTCATACTCAAATACAGACAGAACTCCTTCCTAAGGTTGCCAAAATATCATTGCTGGCTTCAGTACTCCAAACTGATCCAGACTCAAGAAAAATCCTCTCACACGAGTGAAATCAAGCTTAAAATCCAAAGATACACTCCAATCTTGAAAAGATTCTCCTTCAGAGATCAGAAAAATCCTTCACACCAAACTGCCAAACTACTCAAGATGCCCAACACTGCCCTAGCAGATCTCTTCCAAGCTCAAACACTCGGAACTCCAACCATTGGTAGTTGTGTTCACCACTACCCTATCTACCTTTATTACTTATATTGGAAAACCTGAACAGGTAACCCAACAGATAGGTAGAATTAAATATATTTATATTTAAAATTACAAGTACGCTCTCTCGAGAAAGACACCACTACAGAGCCTAGGTATTCACTCAACCTACTGCTCTGATACCACGTTGTGACGACCCAACTTCCAGACTCCAGGAAATTGCATCGCTAATAAGAAAGAAAGGGATAGAAAAGAGAAAGAAAGAGAAAGAAGAACACAAACAACATCAGAATCTCACAGCGGAACGAATCAAATATAATATATCACATAATTACTTTACATAGTATCATATACATCAGAGTTTTACAGCCAATACAACAAATACTAGACAGTTATAAACACCTGTCTAGTTATACAACTCTAAACAGTACAAGATACAACTCAGAGAGACGACTCAGAGATACCAACACAGCGGAAAATAGATAACTACAACGCAGAAGCCTCCTGCTCCATTTGCTCCTCCATAACTCGTCAAAGCAATCCTGAATCACTTGACTACTCATACATAATATGAGTACCCAAGAGTTTAATAAAACAGAAAATAAACACTCGGGTCAGACAGGGGTCTGGTGTGAGTAAATAGTTTAAAAGTTGCTTAACTTTAGAAAATCCTTTGAAAACAAAAGGTATCACGTAAGACTTCCCACACATAAACATGGAAAAGTTTTTACCTTACGCTAACCAAAACATTTGATAGGAAATCCAGTGATATTATAATAGTGTCTAGGGTTTTCAAAATAAAATACAGAAATAGCTGGAATGCTTGCATCTCACGTTCCAACATAGTTGGGCACAATCAAAACCGTACAGGCACTTATTGGATTTTGGATTCCATCAATGGCAGGGCTACCGGGGTACCGCCCGTCACAGTACGTGGCCTAGATCACCGTACCGAGGAGCCACCCTAACTCCCCTGCAACACAAGGCCGGCACCGTTCCTTACTGAACAGTCCCGAACAAGACCACCCCGACGGTTGGAGCTCTCAACAGTCCACACAGCCGAAATATAAAGGGACCTCTAGACAGGGGTAAATCTCGCTCTCCAGTGGGTGCGACCCACGAAGCCTTGTTGCACCTCCCCTGTTTTAGCCATTACCGGTTGATGAGGCTTGAGGCTGCGATTACCTTTAAAGAACACATCTATCTTAGAATGCTCATCGTCCACCTGACGATGTTCTGAAAGCATTCAATCCATACAAGTTCGTTCCGGGTTCGAACGAAACCGAAGGCATTATCTCGTTACACTCGTATTGGAATCACCCTCAGAGTTAACGACAATAACCCTTGCACTCTAAACCACCATCTCGAATCTATAAGTACTATTCCGTCAAACTCATTACGGAATCACCCACAGAGTTATACTGACGTATAGCCCTTACACCTCGAGTCTTCACTTGCTCCACTTAGATTAACGACCTAATGTTTAATTGGAATCGATGTGGTTTTCGGATATCCAAATATGGAAACCCGATCCCGGTCTCACCGAAACCAAACGCCATTTTAATGTCCAAGTTATACTTAAGGGTTTAAACAATTAACTCATTTAATTTTTATCTATTTCACACGGATAGATAAACTACATATTCACATCATAACAGATAACCCATAACATTATCACAATAGATAATCATCACAACAGTCAAACATCACAACAACAATCATCACAACCAAATAATCCATCATACTATAATTAAGCATCCATATCCTATAGATACTACTCATCTCATTTCTGAGATCACAACCATCCAAAGGTATATCAATATCATCCATAAGTAATGATATATTATCCATCATTTATAATTAATTTAAAATGAATTAAATTAATTACTTCTATCCTTAATTAATTTAAAATAAATTAAATTAATTACTCATCTATAAATCCTGCTTATATATCCATTGATTAATCAACCTAGTTAATTAATCATTCATTAAGTATTCAACTTGATTAAACATCTATGATTAATCATTCACTAATTACAATAAGTAATTAGTCTTTAATTAATTTCATAAAATTAATTAACCTTAATCATAAGTAATTAACATTTAATTACTTAATTAATTGACTATAATTAATTACATTTATCCTTAGTTAATTACAATTAATTAATCACTTAATTAATTAATTAATTCTTAATTAAACAATTCTTAATTACATCATTAATTATAATAATTAATGATCTCTAATTAATATTTAAATTGATTACTCAATTAAAAATTAATTACATTTACTAATTAAATTAAATACCATTATTAATCACCTTGATTAATACTAACATCCAGTAATTAACTATCTTAATTACTCCTTAATAAATTAATTATCAATAATTAATTATCTATATTAATTAATCCTTGATTAATTACAAAAGTAATTATCCAAATTACTTTTAAGTAAATCACCTTTCCTTAATTACATTCCAGTAATTATTACTTCTCTAAGTAATCTTACTCCATAAATTACATTAAGTAATTATTATCATTAAATTATTCTTAAATTAATTAAACTAAATTAATTAATTTAACAAAACACAATATCAGAATTAATTACAATATGTAATTAATCCCCTAATTACTTTTATAGAGTAATTATACTTAACAAATTACAATTTATTTTCTTAAAATAATTAATCTAATTAATCCATCAAAATTAATTACATTAATTAATTATTTATTATCCTTAGATAATTAACAACATTTCATTAATTCCTTACTTAAGAATAATTACCTTAAATTAATTATTCATTAATCATCTTTAATTAAAATTAATTCAAGTTATTATTTAAAAATCAAATAGATAAGTAAATCCTTAATTATTTTCAAAATAATTCATTTACTTATTTATAACTTAATTAATATTCAAAATGTATTTAAATAATACATTTCTAAAATTTAATTCAACTTTCATTTTAAATTTAAGATTTCAAATGTTTACTATATAAGAAAAGTTTAAAAATCAATATTACTTGATTTTACTAAGAAATCAAACATTTGAAAATAAATAAATTATTTAACTTTTCCATTTAAAGTTAAACATATCATCATTTTATTTCAATACTTGAAAGAAAGAATTCTTTTAAATTTAAATCTTAATTGGAAATCAGATTCAAATTTAAATTCTGCTTAATACATTTCTGTCAAAATTTAAAACTTTTCAAAACTGCTTGAATTCAAACAGTTTTCAATAGTAACTGAAATCATACTTAAGATTTGATTTCAAAACCAAATTCAAATCTTGCTTAATATTTAAAATTTGCATTTTTAAACTTTGAATAAAAGTACTCCTGATCTCAATTCAAATTTCACCTAAATTTGAATCTTGTTTAAACATTTAATTCCCTAAAAAAAATTTTTAAAAGAGACAAAACTGTTTAAACAGAAAAAATCTGGATTCAAACTTGAAAACTAAAATTTACACAGTTTCCAGATTTGAATTTAAACCCTACTTAAATTTGAATTCATTATTTAAACTTTTGAATTCTTAAGCCTACTTAAGTTTAATTCAAACCATACTTGAATTTAATCATGGTTTTTAAACACTTGAGTTTTCCCAGATTTTTTTTAAAAATAAAATAAAATAAAAAATAAAAACAACTTTCAGGTCTCTGCACAACTAAACCCGAGACCACCTCAAATTTACTTCGGGTCAATACACTCCCAACTTCGAGTCTCAATACCAAATCCCCGAGGTTGACTCCGAGTCTCCCAGAACCCTGCACACCAAAGTTTTCATCAGAGACCAACCAAAACTGTGTACTGCGACCACCACTCCAGCGACTTCCAACGACCTTCACTAACATCTCCAGGAAGCTACCCACCTCTCCACTTGATACAACACCAACATAACTCTCTGTTGCCTGAAAACAGATTCAAACAAGCATTCACCTGAAGAGCTTCACCTCCACAAACCCAAAACCTGACAATTCTCACTATATACTTGGCAAACCTGAACATGACCATTTTCCCATAATCTTCCCACTCTCTCCATTAACAATTCAACCCTCCAGGAATAAAATTCAGATTCCACAATTTACTAAATGTTCAGATACCTAAAATTCCAATATACTGCACAGACCTCACTTCCTAACTTCCCAGAAGATTTTAAAATGGTGATGCTTGTTTAATAATCATGTTTTTAAAACATGAGTTAAATTAAAGATGTTTGGTAATTTTATTTTATGAAACTGTTGTCTACTGTTATTGATTTACACAAGTAACAGTTTCCACTTTTCTAAACTAAAATTTTACAGGCCCAAATCTATGTTAAACAACATAATTTGTTCACACAATAATCTCTAGCTATGATTCAATCATATGGAAGAGGATTTGTATTTAAATCCAATTAAGAACATAAGTATGACTGTTAATACAAATTACATCACACATTCCTGCATATTCCAGAAAAACACAGAGCATCCATCATACAACAAACAAGACATACTCAGTTATATCAATACTGATGCAAAGATAAATTTAGTACATCCTATAAAATTTAAGGTTACTTATTAAAGAAACAGAGCAGTCTTTAGTTATCACTGATTTACAGTTCTTATTTGAAGGCATTTTGAATTAACTTTAGTTTATGTAAATCTTGATAGCTTGATTTTTTTTATTATTAAATGAAGAAACTGTTTTTAAACCATAGATTTACTCACCTCAAAATTGAAAAAGAGCATGCATTCCAATGAAATTCATTTCTGCAACTTGAGTTCCTTGCATGCTTGAATCAGAGCTTGCTCCTAGTTGAAAATGGTATTAACTTGATGCTTGCAGGCCTATTTGAATTTGCATTTGATGATGCCATGATGCTTCAGGCTTTGGAACTGCATTTGATGATTTGGTCTGCATGCTTCCATTATCTTTGCTTGAAATGATCTTACAGATTGCAGATTTGAATCTACAGGTAGTATACATTTTGCTTGCAGGTTACATGATCTACAGATTTGTGAATTTGGATTTCCATTTTGCAGAGTTTAAAAGAATGTGTTTGCAGATCTTAATAAATATGATTTGCAGATTGAGTTTGCAGATCTTATTGAATTTGGGTTGAGGGATTTTGAGAGTGAATTGGATTTTAGTTTTCTCAGATCTGAATTTTTATTTAGTAGAAGATAAAAATGTTGAAAACAAAAGATATGTTTTAAGTTTTATCTAAAATAAATAATTTCAAATATGATTTGTATTGCCACTTGTTGCTTAAGTATGAAAATAAATTTACAAGTGTCTACTTAAAACATGAATGTTAAACACATGTAAGATTTTAGATATAAAATAAACTTTCTTAGTTTACAAATGTGTTAATTAAAGATAAAACCATTTCTAATTTAATTTATGATGTTTTAATATGTTTATATATATTTAGTCTTTACAAATGAATTATCCAAACATATACAAATATTTGTTTGAATATTTTAAGAATTATTTAAAACAAATTTCAAAAGAGAAACTTTTTAAAAAGAAAAGAACAAATGTTGAATTATATTTTATTCAAGAGTTTTCAAATTAACATATTCTAATATAAATAAACTAAATTTATTTCAAAACAATTTTAAAATAAAACAAAATAAACTTTATTATAAAAATACAATTCTTAACTATATATATTTATAACAAAATATTTATTATAATTTCCTTCTAAAAATACAAGATAGATTTATAAATTGACTTATGAAAAGTTCAATACTATTTTCATTTTAGTTTAATCAATCCATAAATTATACACCTATATATATTATAAATTTGAAAAGATCCTTTATTAAATTTAAAATTAAAATCAAAACACCTATTTACAATGTATACACATATATACATTATAAATAAATATTTTTAAATCAATTTAGAAAGGAAATTTTATCATTTAAAATATTTTCAACATTTTTAAACAATAAGCTTCTCAAATTAAATCATTATTATAAATTTTCAAAAAAATATCATTTATTAACAAAATAATTATAAATTTTCAAAAGAAAATTATATTTGAATTGGATTATTAAATCAGTATTTCACATTTTAAAATAAATTATAAATGAAATTATTAAATAAATATTGCCCAAATTTCCGGGACATCACATTAGCAGTAAATAAATAGGTAATTAAGTTTTATCTAGGTTGTTGAATAGTGATCGAGAGATAAGTAACTGCAGTTAAATAACTTGTTTAAGAAGTAATTAATTAAATAGTGAGAATAAAGTAATTAAGTAATTAAGACGTAAATATTAATTAAGAAATGATTTATTGATTAATTTGAAAGGAAGTAAGTGATTATTTGATAATTAATGATTAATTGAACAGGGTTAAGAGATAAACTCTCGAGTAAATAAATTAATCACAATAAGAATTTAAGATGATTGCTTGTGGATGTTGTATATGTAGGATATCTGTTTGTGATGTTTATTGATGATATTCTGTGATGCTCTCTGATATGCTTTAATATATCCATGGCAATTGTGTATGATTTTTCTGTAATAAATGTTATATGAACCCAATCATTGAATTAAACTGTTTAAGTTAATTAGACAACTTGGCCTTTAAAATGGCGTTTGGAATTCGATGAGACCGGGATCGGGTGTCAATTTGATATTCCGAAAACCACATCGATCCAAATTAAACGTTAGGTCGTGAATTCTCAAGTGAAGATCGAGATGGTGTTTTCAGAATGCAAGGATTATCGTCGTTGACTCTGTGGGTGATTCCAAAATGAGTGTGATGAGATAATACCTTCGGTTTCGTTTGAACCCGAAACGAACTTGTATGGATTGAATGCTTCCAACAAATCGTCAGGCAGACGATGAGAATTCTAAGAGATATGTCCTGTAAAGGTAATCGCAGCCTCAAGCCTCATCAACCGGGAATGGCTAAAACAGGGGAGGTGCAGCAAGGTTTGGTGGGTCATGCCCAAGCAGGACGAGATATACCCCTTTCTAGATGTCCCTTTTATTTCGGCTATGCGGGCGGTTGGATATGCGCACCAACTGCGGGGTTATCTTGTTTGGGACTGTTCAGTAAGGAATGGTTCCGACCTTGTGTGCAGGGGAGTTAGGGTAGCTCCTCGGTATGGTGATCTAAGCCACGTACTATGACGGGCGGTACCCTAGTAGCCCTGCCATTTTATGGAATCCAATCTCCAATAAGCGCCGTACGTTTTGATTGTGCCCAACTATGTTGGAATGTGAGATGTAAGCATTTCAACTATTTCTGTTTTTTACTTTAAAACCCTAAACACTATTATAATACCACTGGATTTCCTATAAAATGTTTTGGTTAGCGTAAGGTAAAAACTTACCCGTATTTATGGGGAGTCTTACGTGATACCTTTATTTTCAAATGTCTTTTAAAATTAAACAATTTAAATCGTTTACTCATACCAGACCCATGTCTGACCCGGAGTTTATATTTTTTTTCTCATAAACTCTTGGGTACTCAAATTTTTATGAGTGGCCAAGTGATACGTTTTGGACTTTGATTCTGGAGAAGCTGGAAGCAGGAGTGCCATACGTATGTAGCTATATATATCTATCCAGTTCCGCTGTGTAGTTGATTTATGCTGTATCTCTGATGTATACAGTGACAGATGTATGTATGACTGTCATGTGTATTGTATTGTATAACTCAGATATATGTAATCTATGTAATAGTTATGTGATATATTATACTTTGTTCCGTTCTGCTATGAGATTCAGATGTTTTGTTCTTTCTTTTCTATTCTTTTCTATTTCTATCCCTTTCTTTCTTAATGATGATACGTCTTTCTGGTAGTAGAAGGGTGGGTCGTTACATATTACTTTATAGTATGAATGAATTCTATTTTTAACATGTTGTTATAATTTTATCTAATATATTCACTTTATATTTTGTAATTTATCTTGTACATATATTTATATCTCTAAATTAAGTATTTATTTTATCCTACATCCAAATTTGTCTTGTATTTTTCTATATATTTATTTAAATAGTTTATACTTTATATTTATTTTTGGTGAATTTTGTAAGTACATTTTGTTTGTGTTTTATCCTACCTTGTATATTTACTCTATTTTTAACTTAAACATTCATTTTCTTATAGTTTATAGAATTCTAGAATTATTTAATTATCTAACACCAAAGTTAATCATATCAAAAATCCAAATACAAATTCATTTCCTTAGATATTTAAAATAAATCCAAATTCAAATTCCGTCTTTATATACATATTTATCTCAAATATCCAAATTAATCTTTATTAATTCAAAATTTAGCATCTAATTTATGTCAATTACCAATTATTCACAAATGTTTATTCAAAAATTAAATTAATTAATAATTTAAACTTAATTAAAATTCGGGATTGTTACAGTTTTCCCCCCTTAAGAAATTTCATCCCCGAAATTTGCCAATTTAGTTTTAAAATTATCCCCACACACAGAATAGACCAATAACAACTCAACTATACCGGTAAACACATAGATTCTTACGGGTAATTCAAAATACACCTTTTAGTAAGTATTACTAAGAATATTCATAGAGATGTTATAATCATTCATCCAACCATACATATACATACATCACCTTATCAACATCTAGTATTCACGATGTCCCTGAGTCAAAATACATACAAAAATCATACACTATCCAAAAGGAAATGACCCAACCAACTACAGATCCTCACTATCAGAGTCCTCTCTTTCAGGCCCTGAAAATTCCCTAACCTCTGCCTCACTGTCTGATTCTGAAACTTCCACTGGATCAGGTACTACAGGGATAAAACCTACACCATCTGGCTCCTCAATGGCATTATCTAAATCCAAAATAACCGCATCCTCATTTTCTGACTCTACATTTTCCTCGTCTTCAAACTCTTTTTCGTCCTCAAACTCTTCCTTGACCTCGAACTCCTCTTCATCGTTGAATGCCTCCTCAGGTTCTTTTTCAGCTTCCTCCCTGAGCTCCTCAACTTCTTCTTCCTTGGGTTCCTCTTCCTGAGGTTGTGGATGCACAATAGGCTCCACTGGCACTTCCTCATATATTGAGGGGTCATCCAAATCCTCCTTAATACTCCTAGCCAAGCCATAATCGCCAACTCTTCTGGCCTTTAAGAGTGCTCCGCCCCGGCTGATACTACGGGTTCTTTACAATCAAAACCAAAATCCAAAAATAAGATCCTAAAGTTCTAGAATTTTATAGGCCAAGGAGTACATCAAGGTTTACATTTCAAAATTTATTCTTCCTTTTGAATTCCTATTATCCTAGATATTTTTATAAAATCATTCTTTCAAATTAATTTAAATATGTATATTTAAAAAGTGATTATCGAATGAAGAAAATACACACACATATATAGTAAGTTTTTACAACCCACTCATTTCTTCATTTTATAATTCATATCTATTATCACATTCAAACTCATTCTAGAGTACTACTAACTCTATCTTTAATGAGTAATACATACCAGAGCTAAGGTTATCGCTTAACGCAATCAAAATGTCAATAATAGATACAAGAACGAATCTATTAAATTTTTCACAAACACGGGTTATCCAGATCTATGAAATATGAAATGGAATTGGTTAGTTTGAAGGGATAACTAACCATTCGTAGAATATATCTGGACCCAAAAATAGACAGATATACGGATACAGTTTCAAAACTTTTACTTTAGAACTGAAGTATACCTATTAACCATAGCAATCAAAGCAACTAATTCATCCAAACAAACGATTCTTGACCTATTTGGAGTTTATGTCCCATGCATATATATCAAATCTTCTTCCTGGATCTACCACTTCGAAGAATTGAAAAGAGATGCTGAACAAAAGAGATTGCTAGACGAATTCAATCTTCTACAATTTTTCAAACACTAGGTATGGAATCCAAACTCAAGTCGGAATACTCCAAAGTATATGCCAACCTATCACTTTTCGGACTTCGGTCTGCACAAGAAATTACAACAGAATTTCAAATTCGGTTTTAAAAAAAATCGTTTTATCGATACAATTCAAATTTAGCTTCATATTCCACTAACCAATTTAACTCAATTTAAAATTTCCAATTTATTCAAATTTTCAATTCAAATTTCAAATTTGTTAAGTTTAGATCAAAAAACTGATAAGAAACCAATGAAGATACGAAGTAAGGATTTCCTACAATGATTCGTAGTGCCACCATCACACCGAAACTCTTCTTGTAGCTCGTAGGAAGTAATCAAAAGAATTTTGAAAGACGGATCAAAGGAGATTGAGAAGAAAAAGATTATTTCCACCGTTGCAGGGTATTGACCATTTATAGTCGTATTCCTCTGTCCCCTATCTCATCCTCTTCTTGCACTCATGCTTACTATCGGCGAATAGTAAGAGAATTTTTCTGCAGCATACAGATGGATATCTTAGGGATTACTCATTCTAGGGTATATTTCACCCTATCTGTAACGAGCTACCTAATGTGTTATACTTCTGAGCTAAAGTTCAACCTTAGCTCTGATACTAGATGTAACGGCCCTGACTCGACCTTCGAAAATAGGCACCGAATATTGCACTCATATTCCAATGCCACAGATCCAAACGTCGAATCTGGTTCGCCGGAGCTTATAACACTATTAAGTACAATGCAGCGGAAGAAAAAGAATATACTAATATATATATGACATTGATACAATGACAGATACAATTTCTGATATATTGTGATACAACAGAATGATACAATAGATATCACACTATCAGAGATACAAGACAGAGTGGAATGAATATCTTCAATAGATTGCATCCCCAAATCCAATACTCCAATCCAAAGCTAGCTCGAACCAACACCACGTTTCACCAAGACAAGCAAGTCTCGCCCTGATCCAAACAAACTGCAGATAATCTACTAAACCTGACTATCTAAAAACCGAACTCTAGACCTCCCGTGTGGAAAATTGTGGGCACCCAGAGTTTAGGAAAGGAACAATAAACTACGAGTCAGTCATGGGACTAGTATGAGTAACAAAAACAGTTGGTCTTTAAAAACAGACAACAAGAAAATTTAAAATAAATCCACAACGCTTTTTAGAAAATGAAACTACCATAAGGCCTCCCAAAGCACACACCATGCAAACGCAGAATTGGAGGAGATTTCTCCTTCGGATAGTCAAAAATGCTTGATACGATAAAATTCGTTTGATATTATTATTACTGCATAGTGCAGAAAACATTTCGAAAGTACAATATAAATCTTAGCTTGCATAGACATTTCGAACTATGCCTACTATAGCTACCATCTAAACAGTGGCGACCACCATAAGTAAATGGCAGGTTCTACAACTAAAACCATACAAGGTGCGTATTGGATGAATGGATTTCCAATAAATGGTTGGGCTAAGGAATTTCCCACTGTCTATGGGTACGCCTCTGGCGGGACATCTCGAGAACCTAACCGGATCTCTGCCAACACAAGGCCGGGTTACCTCTGTAACTAGGTAACTACTACTCGAGCATGCTTCTAGGTCATTGGAAGTATCTAAGATAATAAGAACAAAAACATAAAACCTTGGGTCAGACCTGGTGTGAACAACAAATGAATCTCAAAATACTATGTAGGTAAATATAGTATGGAATGTAGATACATGAAGCCTACCTGACTTGTCCCTACAACCAAAGAGTTAGTACATAGCATCATAATTTGCTACTCTACAAATAACTTAAAGGCACTACATTCAAAATAAAGATATCAACTCTATAGGAATTCTTATCCCCACTACCCAACCTTAATGATATCTCCAAGTGATAGCTTAAAATGAAATACTACAGCGACCATAGCAACCGTAGCATCCATAAGCGATCTCCACTATCACTACATATGCTTCCAATAAATGATAACTTGTATGGTCGCCTTACAGCCAGGGAATAATGAAATCTCAATTTTTAGTGCACTCTCGTATCACGTAACCCAAGGCTTGATACATGTCTTCAACGTTGGACGCTAGACCCAAAACCACTGGTCCAAGATATTCAGATCTACCCCATTGATCCATGGGCATCCCCGCTTACAATACCCCTACTTCTAGTTTTCATTATACCCTTCAAATTCTTATTCCATAGATCCCTCCTTTAATGAGCCACCATGTTCAGTGAATACTCCCTTCAAGAGTGACAAACCAAAGATACAAACCATTTGACATGCTATAATGTTGCCATCCATTCCTCAAGCGAATGAGCCAACACCACTATCATAATCTACAGAGTTCCTTGCTTACTCGTTTTACAAACCTAGCCCCATAACATTCAATAAATCAACTCAATACCGAGTCCAATGACTTAGCACCGAGTCATTTACTATACCAATTTTCGCTAAGTAAATTACTATGTCTTTAGTACTCCCTTCTCAATTGCTTTGGATCCTGACCCGTTCATCAAAACAACTCACCCCTAATCCAAAGCCTTCAACTCCAAGTTTTAGAAACAACTCTACATAATTTACAATACATAGCCAACCCTCTCAAACTTTCCTTAGTCCATCTTCATTAGCCAAAACATAGAGATCCTCAAAGTCGCTGACCCACCCTAGCCATAGAAATGCCTTGGTACCGACCCTTTAACTTAGTGCCTAGTTAAAATCTTAATCAATTATGAGGCATGACTTATTCTACAAGCTAATCTATAATATAGAGCCTCTCCTCCAAGTTAATCTAATTCCGAAAAACTTTGCCTTTGATTTTCCAAATTCGCCAGCCTATCTTCCTAAACGTCCAAAACATTAGAAAAAAATATCAAAGCACAATATACAAATATAGAACAACATGCATATACGTTCATTCATATAAGCAATATACCAGCATGTAACAAACAAACCAATTCTAGTCTAAATGTACATATTACATGTAACGAACGTGATTTTTCAACCCTAGAAAATTGGTACTAATATGTTCTCTATATTGTGTGCCAAGTAATCGAATGTCAAAAAACCCGATTGTTGGGGAAAAATAAAGAAGGAATAAGATAAGAAGAAAAAAATAAACAAAATAGGATCCCAAAGTAGAATGAATAGTCTATAATATATAATAAAACTTTACATAAGAGGAAACTATAATATATGTATATATAGACATTAATTAGAGTATACTAATCAATTTCAACACGGACAATTATAACAGCCTGTCCATACAATTGTTAATAAATGCAGTAACGAACATAACGGAAAATAATCAAATATATGAATACATCTATGGCCTCCAACTCGTCTCTTGAAGCTCCAAGCATCCAACTAAATTAGTAATATGCTCGGTCTTACCCGAGGATTATAATAAAATAACACCGTAGTCGATTTCGAAAACCAGTATGAGAAAACATACCTAATTAGATGTAACATCCCGTTACTTAAAGGCCCAAAACTAATGGCTACAGGTGCTGCGGTCATCCATAGTTATTAATCCTTTCAATAACAAAGAAATTCCATATTCCATTTCAAAATATTCCAAACTAATTACATAATCCCAATTTGTAGACCATGTTCAGATAGCATATAATTATTACAAAATATACCAAGAGGATGCCCCTTGGTGGATCAGAGTATATGAATATGCAAAAAAACAATTTTCCTTTACAAACAAATCACAATGGAAATAAAAGAACTCTAATAGCAAGCTTGCCTCTTTCATGTCTTCAGAAGCATTATTCATCTAAAAGCACATATGAAAGCCTTAACTCTCAACCTACTCAAAATTAATTGAGTAACCAAGAGTTTAAAGGAAAAATAAAAAATTCGAGTCAGATATAAAAACTGGTATGAATACCTTTGGATATCTGGTGAGACCATGCCACTTAGTGGAGCGGTTTTCCCCTTACTAGTATCCGAAAACATTTATTAAACCATATACTGTGCTCCTGCATCCATAATGGCTAAAACATAGTATTTCATAATCTTTATGATGATATGCAAAACAAGTAAATCAAATCTGGATTACCCATCCCAATTCATCCTAACCGTCTGTCTCAATTATAGTTTCTAGGATTACCATTTTCCTGTTAAATGATTATGGACTACTATGCAATATCATAGTTTTTCATGGAATCACTAACAATCTATTAGCAACTCCAATATCTTATCTCTTCTCCCAGTTTTCATGGGCTAACTAGGAACCTATTGACTAATTGTCAATATTTTAATTTGGATATAGTTTTGATATGCTAACTACAAACCTACTGGACTTTCCTAGTACCAAATCATAGTTTCAAAGGCTGACTATGAACCTATTGGCCCCTGCCAATATCATACAGTTTTCATGGGCTTACTATAAACCTATTGGCTCCTGCCAATATCTTTAATTAAAATTTCAACATCTGTTATGTTATATTCACTACCGTGTCAACCTAACTGGTTATTCTTCCCTTTTCCAAAACACTGTTATGGGTTAATAAGAATGTGAATAATATTTCTAAGATCTTTTTTTATGCCATCGTATTTCCTTTGAAAATGAGAATGGGTTATTCATTTTAAAACTTTAAAATATCACTTTCGAAACCATTGAACGACCTCCTTCAAAAGCACAAATACTTCATTTAGAAACTCTAAGTATATACCTTTCGAAACCAATGATACCTTTGATGGTATCAAAAAAACATTCTTTAAAACATAGCTTCGAAACAAATAAAGTACCCTTTCGAAAGCATTGGGTTTACTCTTTAGAAACATCGTTTGGGTCAAAGTGGTTATATACTAAAGTATCTCTTTCGATACCAATAAATATTAATTTGGGGAAAATGTTGATTGTGTCAGAACCATTTAGTCAAAAGCAAGGACCTTTAAATTAAAACTTCGAAGTACAGAGTTGAGACCCCCTTTTAATTCCATCACCTTCGAAACCCTCAACCCCTTTCAAAAGCAATTAGAATATGGCTTGACCTACATAAAACAAAGTTAATCTTTCGAAGGCATCGATGACTTTAATACTTCGGAAGGAAAATGACGGCAAGGCTTTGACTAGGTCAGAACCATACCTTTCAAAAGCTTCTTATTTAAAAAAAAGGCATCCCTTCGATAGGTGTTTATAAAAACCCTTTCGAAAGCATAGCTTTCGACTATGTTGAAAGCTTAGGCAAAACAAGGCAGGAACTTAACTTTAGAAAACAAACTATGGTTTTGACTCGATAATGTATCGACTCAGTCGGAAACCCTTCAAAAAATAGGCAGCCATTTATCTTTTTAAAACTGAACCTTGGTTTCGACTCTGGCGAAAGCATAGCTTTCGACACCATACTTTCCTCTACTTACCAGTTCACTTCATATCTATTCTAATGATACCCTGTGCCTTGGTTCTGACTATGCGGGTTTCGATACAGAGAGATTCGATTAAGATGGCGCGAAGTTAAAGGAGTCGAATGGTGCCTCCGAAGTAGAAGGAACACAAGATTGGCTACTTTAAAACTTTTCAAAACTTCCAGTTGTAACTCTTTGATTGGCTACTTTAAAACTTTTCAAATACTTTACCATCAAAATCTGCCGCATTTATAAGATTTAAGTCAGAGATTTGTAATGTTAAGCCCTTCCATATTACAAACTAATATTTGCAGAAAATTCCATTGCTTGCACCAAACTTAGTCAGAAACACACAATCGCAGATGAAAGCACCAATAGAATATATGTAGAGGATATAAATATGAAAAACAACAAAAATAAAAAAGAAAGCAGTAAAAGCGAGATTTATAGTGGTTCAGTTGACTTTGTCCTACGTCCACTCTAGAAATTTCCTTTTTATTATCAGAGAATTGATTACAATAGCAATCCAGAATCTTTCATACAAGAATTGCAGAGTAGACTTTAAGTAGAAGAAGGGAAACAGAATGAGAATCCCTTTTCTGATACCCCGCTTGTTGTATTTACAGACAAAATTCTGGTTGTTGGGCTTCCTTAATGATATGGGCACACCAAAACCATAGCTATTCTCTACCCTTCATCATTGCTGATCCCAAATTGTTAATATGCCAACCCGAAGTTGCCCCATAGATGGCCCGAAGCAGACCGCTAGATGACTCGAAGCAAACTGCATTATGGCTCGACGTAGAATAATGCTGACCCCTTACTCCTATGCCGTCCCTAATTCCCAAGGCCAACCCGAAGATAGCTACACCCTGACCTAAAGCTATGACAAGCTCTCCAAATGCCGACCATTTCTAACTATACGCCGATCCCTTGACCCAGTGCAGACCCACGTTCATGGAAGTGCCTGCCAAAAGTCCCTCGAACATGTCAATCACAATATGATGTCAACCCCAGAGCTTAGTACTAACCCGAAAACGGGCATACACCGACCCAAAGCATGATGGATGTCGACCCGAAGTCAACACCGACCCTAGGTAAATGCTTCGATACCTCAGTGACCTAAAGTATGCATCTTCCTGACTCGATGTAACCTACCTAAAAACCTAAAGTAAATCCAAATGTGACTTGAAGCAAACTCCAAGCAACCCGAAGCAACTCGAATTTTGTCGAAATCCATATTTCAATTATCTCAAACTTTTTCTCTATCGACTATGCTAAATCCTAGTATCGTAATCATGTTTATCATCGGTGATTGATCGTCTATCCACCATCTGAAGCAATTTCATCATATTCCAGCCTTAATAACCGAGCAGTCGTTTGAGTTAAATCCACCGGTCTACGGCATTCCTAAAATGAGGGTTAGAATTTGCCCCCTAAAACATGCCTTACTATTGGAAGATATGTTTTGAATTGTTCTAAATCCGATATCCAAAGTCTATATTCCATCCATAGTCGTATCTTCCAATCTATAATCCAATCCATTATCAAGCAATTCCATCCAAGTCCGACAGCCAAATCCACAGCTGTTCCCAATTGGTTTCTCATTCCGAATCCATTCCAAATTCATATACCGAATCCACGATCTCTCTGGATTGTTTTATTCATCTCTAGAACCACTTTGAGTCCTGCCCAAATCCAAGAACATCTACGTCCGAATCTAAATCCGGGACCACGCAGGGTACATATCAAAATTTTGGACCACTCCGGGTCCTTAGCCAATTCCTTACCCTTTCGAAGCCACTATCTGAATCCATATCGTATCATGCAAGTCAATAATCTAATTCTACGTTCCCTCCTAATCGCTGACGGTCACTCTGGACCCTTGCTAATCTTGATCCAAACTTAACGATTGAATAGGAAGATCCTATCATGCACCGGCGAAGCTTCCTATCCCTTGCACTCCGGTTCAGTATCCTTGAGCATTGACCGATTCCTTGTTCCTCATAGATTGGTCATAGCCTCTCCGAGCTCTTGGTATACCCCATCCTATCAATCTCCGATAAGGGGAATACAACGTCGAGTTAGGCGATCTTGTCATTCTCCGGTGAAGTGGTGTCATTTCCTGCACTTCGGTTAAGTATCCTTTAATATTAAGCGATGCCACAGCCTAAGTCCTAGACCAATTACAACCACTCCGGGCACTTGTTGGATCCCATACCGTCACTCTTCGATGAAGAGAAAATGGCGTTCAACGAGCCAATCATATTACTTTATAGTGAAGTGATGTTACTCACTGTGCTCCGGTTCAGTATCCTTGAATAATAAGCGATCAATTTCCAACTTGTCTTCCAATATCCATCCCTTAACTCTTTGGTTAGGGATTTGTTTCATAAAATCCAAATCCATTTATTATATCCAAATTCCAAGTGTCCAATAAGAAAATGCAGAAAAAACTAGCTGCTGCTTCTTCTGGCATAACAGTCTATTACCATCTCCAAGCTTGCCTGGGGATCGCTACGGTTCCATTAAATGTGTAAGCGGCACAGCTGCTTTATTTTTTGAAACAAAATCATAAAAATTATTTGATGACCAAGGTTCAAATCCTGAACTTGGAATTGCCATCATGATCAGTTGATGGTGCAATGTAACAAAGATCCAGTGTCGTTCCTATCTGGTGTAGGCGGTGGCTCGTCACCTTCTACTGCTCTTGTCCGGTTCCTCACATACTGTGGCAATCTGCCACTCCTAACATGTTCTTCCACCATGTCCTTCAATTAGTGGCATTCGTCTGTGGCATTCCCTTCCAACTCATGGAATAAGCACTACCTCCTACTCCTACATTCCTGTTCTATGGGATCCGTCGTGGGTGGTCTCTGATAGGTGACCTGCCCTCACATTTCTATAAAAACCATTATGATTCTCTGTAAAGTCCGTGTATGCTGTGAAATTAGGTTTTTGGTTTTTCCTTCGTTTATTATAACCATCGTATCCGTCATTCTCTTTCATTTTCCTTTATCCATCCCATGTCCTTCTCTAGACTTTCCTTTGCCTAGCGCAGCGTTCACCTCCCGCCTTTCACCGCATGAATCCTCTAATGATATAAAACTTTTCGCCTCATGATATAGCTCCCCAAGATCCTATGGTCGATCCTGTGCCAACGAATCATTGAACTCAATGCCTTCTGTGATTCCTTCTACTGCCACCATCAAAATAATTAATGGATCCAAGCGATATACCAAAGCCACGGCTGTGATGAACCGCATTAGAAAATTTCTAATGGAATCTCCTATCCTTTGCTTCATTGATGCCAATGTCATTACATTCTTGGGTCATGTCAAGCGGACCTTGAACTGCCACATGAAGCTTTCCACTAGCTCGCCCCATGTCCTGATCGATCCATTCTCTAGCTCCCTGAACTAGAGCATAGAAAAATCTATCAAATATAGAGGGAAAAATTTACCATAACCTACTCAGATGCACCCAACACTTCCATAGGCCTATGTATCTGGTTATATGCATAGGTGGGTCAGATTTCCCGTCATAGGCCTCCAGTGTTGGTAATTTTAATTCTGGAAGGTTCCTCGCATTTCTGATATTTAGAGCGAACGAACCCTGACTAACTTCCTCCAAGCCTTTGCTCGGTAGCCCTCCTCTCGTAATCCTTCTTATCAATCCAGCAATCCGCTCATCTCCATCGGGGGGTGCCCCCTATTTGCATCTCCACCTTACCGTTCATGCCCTGGTGGGTATTTCGATCAGTACTCCTCAAGTTTCTCATTCATGTTTCCGTTGGCCCCAGCTCTTCGAGCTTTGTCCATAAACCTTCCAATATCCAATCCTGGTGGTCTACCCCATGCCTATGCTGATTCCCTTTAAATTCGCTATTTCATATTTGGTTTAACCTCCCGTTATTTCTACAGCTCCAAGTCCTTGTTCTACATTGCCAGTAGCTGCGGTTGGTCCATTTCCCAGGTTCTGTGTCCCAGTTGTTTCCATTTTTCTGAAGAGTTCTTGCATCATCTTTTCCTGCCTTTTCAACATCTGTTCCCACATGGAATCCATCATAGTCTTCATCTCATCCCGTATGATGTGGATGGATGCCTGATCTGCTCCAGCTTTGAAGCAAGCCTCCAGACTTCCCTTTTGATGGCTCCTTTCTATCACCTCCCACCTTGCTAATTACATAAACATAGCTTCCAGAATCCCAGTCCCTAAGCTTTAAAATCCAAAATCCAAGCTTTAGAATCCCTTAGTGCTTGCTCCTCTCAGTGAAAAAAGCCAAAAAATTTGCACCAAAATTTGTCACAAACAACCAAACGCAGGTGAAAGCACCAATACAAAGTAATAGATCAAAGATAGAATATACGAAGAGGATATACATATGAAGAACAACAAAAACAAAAAAGAAAGTAGTAAAAAGAAGAGATTTATAGTGGTTCGGCTGATTCTGGCCTACGTCTACTCTAGAAATTTCCTTTTTATCATTGGAGAATCGATAACCATTGCAATTTGGAATCTTTCACCTAGAATGGAAGAGTAGCCTTTAAGTAGATGAAGAAGGGAAACAGAATGAGAATCCCTTTTCTAAATCCCCACCTGTTGTATTTATAGACAAAATCCAAGTTGCCGGGCTTCCTCAATAATATGGGCCTACCAACACCATAGCCGAGCCCATACACCTCATCATTGCCGTACCCAAGTTATTAATATGCCGACCCAGAGTTTCCTCGAAGATGACCGAAAGTAGATCCCTAGATGACTCGAAATAAAGTGCATTATGACTCTAACTAGAATAATGACGAACCCTTGCACCCGTGCCGAAACCAAATCCCCAAGGCCAACCCGAAGATAGCTACTTCCTAAGCCAAAGTAGTGCTAACCTCTCCAAATGCCGAACCCTTTTAACTATACGCCATTCCCTTGACCCAGTGCCAACCCATAGGCCCTCGAACATGCCGATCCGAATATGATGTCGACCTAAGAGCTTAATGTTGACCCAAAGACGAGCATACGCCGACTTGAAGCATGATGCAGGCCGACCCGAAGTCAACACCGACCGTAGGCAAATATGACGATCCCTTAATGACCCAAAGTATACCTTTGCCTGACTCGAAGTAACTTGCTAGAAAACCCAAAGTAAATCCAAATGGGACTCAAAGCAAGCTCCAAGAAACCCATAGAAACTCGACTTGCGTCAAAACCCATGTTTCAAGTGTCTCGCATATTTTGTCCATCGACTATTCCGAATCCCGGCCTCATAATCATGTTTGTCATCCTTGATTGATCATCTATTCACCATTTGAACCAATACCGTCATATTCCAGCCTCGATAACCATGTAGTCAGTTGAGTTAAATCTGCCTATCTACCGTCATTCCAAAAGGCGGGTTAACATCCTTTTTTAAAATAATTTACTTTCCTTAGTAAGTCAATTGGGAAAATCCCCAAAAATAACAAAACTTTGATTTCATCATGTTGTCAAAAATATTAAAAATTAAGACCCAATTTCTTCGTGAAATATTCAAAATAAATTATTAACCCAATCACTTCATATTTGCTGTCAAAAATTCATAATAAAATTTTCGTAGCTTGGAAAATTCTGAAAGTTAAAACCGATCTCCAAAATCATGTTTTACTTAATATAAAAAAATTTCATGGCATTTTAAAATCAATAACCCATGTTTTGCCCCTAAAACCATGCGAACTTTGCACATAAATAAATTGTTTAAATCAAACATTCCATGACTTTAGAATATCATTATCCTAAAATATCATATAAATGAAACAAACACTTAAATCCGAATAATAGGATTATAGAAACAAGAAGGGATGGAATGAATTATTAATCACCTTAGATATGACAAGAAATTTGAGATTTGTTGTTGATTAATCCTTTTTAGCTTTCATCCTTAGCTTTTGATCGAATTTTCCTCTTTTCCTCTTTGTTAATGGCGGCTGTATTTTTAATTTATGGTTTGCATTTTTGATGCTGAGAAATGAAACTTGAATGGACGAAAATGAGAAGTGTATAGCCGTGTAAAATAAGATGGCTATTTACTAATATGCCCATGCGTAAACTAATTAACCTTTAAACTAATTTAAAGCCTATTCATTTAATTATTAAGCATGGCCCTTTATATAAATTATTCAAATCTCAATCCCCTTATCATCACTATTTTATTTAATTCATCCAATTAAATTTCTTTCAATAATGTTATCAAAATTAGGGATGTTGCATTGGATTTTAAAGTCATAGCAAACCTTTGAAAATAAAGAGTATCTCACAAGACCACGCCGCATATAAATACGGATGCGTTTTTACCTTACGATAACTAAAATATTTCATATGAAATTCTCTAATATTATAATAGTGTTTGAGATCCAAAATTTATTAATCTTAACCGAAATTGTTACTTTAGTTAAATTCCAGCATAATAGGTATATAACTAAAACCATAAAGGCTCGTATTGGAGAATGGATTCCATTTAATGACCGGGCTACTAGGGTACCTCTTGTCACGGTGCATCTATAGATAAAATAAGATGTCTTCACTTCAAAACGCTTGCGTTGGATCAAAGTTGTTTTCGGATAACATAGTTGATCCCAGACTCTTTGAAATAACATTCAATAATTCCCTTTAAACTCAGCAATGGTTCTTTGGGAAATAAACAACCAAAGATAAGAATGGAGTTCACCTTCTAACCGTTAGGGATGAATTTGCTATCGTTGTCTTAGGAGAACAAAACGAGATTTATGCGCACATGCATGTTTCTCCTAGATATTTCAAAAGTTACTTTTGTGTCCAAATTAGATCATCGATTATTTAACTATCGAATGAAAAAAAATTCAAATCAGGGATTTAAATTCCATAGGAAAAGCAACATTGTTTAAAAATATAAGCTACCACTAGCCTCCCTAATTGATCTTTCATTAATTAAACCACTTTGTAAAATTCTTGTATAAAAATACTTTTACAAAGCTATGTCGCCAATCCCTATATTTTCCCTACTTAGAAAATATCTGTATACTTATCTCAACGGTATAAGTATATTCACACACATTACACATCATGACTTAGAAAATGTACTTATATACTTATCTTAATGGTATAAGTATATTTACAAAACTTAGAAATATTTTCTTTTTATTCAATTCTCAAATCATTTATAAATTTCTTAAGATTCTCTAAAAGCATTTTTAATGCATTTTGTAGATCTTTTAAGACCATTTATAAAACTCTTTATACGTTTCAGTCATTTATAAATTCTCCTCTATATTTCTAAAACCATTTACAAATTAATTACAAATCCATAAAACCATCTATAGAACACCTTTTATAAATCTATAAACCATTTCTTAAAACTCGTTTATAAATATCTAACCATTATAAACACTTTCACCTTGTAAACTATCTTCCCTTAAGTCTTCAAAACATTTTATAAACTTCCCTTATAAATTCTAAGTCTGTTTATAAAGCTTTATTTATGCGTCTAGCAAACATTTATAAATAAGATCCTTTACTTGATTTCAACAGTATTATATAAAAGTAATCATAAAAATTAAGTATTAATAATAGTCAAATAAATAAATTCTTATTATTAATCTTAAAACATCTTAAGATAATAATTAATCATTTCAAAACAATAATAATAAATCTTTAACCTTTTTACAAATAATTCTTATTTATTTGCCAAAACATTATTAATAAATCCATATTCTTAATTTCAAACTACAATTATTCTTAAATAATTGCTTTTTCAGGATATTAAATTTTTGACAAATACTTTAAAACAATATTAGCTGTAAACAAATAACCTTTTAAAATAAACACTAGTATAATTAAATAACCTTAAAAATATATTAATATAATTAAATAACTTTAAAATAATATAAAAAGATTTAAAACAATATTAGATAACTTTAAAACAATATTACAATAATTATATACCTTTAAGACAATATATTTTTGGAATCCAATTTCGGATTTAAAATTATTTGCTGTCTCAAAACCAGTTCCAACTCAATGGCAATTTATTGTATTTCAAAGCATTAATTTAAGGCCAATAGCTACCCAACGCTTAACCATTATTAATATTGATTTTCTAAAATCATAAGGTTTTTGATTTTAAACTTAGAACAATGTTATAACCATAGTGTCCACAATTAGGTTCATTATTCAATAATTTACATACAAGGAATATTATTGAAAACATTCAATAATAGAAAGGAATCCCCTTGGATCCCTCCAACCCATTCCATACATCACAGACATCGTATAATTATATAATATGAACCAACTGCTTCGAAGCCGGATTCATATAAAAAGGGTCATCACCTCTTACACGGGAATGTAATAGGATCTTGTCCGCTCCAAGGGCGGGAATATACCAAACCAACTAATAAATATACTAAATTAGCCAAACAATCATTTAGAAATCTTTATCAACTATATATCATAATACTTATCCAAAAAGGTAAGTTTAACTCACTAAAAAAAATTATCGTCGTCAAGGAGTTCCGCTTTGGAGCTAAAATAAAACGACATCTGATTTAGTTGAAAATTTTAACTACCCATGAATTCATCCAAACTAGTTCCACCGCGAAGCTAACACCCTTACGAGGACAATGAAAAATCTGTGCCTCGATTGGACCTCGCATGAGGGTGTTATGCAATTTTTAGTCTACAATTTAGATTAAATTATTTAATGTACTTAGTTACAAATAATTTATACGTAACTTTATTTAAATTATTATGTTACAAAACATCCAAAAATCTTGAACAACAAACAAGGCGTGCCGCTTGCATTCTATATGTTATATCCTTATTCTGAATGCCATGGAACTACCCTTGAGGTCTAATTCGATCATATGCAGAAGACAACTGTTCAAAACTAGTTATTTTATTAAATTATAAAATTAATTTTTATGTGTTTTGATCTTACTCGGCCAAACATTACATCTGATTACCATGAAATTCATGGGCATGTAATAATTAATTATTACCGATCTAATGAAACTAGTTTCATTGAAATCCGAGACAGTACCCTGGAAGGCTATTTTTACTTGTTAATTAAAACGAATTATTTTAAAACCCAAACTAGTCATTTTTATATTTAAGTTATAAGTTTTATTATCTTCATTCTTACCGAATAATATATAAATAAGCTTTGTAATCGTTTTACCACAATTAAAACCCAAGATTTAATTACTTAAACAATCTAAGTTATTAAATTTTACAATTAAATTATCGAATAAATCTCTATATTTGGAATTCAACTTATTTAACTTTTAAAATTAATGTTTAATAAATATTCCAAATTCAAACGACTAAAATTCTGGGTCGTTACACTCTCAAACCCTTAAATCATAATTATTAAGTAAGAGAAAAGCCCAAACATGTTAACCTTTTTCAAATAAATTGGTTGAAATAGGTTTTTAAGTCCTTTGAAGCCTTTAACTCCCTAAAATCAATTTTTCAAAATCTTGTTATTTCGTTTACTATGTTTTCCAAATTCATTTATATGTTCCAACTAATATCGTAATATTCAATCAAATTCTATATTTGACAGCATTTCACTCCATACTAAATTCATTAATGAATCATTTCATAAAATCTTACTCGAGTTTATAAACATTTTAGACAACTGATCTTATCATATTTATTACCACTTCACAATTAAAGTCCATATGCAATTTAAATCAAAGTTAATTACGTTTGACTTATTAAATTAATTCCCACCATTATTCAAATTAATAGTTTATTTAATTAGCTCATTTCATTAATTTTGTTTCAACAACTACTAATTCCATTTCCAAATATTATTTCATTTAACTTATTTCATTGATCCTAACTAGAGTTAAATTTCTTTTCAAATTCACTTTATTTAAAGTTTGATTCAAAGTTCAATTTTACTTCTCTTAACCTTCATATCCAACAAATTTAAAATTTTATATTAACTTCTAATTCTCTAAATTAATAAGTTATAAAACTTATTTTCTCATATTATCATTAAATACTCGATGAAAATTTTCCACAGTTTAAACATTTTATTCTCGTTTATTTTATTTCATTTTGAAATCATATATAGGCATAATTCCCTTGGTATATCAAACCATTCTTTTAAATTTTAAAATCAACACTAGTTTTTCCAAACTAACTCCAATGGTATTAATTCCTCTCTTAGAAAGACGAAAATGAACTTCTATGATGCAATAGTCATCGTCGAAATTATGTGATTACAGGAGGTCCTCACCCAGCAGGCAGAAGTTGGGGCGAGATGGAAACATATGCCCGTGCCTTGAAGTATGCACCAATAGAAGAGAGTGTTTTTGTGCTAGAAGATGCTGCACCTTTAAAGCAGCAGAAAACTTTTAATGATGATATTGTGTTTAGAGCCAAGGATTCTTTGGGCATTGAAGCTCCAACCATGGATCCCTTGGTCATCTCTGCAGGCATTGGACCGGCTATTGTGAGAAGAGTGCTTGTAGATTGTGGTGCTTCTTGCAATATTCTCTTCAAAAAGACGTTCGACCAAATGAAAATTTCGACGACTGATGTACAAGCTTCATCTCAAAGGATCGTTGGGTTACTGGGGAACCGAAGCAGCCAATTGGAACTATTGACTTGTTCGTTGAGCTTGGAAAGGGGCAGAAAAAGGTGGTTCGAAAACAGACTTTTTTAATTGTTGATGAATTTTCTGCCTACAACGCCCTCCTAGGGCGACCAACTCTTGCGGCTTTTAAGGCAATTCTCGCCCCGTGGTGCCTCACTATGAAATTCCCTACAGATAATGGAGCTGGAGTTACTAAAGGGGATCAGAATGCTAGGCGAGAATGTTATCTAACAGAGTTGCGTGAAGCGAGGAAGAGAGAGATGGGAAAAGATGCCGCAACCCCAGTCCGCATCAAAGAACCAACCTTGTAGCAATTACAGGGTGGACCTTGCACTGGCGAGCATAGCGGAGCACGAAGAGAAATGGATCCCAGAAAAGCTAGTGCAGGGGAGAATAGAGTGGTGCCAGTGGAAGTAACGGTGCTAGTACCTGTTGACGCGAAAGATCCGAACAAAATGGTGAAGGTGGGTTCGCAACTTAGTGTGACGGTTCAAAGTTCCTTGATATCATTCTTGAAAGCAAATCTGGACGTATTCGCTTGGACTCATGCTGATATGGGTGGAATATCCACAGAAATTGTGGTACATGCTCTGAATATTATTCCGAAGTTTACACCGATAAAGCAGAAGAGAAGAACCCAGGGTCCTGAAAGGTTAGCAGCGTTGAAGGAAGAGCTAGACCGGCTCATGGAGAATGTTTTCATCAGGGAGTCTACTTATCCGAATTGGGTTTCAAATCCTGTACTGGTTAAGAAAGCTAATGGGAAGTGGAGAGTATGCATCGACTTCTCAGATTTAAACAAAGCCTGCCCCAAAGACTATTTCCCGTTACCCAGGATAGATCAGTTGGTGGATGGAATAGCAGGGCATGAATTGTTATCTTTTATGGATGCTTACTCCGGATACAACCATTTCATGATGCATGAGCCGGACCAGGAGGACACGAGCTTCATCACCGACGTTGGTCTCTACTACTATAGAGTCATACCCTTTGGACTTAAGAATGCAGGGGCAACTTACTAAAGACTCATCAATGCTATGTTCAAACCGCAGATTGGCAAAACTATGGAAGTTTATGTTGACGATATGATGGTGAAATCAAAGAAGGCGGTAGACCATATGGATCACTTGGCGGAAATGTTTGCAATCCTCCAAAAGTACGGAATGAAACTTAAACCTTTGAAATGTTCGTCTGGGGTGGAGTCCGGAAAGTTTTTGGGTTTCATTGTGAGTGTTAGGGGCATTGCAGCTAATCCTTCTCAAATTGCTGCCTTAAGAGAAGTCAAAGCCCCTAGAACGAAGAAGGAACTACAAAGTCTTAATGGAAAAGTCGCTGCCCAGAATCAATTCATTTCCAAAGCCACCGATAAATGCATTCCATTCTTTGATGCTCTGAAGAAAGGAAGGAAAATTTTTGACTGGACTCCTGAATGCCAGAAAGCTTTCGATGAGTTGATTCTTCATATGGAAATGCCTCCAATACTTTCTAAGCCATACAATGGTGAAGATCTTTTCGTATATTTGGCAATCTCATCTCATGCTCTCAGTGGAGCATTGGTACGGGAGGACGCAAAAATTCAGCGCCCGGTCTATTATATCAGCAAAAGATTCACTGGGGCAGAGAATAATTATTCAAAGTTGGAAAAGATCACCTATTGTCTACTGGTTGCAACAAGAAAATTGAGGCCATATTTCCAAGCTCATCCTATCAAAGTCCTAACTGATCAACCTCTCAAGCAAGTCCTGTTTCGTCCTGAGATTTCGGGTCGTCTTTTGAAGTGGAATATTGAACTCAGTCAACACGGCATCACTTATCATCCCCGGAGAGCAATTAATGGACAAGCTTTAGCGTATTTCATCGCAGAATGTACAGATAAAGGTGATAGTGAGGAAAAAGTGACTGATAATACCCCAATTAGATGGAAATTATATGTTGATGGCGCAAGAAACGGTTACTGTTCCGGAGCTGGGGTTGTTCTTGAAACCCCAGAAGGGCGGTCATTGTGCTATGCATTGAGATTGGAATTCCCTTCGACAAATGACGAAGCAGAATATGAAGCTCTTATTTCCGGCTTGAAAATTTCTAAAGAATTGAATGTCAAATTAAGTGTTGTAGATCTTCAGTGATTCATAGCTTATTGCATGTCAAGTCAAGGAAGACTTTCAAACTAAAGGAGGAAATCTGCCTGCTTACTTGTCAAGAGCCTGGGAACTCCTCGATGATCTTAACCATTATACGATAAGTCATATACCCCGGGAAGAGAACATGAAGGCATATTCTCTCGCAAAGTACGCAAGCACTGGTGAAGCTCAATTATTGGGATTAGTTCCTGTGGAAGTCCTATCAGCTCCAAGCACTGATGAGATGGATATCGACTGGATCATGACTATCTCTCAGGAGCAAGAATCGTGGATGACTCCGATAATGGAATATCTGCTCAACGGCTCTCTACCAGAAAATTCAAAAGAACGATAGAAGTTGCTAAGAAAAGCCTCTAGATATATAATTCAAGATGGACGATTGTATAGGCGAAGATTCTCAATGGCATTACTTCGATGTGTGACAAAGGAAGAAGCTAAGACAATTCTAGCCGAAGTACGCGGAGGAGAGTGTGGGGACTATTCAGGTGGTCAGACTCTAGCAAAGAAAATTCTCCGTTATGGGTATTTTTGGCCAGATATTAATCGTGATACTGCAAGCTATGACCGAAAATGTGATCGATGCCAGAGATTTGCAAAAATCCTAAGAGCACCTTCCACCGAGATAACACAGATGGTCAGTCCGTGGCCATTTGCTATTTGGGGAATAGATCTCATCGGGCCTTTGCCAACCGCTAAATCCGGAATCAGATATGCTATTGTTGCTGTTGATTATTTTACTAAATGGGCGGAATCTGAACCATTAGCTACTATTACCTCTAAAAAGTTGATAAACTTTGTAACTAAGAATATCATTTGCAGGTATGGTGTGCCTCAAAAGTTAATCACAGATAATGGAACCCAATTCGAAAGTGAAGAGTTCCAAGATTTTTGCAAGCGAGTCAAGATCCATAAAAGCTTCTCAGTAGTGGCTCATCCGTAGGAAAACGGGCAAGTGGAGGCAGTAAACAATATTATCAAATCGACCATCAAAAAACAGCTGGAAAAAGCGAAAGGTGGTTGGGTCGATAAGCTTCCACTAGCACTATGGGCATATAGAACTACTCACAAAACTGCGACTGGGCACACTCCATTTTCATTGGCATATGGATCATAAGCAATGATTCCGGTGGAAATGGAAGTCCCTTCTCATAGAAGAATTCATTTCAACCAAGCTGAAAACGAAGAGTTGCAATTTGAAGCACTTGATTTCCTTGATGAAAAAAGGGAAGAGGCTCAGCTCAGAATTGCAGCCCATCAGCAAAGAATTGCGAGGTACTTTAATTCCAAAGTTCGCCAATGCAGCTTTGAGCTTAGAGATCTAGTCTTGAAAAGGGTCATGACAGCAACAGGAGTGTGCGCCAAATTGGGAAGGGCCATATGTCATAGGCAAAAAACTTCTTGATGGCACTTTCAAACTGACAACTGTCGAGTGAGATCCAGTTCCAAGAGCTTGGAACAGCAGTCACTTGCGCCCATATTTTACTTAAAAAGCTTTACTGAAATACTGTAAAAGAATCATGAATATATGATTCTTGTATTGAAAGCCATTGTAAAGCCAGTGCAAATGAATAATAAGAACTATAAAGTGGATGTAGGCCCAGTTCTTGGCCGAACCACTATAAATCTTGTGTTCTCTACTATTATAAACTACTTGTTTTATTTCGATATATAAAGTACTTCAATTGTATTGCTAAAATGTCGATTTAATATTGCAGGCCATTAAAACAGAGCTTACCCATCATAAGACCAAGCGATCCCTGACATCACTCAACGAATGAATGTTCAGCCACAAAAATTCCAGACTCAAATCCTATATAAGAAGTGCTTCAAGCAAACAGTTAGTGGCTCCGCCAGAGGTAGACCCTTCCTGAATAATTGTGATCGTTTGTGCAAACAAACATCCGATTAATTAGCTTGTGTCTGCCCCTGCGAACTCATTTAATAGTGAAGTACACTTCTTTGGATAAAATAATCTACTTGCAAAAGAAAGGAATGTGTGCTTGAAAATGATAACAGCGAACCACTGATATGAACAAATGGCGAAAGGACATGGGAAAGCAGGTAGCAAATAGAAAAAGACCTCTTCGGAGGCGCAAGCCCTCTTCGGAGGCACAACTCTTCGGAGGATAAAGACCGCTAATGGGACTTGCCAGAAAAAGAAAGTTCTCTTTCTCAACAAAAAGTTGTGGAATACCGGTGGCACAGGACACTCGTTAACTAGCTGAGAACGTTTGTGCAAAAAAACAATCCAAGTAACTTGTGTCTGCCCTGTGAATCCATCCAACCGTGGGAAAGAAACTTCCAGGAAAAAGCCCTACTCGGAGGCACACATTTCACCGTGGTCTGAAATAAAACTTCACACGAGTTGAAAGGTGAAAAGACCTCTTCGGAGGCATGCATTCCATCGAGATCTGAAATAAAATTTCACAAGTGTTAGAATGTGAAAAGCCCTCTCCGGAGGGCCATTTCACCAAAGTTGAAATGCTAAAAGACCTCTTCGGAGGCACACATTTCACCGCGATCTGAAATAAAACTTCACACGAGTCGAAATGTGAAAAGCCCTCTTCGAAGGCCCACTTCCCAACGGACGGAGAAAAAATAAAAGCCTATCCCCAGAGGCACACACAAAAAAGCCCTCTTCCCAGAGGCACAATCAAACAAAAAGCCCTCTTCCCAGAGGCACAATCAAACAAAAGCCCATTTTCGGAGGCCCACTTTACCACGAAGGAAAATTCACTTGCCAAAAATAAAAGTGACTTTCTCCAAAAGTGAAAGTATAAAAACTTAGCAAAAAAAAAAGAAGAGAGAACTTCTCCAATACGAGGCCTATTCTACTAAATCAGAAAAATATTTCCTTAAAAGGGAAAAATTATTCTATAAAGTATAGATGAAAACCTTATTCGAATGGAAACCTTATTCGAATGGAAAAGTTGTTCTCTAAAGAAAGAGTACAAGTCTTCTCGAAACAGAAGAGTTATTCTCCAAAAATTTTGCCAATGTGAAAGAGGTTGTAATAAACCATGGTATGGGGGCAATATAATATAGTTACAAAAATAAAAACAATGCTCAAGCAACATACCATAAGTTTACTGCAACGTCACACAGAGAAAATAAAGAAACTTGTATGAAAAAGAAGAACAAATGCATTCTCAAATATAGACAGAAGTTTGTACAAGTAAAAAAAATCATTTTATTCCATACTATAATTTTTTTATACATGTGCAGGTTTCAAAACAAAAGAAGGCGGGGACAGGTACCCGCACAATCTCCGGTCAACACAAGTCTTTATATATACAAGCAAAAAAGCAAAAAAGCGAGACGGAAAGACTAAGTCCCAAGCCCATCACTTCTTCTTCCTGCCACCTTTCGAGCCTTCGCCTGGCCGGATGATTAACTTTTTGGGCCGGCTTGTGAGAGTAGGGGAAGAAAGAGGAAGGGGTGCAATTGGATTTTCTTCTGTTTTTTCTTCGTTAGCAGAAGCTTCTCTCCTTTTCTTTGAGACTACACGCTTCCCCTTCTTCCTTAAAGAAGACTCACTACTCGGAGTGAAAAGTGAAGACAACGTTATGTCATTAGAAATAGTTTGCTCTGGGGTTCTTTCGCCTTCTTCAGGTTTCTCGGCTTTCTGTTCTTGAGAAGTGATCGGATCATCCAAGCCTTGAAGAGCTTCTATCTGCTCCTCTTGTGACACCGGTTGAGAAACGGAAGGGGGAGTAATCTGAAGAGGCGGAGAGGAAACAACTGGAAGAGGGGATGGCCGAATAACACTTGGTGCTTTCACTACAGGAGAAGAGAAGTTCAAGTCAGTATCTCTCATAAAAAGAGGAGAAAGTGGTGCGTCAAGATTTAAGTAATAATCAAAAAGTTCACAAGCTCATGTGAAGTAAGCAAGCAGTCCACTTGAGCGAGATCAACATTGAGGTTACCCGGAGAAGTAGGCTTTACTATGTCAACTACAAAGTCCTGCGCTTCAGCGCTTTCCGGAGTCTCATCTCTAGTGCGGGTGGTGGCACTTTCAATAACAGCTTTAGCATGAGGAGGAGAATGGGAACTAGAGCCAGCAATATCGATGTCGGCCGAAACTGAAGGTAGAACTGGGTCGGTTGAGATTGTCTTTCCTAAATGTTCTCCTTCTGCCATTCTGGCCCTCTCTCTGGCAAGTTGCTCCTTTCCCCTGGCAAGAGCGGCACATGCATCATCATCTAGATAGTGTGCCATTAAATCTACTTTGGCGTATCCGACTCCTCCAAGCATATCAAGTGTAGCCTCCCACACTTTGGCCAAAGTGATTTCATACTCCGGTCCCAAAAATTTAAGGCTACCGCGCCCCCAGAACACTATGAATGTAAAACTCGAATAGAGTGGAGCTGACTTCGGCTTTAGTTGCCATATGAGATTCTTCGGCTGCTGCTTTACTGGCAATAGCTTCATCAAGCTCCTTTTCAGCTTTAAAAAGTTGATCTTTTAGCAATTCAATTTCCAAGTTCTGCGAGTTGGTCTTTTCTCGTAGATGTGCAACATCGGCTCGGTAGCTATCCACAACCTGTTGCTGTGCTTCAAATTTAGCTTCAGCATCTCTCTGTGCCGCTTGAGCATCTCTCACTTGTTTTTGAAGAACTTCTTCTCTCTGAGAATAGGAAGTGGAAGAAGTGGCGAGCTCTTCCTTAAGTTTTTCAACTTCCGCTTCAAGCTTCTCGTTATAAGCGGCAATACTCTTCATTTCGGCATCATGCTGATCGAGTGTTTTCTGCCACTCAGATTTGTCATTTTCCATAGTCAGCATGGCTTCAAGGTTTGCGCAATTCACTCTTTGAAGCTCGTCAACGAGTTTCTGCCAGCTAGACATTCTCTCGATATCGAGTTTGACAGCATCAAGATTTCGCAACATGGCTTGCTCATCAATCGGGACCAAGTCAAGATCGAAGCGTACTCCCTTTAAGCACCAATGCGGGAATCGGCTATGAAGAGTAGCCGGACCCTGTCGAACTTGATAGGGGGGCCTACTTATGATTTTTTGAATATCAGTTCTTTGAAGGGGGAAGAGCCGGAGGGAATTTCTAAAGAGACGGGAGCAGCGGGCTTTTCAGAGAGTTCAAATGTCAGTTTTTCACCAAGTTTGGCCCGTTTACTCGGGTCCTCAGTGGCATGGCTTTTTCCCTTGTCGTCGCGGGATTTTCGCTTGTGGGAATCATCCTCTTTCTGAGAAGAATCATGTCATTCGTCCCGTCTCCCATAGCGTTCTTCATAAGCACGCTTTTCACGAGCCTTCCTCGCAGCTCTTTCTTCATCAGTTTCCCAGGAGGCGGAAGATACCTCTTGGGGTCGTAAGAGCCGCGCCTCCCATAACGTTGGAAATCATCGTAGTAGGAGCCACTTCGTCCCATTGGAGAATCTAAAAAAAAAATATAAACTCAGAAATCTTCAAAACAAGGAAGTTGAATGCATATAATCGCTGAAAAGTCCTAAGTGTGTGTAATGTGCAAACTACGCGCGTCAAACTATGAACCACTCCTTGGTTAGGGGGTGATGATGGATTTTACAGCCAACGTCAACTCTTGGGCTGATGGAGTTTCTTGCAGGATGGATGTTGCTTCAACTGCTGGAGAAGTAACTCTAGTAGTGTAGGATCATCTTTAAAAAGCTCCTTTGAAGTAATCATCAGGTCGCTCAACCCCTCAAAAGTATCATCACCGCTGCGCCTAGCGGGACTTGTTCTCTCAGTTCTTTCGTCACCGGATTTCCCGAGTTGTTGGGGAGGTTCCTCTTCTTCGATGACTGGGACAAGTGCACGTTTGCCGGATGACCCCGCAACATCAATTGAAGTCGAACACTTTACCAATGAAGCCTCAACAGTATGTTCTTTTGGTGTAAGTTCTCCGAGGAAACTGCGGCATCCGATGTTTCTACTGGAGAATCAGGGACTTCGTGAGGTTGAGTAGAACGAGAAGGGTGTAGAAGCCCATATTGGTGAAGAATTTCATCTTTCAACAAAAACTTAATACTTCTTTCTTTGTGCCGGCATGGTACTTAATCTTTCAAAAGTCGTGTTATGACTGGGTTTTCTAGAGAGAGGAGGAAGTGTTGTAAAAGAAAAGAATGAAATTAGCACTTAGAAATTCAAATCTCGGAAAACTAAGAAATGGACAGAACGGTGATGAGCAATCTTACTTCCTATTCTCCAGATGGCATAAAACCCTTGGGCAGCGAACGAAGAAGAATTGATTCAGAAAACCGTGAGCACTTTCGGAAAGACCAGTGATAAGTTTACGGTTTCTAGCACTTCTCACGAGTATGATGGAGGGGTGATCTTTATTCTTTGCGAATGTGCATAAGTAGCAAATTTCCTCGAAGCTCGGAAGACGGTTAAGTGTCCTCCTGAATAGAATGCACAATCCCATAAGGATGGCGTAGCCATTGGGATGCAGTTGAAAGGGAGAGATGGTTAGTCGGAGAAGGAGTTGTTGAAGAAATTCATTGAAATGAGGAATGGCACCACACAGGCACATCTGGCGATTAACAGTGACGAAACCAAGAGGTGGCTTGTCAGTAGTATCGTTTGGCCCAGGAAGTATAGCATCCGCTTCGGCGATACCAAATTGAATACGTAATTGGTTGAATGCCTGCTGCTCAGGGTAGTTGGAGTTCTCTCCGGAGGATTATCCAATGGGTTGGCTATCGGGAATACTCCTTTAGATTGCTCTACTATCTCTTCTCGAGAAGACATTTTACACAAGGAACTGGATATTCAAATATGAAGGTGCACGTTTCCTAAATGTGTGAAGTGTTGTGCAAAACTAATAAAATGACAAGCAAATATAACTGAAATTAAATTAATAGGCATCTGTTAATTACAATGTTTCTGGGTTTGTTGTTTTAAGTCCAAATACAAGTGCAGTATTGATGCAAACAAAATCAGTTCATACAAGTGCAGTATTGATGCAAACAAAATCGGTTCTAATCGATTAACATTGCTTTGCTTTAATACTTCAATTGAGTTTATTGATTCACAGCATTTCATATAATTTCTTTAAGTTGATTATCTTTTATCGACTAATCTGTCATTCGATATGGGCAGTCAATGGCAGTAGATTCTCCCTAGTTTTCTACAAATGTTGTGTTCAGCAGGTTGTTAGTCTACATGTTAGTATAATCTGTAAAGAAGTGCAACAAAGTTCAAGCAGTTCATTCTGGCAGTTCAAGTTGGAAGTACAATCAGGTTCTGTCAAATTTTGAAGCTTTCAAGTTTTTTTCAAGTCCTTAAGTCGCAATCCGAGTCAAGAAGTTCAAGGCTTAAAGCTTCAAGTCAAGGCAGAGCAAATTTGCTTAAGTTCTAAGTCGCTAGGGCATATATACGACCTAAGAGTTACATCGCGAGAAGTCCTAGGTCACATGGTTCAAGCTAAAGAGTTCAAGACAAGGCAGTGTGAATCTGTCTAAGTCCTAGGTTGCTCGAATACAAGCGCGACCTAAGAGGTTAAGTCGTCGGCCATTTAAGTCGCAGGTTTTTAGGTCGGCAAAGTGTGTTAGGTCGCTAAAGCTCTTAAGTCGCTCAGATTCGCTACGTCGCCTCTGATGAAGCTTAGCAATCTCGAACCATTCCCTGTCAAAGCCACTATACTCCACTTTCCTTAACTCGCTAACCTCCACCCTACCCAATAGCTCGCTATCTTGTAACCCGACAACCCGTTATCGCCTAGGTAACAAAATCCACCATTCTCTCAACAGAACCGATCATCTACCTATTCCACCAAATCACCTATAATCGACGCGGATCATCTTAGATCCACCTTAAATCCAGGGCGCTGCTATGCTTTCATGAATCACAACAGCAACATGGCCGATGGCGATCGGAAACCAATCGCAACATGGCTCGAAAGTGGAACGCGATGTATGGATTTGAACTGGGGACAGAGGATGAAAATTCATGGTTCGACGGTGATTATGAGTTGGATATAGATCGAGTTCACTTACGCGATGTGACGGTGAGAAGGAAACGATCGCTCGTTAGTTCAAATTTGCCTTTGGGAAGCTTGAAGTTTCGTTAATGGCGGAGCAGGATATTGAAGCAACTAAGTGAGGAAGAAGAAACGAGTTAGCAATTTATATGGGGCAAAGAGAAGGAGACGAAGGGGCTCCCGAGTTTGCAAAAGTCTTAGGTCGCTCAATACCTAGAAGGATTAGGTCGAAGCACACGACCTATGGCATAGGCATGTACTTCGAGGGGCAAGTGTTAACTCCTCTTTGAAAGCAACCTAACGACCTATGAGGTGGAGCGACCTAACGACCTAAAGTATGAAGCGACCTAACGAGTTAAAGAGGGGAGCGACCTAACAGGGAAGAAGTTCTGCAGCGAGCTAAGAAGCTCAGCGACCTAGGAAGTTGAGCGATCTAGCGACTCAAGGATGAAGCGGCATAGCACGAAACAACTCAAGCGATTTACAGGAGGGCAAGCGACCTATAACCTAGCGACCTAACTGCTGAAGCGAAGTACCGACTTAAGAGGTACCGCAACTTAACGACCTAATGAGATGAGCGACCTAAGAAGTGTGCAACTTAATGACCTAAAGATGGAACAGTCCAAGCGACCTAAGGATGGAGCGGTCTTAACGACCAAAAGAGCTTACGACCTAAGGGATCCTACTACCTAGCGACCTAGTGGATTAAGCGGCATAGCAAGTTAACGACCTAGTCAAGGTTACTACATTGGATGTATTAACATTATTAAGTTGCCAACTACTCCGTAGGTCGCCCACAACCTACAACTTGTCAGTCCGCTCAAGTGATTAAGTCCAACCCTGTTAGGCCGTAAGCCATGTTCCCTAGGTCGCCCACGACCTACTAATCACCTACGACCTACCCTAGGTCGTCCACGACCTACGACCCACTCCAGAAATTTCCTATATATACCATGCCTACACCACCGAGGAGGGGATCTTTTTGGGGCTCACTTCTGGAACGCCGATATTCTGTTGAATTCTCGACTCACTCGATACTTCAAACACGAAAGACATCTCAACAAACTTCAAGAGGAAATCTAACACAACCGACATGGATTCAAAGACTTCTTCTACATCGGAGTTTTAGTTATTTGTCCCATCGGTGTTGTAATCGAAGATTGTTGTAAAGTTGTAATTGATTAAGCAATAAAGAAGATTAAAGTGGACGTAGGCTTAACCTGAAGCCGGACCACTATAAAACTGTTGTCTTTTACTGCTTTCTCCGTGACTTTTCTACTTGTTTCTAATTCCCGTATTCACGGGTGGTGCTTTCACTTAATCTCTACATACACCGGGGTGTTTGCGTTCAATTTTAAGCGTTAACATACCTGTTGTTTATTATTCGTTCTATATTGATGATATTGTTTGAATTGGATGGTGACTGGGATAAATGGTTGATGGTAGATATTGGATGAATGGATGCTATATTTTATGTTGTTATAAACTGCAAGTTATTATGCATTTTCATTTCATTCGGGATTGCGGTTTGAAATGATATATAAGTGTAATTTTATTTTAAATTACGGATTGAAATGATAAACATCCGTATCACTTGACCATATGATAGAAAATTTTATACAGGCACCGCGGTATATATTTGTGTATATATATATAAGATTTTGAAATGGTTTTCTATGGTGGAAAGGAATATACGGTTTAATAAATATTAAATTTTAATGTTATATAAATACTATTTTATATATATATAGTTAAATACTTGAGTTTAAGCTATGTATAAAATTGATTAATAAAAATGAGTTTAATAATGGAGTTTGATTGTTTTGTATTCTATGGTTTAGTACCTATTTGAGATATTGTATATATAGAGTTCTTAATTGACTTAAATGAAATTTAAGTTGGGAAATAAATATGAAATTGGTTTAAATTGACTTATTTAAGAATTGTACTTGAATAAATTTTGATCTAGAATTTAAATAAAAATGGGGATTTTAAATGGATATGATTCTTATAACTTGATTTGGTTTAAAGTAATTTAAATGAATATAAAGTTGAGATAAATGAATTTATCAAGTTTAATAAATTAAAAGAATATCCACTTGTTTGAAGTTAAAAGTTTTACTTAAATTATATGGGATTTATTAAGTAAACGTTTCAAATCTAAATAACAGAAATTGAATTTGATATATATGGAATTATCAAAGAATTAGTTTTGAAATGGTGGAATATTTAAAGCTTTGAAATATATGGAAATTTGAAATGGTTTATTTGAAGTTTCAAATTTGAATTTGGAATTTATTTATGGAAGTAAAGAAGCTATTTTATTATATAAAATAATTTAATATTTAAACCATTTCAGTAATTGAAGTTATGTTTCAAAGCTATGTGTAACGACCCGATTTTTCGACTTCCAAAAGTCGACATTAATACGTCCGCTATATCAACTGCCGAACCATCGAACGCAGGAAAACCAAACCATTAGGGTTTAAGAAGAAGAAGGTAGAAGAAGAAAACAAAAACAATAACAGAATCTCATATTTCACAGCGGAATAACATATAATATATCAGTGAATAATCTTTAAATCAAAGAATCACATCTATTATTACATTACATTATCAGAGTGTAACAACAACAAACAACGGAAGAAAATATAACATATACTAGTGACACGCTTCGCCATCAAGCCCGCTCCTGATTCCTACATCAACTTCTTGACTTTGCTCCCGAATACTGCTAACCTGACTCTACGTTGCCCATGTGGAAAATTATGGGCTCCCAGAGTTTAGTATGGTCCAGGTCAGTCATGGGACTGGTATGAGATCTTAAAACAGTTATTTTCACAAAGAAAATAAAAGGAATCCGCTACACTTTTTAAAAATTAAACTGCCATAAGGCTCCTCGCCACACACACAATGCAAACGCGCACTTGCAGGAGATTTCTCCTTATGATAGCCAAAAATGCTTAATACGCAAAATTCTTTTGATATTATTATTAGTGCATAGTGCAGAAAACATTTCGAAAGTTTAGTATTAATCTTAGCCAGCATAAAACATTTCGTCGTATGCCTACTATAGCTGCCATGTTCAATAGCAGGTTACCGCCACATTCCATGGCAGATTATACAACTAAAACCGTACATGGCTCGTGTTGTTTCTTGGGATTCCAACAAATGGTTAGGCTAAGGAACTTCCTACTGCCACATGGGTACGCCTCTGGAGGGACGTCCCGAGAACTTAACCAGCTCTCTGCCAACACAAGGCCGAGTTACCTCACGCTTCCGGTGTAATGAAGTTGTAACATAGATAACTCCACACATGTGTATGCCATCCCCGGTCGTATCCAACCTTTATCCGAGGATCCTCAACCACGAAGCAACACCATACAGTAATAAATTACAGTGTCCACATGATTTAGGTATCTGGGCTCTATACCATGATACCACCCTTTATCCAAAAGAAAATGGACAGGCCCTAGGGGTGCGACCCTTAAAAAAACCCTGCCGCAACATTGCTGTTTCGACCATTTCTGGGTTGTGAGGCTCGACGAAGTCTTGTTTACAAAGCTACGCTTTTTCCACAACGCCATGCTTCGATCAACAAATGATCAGCATCACTTCGTATGCCACATTACCAAATTGGGAATGTATCACTAGTAACCATCAACTACATAACCTCTGAGCTCGTACGTCTCAGAGAAGGGTGTTAAGCTAAGAGAATAAATTCTCCGCCACCAATGGAAATGTATTTGATAGAAACCAACTTTACATCTCAATCTGTAACATCAGACACACATTCATACAAGTGTGTTCCATGTTCGAATAGATCCGAAGGCACTTCCGAAGAAGCCCTTGCAATCCGGGTATCCACAATCCCGATCGGACTTCCCGTCACTTAGGGAATCTCTATACCATAGCTACTCAGTGCAGAGAAAATCGATAGGTCATCCTATCAGTCTTGCAAATACCCGGTCTTCACCATCGGTCTTTAAATGCAATCCTATCTCGTCGTATCTTTATTCGGAATAGGTTTTTATGACACAAAGGTCCTCTCCCGGCTAATCCGAATAACGAGCGCTTATTTTTAAAAATAAGTGTTTATTCAGATTTCAAACAAATCACAACAATTTCCACTTTGATCTTTTAAATAAAAGATCTATCACAATTATAAAGGTTCAATGTGGTTTCCGGATATCCACTTGGAATTCGTCCCCCGGTCGCATCGAAATTCAAACGTCATTCAAAGGCCAATATTGATAGTCGGTTATTTAACTATAACTAACATTCACAACAATTACCGCATTTCAAATAATTTCCCCCCCGTTATTTATTTTCAAATTATCTTTGCAAGATATATTTTCACATTTCAACCATTTGAAAACAAATTTCAAATCACTTTTCACTCATGGAATAAAATTCCTGATATTATTTATTTCCACTAAAAGTCTGCCGAGTTAAAATACTTTAAATAATTCAAATTACTTGTCCAAAATATATACTTGGAAACATTTAGATAAAACTATTTTTAAAACATTTATTTAAATATTAGTTATGATTATACTAATATTTCATATAAAAACTTCAAGTCTAAATTAACTTTAAAATAAAGTTAGTAGATCGGGTATAACTATTTAAAAAACCATTTCCTAAAAAAATATCAATTTAATCTTTAAATAACCACTTCTATAATTAATTTAAATAATCTTTACTTTATGATTTAAAAACAACTAAAGATAATAATTTATCCAAAATAATCTTTTCTTAAAACCATCTTCACAACTTCAATTCCACATTTATAGGCTATTTTGAAATTATACTCAGCTTTTCAGGGAAAGTACACATTCCATTCTAAAATGGTTCTTTCAAACCAATTTATAAATCCTTCTGGATTTATTTTAAATTTACGTTCCAAATCCGTAAATTCCATTTCACACTTTTAAAAATAACTCAATGTTTATTTTTAAAACAAAATTCCCTTTCCTTTACAATTTCCCATTGTGAATTCAAATTTCTAAATATCCGTTGTTATACGATTTTTCAAATCGATTTTTAAATACTCACTTTCAACACCAAATCAATTTTCAATATTGATTTCCCAAATTTGTTTCAAACACCCAAATCAATTTCCAAATGGATTTCCCAAAGGTTTATTTTCAATCACCAAAATCAATTTTCCAAATTGATTTCTAAATTTTGTTTCAAACATCGAATCAAATTTCAAATTTGATTTCCAAAGATTTATTTTCAAATACCAAAGCAATTTTCAATGGATTTCCAAATTTAAATCTTTCCCGATATTTGGAATTTATTCAATAGGATTTCGCTAAAGATTCTCTACTTAAATTCAAAAATCTTATTTATTTATTTGTGGTGTCTTACGACACCACAAATATATTCGGCTAAATTTTAGCCTACAATGATTCCAATTACAATATAATCACACATAGATTATAAATAATTTAACACACAACAAATGAAACAAATTCAAATGTTTGAGGAATCCAGTTGTATCCCTCCAACCTGTTTCTCTACATCTACAGACATTAGCACAACAATTAAATACCAATTCCACTTCGAGGTGGAATATCGCGGTATATGAGATTTAATATAATGTCATCCAAGAACACAATCAACAATTTTAAATTTAACTATCACAATTCAACAATCAATCAATAACTAAAACTTTCAGTTATTTAATTTGAGTGAGAAGATCTCTCCTTTGCTTATTCATGCGATCCATTTTCCATTCTGACTCATTTTTTCGATTTATAGACCTTGTATAAACAATTTATACAATTATTAATATTTGAAATAAACCGAACAATCAATTTTCCATTTAGAAATTTTAAATTAACCAATGATTTTATTTTGAATAAATACTTTCAAATTTCAAACAAATTCCTTTTAAATAAATTTATTTAACCAAAAATTAATTTTAAAGCTAAATTTACTTTAACAGATTATTTTTAGTAACTAATCAGTTAGTTAAGTTTTAACTTTCATAATATATATATTTTTTATTCTAAATACTCGATCTTAGTATACTTTAAAATATATATACATCACCATACTGTCTATTTAAAATTTTATAAGTAAGAAATTTTTTTCTTTTTCCCTATAATTAAAAATTCTGTCTGAAAAGAAAAATTCCTATAGCATCTGTATAAACATTTGTCTATTAAATTAAACTAACAGTAAAACAATATACCCATGCATTGTGTTTGAACAACCACCATGCATTCGATTTCTTGCTCCAGAATGACGCGACCGCAAGACCATCCTTTGCTCTTCATTCGCCTAAACGAACATTGCTGACGAACCAATCTTCCTCCCCCACACTCGGCTTCGAATATGCTCGACTTCGAAAATGCTTGACTTCGAGCTCAAACCCTAATCAAAATGGAAGTCGCCTCCCACAACCCACGCAATCACTATCAACCCACGCATCGCGATCACGCGCCGCCGCCCTAGCCGCATACCTTCCCTAAATCTCAAACCATAGTTCGAAAACTTCGAACTTGATTTCCAAAATAGCTGCCGCGTCCCACTGCTCATTTACGTTCGCACGATTCACTCGCGTTACGCCCTCGGAGGTGCTTTAATCATCGCGACACAAACCCGAGCTGATTTGGGTAAACGACGATTCAATTCGTCTGCCATTCTTTATTTACCTTTTTTTAATAATCACGGCCATGATTTAATAAATTTGAACAAAGGTAATAAACGAAGAGGGTCGGCCACTCTTTTAAGTAAAGGGGTTGCGTGCTTTGAACGATAGGTATTAGCTTTCAGGGAAAGGGAACGAGACGATCTCCCCTCATTTCTTGCATGAGAATCCTGCAGAGCTACAGTAATAGAAAAGAAAGAAAAAAAATTGATGTGAATGGAATTACGGTTGTTGATTAGAGTGTATAAATTTATATTTTAATTAAATCTATTAATTATTGTCTTGGCGTTTATGCCTCGTATGATCACACGATAGCTTTTGAAAGCTACGAGATTTGAAATCCGATAAAAATTCAATACTACAGATCCAATGGAACTGGTTTCTTCGAATTCCGAGACTGCGCCTCGGAAGGCTATTTTTAAATATAGAATTAAACAATAAATTTTCAAAACTGAACAAATCATTTTCAAGTCCAATTCTGAAGCTCCCATTATCTTCAGTATTATCAATATGAATTTTTCCAAGCCTTTGAAATATTTTTTGTCAGCTTAAAACTGAAGATTCAAAATTTTATCCAACTTTAATAAATTAAATTCAATAATTAAATTGCCAAATTCATAGTTAATTTTGAAATTCAAGTTAAACTAACCTCCAAATATTTAAAATCAATTAAATTTTCAAATTTCAGTTGTCCAAAATTCATGGTCGTTACATCCTTTCCCCTTAAAAGAATTTCGTCCCGAAATTACTAGTTAGGAAGAATGATCCTTAACCCATTTGTTACATTCCAAACCAAATAGTTTTATCAACTTTCAAAAATAAATCTTTTTTATTAAAGATTCATTTCAACTAACTTTCCAAAGTCTTCCATAGTTTCCAAACAATATTGTTTACTTCATAATTCAAATTTAAATTTAAATTCAAATTTCAAACTTACAAAATTTTCTCGAAATTTTTCTAACTCCCTAAATTTTTGAAAAATTTCGTTAGCGTCTCCTTTGCGCGGCTAGCTCGGTACGATTACAAAATGGCACCACAGGCCCTCAAATTCCCATAAAGAAACAAAAAGCCAAGTGGCTAGATCAAAAACCCAATCAAATTTCGTACTGAAATTTAAATACATACCTTTTTGTCGAGCAATTCAAATTTATCTTCTGAAATTAAAATCCCAATTCCAATTCCTTTAATACACATGTATATTCTGCTAACCATAATATCCAATTATAACATTCAGATATTGTAACGACCCAGAATTTTGAACAATTTAATTTGAAAATATTTAATTAATTTTAAATATTTGAATGATGGTTTGACTTGAATTTCAAATTATCAGATTGAATTTGGCGATTAAATTATAGAATTTAATCTATTGAAGTTGAATAATAATTTGAATCTTCAATTTTAAGCCGATTAAAAATATTTCAAAGGCTTCTAAAATACATATTGATAATACTAAAGATAATAGAAGCTTCAGAATTTAATTTGAAAGTGAATTGTACAGTTTTGAAATTATATCGTTTGAATCGATATTTAAAAATAGCCGTCCGAGGCACAGTCTCGGAATTCGACGAAACCAGTTCCATTGGGTCTGTAATATTGAATTATTGCCGGATTTCAAATTTCGTATTTTTTGGAGCTGTTATGTGAGCACGGTGAGTAAACGCATTGAAATTTGTACCGAAAATGAATTTAATTTAAAATTTAAATTTAAATTAAATAAAAGACAGCATCCCTAACCTCAAGCCTAAAATCACTCCTTCGATCACGCCTAAAATCGTGTAAGCATGGCCGAGCATACTTCATTCAATTTCAAATGCTCCTCTTCCCCTTCTCTCTCGTTCAAAAAAATTTATTCAGATAAACAAAAATTTAATGGCCGCTCGTATTCATTTTGAAAATCAAAGCCGAACGCTTCGCTCTCCTTCTCCCCTCTCTTTTAACAAATCACGCAAGCTTAAAAGAAATCAAATAGGCGGCCTGAGGAAAAAAATTACTTCGTTCCTCTTCAAATTAAATTCCTTCTTTCCAAATTGAAACCGAGCTCGTTCATTAAAAAAAAAATCGCGATGCCATGAAGAAGCTCGAACGAGTGAGGTGCGCGCGGCACGAGGCGGCGGCGTCTAGGGCGCGTGGATTTTTGGTGAGGTCGTGGTAGCAGTGAAGGCGGCAACGCGATTAGAGGGGCGGCGTCGATCTTGAGAAAGGGTTTCTTGCGATGGAGGTTGGTGAAGGTCGCGATTTCGAAATTGGGGCTACGCTGATGGATTCGCGTGCGAGCAGAAGGTGGTGACGTCGCATGAGTGATGGTGATGTCGAGCAGTGCAATGATGGTGGTGTTCGAACCCGGGGTGTTTTGGCAGTAAGGTATATTGATTTTTATTATTGATTTAATTTAATAAACATTTATATATACATATATATTGAAAAATATATACTGCAAGTTTAAAACAATTTAAATTTTTGAATTTATTTAGAAATCTGTAGATATATATATAAGTAAACAATTTATACAGTAAACAGTGAGAAAAAAATTGATTAACGGTTGTTTTAATTTAAATTTAGATATATGCAAAACTTGTTTAAATTAATTATTTTAGAAATGGTAAAAGGATATTAGTCTAAAACATAATTTTTGGTTAATTAAAATTAATAAATAGGAATTTATTTCTAAGATTTAATAGTTGCTAATAAAGGAAACTAGTTTAAAATTTAAATTTTTAGTTAAACAAATTTATTAAAAGAAATTGATTTAAAGATATTAATTTAAAGTAAAATGATTAGTTAAGTTGTTGTAAAATAAATAGTTTACGATAATAAATTTGTTTTATCTATTGTAGTTACTAAAAAGAAAATTTTTAGTAAAAAATTGAATTTATAATTGATTAAGTTATTAAAAGAGAGTTTGGTTAATTAAATTTAAATTTTAGTTAAAATAAATTTATTAAAGAAGAAATTAGTTTAAAACAAAACTATGAGTTAATTTAACTATTAAAATGAAATCACCAATAAATCGAATTGTCGAATGAAAATTTATTATTCGATCTGTTCGAATATTAATAAATTGTGTAAATATTTATACAAGGTATAAATCAAGAAAATCGAGTCAAGATGGGAAATGGATTGCAAAATAAAAGCTAAGGTGAGAACTTCTCACTCAAAAAAATTTATAAGTTGGATTTGCAGTTATTTATTGATTGTTGTTGGTTGTGATATTAGATATAGTAGGATATATCTATATATATAGCAATATATATATATATATTGGCATATGTATATATTGCAGTTGATTGATTTCCCGCATTGTATAGCGGATGTGACCCTATTGCGCCGTTAGTAAGCGGATTATTACATTTGGTATCGGAGCATATGGTTAAGCGACAACCATGGTTCTGTTGGGTGTTACTCATTAGAGATAGAGTCAGCAGTACTCTAGAATGAGTTTGAGTGTAATAATAGATATGAGTGCGTATTTGTTAGTGAATATAAAATTGTTTTTGAATCGGGTAAATAAGATAATTTTGCTCAAAACTATTTTTGTATAGAAAAGAAATGATTTTCTATGAATTATTATAGTATATGGTTGCATGGTTGTTAATAATATTAAATTATTATCATTAGTATATGGAATTAAATAAGAAATAAAATGGATTGAATTCAAGTAAACTAACTTGATAAATTCTTGGACTAATGAATTGGAATTTGAATTGTTTAAATTAAAGTTTAGACGTGAGCTAAATTTGAAGATAAATTTGAATTTGTATATAAATTCCAGTAAGTAAAAAGAAGTAAATTGAAATTCCCTTTGTTAGTAATTAAGTAAATTCGAGATGAATTGAATATGGAAATTGAAATTTAAAATGAATAAGTGAATGTACTAATTGAATTAAATTAGTAAATGGAATAGATTTGAAATGGTTTGAATGAAATTTGTTTGGTTAATAAAATAAACCGAATAAAAATATGAAATGCAAATTGAAGTGGAGTGGAATTAAAATAAATTGAGTTGGCATCAACTTAAATTAGCTATAAACTAGAATAGATATTCTATTAAGTGAATATCATTAAATTTGCATAGAAATAATTGTCGTTCGACACAAACAAGATTGTATAAAATTATATGAGTTAATGAAAGCAAATAAAATTGATTTTTGAATCAATTAAAATAGTATGAATTCGTTTTGCTTAGAAATGAATAGAATAAAAAAAATGAGTTGTAAACCACTTGATTTAATGGAAATGTCATGTGAATTTGGTCGTAAGCGACTAAAGATGAATTGAAACCATATGAATTGCTAATGGAATTTATCTTGGATGTATTGCTAATGAAATCTATATATTTGTTATTGAAAATGAATGGAATGTTAATAGATTTCTTATATTTGTCACTGACGTGTTTAAACTAAGTAAGTACAGGTTCAGCGAAGTCGTTGGGCCGGATTTGATTGTGCTAATAAGCTAATAATTAGCCGCTTTGCTTAAAAATGCTAAATAAGGTACGCCTACGCAATAAAAATAGGAAATATGAACTGTTTTTCTGTTTTCCGACCGTGTGGGTCGATGTATACATATTTATACATATTGTAAAATTGCAAAAGCTCCTCCGTACAAAGGAGACTCTGCCAAAATTTTCCGTGAATTTTGGGAGTTAGAAAATTTTTGAAAATTTTTGGAAAATTTTAATTAACGACAAATCGATTTCGGAATTTGCAAATTGAAATGAATTAGCTAAATGAAGGTTAATCGTTAGAATTCAATATTTAGAATTGAGAATTGAATTCGAATGGAATTTAAATTATGAATTGAATTCAAATAGAATTGAAATTGTGAATTGAATTGAAATGTAAAATTGAATAAGAATGGATATGTAACTTCAATAGTGAAGTAAAAAATGTATAAGAAGCATATGTTGGAAAATTTTGTAATGAATTGGCAAAATAGTTTGAATGTTGGAATTGGATATTATGACTAGCAGGTTATACAGGTATTATAAAGGGATTGGATTTTGATTTCAAAGATAAAAATTGAATTGCTCGACAAAAAGGTACGTATTTCAATTTCAGTATGAAATTTGGTGATTTTCTTCTCCAGCCACTTGGCTTTCTCTTTTCTTTTTGATTCTGAGGGGCCGTGGTGCCATTTTGTAGTCGTACCGAGCTAGCCGCGCAAAGGAGACGCTGGCGAAATTTGTCGAAAATTTAGGGTATTAGAAAATTTTTGAGAAATTTTGAAAGTATAAAATTTGAATTTGAATTTAAATTTGAATTGTTAGGAAAACAATATTGTTTGGAACTTATAAGTGAAGTTGGAAAGCTAGTTGAAATGATAGTGAATCTCTAGTAAAAAGATTTAGGTTAGTAAGTTGATAAAACTATTTAGATTGTGAAAAATAATAGACGGGATAAGGGCATTCTTCTTAACTTGTAATTTCGGGACGAAATTCTTTTAAGGGGGGAAGATTGTAACGACCCAGAATTTTGAACAATTTAATTTGAAAATATTTAATTAATTTTAAATATTTGAATGATGGTTTGACTTGAATTTCAAATTATCAGAATGAATTTGGCGATTAAATTATAGAATTTAATCTATTGAAGTTGAATAATAATTTGAATCTTCAATTTTAAGCCGATTAAAAACATTTCAAAGGCTTGTAAAATACATATTGATAATACTAAAGATAATAGAAGCTTCAGAATTTAATTTGAAAGTGAATTGTACAGTTTTGAAATTATATCGTTTGAATCGATATTTAAAAATAGCCGTCCGAGGCACAGTCTCGGAATTCGACAAAACCAGTTCCATTGGGTCCGTAATATTGAATTATTGCCGGATTTCAAATTTCGTATTTTTCGGAGCTGTTATGTGAGCACGGTGCGTAAACGCATTGAAATTTGTATCGAAAACGAATTTAATTTAAAATTTAAATTAAATAAAAGACAGCATCCCTAACCTCAAGCCTAAAATCACTCCTTCGATCACGTCTAAAATCGTGTAAGCATGGCCGAGCATACTTCATTCAATTTCAAATACTCCTCTCCCCCTTCTCTCTCGTTCAAAAAAATTTATTCAGAGAAACAAAAATTTAATGGCCGCTCGTATTCATTTTGAAAATCAAAGCCGAACGCATCGCTCTCCTTCTCCCTCTCTTTTAACAAATCACCCAAGCTTAAAAGAAATCAAATAGGCGGCCTGAGGAAAAAAATTACTTCGTTCCTCTTCAAATTAAATTCCTTCTTTCCAAATTGAAACCGAGCTCGTTCATTAAAAAAAAAATCGCGATGCCATGAAGAAGCTCGAACGAGTGAGGTGCGCGCGGCACTAGGCGGCGGCGTCTAGGGCGCGTGGATTTTTGCTGAGGTCGTGGTAGCAGTGAAGGCGGCGACGCGATTAGAGGGGCGGCGTCGATCTTGGGAAAGGGTTTCTTGCGATGGAGGTTGGTGAAGGTCGCGATTTCGAAATTGGGTCTACGCTGATGGATTCGCGTGCGAGCAGAAGGTGGTGACGTCGCGTGAGTGATGGTGATGTCGAGCAGTGCAATGATGGTGGTGTTCGAACCCGGGGTGTTTTGGCAGTAAGGTATATTGATTTTTATTATTGATTTAATTTAATAAACATTTATATATATATATATATATATATATATTGAAAAATATATACTGCAAGTTTAAAACAATTTAAAATTTTGAATTTATTTAGAAATCTGTAGATATATATATAAGTAAACAATTTATACAGTAAACAGTGAGAAAAAAAATGATTAACAGTTGTTTTAATTTAAATTTAGATATATGCAAAACTTGTTTAAATTAATTATTTTAGAAATGGTAAAAGGATATTAGTCTAAAATATAATTTTTGGTTAATTAAATTTATTAAATAGGAATTTATTTCTAAGATTTAATAGTTGCTAATAAAGGAAATTAGTTTAAAATTTAAATTTTTAGTTAAACAAATTTATTAAAAGAAATTGATTTAAAGATATTAATTTAAAGTAAAATGATTAGTTAAGTTGTTGTAAAATAAATAGTTTATGATAATAAATTTGTTTTATCTATTGTAGTTACTAAAAAGAAAATTTTTAGTAAAAAATTGAATTTATAATTGATTAAGTTATTAAAAGAGAGTTTGGTTAATTAAATTAAATTTTTAGTTAAAATAAATTTATTAAAGAAGAAATTAGTTTAAAACGAAACTATGAGTTAATTTAACTATTAAAATGAAATCACCAATAAATCGAAATTGTCGAATGAAAATTTATTATTCGATCTGTTCGAATATTAATAAATTGTGTAAATATTTATACAAGGTATAAATCAAGAAAATCGAGTCAAGATGGGAAATGGATTGTAAAATAAAAGCTAAGGCGAGAACTTCTCACTCAAAAAAATTTATAAGTTGGATTTGGAGTTATTTATTGATTGTTGTTGGTTGTGATATTAGATATAGTAGGATATATCTATATATATAGCAATTTATATATATTGGCATATGTACATATTGCAGTTGATTGATTTCCCGCATTGTATACCGGATGAGACCCTATTGCGCCGTTAGTAAGCGGATAATATTTTATAAAATCCCATATACCGCGATATTCCACCTCGAAGTGGAATGGGTATTGTGCTAATGTCTGTGGATGCAGGGAAACAGGTTGGAGGGATCCAACTGGATTCCTCACAAATATTTATTGATTTTAGATATTGATATTTGATTGTTTATCATATCGATATATGATGTTTGAAAGTCGTGATTGACTATTTGATGTGTTGCATCATCGAATCCAATTTTGAAGTACAAAAATAACGATTTTGATTTTAAGGGATTTCTAAAGTGATTTTTGAAAGTATACGTTTATAAAAATATTTTTTTTGAAATTAATTCATCTTAAATAAATAAACGTTATAATTTTAATATTATAAAAATTATGATTTTTGAGAAATACAGTTAAAAGTTGATTTTTGAAAATATAGGATTAATAATTTTATAAAATAGTTTAAACTGGGATTTCTGAATTTATTATAAAAAGTTTAAAATAGGATTTATGAAATTTGATTATAAATCAAAATGATGAATTATAAAGGAGTTTAAAGTTATTTAAAAGAATAATATAAATTGACCCATATAAAAGATTTATAAATTGATATTTATAAATTAAAATTATTGGAATTGTAAAACGGGCTTTTATAAGTGTTAGAATGAATTGTGAATGAATTTCATAAATGAATGAAATTTATAAGATTATAACGGTGAAGTTATAAAGGGAATTTTATAAACAGTAGGTTTATAAAATTTGTAAAGTTATTTAAAAGAATAGATTTGGATAAATAAATGAATCTTATAAGTTATAAGATTTATAATTATGAAGTTTAAAAGAATGTTTTTGTAAACAACTAAATTATAAGCATTTAACTTATAATATGGACTTTGGGTATATAATTGGGTTATAAATCGAATAAGTTAATAAAGGAAATTTATAAGAGGAAGTGTTATAAAATAAATAGAAATGGAATTTATAAACATCATTTTATAAATCCGCAACGACTTATCTTGATAAGTAAATAGTTGTAATTTATTAATGGAGTTATATTCACGTTTTAGACAGTGAATAATTCTTTAGAATAAAAGGAATAGAAATGATAAAATTTGTTAACAAGTATATTCACGTTTTTGAATAGTGAATAATATGTTAAAGAAATGTTTTGGATGTGATGTTTTAAATAGAATTAAAACGATCTAAAGATGTTTTAAAATGTATTAACTATCGAAACTATAGATTTCAACATTCATTGTTGAAATAGACGTTTTCGAGAAATAGAAGGAAATGGTGGACTATAACACTGTTGTTATAGTAAATGATTTCCGAAAGGAAATGTTTTGTATAGTATTGGGATTTATATATCTATTTTAATTTCGAATCCCTATACTAGTGATTTTGGGTTGTCGTAACGATGTTTTACGCAACATTCGTTTTGGCCCAAATAAATATGGTTAAGAGAATGATTTCCTTAAAGAATGAAATATATACTTAATTTCGATTTAAGTATATTGAATATTTTCCAAGTATAGAAAATAAAACGACTTGTGAATTACTTATAAATAAATAAGTATAGAAATTGTTTTCCAATATTAAGTGAATATAGAGAATTTATCTTTTTGAAGATAAATTGAAAATGAATATTAGAAATCGAATGGAAATCGTATATTCATAAATATTTTTGGGAATTTATAAATGGAATTTGGAAATTGGGTTTAAAAATAAATATTGATTTATTTTTGAAGTATTGAGATTATATATCTTGTAAAGATATTTTTGGAAAATAAATAATTTGGAAAATTATTTGGAATCTGGTGATGTTGTGTATATCCATTGATAGTTCAATAACCGACTATCAATATTTACCTTTAAATAGGTATTTGTTGTGATTTGTTTGAAATTGAATGCCACACTTATTTTTTTTTAAAATAAGCGCTCACTATTCGGGTTAACCGGGAAAGGACCTTGGGGTCGTATAACCCATTCCGAATATGTGATACGTCGTTATAAATTACATTTGAAGATCGGTGTTGAAGACCGGATATTTTCGAAAATGAAAGGGTTTCTTGTTGATTGTCTCTGCACTGGCTGATCCCCGGTATAGAGATCTCCATATGTGATGGGAAATCCGGACGTGATTAGAGATTATTCGGATTGCAAGGACTTCTTTGTAAGTGCCTTCGGTTCTGTTCGAGCCTGGAACAGACTTGTATGGATTGTATGTCTGACATTACAATCGAGATATAAAGCTGATTTCTTTCAAATATATTTCTGTTGGTGGCGGAGAATTTATTCTCTTAGCTTAACACCCTTCTCTGAGACGTACGAGCTCAGAGGTTATATAGTTGAAGGTTATCAGCGATATATTCCCAATTTGGTAATGTGACATGCTGAGTGTTGCTGTGAAATGATCATTGTGTTGATTATTTGTGATAGGATCGTTTGTTTGATCGTCTATCTTGGTGATCATTTCTATGATCATTTGTTGACCCAAAGCATGACTTTGTATAAAGCGTGTTTTTGTGGACGAGACTTCGTCGAGCCTCACACCCCGGAATGGTCAAAACAGGAAAGATGCGGCAAGGTTATGAGGGGTAGCTCCCTTTAGGGTATGTGCATTTCCTTCTGGAAAAGGGTGGTATCATGGTATGGAGCCCAGATACTTACTCATGCTGAAACACTTTGTTATGATTGTGTGATGATGGTGACGAGCGCTCGGTTAAAGGTCCTAAAGGACCGGGGGATGGCATACTCGTGTCAGTTGTTACCTAGTTTGAAAGGTAACCCGGCCTTGTGTTGGCAGAGATCCGGTTAGGTTCTCGGGACGTCCTTCCAGAGTCGTTTCCATGTGGCAATGGGAAGTTCCTTGGCCTGACCATTTGTTGGAAATCCAAAGAAACAATACGAGACTTGTACGGTTTTAGTTGTAGAACCTGCCATCTAATATGGTAGCTATAGTAAGCATAATATAATGGTACCTATGCTGGCTAAGATTTATATTCTACTTTCGAAATGTTTTCCAACACTATGCACTAGTAATAATATCAAATGTTTTCTTTTAATGCGTATCAAGCATCTTTGACTAACATAAGAAGAAATCTCCTCCAAGTCTGCGTTTGCAATGTGTGTGTGGCGGGAGGTCTTATGGTAGTCTCATTCTTAAAAGCATTTCGAATTGAATTTAAAAATATTCCTCTATTTTGATTTTTAAGAAAAATAAACTGTTTTGAGTTCCCACACCAGTCACATGACTGACTCGGAGTTTATTGTTTTCCTTCCTAAACTCTGGGTGCCCACCAATTTCCACACGGGCAGTCAAGAGTTAAGGTTTATCAGGATATTCTGGAATTCAGGAGTTGCTGGAGGCAAGATGGATGGCATGACGTAATACTAGTATAGTATATTTTTTTCCGCTGCACTGTTTGTTGTTGTACACTCTGATGTAATGAAATGTAATGTAATGTAATAACTGATATAGTTCTTTGTTTAAAGATTATTCATTTATCTATTATATGTTGTTCCGTTGCGAATTGTGAGATTCTGATGTTGTTCTGTTATTTCTGTTCCGTTCTATCTTCTTTTCTCTCTTCTTCTACCTCTTTCTTCTTCTTTCTTGTTTCTTAAACCCTAATGGTTCGTATTTCCGTTCATCTTGAGTTAATCTATGGAGATTAGTGTCACTTCAAGGGGTACGGAAAAGCGGACTATTACAGATATCATTTTTGCACATTCATTTACAGAAGTTTCATATCTACTTCTATTCAAATTAGTTTTCCCATTATCATATGAATTCAATTTATCTTTAAATTTGAATATTGAATTTTATCTTTCAATTATAACTGATTCATATTATTATTTTAAATTAGTTTCATTAACTAATTTACTTCAATCTTTTCAAATTTGAAATCGTTTGTCGCTAACAAAAAATTTTTTCCAAAATTTTTCTATCTCCCAAAATTTTCAGAAAATTTTGGTAGAGTATCCTTTGTATTGAGGAGCTTTTGCAATTTAACAAAAGATATAAATATATATACATCGACCTACCCGGTCGAAAAAAACAAAAACAGTTCATATTTCCTATTTTTATTGCGTAGCGTACCTTATTTAGCATTTTTAAGCAAAGCGGTTTATTATTAGCATTTTAGCACTACCAAATCCAGCCAACCGGCCCTCCTGTACCTGTACCTACTCAATTTAAACACATAAGTGACATATATAGGAAATTCATTTATATTTCACTCATTTTCAATAGTAAACACATAGTTTCACAAGCAAAACATTCAAAATTGTTTCCATAGCAATTTATAGGGTTTCCAATACAAATTTGAATTGCTTACCACTAGATCACACATCATTTCCATTCAGTTCAAGCGATTTACAATTCACTTTCTTTCATTCAATTCATTTTTTAAATGAAACGAATTCATATCTACTTCAATTAATCCCAAAATAAATTTTATTGGCTTTCATTAACTCATAGAATTTTATGCAATCTCGTTTGCGTCCAACGACAACCATTTCTACGCAAATTCAATGATATTCACTTAATATAATATCCAATCTAGTTTATAACTAACTTAAATTGATACAAACTCAATTTACTCTTATTCTATTTCAATTCAAAACTCAAATTTATTTTTCCTTGTAACACTTTCAAATTTAATCCTTGATTTGATTTTCATTTATCAAATCCATTCCATCTAGTAATTCAATTATAACAGTTTTTTTCACTTATTCATTTTAAATTTCAAATTTCCATTCTCAATTCATCGCGAATTTATTTTATCAATAACAAGGAAACTTTCAATTTATTTCTACTTACTTAAATTTATCTGTAAATTCAAACCATTTTTTCATTTAACTCACAATTCAAGTTTAATTTAACTAATTCAACTTCCTTATTTCATGAATTAATTAATTATCATATTAGTTTACTTGGAATCAATCCATTTTATTTTTCTTCCCAAGTTTGGATTTTTTTCTTAGCTTTTAGTTTTGATTTCAATCCCTCATACAACGATAATAACAATTTAATATTATCACTTCCTAACAACCAAGCAACCATATATTACAATAATTCATAAAAAAATTATTTCTTTTATTTACGAAAATAGTTTGGGTAAAATTATTTCATTTACCCTATTTTAAAACAATACTGTGACAATTTGTCTTGTTTAAGAGTATAGAAACCCCTATCGACACAGTTGGCCAAACTGCACCGACCAGAATCTATAAACAATCAACCGATAAGTCAACACAATATAAACAATTTTATATTCACTAACAAATACGTGCTCATAACAATTATTACACTCAAACTCAATCTAGAGTACTGCTGACTCTATCTCTAATGAGTAACACCCAACAGGGCCAAGGTTGTCGCTTAACCAAATGCTCCGATGCCACTTTGTAATGACCCGATTTTTCGACTTCCGAAATTCTACATTAATACGTCCACTGTATCAACTGCCGAACCATCGAACGTCGAAAAACCGAACCATTAGGGTTTAAGAAGAAGAAGGTAGAAGAAGAAAACAGAAACAATAACAGAATCTCACATTTCGCAACGGAACAACATATAATATATTGATGAATAATCTTTAAATCAAAGAAACATATGTAACAAACGGAAATTTTCGACTTTCGAAAATTCAACATCGATACTCACTTTGTCGACTGCCGAGAAATCGAAGGCCAAAAACCCGAAATGTTATGGTTTTAAGAAAAAGAAAAAGAGAGAAAAAGGTAGAAGATAGAGGGAGAAGAAAATAGAAAATTTTAAAATAGAAGAAAAAGAGAATAGAGAACATAGAAGATAGAACAGAAAGAGAAAATAGAACGGGACAGAAGAAACAAAACAGAACAACATCAGAATCTCACAATTCGCAGCGGAACAACATATAATAATAAATGAATAATCTTTAAACAAAGAACTATCAGTTATTACATTTTATACATTACATTACATCATATCATCAGAGTGTACAACATCATACAACAACAACAGTGCAGTGGAAAAGAAATACTATATAACTAGTAATAAGCCATGCCATCCATCTTGCCTCCAGCAACTCCAGAATATCCAGAATATCCTGATAAACCTTAACTCTTGACTGCCCGTGTGGAAATTGGTGGGCACCCAGAGTTTAGGAAGGAAAACAATAAACTCCGAGTCAGTCATGTGACTGGTGTGAGAACTCAAAACAGTTTATTTATCTTTAAAATCAAAATAGAGGAATATTTTTAATCAATTCGTAATGCTTTTAAAAATGAGACTACCATAAGACCTCCTGCCACACACACAATGCAAACGCAGACTTGGAGAAGATTTCTCCTTATGATAGTCAAACATGCTTGATACGCATTTAAAAAGAACATTTGATATTATTACTAGCGCATAGTGTAGAAAATTCATTTCGAAAGTAGAATATAAATCTTAGCCAGCATAGGTACCATTATATTATGCCTACTAATAGCTACCATATTAGATGGCAGGTTCTACAACTAAAACCGTACAAGTCACGTATTGTTTCTTTGGATTTCCAACAAATGGTCAGGCCAAGGAACTTCCCATTGCCACATGAGAATGCCTCTGGAAAGACATCCCCGAGAACCAAACCGGAACTCTGCCAACACAAGGCCGGGTTACCCCTAACTGGGTAACTACTGACACGAGCACGCCATTCCCCAATCGTAAACGACCTTTCTCACGGGATCCCGATAACCAACAACCACAAAGTAATAAATTCGCAGTAACCACATAGGTTAAATATCTGGGCTCCATACCATGATACCATCTCTATCCATACCATGTACATACCAATCAAATAAACGATCCTATCACAATAATCAACACAATGATCATTTACAGCAACACTCAGCATGTCACATTACCAAATTGGGAATATATCGCTGATAACTTCAACTATATAACCTCTGAGCTCGTACGTCTCAGAGAAGGGTGTTAAGCTAAAAGAATAAATTCTCCGCCACCAACAGAAATATATTTGAAAGAAATCGGCTTTATATCTCAACTTGTAATGTCAGACATACAATCCATACAAGTCTGTTCTGGGCTCGAACAAAACCGAAGGCACTTACAAAGAAGTCCTTGCAATCCGGATATTCACAATCCTGATCAGATTTCCCATCACTTAGGGAGTCTCTATAACGCTGTAACTCAGTGCAGAGACAATCGACAGGTCATCCTATCGCTCTCGCAAATACCGGGTCTTCAACACCGATCTTCAAATGCAATTCATAACGACGTATCACATATTCGGAATGGGTTATACGACCCCGTGGTCCTTTCCCGGTTAACCCGAATAGTGAGCGCTTGTTCAAAAATAAGTGTAGCATTCACATTCAAACAAATCACATCAGATACCCATTCAAAAGGGAAATATTGATAGTCGGTTATTGAACTATCACTGGATATGCACACATCACCAGTTTCCAAATAATTTTCCAAATTATTTATTTTCCAAAATATCTTTACAAGATAAATTATTTCATACTTCAAAAATAAATCAATATTTATTTTTAAACCAATTCCACTTTCTTTTATAAATTCCTTAGTGAATTTATAATCCAAAATATCTATGAATATTCGATTTCAATTATTCATTTCAATTTATCTTCAAAAAGATAAATTCTCAAAATATTCACCTTATATTGGAAAACATTTCCATACTTATACATTCATAAGTAATTCACAAATTTTATTTATTTTCAACACTTGGAAAATATTCAATATACTTAAATCGAGATTAAGTATATATTTCATTCTTTAAGGAAATCATTCTCTTAAACATATTTATTTGGGCCAAAACGAATGTTACGTAAAACATCGTTACGACAACCCAAAATCACTAGTATAGGGATTCGAAATTAAAATAGATATATAAATCCCAATACTATACAAAACATTTCCTTTCGGAAATCATTTACTATAACAACAGTGTTATAGTCTACTATTTCCTTCTATTTCTCGAAAACGTCTATTTCAACAATTAATGTTGAAATCTATGGTTTCGAATCTCAACACAATTAAAACTTCGTTAGATCGTTTTAATTCTATTTCAAATATCACATTCAAAACAATTTTCTTTAACATCTTATTCACTATTCAAAAACGTGAATATACTACGTTAACACATTTCATCCTTTTATTCATTTTATTTAAAAGGATTATTCACAGTTCAAAACGTGAATATAACTCCATTAATAGGTTTCAACAATTTACTTATCAAAATAAGTCATTTGCGAATTTATAAAACAACGTTTATAAATTCCATTTCTATTTATTTTATAACAACTTCCTTTATAAATCTCCTTTGTTAACCTATTCGATTTATATCCCAATTATGAACTAAAAGTTCATATTATAAGTCAAATGCTTATAAAACGATTATTTTACAAAATCGTTCTTTTAAACTTCATAATTATAAATCTTATAACTTATAAGATTCAATTATTTATCCAAATATATTCTTTAATAATTTCACAAAATTTATAAATCTTACTATTTATAAATTTCATTTATAACTTCACCGTTTATAATTTTATAAATTTTATTCATTTATGAAATTCATTTACACTTCATTCAAATACTTATAAAAACTCGTTTTATAATGTCTATATTTCAATTTATAAATATCCATTTATAAATCTCTTAATATAAATCAATTTATATTATTCTTTAAAACTTCTTTAATCTCCTTTATTATTTCACCATTTTGATTCATAAAATAATTAAATTTTATAAATCCTATATTTAAACTTTTCACAATAAATTCTAAAATCCCGATTAAACTATTTTATAAAATCAATAGCATCGTATTCTCAAAAATCAGTTTTTAACTATATTTCTCAAAAATCATAATTTCTATAACATTAAAAATTATAACGTTTATTTATTTAAAATGGATCAATTCCAAAATTATTTTATAAAACGTATACTTTCTAAAATCACTTTAAAATCATTTTAAAATCCCAAAATCTGGGTCCAATGATGCTACACACCAAATAGTCAATCACGACAACAACGATATCATATATCAATATGAAAATCCATCAAATATCAAAATATCTGAAATCAAATAAATACTGTTGAGGAATCCAGTTGGATCCCTCCAACCTGTTTTCCTGCATCCACAAACATTAGCACAATACCAATTCCGCTCTAGTACGAAATTATCGCGGTATATGTTCTTATTAAATATTATCCGCTTAATAACGGCGTAATAGGTCTCATCCGCTAAAAAAATAAAATGCGGGAAATCAATAACTCCAATATATACATATGCCAATATATACATATTGCTATTATATATAATACCAATTTCACTGTTTATGAAATATTCGCGGTATATGTTTTTAATAAATAACATCCGCTTACTAACGGCGTATAATGTCTATTTTAACAATCAATAGATATTAATCAACATTCTAACATGCATTCAAATATTTTAAATCTAACTATTTAAAATAAAATCGAAACTGATTCGATTGAGTGAGAAGTTCTCACCTTGATTTTAAATTCCGTTTTAGCGATTTATTACGAATAAAATTAAACGGACGTTTAATTTTACCCAAAATTCTCACTAACTCCAAACGACTCCAAACCAACTCCATCGCGTAGTGCTCGTCCATACGATTCCAACGCAACTGGTTTCGCATTTTTTCGACCTCGTATGAAAAAGATATGGATTTTTGAAGTTTGTACACGATTTAAACTATATAATTTACAACAACTTTAATTAATTTTAAACCTAAACCTACATCAACCGTTCATTTTCCCATCCTTACATCTGGACCGTCCCCCCCTTCTCTCCTCTTCACGTTCACCATCACGTTTCCAGGCCGCACACTCAACCCATCATCATAGATTAGGGTTTCAATTTACTCCATCAATACTCGATAAAACTCGATCAAACCACTTGCAATTCGAAGCTCTTCGCGATAGCTACCTCCACCATCCACCACTTGAAGCTCGGCCCCCTCCTCCTCCTCGTTTTGCATGCACAGGCCGGCCACTTCATGGTCATTTTCCCGTTGATTCGTGAACTATTCGCGATCTTGACCGTTGATATTAAAGATCGTGTTGTGCTCTACAATTCTCTAGTTGAAACCTAAGGCTAATTGTCGACGGATTTGGAGTAATCGAGGGGGAAACGTGGGTGTTTTCTGGCCATTCATGGGGAGGGTGGCGGCTAGGGTTTAGATTAGGTTTTTTTTTTTAATTTTTATGAAGGGTGGTGGTCTATTTATAAAGAAAAATCGAACACTATTCATCCGGAAATTTCGAACTCCGATTTACGCGCCGAAACTGACATTCCTAGGGTTTATCCCGCGTTCCGGACACAATGGAACAGGTTTCGAAAGCTAATTCGGACATCTGTGCGAGTTATGGCTATAAACATTCAATTTAAATTAAACCGATTTAAACCGATTTCTAGGCGTTTTAATTTGTACAGGACAAACGGTAAATCCAATTGACACGAAATTTGAAACCTTACAATAATATCACATTACGGATCCGATGAAACTGGTTTCGCCGAAATCCGAGACTTTTTGAAAAATGGCTATTTTAACTCGTCAAATTAAAATTAAAAATAATTCGATGCGTTTCGAGCTGCCACGCTCAAACGATAACTCCGATTGACACGAAAATTGAAATCCGGTAATAACTAACTATTACGGATCCAATGGAACTGGTTTCGTTCAATTCTGAGACTGTTCAAAAATTGGCTATTTTCACTAGTCGATTAAATATTAAAATATTCAATTTTCACAAATAAACTTTTAATTCGATTTTAAATGTTATAAAATATCATTCTAACTTCCATATGATAAAATAAAATTTTACAAATCATTTTTAATCATATTTAACCCAATTTTCAATTATTTCCATAATTTAACGTATTAAATTATCGATTTAATTATCTAATTAAATCCAAAAATTCAAATAAAAATTTATTCGACTTATAAATTCACTTATTAATATTTAAAATAAATTAAATATTCAAATTTTAATTAATAAAAATTCTGGGTCGTTACAATCTTCCCCACTTAAAAGAATTTCGTCCTCGAAATTAACTAGTAAGAAAAGTTACAGAATCTATTAACTTTCCCAAATTCATAGTTAAACTTCTTATAAATCTTTACTAAGTTTTCAAAATCATACTCAGTTATCTTTTCTAAAACAACTACTATTGTTTAACTTTCAATTTCAAAATCAAAGTTAAAGTTTTCAAAATTTTCCAATTTTCTCAAAAATTTTCTAACACCTTAAATTTTCGGAAAAATTCGCCATAGTCTCCTTTGCGCGGCTCGATCCGAAAAAAAAAATGACAGTATATATATCACAAATATACATCTCATCAAGTAATGAGGCATCCCGCAGGGAAAAAAGTGTAAAAGTACGATATTAATCCGAGATATGTACCTTATATTTTATTAGCGAGCATATACGGCTAATATAGCGCGAAAGCGAGCTCCAAATGCGAAGCAAACGCGATCCGCACCTACTAATTACTCAACAAACAACATGAGAACATGCATGTAGACAATAGTATCAATATACAACATATAGTAACATAATAACTATACATGCCAACATAGCAAATGCAATAAAAGCAATATATTCAACCATCAACCAACTATCATCCAACAAATTCATAACCAATATATATATTTTCATATTCTCATTAATATTCAATGAAATGGTTTTCAATTTAATCATATTTGATTCATTCACAGTGGATGTTTACTATCATTGATTTTCAATTAGTTTATATTCACTAATTCATATTCAAGTTGGTTCACTTCCAAATCAAATTCAATTCATTTAAGATTCACTTAACTTCCAATTGAATTTTAATTACTTTAGCTTCCAATTTCATTAATTCAATTTCATTAATACTTAACGAATTCATATACAATCAACTAACAATCATATAACAATCAATGTATATTCATTACAACCAAATTCCTTTGCTTATATTCATTCAATTTGGTTTTAACACCATCACTTTCAATTCATTTTTATTTCAACTCATATTTATAAATATATTCATATAGTTTCACTTCTTATATATATAAGTTTATTTCACAATTGTAAATCACTTTAATTATAATTCAATTCTTATAATTCTTTTGCTTATACAATTATTCTTTTGTTTAGATTATTCAAACAACTAAACAATCAACTTACATACACTTTAATAATTCTGAAAAATTATTTCTTTATATATAAAATATAATCAAGTAAAATTATTTCATTTACCCAATTTTAAAACAATATTGTGTCGAATTGTTCTATTCAAGTGTTTAGAAACCCCTTCGGCATAGTCTTGCGGACCACGTTGACGAAAGTTCATATGCCACTCAATAAACCAATCATCACAATATAAAACAATTTTATATATTCACTATCAAATACGCTCTCATATCTATTATTACACTCAAACTCATTCTAGAGTACTGCTGACTCTATCTCTAATGAGTAATACCCAACAGAACCATGGTTGTTGCTTAACCATAAGCTCTGATACCAAATGTAACAAACGGAAATTTTCGACTTTCGAAAATTCAACATCGATACTCACTTTATCGACTGCCGAGAAATCGAAGGCCAAAAACCCGAAATGTTATGGTTTTAAGAAAAAGAAAAAGAGAGAAAAAGGTAGAAGATAGAGGGAGAAGAAAATAGAAAATTTTAAAATAGAAGAAAAAGAGAATAGAGAACATAGAAGATAGAACAGAAAGAGAAAATAGAACGGGACAGAAGAAACAAAACAGAACAACATCAGAATCTCACAATTCGCAGCGGAACAACATATAATAATAAATGAATAATCTTTAAACAAAGAACTATCAGTTATTACATTTTATACATTACATTACATCATATCATCAGAGTGTACAACATCATACAACAACAACAGTGCAGCGGAAAAGAAATACTATATAACTAGTAATACGCCATGCCATCCATCTTGCCTCCAGCAACTCCAGAATATCCAGAATATCCTGATAAACCTTAACTCTTGACTGCCCGTGTGGAAATTGGTGGGCACCCAGAGTTTAGGAAGGAAAACAATAAACTCCGAGTCAGTCATGTGACTGGTGTGAGAACTCAAAACAGTTTATTTATCTTTAAAATCAAAATAGAGGAATATTTTTAATCAATTCGTAATGCTTTTAAAAATGAGACTACCATAAGACCTCCTGCCACACACACAATGCAAACGCAGACTTGGAGAAGATTTCTCCTTATGATAGTCAAACATGCTTGATACGCATTTAAAAAGAACATTTGATATTATTACTAGTGCATAGTGTAGAAAATTCATTTCGAAAGTAGAATATAAATCTTAGCCAGCATAGGTACCATTATATTATGCATACTAATAGCTACCATATTAGATGGCAGGTTCTACAACTAAAACCGTACAAGTCACGTATTGTTTCTTTGGATTTCCAACAAATGGTCAGGCCAAGGAACTTCCCATTGCCACATGAGAATGCCTCTGGAAAGACATCCCCGAGAACCAAATCGGAACTCTGCCAACACAAGGCCTGGTTACCCCTAACTGGGTAACTACTGACACGAGCACGCCATTCCCCGATCGTAAACGACCTTTCTCACGGGAACCCGATAACCAACAACCACAAAGTAATAAATTCGCAGTAACCACATAGGTTAAATATCTGGGCTCCATACCATGATACCACCTCTATCCAGAAGGAAATGTACATACCCTAAAGGGAGCTACCCCTCATAACCTTGCCGCATCTTTCCTGTTTTGACCATTTCCGGGGTGTGAGGCTCGACGAAGTCACGTCCACAAAAACATACTTTATACAAAAGCCATGCTTTGGGTCAACAAATGATCGACACAATGATCACTAAGATAGACGATCAAATAAACGATCCTATCACAATAATCAACACAATGATCATTTACAGCAACACTCAGCATGTCACATTACCAAATTGGGAATATATCGCTGATAACTTCAACTATATAACCTCTGAGCTCGTACGTCTCAGAGAAGGGTGTTAAGCTAAAAGAATAAATTCTCCACCACCAACAGAAATATATTTGAAAGAAATCGGCTTTATATCTCAACTTGTAATGTCAGACATACAATCCATACAAGTCTGTTCTGGGCTCGAACAAAACCGAAGGCACTTACAAAGAAGTCCTTGCAATCCGGATATTCACAATCCTGATTGGATTTCCCATCACTTAGGGAGTCTCTATACCGCTGCAACTCAGTGCAGAGACAATCGACAGGTCATCCTATCGCTCTCGCAAATACCGGGTCTTCAACACCGATCTTCAAATGCAATTCATAATGACGTATCACATATTCGGAATGGGTTATACGACCCCATGGTCCTTTCCCGGTTAACCCGAATAGTGAGCGCTTATTCAAAAATAAGTGTAACATTCACATTCAAACAAATCACATCAGATACCCATTCAAAAGGGAAATATTGATAGTCGGTTATTGAACTATCACTGGATATGCACACATCACCAGTTTCCAAATAATTTTCCAAATTACTTATTTTCCAAAATATCTTTACAAGATAAATTATTTCATACTTCAAAAATAAATCAATATTTATTTTTAAACCAATTCCACTTTCTTTTATAAATTCCTTAGTGAATTTATAATCCAAAATATCTATGAATATTCGATTTCAATTATTCATTTCAATTTATCTTCAAAAAGATAAATTCTCAAAATATTCACCTTATATTGGAAAACATTTCCATACTTATACATTCATAAGTAATTCACAAATTTTATTTATTTTCAACACTTGGAAAATATTCAATATACTTAAATCGAGATTAAGTATATATTTCATTCTTTAAGGAAATCATTCTCTTAAACATATTTATTTGGGCCAAAACGAATGTTACGTAAAACATCGTTACGACAACCCAAAATCACTAGTATAGGGATTCGAAATTAAAATAGATATATAAATCCCAATACTATACAAAACATTTCCTTTCGGAAATCATTTACTATAACAACAGTGTTATAGTCTACTATTTCCTTCTATTTCTCGAAAACGTCTATTTCAACAATTAATGTTGAAATCTATGGTTTCGAATCTCAACACAATTAAAACTTCGTTAGATCGTTTTAATTCTATTTCAAATATCACATTCAAAACAATTTTCTTTAACATCTTATTCACTATTCAAAAACGTGAATATACTACGTTAACACATTTCATCCTTTTATTCATTTTATTTAAAAGGATTATTCACAGTTCAAAACGTGAATATAACTCCATTAATAGGTTTCAACAATTTACTTATCAAAATAAGTCATTTGCGAATTTATAAAACAACGTTTATAAATTCCATTTCTATTTATTTTATAACAACTTCCTTTATAAATCTCCTTTATTAACCTATTCGATTTATATCCCAATTATGAACTAAAAGTTCATATTATAAGTCAAATGCTTATAAAACGATTATTTTACAAAATCGTTCTTTTAAACTTCATAATTATAAATCTTATAACTTATAAGATTCAATTATTTATCCAAATATATTCTTTAATAATTTCACAAAATTTATAAATCTTACTATTTATAAATTTCATTTATAACTTCACCGTTTATAATTTTATAAATTTTATTCATTTATGAAATTCATTTACACTTCATTCAAATACTTATAAAAACTCGTTTTATAATGTCTATATTTCAATTTATAAATATCCATTTATAAATCTCTTAATATAAATCAATTTATATTATTCTTTAAAACTTCTTTAATCTCCTTTATTATTTCACCATTTTGATTCATAAAATAATTAAATTTTATAAATCCTATATTTAAACTTTTCACAATAAATTCTAAAATCCCGATTAAACTATTTTATAAAATCAATAGCATCGTATTCTCAAAAATCAGTTTTTAACTATATTTCTCAAAAATCATAATTTCTATAACATTAAAAATTATAACGTTTATTTATTTAAAATGGATCAATTCCAAAATTATTTTATAAAACGTATACTTTCTAAAATCACTTTAAAATCATTTTAAAATCCCAAAATCTGGGTCCAATGATGCTACACACCAAATAGTCAATCACGACAACAACGATATCATATATCAATACGAAAATCCATCAAATATCAAAATATCTGAAATCAAATAAATACTGTTGAGGAATCCAGTTGGATCCCTCCAACCTGTTTTCCTGCATCCATAAACATTAGCACAATACCAATTCCGCTCCAGTACGAAATTATCGCGGTATATGTTCTTATTAAATATTATCCGCTTAATAACGGCGTAATAGGGTCTCATCCGCTAAACAAATAAAATGCGGGAAATCAATAACTCCAATATATACATATGCCAATATATATATATTGCTATTATATATAATACCAATTTCACTGTTTATGAAATATTCGCGGTATATGTTTTTAATAAATAACATCCGCTTACTAACGGCGTATAATGTCTATTTTAACAATCAATAGATATTAATCAACATTCTAACATGCATTCAAATATTTTAAATCTAACTATTTAAAATAAAATCGAAACTGATTCGATTGAGTGAGAAGTTCTCACCTTGATTTTAAATTCCGTTTTAGCGATTTATTTCGAATAAAATTAAACGGACGTTTAATTTTACCCAAAATTCTCACTAACTCCAAACGACTCCAAACCAACTACATCGCGTAGTGCTCGTCCATACGATTCCAACGAAACTGGTTTCGTATTTTTTCGACCTCGTATGAAAAAGATATGGATTTTTGAAGTTTGTACACGATTTAAACTATATAATTTACAACAACTTTAATTAATTTTAAACCTAAACCTACATCAGCCGTTCATTTTCCCATCCTTGCATCTGGACCGTCCCCCCCTCCTCTCCTCTTCCCGTTCACCATCACGTTTCCAGGCCGCACACTCAACCCATCATCATAGATTAGGGTTTCAATTTACTCCATCAATACTCGATAAAACTCGATCAAACCACTTGCAATTCGAAGCTCTTCGCGATAGCTACCTCCACCATCCACCACCTGAAGCACGGCCCCCTCCTCCTCGTTTTACGTGCGCAGGCCGGCCACTTCATGGTCATTTTCCCGTTGATTCGTGAAGCTATTCGCGATCTTGACCGTTGATATTAAAAATCGTGTTGTGCTCTACAATTCTCTAGTTGAAACCTAAGGCTAATTGTCGACGGATTTGGAGTAATCGAGGGGGAAACGTGGGTGTTTTCTGGCTATTCATGGGGAGGGTGGCGGCTAGGGTTTAAAATTAGTTTTTTTTTTTTTTTTTTTTTTTATGAAGGGTGGTGGTCTATTTATAAAGAAAAATCGAACACTATTCATCCGGAAATTTCGAACTCCGATTTACGCGCCGAAACTGGCATTCCTAAGGTTTATCCCGCGTTCCGGACACAATGGAACAGGTTTCGAAAGCTAATTCGGACATCTGTGCGAGTTATGGCTATAAACGTTCAATTTAAAATAAACCGATTTAAACCGATTTCTAGGCGTTTTAATTTGTACAGGACAAACGGTAAATCCAATTGACACGAAATTTGAAACCTTACAATAATATCACATTACGGATCCGATGAAACTAGTTTCGTCGAAATCCGAGACTTTTTGAAAAATGGCTATTTTAACTCGTCAAATTAAAATTAAAAATAATTCGGTGCGTTTCGAGCTTCCACGCTCAAACGATAACTCCGATTGACACGAAAATTGAAATCCGGTAATAACTAACTATTACGGATCCAATGGAACTGGTTTCGTTCAATTCTGAGACTGTTCAAAAATTGGCTATTTTCACTAGTCGATTAAATATTAAAATATTCAATTTTCACAAATAAACTTTTAATTCGATTTTAAAAGTTCTAAAATATCATTCTAACTTCCATATGATAAAATAAAATTTTACAAATCATTTTTAATCATATTTAACCCAATTTTCAATTATTTCCATAATTTAACGTATTAAATTATCGATTTAATTATCCAATTAAATCCAAAAATTCAAATAAAAATTTATTCGACTTATAAATTCACTTATTAATATTTAAAATAAATTAAATATTCAAATTTTAATTAATAAAAATTATGGGTCATTACATCATATCTGTTATTACATTACATTATCAGAGTGTTACAACAACAAATAGGAGAAGAAAATATAACATATGCTAGTAATACGCTTCGCCATCCATCCTGCTCCTGATTCCTACAGCAACTTCTTGACTTTGCTCCCGAATAACGGCTAACCTGACTCTAGGCTGCCCGTGTGGAAAAGTATGGGCACTCAGAGTTTAGAAAGGGAACAATAAACTCCAGGTCAGTCATGGGACTGATGTGGTATCTTAAAACAGTTATTTTCACAAAGAAAATAAAATTAATCCGCTATGCTTTTGAAAAATGAAACCGCCATAAGCCTCCCGCCATACACACAATGCAAACGCACACTTGGAGGAGATTTCTCCTTATGATTGTCAAAAATGCGTAATACGCAAAATTCTTTCGATATTATTATTAGTGCATAGTGTAGAAAACATTTCAAAAGTTTAGTACTAATCTTAGCCAGCATACCACGTTTCGTCATATGCCTACTATAGCTACCATGTTCAATAGCAGGTCACTGCCACATTCCATGGCAGGTTACACAACTAAAACCGTACAGGGCTTGTATTATTTCTTTGGATTTCCAACAAATGGTCGGGCTAAGGAACTTCCTACTGCCACATGTTTACGCTTCTGGAGGGACGTCCCGAGAACATAACCAGCTCCCTGCCAACACAAGGCCGAGTTACCTCACGCTTCCGGTGCAATGAAGCTGTAACACAGATAACTCCACACATTAGTATGCCATCCCCGGTCGTATCCGACCTTTATCCAAGGATCCTCAACCACAAAGCAAAATCACATAGTAATTAATTTACAGTGTCCACATAGGTTAAGTATTTAGGCTCCATACCATGATACCACCCTTTATACAGAAGAAAATGGACATACCCTAGGGGCGCGACCCCAAAAAAACCTGGCTGCAACATTCCTGTTTCAAACATTTCCGGGTTGTGAGGCTCGACGAAGTTTCGTCCACAAAGCTACGCTTTTTCCACAAAGCCATGCTTCGATCAACAAATGATCAGCATCACTTCGTATGCCACATTACCAAATCGGGAATGTATCACTTGTAACCATCAACTACATAACCTCTGAGCCCGTACGTCTCAGAGAAGGGTGTTAAGCTAAGAGAATAAATTCTCCGCCTCCAACAGAAATGTATTTGATAGAAAACAGCTTTACATCTCAATCTGTAACGTCAGACACACATCCATACAAGTCTATTCCGGCTTCGAACAGAACCGAAGCCACTTCCAAAGAAGCCCTTGCAATCCGGGTATCCACAATCCCGATCGAACTTCCCATCACTTAGGGAGTCTCTATACCATAGCTACTCAGTGCAGAGAAAATCGATAGGGCATCCTATCATTCTCGTAAATACCCGGTCTTCACCACCGGTCTTCAAATGCAATCCCATTTCGTCGTATCACTATTCGAAATGTGTTTTTATAACACAAAGGTCCTCTCCCAGCTAATCCGAATAACGAGCGCTTGTTTTTAAAATAAGTGTTCATTCAGATTTCAAATAAATCACAACAATTTCCACTTTGATCTTTTAAATAAAAGATCTATCACAATCACAAAGGTTCGATGTGGTTTTCGGATATCCACTTGGAATCCGACCCCCGGTCGCATCGAAATTCAAATGCCATTCAAAGGCCAATATTGATAGTCGGTATTTAACTATCAATCAACATTCACAACAATTACTGGATTTCAAATAATTTTTCCCCCAGTTATTTATTTTCGAAATATCTTTTCAAGATATATTTTCACAGTTCAATCATTTGAAAACAAATTTTAAATCACTTTTCACAGACGGAATAAAATTCCCGATATTATTTATTTCCACTGAAAGTCTGCCGAGTTAAAATACTTTAAATAATTCAAATTACTTGTCCAAAATATATACTTGGAAACATTTAGATAAAGCTATTTTTAAAACATTTGTTTAAATATTAGTTTTGAAAATATTATACCAATGTTTCATATAAAAACTTCAAGTCTAAATTAACTTTAAAATAAAGTTAGTAGATCGGGCATAACTATTTAAAATACCATTTCCTAAAACAAATATCAATTTAATCTTTAAATAACCACTTTTATAATTAATTTAAATAATCTTTACTGTAAGATTTAAAAACAACTTAAGAAAATAATTTCTCCGAAATAATCTTTTCTTAAAACCATCTTCACAACTTCAATTACATATTTATATACTATATTGAAAATATACTCGGCTTTCCAGGGAAAGTACACCTTCTATTCTAAAATGGTTCATTCAAATCTATTTATAAATCCTTATGGATATATTTTAAACATACGTTCCAAATTCGTAAATTCCTTTCCACACTTTTAAGAATAATACAATATTTATTTTTAAAACAAAATTCCCTTTCCTTTACAAATTCCCATTGTGAATTCAAATTTCCAAATCTCCATTGATATACGGTTTTTCAAATCGATTTCCAAATACTCACTTTCAACACCAAATCAATTTTCAATATTGAATCGCGGTATATGGGATTTAATATATTATCATCCAAGCACACGATCAACAATTTTAAATTTAACTATCACAATTCAACAATCAATCAATAACTGAAACTTTCAATTATTAAATTTGAGTGAGAAGATCTCACCTTTGCTTATTCATGCAATCCATTTTGCATTCTGACTTGATTTCTCGATTTTTAGACCTTGTATAAACAATTTATACAATTATTAATATTTTAAATAAACCGAACAATCAATTTTCTATTTAGAAATTTTAAATTAACCAATGATTTTATTTGAATAAATACTTTTAAATTTCAAACAAATTCCTTTCAAATAAATTTATTTAACTAAAAATTATACTTTAACAAGTTATTTTTAGTAACTAATTAGTTAGATAAGTTTTAACTTTCACAATATATATTTTTTATTTTGAATACTCGATCTTAATATACTCTAAAAAATATATATACATCACCATACTGTCTATTTAAAATTTCAACAGTAAGATTTTTTTTTCTTTTTCCCTGTAATTAAAAATTCTGTCTGAAAAGAAAAATTCCTACAGCATCTGTATTAACATTTGTCTTTTAAATTAAACTAACAGTAAAACAATATACCTAAGCACTGTGTTTGAACGACCACCACGCATTCGATTTATTGCACCAGAATGACGGTACTGCAGGACCATCCTCTGCTCTTCGTTTGCCCAAACGAACGTTGCTGAAAAACCAATCTTCCTCCCCCATACTTGGCTTTGAATATGCTCGACTTCAAAGATGCTCGACTTCGAGCTCAAACCCTAATCGAAATGGCAGTCGCCGCCCATAACCCATGCAATCGCCATCGACCCACGCATCGCGAGCACGTGTCGCCGCCCTAGCCGCATACCTCCCCCAAATCTCAAACCCTAGTTCGACAACTTCAAACTCGATTTTCAAAACATCTTCCGCGTCCCACTGCTCACTTAAGTTCGCACGATTCACTCGCGTTATGCCCCTCGGAGGTGCTTTAATCATTGCGACACGAACCCGAGCTGATTTGGGTGAACAACGATTCAATTCATCCGCCATTCTTTATTTACTTTTTTTAATAATCGCAGCCATGATTTATTAAATTTGAACGAAGATAATAAACAAAGAGGGTCGGCCATTCTTTTAAGTAAAGGGGGTTGCATGCTTTGAACGATAGGTATTAGCTTTCGGGGGAAGGGAAGAGATGATTTCCCCTCATTTATTGCGTGAGAATCCTGTAGAGCTACAGTAATAGAAAAGAAAGAAAAAAGTTCAATGTGAATGGAATTACGGCTGTTGATTAGAGCATATAAATTTATATTTAAATTAAATCGATTAATTATTGTCTAGGCGCTTATGCCTCGTACGATCACACGATAGCTCCGAAAGCTACGAGATTTGAAATCCGATAAAAAATCAATATTACGCATCCAATGGAACAGGTTTCGTCGAATTCCGAGACTGCGCCTCGGAAGGCTATTTTTAAATATCGAATTAAACTATAAATTTTCAAAACTGAATAAATCATTTTCAAATCCATTTCTGAAGCTCCCATTATCTTCAGTATTATCAATATGAATTTTTACAAGCCTTTGAAATATTTTTAATCAGCTTAAAACTGAAGATTCAAATTTTTATCCAACTTTAATAAATTAAATTCAATAATTAAATTGCCAAAATCATAGTTAATTTCGAAATTCAAGTTAAAATAACCTCCAAAAAATTAAAATCAATTAAATTTTCAAATTTCAATTGTCCAAATTCAGTGTCGTCACGCTATGGGTTTTCAAGGTATATAGATTTGAAGTGCTATGATTTTAGAAAAAGGATATATTTGAAACAAAAATGATATCATATTGATTTTGGTTTTTAAACGAAAATGATATCATATTTATATGGTTTTGAAATGGATATTATATTTTGGTTTTAAAGCATAAAATATTTTGAAAAGACCGCGGTGCTATAATAACGATTGGTTGTTGAAGAGACCGGGATCGGAAGTTGTCATGCTCTTTGCCAACTCCGAAAACCACTTTAACAACCGTGTACGCGGTGGAGATTCCAAAATGAAGTAGGATGGAGGCGGCGTTCCTTCGAGGTAAATACGTGGACCCGACTCCCGTGAGATGGCATAAGGTGGCTAAAACAGGAGCGATTCTCGGGCCAATGAGGTCATTTCTCTGATCGGATGCACTCCTTCGATATTATACTCTGACTTTTGGTTTGAATCGGTGGCCACTTTGGGTTCTTTATTTTGGGGGAGTTGTTCGAGGTGGGCGGTAGTAGCTGCTACGCGTTACCACTAGCCCGGATGCGTAATTAGTATATCTATCTTGGCATTGCCTATTTGTGCCGTGTCACTTACCCTATCGCACCTTGTACGTGTTTGGTTTTCTCCCGTAGCCCGTGTGGTATCCTCTGGTGGCTTACCGATCAGGAGGGACTACAATATTGGATGGACTACTTGGACTATTACGTGTTAAGGGGAATATTGGGTCACCCCTTAATGCTATTTAAAAGTATGTTTATTTTACTATAGACATTATTATAATAGCAAAATATTACTACATAGCAAATAATTTAACGGATCCTTAGGAGGCGTGAATCCCGAGCATCTCTTGAGTTACTACACTCACGTTAGACACTGGATAGGAGAAGTCAAACCCCATAAACATCTCCGACACCATTACACTCATATTTATTTCAGTTGATTTTACTTACATAAGATCTTTTAGTTTATACTCAAGTGTTTTGTCTTTTCAATTTACTCGGGTCATTTCGAGCGTCGGGTCAGTCTGAGCGTTTCAGGATCGAAGATTTTATTCTAGAGGATGAAGGCAAAGATTTGTAGTACTATAATCTACTATATTATTCTACTACACCATTAAATTCCACTGCATTAATTATTATTCTCTAGTATGTGTACTCTGATATGTAATGCATAAATATAATCAAATGTTTTGTAAAACAGCTTCATGAACTGTATATTCGATTATTATATTTTATCGTTCCACTGCAAGATTCTATTTTTTTGCTTTCTCTGCCTTTTGTTATTTACCCCATAACAATCCACCCTTCTGTATGGTTTGAATTGGCACGTGTGTCGATTTAAACCGTGCGTAAAGGCGGGACGATACAAATATCATTACCCCTTGATCCACTTATTGTTAGGACTTAGGATCTAAACAACATATGTTCGTTAGATTAAAAAATAAGTTTTAAAATTGTATTTAAGTTAAAACAAATTCAAACTACTCTGGAGAACAAAAAGGCCAGTACAAGCTTGAGTTTTGTAAAAAGTCAAACTTCCTAGATTCTTAGTTCAGGCATATGAGCTTAAACCTTATCTTGAATCATGAATTTTCAAAAGGAAATCATAATTTTAAGATTAGAAATGAAGGTGCATTTCTGGGTTGAACTATATTTGAGTTTTTGGGATGTTCTGATGATCTCGGTGGTCAGAGTGGTCGGAGATCCTTTTGGAGGTAGAGGAGTGAACGGTGAGGCCAGCAAAAATGGTAGGAGGATGATCAGAGCTTGGTGGTAGCGATGATTGTACTATTTTGTTTCTAAACCAATTTTTGGGAAGGCTGGAAGTTTTGATCATCTTGACGCCTAGGGATGATCGAGTTCGTGTAACTCCCCACCCCGAGACCCACCTTAGTAAAGAGAATTAACGAGTAATTCCGTCTACTAAAGCGGAGAATAGGGTTGGTTAAGGGCGACCATCTATAACTTTGTCTTAAACATCTACTGAATACGTCGATAAATGCAATATAATTTTTCTTTCCTATCTCAATAGATCGACATACATAGTAAATGTTTAATCCAAAACTATAGGTGGTTGACGGATCTATCGGAACAAAATACAATAACTAAATGTAAAGCACATCACAGAACAGTAATCGACATCCTATATATACATATACACTGATACATGTTTAATACAATACAATATGAATACAATAAAGGTGGTACTCTACCACACCATATACATCAAATCAAATGTAAAAACATCAGAGTATGCGGAAGAAATTAACTGCTCAAGCGAAAGAAGAGATGATATCCAACACCAACTTAAAGCTAAGTCCAATGATGATACCTGAAACAACTCGGTCTGACCCGAGTATAAATACACAGGTCAGTCTAGCTACACAAATCAGTCAATATCGATAATATGAAGCAGAATGGGTATAGTGATACTTCTTCTCGAATGAGGGGAAGGATTAGATAACTCATAGCTCAATACTTAGATAACAAACGCTACCTAAGTGACTAAATACCTCGAAAGAGGTAACTCAAACTCAATGCTCAAATAAAACACAAGTGGCTCATATCATTAGCGATAACCCATAATGAACTCAAATCAACTCATATAAAACTCAAGCAAAACTCAAATGGTTCGATGAACCATTACTCCGAAAAGGAGAAAACTCATCTCAATCACAAATAGAAGTCATGAAAGCAACACAAGACAACTCCATAAGAACGTGAGATCTCAAACTCATAAGTAAGCCAAGGCAGCTAAATCTCACACATACATCTCAATCATAAAAACTCATGGAACTCGATACGAATTCAAACTCATAAAATCTCAAATTCAATAAAGAATTCGATGCATGTTCAAAACTTAGAAAATCTTAAAACTAATGCACCAAAAACGGCGAATTCAAAACTCAGAAAACCCGGATTGGCCATATCCCTAGATACAATGCCGAAGCAATGCTGCACGTGCTAAACTCAGACGGCCGAAGCCTTAGACAAGGTCGCTAACACCTTCCAAAGTAGTTCGCCCTCATGACAAGGTCGCTGACACCTTTTCAAAGCAGTTCATCCTCATGACAAGGTCGCTGACACCTTTCCAAAGCATTTCGTCCTCATGACAAGGTCGCTGACACCTTTCCAAAGCAGTTCGTCCTCATGACAAGGTCGCTGACACCTCTCCAAGCCATTTTGTCATCCCTAACAAGGTCGCTAACACCTCCAAAGCAGTTCGTCCTCATGACAAGGTCGCTGACACCTCTCAAAGCAGTTCTGTTAGGTAAACATCGTGAATGTGTCACAAACTCACAGATAGGAACCCGAAAAGTGTTAACGTGTGTCCCATACCACACATTCGCACTTAGCGGTTTACTAGCCGTTAGTCGATGCCACACTAAAAACATCATAAAACTCAGAAAATTATATCTCACCTAGTCTCATTGGCGAGTGATAAAGAGATACCATACTTGTCTCATCACATCGACAAGTGAAAAACATCATGATGGTTTCTCATAAACCATAAATCTCAAAATATGAAATCATAAACTCAAGACTTGCCTTATGTCATTGGCAAGTAAATAAAACATCGTGATGGTTCTCATCGATCAAACTCCTACATAGGAGATCTCAAACCATAATACTTGCCAAATATTGGCCATCCTAAATAGTTCCAATAAATATGAATTATAAAACTCAAAATACGCCATAAAATGGCAAAACATCTCAGAATCGTTAAACTCAAATAGCTTCGATCGTACAAGTCCGGAATTAACCGAAATAGTAAACGCACATGTCCCATACCACGTGTTTTACTAAATCGTTTAATTCTCTTTCTTATACATTCGAATAGTACAAAAGTGTGTGTTTTATATTTAAAATAGTTTACTAAAGAAAACAAGCTTTTAAAACTTTTTCCCGAAAAGATTAATAAAACCCATATTTGAAATTCTTTTATTATAGGGAATAAATAGGTTTTTTTTTAATTAGAAAAATAATTTTAAAATACTATATCATAATAATTTGAAATGCCCATTTATTTCAAAAATTACTTCAAAAATTATTTAGTGAAAACTATACTCGAAAACAATGAAAAACAAGAAAGATAACTCAAGACCAATAACTTGAGTTCAATACGAATTCAATTCAAATTTAACTAAAAATCAATCCGAATTCTATTTAAATTTGAATTACAAAATTTTCAAATATAGATAGCCTATAGATAGGCATCATTGCTCTCAAAAATATCAAAAACATCATCAAAACCGAAAGAGAATAAGACCAAAAACGAGCTAATAAAATTCTAAGGTCAATGTTTGTTGTTGTTGTCATCTTTTTCTCAGGACAGCAACTTATAACCATAATTTCGACCAAGAAAGCTTAAAAATTCCAGAAAACATAATGAAGAAATCTTGTAGCACATAATTTAAGCTTTCCGAAACATCTAAAATTATCAAAATCGGATAAGAAACGAAGAAGTTATAGCCAACTTTGTTTCAGCCTTAAGCACAGAGCAAATATTGCTTTTGCTCTCAGGACAATAGTAGAAAAATTGATTTTTGACATAGCATACCTCTAAATTATAGAAAACTCAATACATTAAAGTTGTAGTATATGATTTTTTCTTTCCGAAACATCCAAAATTATGAAAATCGGATAAGAAACGAAGAAGTTATGGCCGATTTAGTTTTAGCCTTAAGCACAGAGCAAATATTGCTTTTGCTCTCGGGACAACAGTAGAAAAATTGGATTTTGAAATAGAAAAACTCTAAACTAAAGAAAGCACAATACATGAAAGTTGTAGCATATGAATTAAGCTTTCCAGAACTTTAAATGATATCAAAATCCGATAAGAAATGCAAAAGTTATGCTTAAATTACTAACAATATTAAGCACAAAAATTTGACAGGGCAGAGACTATTACTCTGTTAAAATTTCGATTTTGACCAAGAAATATTCAAAATTGAGAAAGTAATTAAAATAAAAGTTCTTCCTTAGAGAATTATCTTTCTATTACAAAAATATTCAACACAATTGGCTTTAGCAATCGAAAGTTATGTCCATTTTACTCTCAGGTATTAACTCAATTTTTTTTTTTTTATATGGCTGAGCTATAACATTGGTTTCAAACTCAATTTCAACCAATTTAACTGCAGAATTTCGAAATATGATTAAAAGAAAAGTTGTATCTAAATGAAAGATCTTTCTACCACAAAAAGATTGAGTCAATTTGAATTATCCTACCATATATTATCGTTGTTTTACTGCAGAGAATTTTTTTTAACAAATTTTCAGCAAACAATAACACAATAATCAGACAAGTTTTCAACCAAATTGCATATGATTAAATCAACAATCATTCAAACAATGATGTGCAGCAAACATAGATTTAGATGTGAGTGATTAACTCACCTCTATCCTTTAATTCAATAATCGAGATTATCAATTCAGCCCAAATTTCCAAACTAGCAAACCCTAAACAGAGAAGAAGTTAATAGATTTTCACTATAAATTAGATTTTGATGGAGATATTGGTTTTGGATTGAAGATTACCTGAGTTTATACTTAAATCCATGTTTTAAAACATCCGTTCTTCATTTTATTTTGATTAATGGAGCATAGATTGGGAGAATGAGAAGGATGCCATTATTTTTGAGCTTCAGAAGTTTTTAACTGAGAGGAGAGAAGTGAATGAACGTACAGACTTTTCTCCTCTTTCTCATTCTTTAGTAACATGTTAGGGTTTAATTGTACTAAAGGACTTAAGCCCAACAAGTAATTTAACCACTTATTTCATGTTACAATGCATACTAATGATGAAATTTACACTATTTCAAGTTCCACTTCTTAAGAATTATGAAATTCATTACTCGTGATAATAAAAATGTTTTACACCCGATTAAAATATTATTTACATAATTGGAACATATTTATTATCATATTTTCCTATTTAAAGAAAATAGCAAATTTACATTATTAATTACAAAACTCATTGTAATTAACACTATAAATTACACAAAAATCACATTTTTATGTCATAAAATTCTATAACTCATTTCAAATATAATTTTATGCTCAACTTATATTTTTAAACTCAATTCCATCATTTTATTAAATATATCCCATTTTAAAATTAATTACTTCTTTTAAAAAAACTATATATATTAAAATAAGTAAGAGCAATAATTAACAAAATTATTGCATTAACTCTAAATAAAACACATTTTCCTCACTTATTTATTAAATCGAACCATCTTAATAAAGTCTTCAAAATTCTATTTTCTCATTTTATGCTCAAATATATTATTTATTCCCAATAAAAAATTTAAATTCCTCTTTAATTATAAATTTACACTATTAAATTATAACTTTCGTTATAATTTAATATTTTCAGGTAATCGCTAAAACCAGGGCTGTTACAGTTCGACAGAACTTTAGGGAAGGGAAGCTGGAGCGTAGACGAACTAGTGGCCGGTGGTGTTGGTGTTTCGATGGTCGGAGGAGCAAGGTCGAGGCATTGCCAGGTTTTTTTTTCTGGTTCCAGTTTTTGTTTTGAAGCTCGATTTGGATTTCGAGATGGTAGTGAAGAACTGATGGTCGGAATGGATTTGGGGGATAATCGTCGACCTAAGGAAGGCATCAAAATTGGTCGGAGGTGGATGTAGTCACGATGCATGGGCGACGTGCACTCTTTCTTTTCTGGTGGAATTTGGGTTGAAGCAATGGAGAGGGACTCGAGTTTTGCTCGAGTAGTTCGAGTGTTGGCCCAAAGTAGTGTGGTTTGTGACTCGAAGCAGTTGATGTTGGCTCAGTCATTTGAATTTGTTACAGGTTTTTGTAAAACCTGTACGTTTAAATTTAAACAGAATTTTGAAATTTGAAACCAGATTTTAAATAAAGTTTAAAATCAGATTTTGAGGTACGGATCCAAATTTACTTTTGTATCCTAGTTTTGAAAACAGAGTTTATAAAAAAATAAAAATGTTTAAATAAGTTTAAATGTTTAAGATATAAAATATATTTTAAAATGTTTTGAACTTAAATGATTTGGTTTAAACTCTTATATAAACTGCTTTTATAAAGGTAAGTGTTTTTTACAACATTTGATTTTAAAAAGAGTTTTAACTTGGTTTAATTTGTTGAAGTTAAATTGTATTTAATTTGAATCTTAATTTGAAATAAAATTTCAAAGTGAATTTGAAAGTAAATGTTTTCTAGTGTGTTTGAGAATGATAATTAAATCACTTATAAAAATGATGTTTTTATCTTAAAGTTAATTAAGATTTAAATTTTTTGTAATTCATTAAATTTTTAAGCTAAATAAAATGGTTAAATCAATAAGTTAATTAATTAATGATTTGGACTAGTTAATTATGTTATTAAGGGTTTTTAAATTAATGATTTGGATTAAGATTATTAATAAAGGGTTAAAGCAAATTGAAATTAAGAATCATTAATTAAATAAGTTTGGATTGCTAAGTAATGATTAGGAATTAATTAATCAAGTAATTAAAGATTAACTTAGTAAAAATTTATAAATTAATTATGTAATTAGAAATTAATTAATTTGTAATTAAGAATTAATTAATTTGTAATTAAAAATGATTAATTAAAGCTAATTACTTAGAGGAGTGATGAAAGGATTGGTTAATGAATAAAGTTAGTGAAAGATCATTAATTAAGGATTATCAAATTATTAATTAATGTGATTAATTTAAAGTAAATAATTTTAATAATTAATTAAGGATAACCAATTGTGAAATTTGGTAAGTATAATCACTTAATTTATAAAAGTATAATTACTTAGTGAAGTAATTAGTGATAATTACTGGATGTTATTAATTAGTGAATGGTTAATAAACGGAAGTAATTTGGATTTAAATTACTTGGTGAAATTGATAAGAAGGATAATTACTTAGTGGAAGTAATTGAAGGTTAATTAATCAGGGGATTAATTATAGTTACTTAATTATCTTTTAAAACAATTACACTAAGTGAAAATTAAGATGGGTAATTAGGGGATGATTAATTAATGGATTGTAATTAATTACTAAGCAAGATTAAAATGATTAAAATAATTAATTTGATTTATTAGAAATGGGTGATTAATTAATCTTTCTTATGAATGATTGGCTTATTTTTGTGATATGAAATGTTTCTGTAATATGATATGTTGGGTTGAATAGTGATAATGTGGTCATTTATCGAGATGCATTGCTGTGTAAAGTGGCATCCTGTATTTAAAAAAGTTTGAATTGTATTTCATTGAATAATATGGGTTAAGATAGCATTGGATTCGAAGAGGCCGGAGTCAGGTATTAGTAAGTAGCCAAAACCACTTCGACTCTTTATAGATTAATATGTGAAATCAATAGGCTGGAATGGGATGATTTAAGTAAATTGGACCATTTAATCCAAATTTTGGTACCTAGGAATAAATGTGTAAAATAAGTGCTGTTTATAACAAACTGTATATTTTTAAATTGATACAAGTTACCTCGGGTTTTAAATAAGTATATTTTATTGGTAATTTCTTGTTAGACGAGTTTACTCATGCTAGTTTCCAGCGTGACTCGGGTCTTACTTTGATGTAATGCTCGGGTCAGATCGAGTATTACAGATTTCAGGTAAGGACATTTTGGAGCTCAGGAGGCGAGATGGATGGCAGGGACGTATGGAGTGTTTCCGCTTTGTTATATTATTATTTATCTGGGACAAGTTATATTTAACTATCCAGTGATTGTATAAATGTTGTAACTCTGATGTTATTAAAATGCAATTGACTAATACAGTTTACATTGTAAACTGTTATTTTATGTGATATTACATTTTGATCCGCTGCGAATCTGAGAATGTGTTTCTTTCCTGTTTCTTCTTCTATCTCTTTTCTTTCTTTTCTAACTATTAGGAATTTTCGGGTTCAAAATTTCCTGGTCGTTACATTTGAAATCAAAGCCGAAGGTTAAGCGAGAACCTTGGCTCTAGTGGGTGTACTCATTAAGGATAGGGTCAGTAGTACCCTAGAATGAGTCAAGTGTGTATATAAGAGCATACTTGTTATTTTATGATATAAAGATTTTAAATGATTTTATATAAGTATATATTTTGATATATATATATATATATATATATATATATATATATATATATATATATAAAGCAATATTTCTTAACCAATAAATGTTAAGGAAATAGGTTGTTAAATTATTGAAATTAAATTAAGAGGTAACATAAATACAACCAAATTGAAATTAAATAAAGATAAGTTTGAAATGGATTCAAAATGAAATTAAATCTTAAATTTGGGAAGAGTTTCAAAATAAGATAATAATGAATTGGTTCCAGATATGATAATCTTGGGTATCACCATAAATGGTTATTGTGTTTAAATAGGATGCTTGTTTTCCAATAAACAATAGTAAAGCAAAATGAAAAATGTTTTAAGAAGTAACCATTAGATGAGAGCTTGTAAATTGAGAGGTTTTGAATTAAGAGTCTAGAAACATTTGAAATTTGTTTTCAAAATGTAAAGAGAAATAATTAATTGTAACGACCCTGATTTTTGAACGACTAATTTACAATATTTAAATTGGATTTAAATATTTAATTTGAACTTTAATTTGATTATAATATGAATAGTTTGGTTTTATATGATAGAAAGGATTCAGAATTTAAATATAACGACCTATTGAATTAATTAATTATTAAAGTGGAATTGGATATTGGGTAAAATATAAAATTCGGAATTATAAGATTGTTAAAAATATCTCAACGGCTTATAATATTTATATTACTAATACTGAAAATAATAAATGAGTTAAAATTGGAATTTAACAATGGTTTGTCCGATTTTAAATTTACATCGTTTAAATTGACATTCAAAAATAGCCATCCGAGGCACAGTCTCGGATTTCAACGAAACCTATGCCGTTGGATCCGTAATATTGAATTATTGTCGGATTTCAAATTTCGTAATTTTCGGAGTCTTCGTGTGAGCGTACGAGATAGAAACGTTTAAACAATAATTAATCGTTTCGATTAAAATATCTTGCACCTTTTCACATAGCCGACCTATTTCATCTCAGCCGACCTACTTTTCTCGTCATAATCATACTCTATGTCTTCACTTAGAAGCTATAATCAAATCCATCAGCTTTATGAATCACGACACTTATTCTTTTGCCCAGAAATCAAAATCGAAAAGAAAATTATAATAATGGCCGAAGCCTTTATGTTCCAAAATCACGTTTCTTTCTTCTGTATCTCAAAATCAAAATACCCTTTCCCAAACGAAATCAATTTTTCATTCCTCTAAATAATGGCCGCACAATCAATTTGGGGTTTCGATTCGTGGGGATAGGCAATTCGTCTGGATGGTCGCATCAGTGGTCGTGGATGTTCGTGCGACATCGTAGGCGTGGCTAGGGCGGCGTGAAGGTGAGCAACTGTGAAGGGACGTGTTGTTTTGGGTGGCACGCGAACTAGAGTCGCATATCAGTGGATAATCCAGTGTGAAGCTGTGACGCCCCACCTCTATACCCACGCGAGCCAAGAACACTACGGTGTAGTGTTGTCAACTAGCACGGAGAATAAGGCTGTTGAGGAGCGGCCATCAATAGTTAGGCCTTACACTAGTATTGGTTATCTCAATGGGAGTGGTATATATATATAAATATTCTTTCATTTTTCATCTCTGATTTATTTTCTCCCATCGACATACCCCAATTCCAGTATAAAACGAACTACGATGGTTCGTAATAGTTTAGAACAGTAAATATAAAATATCACACAGATAAAATAATGCGGAACACAAATCAAACAGAAAGTCTCATATATACAATAACTGCTGTAAGTTACAATACATTTGATACGATACATATGACACGGTACATATGATACAACTACAACAGTCGACTAAGGAAGTTACATATACAAGTACATTAACGTGTTTAATATGCTTGAATACATATCTTCCTATACAATTTTACAGACTACTACAAATGACGACGACTACTACAAAAGATATGAAAGAACTTCATAGCTCTAGCAGCAACCCAAAGCAGAATATCTACAACCTGAAATACTCGGTCTGACCCGAGTATTAAATTCAAAAGAAAATAATACTCGGGTCAGTCTAATTCAAACTCAGTTATTAGTGCACAGAAGCAATAATAATAAAATAATGAATAGACGACAGTAATTAAACCAAATCAGAATGCAATTCAGAATATTGAATTGAAATAAACAAAATAGTTCAAAACATTTAAATATCAATTGAAATATTAAGTCGAGTAGGGCTGCAGTACACGCACGCATGCACTGCCTCGCCACTACAGCATATGGAATATGCAAAAGATCAATTAATCAAAACAAGATAGATATCATAAAACCATACCGTGTGGCTGCAGTTCACGCTTGCGTGTACTGCCTTGCCACTACAGTGATGATGTACCCATTGAATACCGTGTGGCTGCAGTTCACGCTTGCGTGCACTGCCTTGCCACTACAGTGATGATGTACCCATTGAATACCGTGTGGCTGCAGTTCACGCTTGCGTGCACTGCCGTGCCACTACAGTGATGATGTACCCATTGAATACCGACAGCAATCAAAAACTGCAGAGGTCAAGTTTGGACGACATAAATGCGAACCCAAATGTACACAATGGACGTACACTACTGGTTGCACATGAATAAAATGAAACTGGGGTGCAACATGGAACAGCACCAAGTAAATGGCACAAGAGACAGTATGATACAAATGCAAGCTCAATTAAATTGAACACCACATGTAGCAAGACAACCAGAACTGTTTGGAAAGGTAAACGATATTGCAAAAGACACCAAGTGAACATGATAAAACAACCTATCACTGAAACAGTACCAGCCTGAGTTAGTGAAACAAGGCTTCACATTCAAGTGTAACACAGTACAAAGCACAAAGGCTACAAGTGGAACAAGTATGTGTGTAGCAACAGCATGTTCACACAACTACACCAAATTCAACATGATGCAAGAATACTCAAAGACGCAAGGTGAACCATAGAACAACAGTCAGAATGCATAAAACTGGACAAAGCAGCACATATGCAAGGGTCACAAAGCAATGGTTCCAAAATGAAATGAACCAGAAGAAGGCAACTGATTTTTTGCATGAATGGCTACAACTCCAAACCCATGTGCAAATTGAATTAGGCAGAGACAAGTGATGGTATACAAGAGCAAGATTCAAAACAGTAAATGCATACACCAGTGAAACAGTGCAAGTATCATAAACAAAGTCGAAGTCAACTAGGCCTAACAACATGTAACAGCAGTTATAAATGACTCAGGCCATTGCACAGGAGCATCAACAACTACATATGCAATTATAATGCAACAGGGGACATGGTCAAGACAGCAAGTATTGATGGTATGAAAATATAAGCTGAATAACTTACGTGAAATTGAGAATATCACATTTTAACATACAGTGAAAAGTTCAATATCATTGCACATAACAGATACATATGTACTCAAGTGGATATGCAATGTAAATCTGACCCGAAGATACAGTGAATGGCATGTAACCTGATATACATACAGACACAGCAACACTACAGGTCAGAAATAATGGCCGAAGTAAGTATACAAAGGTGATGCACAATTTGACAAATGCAAACACTATGAATCTGACTACGAGATGATCCAAACGAGGCACAGTGCACAGAGTACAGGCAAGGTAAAACATGCCAGAGAATTCAAGTAGCAGTCTTGGCAAAAATCAAAGTAAGGTATAACCGAAGTCAAATGGAATCAACAGTAGCAAGTCTTAACATGAAGGTTGAAATCAAACAGAAAGCAAGTCGATAAAGCTACGGAGATAAACATCAAAATGGCCAAAATCGAACAAGTCAAGCCATAATCAAAATCAGTCAATCGGTAAAATCAAGTCAAAGACGAGACAAAGAAATCAGAATAAGCAACCGAATTCAACTGATTCGAATTAGATGTGAGAATTCACTCACCTTGTCGACGAATTGAAGGAGCAGCCGAATGTCGAAGCGAGCAACGCGAGCACCACAAGAGACGAGCAACGATCGAGTAACGTCGGCCACCACAATTCCAAGCCCTAATTTGGAGAAGAGGACGAACAAGACCGCCTCCATTTTCTTCGTTCGATTTTATTTAGGTTTACGAACGAATAAATGAAAAATGGTAAAGGAACGGGTTAATAGCTAAGGAGATTATCACGGCCCAAATAAAAACAAGGGCTACTATTATATTTTCAAAGCCCACAATTTCTTTTAACAAATTTATAAAATAATTTTAATTCAAATTTAAAAAACAAAACTTCAAATGGAAATTTGTGTCAATATTAATCGTTTAAATTGTCGATTATAATCGATGCAGAATATCGGGTTGTTACAGCTCCCCTCCTTAAAGAAATTGCGTCCTCGCAATCTTAAGGATTAATTGGACAAAAGGTAACAACCATCAAAGCATGTCATCATAAAATGACAAAATTTGAAAATAAGAAGTTCACCATATAGAGCATGAAAGAGAAAGTCAGAACGTGTTTGCTCGATGAATTCTCTGGATTCCAAAGTGAAATCCATAGGATTTGAGAACCAATAAACTTTCACGAGAAAAACATCTTTATTTCGAGGGTGCTGAATCCCCGAAGCATTGATGTGAATAGAATGTTGCTCAAAGTCAAATCTGGTGAAACTTCAATTTCTTCAATAATACCAGGCTCAAGAATAAAAATCGGAATCCCTAAGGCATTTCCGTAAAAGAAAGACGCGTGAAACACGTCATGAATAACAGAAAATTGAGCCGGTAATAAGAGGCGATAAGCCAAGAAACCAATACGTTCAGTGATAGGAAATGGCCCAATATATCGAGGCACTAACTTTCCCGACGGACTGAAACGCACAACACCCTTCATAGGTGAAACACGATTAATTTGGAACAACAGCGTAGTGCAATAACGATACGCCAGATGAATCAAAGCTTCATTAATTCGGAACGCCGACGTAGTACAAAAACGGTACGTCCAATGAACCGATCAACATAAAAGAACATCAGACGTAAGTCCCTAAAAGGAATGAGACGAAGCTCAATAAAACGAAGCACATCGAAACGTCTGATGAACCTGGTGAAAAGATGATTCCATTCGGACATCATCAAAGAATAACCACTTGTTTGCCTACGACAAGTGCATCGGCAACACGATTTCCCATCCGGGAGTGGTAAATAATATCAAGATCATAAGATGTATGGAGCTCGAGTCAACGTGGTTGACGCAAATCATGTTCCTTATGAGAAAATAAATATTCCCAAGATTCATGATCAGGGTAGAGAACAAATTTCTCACCCAAAATAATGATGCCAAAATTTTTAAGAGTGAAATCAATAGCCACAAGCACTAGATCAAGCGTGGCATATCTAGTCTCAATAGGCATTTATGATTTAGAAACACAAGAGACAGCACGTTCTCTTATGCAAGAGAATGGCATGCAAACTAACACGATTAGCATTGGTACAAACGATAGAGTCTTGGTTCCCACGGGAATCACCAGAATAGAAGTGTTGGAAAAGAGTTGTTTTAAATAATATTCTTTCCCGAAAAGCTAAAACTTTCGAAATTTACAATTTACTTTATGTAATTATCTTTTCAGAAAAATTTACATTTTAAAATTCAATTTATTGTGTCCGATTGTCTCATCAAAGCGTCTAGGAGATTCCTATCGATAACGTTGATCAAGCGCATCGACCAGAATTCTTAAAGCACTCAATGGGCAATACAATCACAAAATATTCTCTTAATTTTATAAAAGGAATTTACAAATTTTCACCCTCAAACGGACAAGTTCGGAATCAAACGAATCAGTAAAAGAAAGGGGTCATAGTCCTCGATTTTGCTGAAACGTTTAAATCGCTTTCTCATTCTTTTGAAAGCGTAAACTATAAAAATTTTAAAAACGATTTTTATTTTGAAACAATTTTTAAAACACGTGATTAAAACAGCGATATCAGTAGCAACTTCGATAAGTGGATTTTCATTCATCAAAAGTGTCACAAGAATCTTCTCAAAGATAGAAAGGGATATCATACCCTAAACTTGTACTCATAACAAGTCAATGACACACGAATTCACTAATGCACAAGAATTGATAAAACTTATCAATAGAAATCACGAAAATTGGTGAAGCACAAATTCTAGAAATCTACACAAGAAATCCAGAAATCACAAGATAAGAGTATGAAAACTCGAACGGAGTATGTAAACTCGAAGGAGAGTATGAAAACTCAAACGGAGTATGAAAACTCGAACAGAGTATGAAAACTGGAACGGACTATGAAAACTCGAAGTAGAGTATGAAAACTCAAACGGAGTATGAAAACTCGAACAGAGTATGAAAACTCAAACGGAGTATGAAAACCCGAAGTAGAGTATGAAAACTCAAACGGAGTATGAAAACTCGAACAGAGTATGAAAACTCGAACGGAGTATGAAAACTCGAAGTAGAGTATGAAAACTCAAACGGAGTATGAAAACTCGAACAGAGTATGAAAACTCAAACGGAGTATGAAAACTCGAACAGAGTATGAAAACTCAAACGGAGTATGAAAACTCGAACAGAGTATGAAAACTCAAACGGAGTATGAAAACTCGAAGTAGAGTATGAAAACTCACCTACACGCGAGCATGAAAATTCATCAACACATGTAACGCATAACGAGAACGGGAGCACGAAAACTCGCCTACACGCGAGCATGAAAACTCATCAGCACATGTAACGCAAAGCGAGAACGGGAGCACGAAAACTCACCTACATGCGAGCATGAAAATTCATCAGCACGTGCGACGCATAACGAGAACGGGAGCACGAAAACTCACCTACATGCGAGCATGAAAACTCACCAACACGTGCAATGCAAAGCGAGAATGGGAGCATGGAATCTCACCTACACGCGAGCATGAAAAATCATCAACACGTGCAACGCAAAGCGAGAACGGGAGCACGGAATCTCACCTACACGCGAGCATGAAAAATCATCAACACGTGCAACGCAAAGCGAGAACGGGAGCACGGAATCTCACCTACACGCGAGCATGAAAAATCATCAACACGTGCAACGCAAAGCGAGAACGGGAGCACGGAATCTCACCTACACGCGAGCATGAAAAATCATCAACACGTGCAACGCAAAGCGAGAACGGGAGCACGGAATCTCACCTACACGCGAGCATGAAAAATCATCAACACGTGCAACGCAAAGCGAGAACGGGAGCACGGAATCTCACCTACACGCGAGCATGAAAATCATCAACACGTGCAACGCATAACGAGACGCTATCTCATGGTTGCAAGCCATTAATTTTGACACACGAATGGCCCGAAGACCGTGGGGCGCTACCCTACATGTGTGAGTCGGAATCACACAGATTGAGGTCAAAACTAACCTCGCAATCAAAAGAAAAGTATGTGTGAATGAAATCACACAAATGGTGTCTAGACAATCCTCAAAGCCCAAGAGATATGTGTCAGACGAAATCACACCGATGAGGCCTAGTCTAACCGTAAAAATGATCGTCATGATCTACGAGAAGTGTCAATTACACTAAGTTAGTAAATATAAAAGTTTAGCTTCATGTCCCGTAACCACTTGCTCAACTTAAATATTTACGAACAAATTGTAAATCTTCACTAGAAAATTATCACATGAGGTTCAATCGAACAAGTCCAAGAATTAACCGACGAAGCAAACGCAAGCGTTTCATGCCACTTGTTTTACTAAGCCGTTTAATTAGATTTCTCATCCGAGTGAGGTAAAGGCTTGTATATACTAGTAGACTTGAAAACGGTTTGAGAAAAAGAGTTTTATATTGAAAATAGAGTTGAAAACATTTTGATAAAAGAGTTTTGATATTTACTACTAGTATTGAAACCTTTATATTTTTAAAGTGACAAATCACAAAAATGATTGTAGAAACAATCAATCACAAGAATTCACATACGAAGACGTGAATAGAATCCAAAGAAATCGGTACCGAATTCATCGAAAGGTATGTTCACAAAAATCCCGAAGAAAAGGTCATCAAAGTTGCTAATAAATGATAGCAACAAATCGGGAAATAATCAAGAATCGATTAAATTCGAAAACCAAATCAATTCACTAAGATTCACATTCGAAGACGTGAATAAAATCCGAAGAATTCGATTCCAATCCATCAAAGTAGGAATACCCGAAAATTCCTGAAATAGAAGTTATCAAAGTCGACAAAGGTGATAACAACTAACCGGAAAAGAAGAATCGATCAACAATTGGAAAAAAAAAGCAGAACGAGCATAAATGCTTGATTGACTTTAGCAAAAGTAAAAGTCAAGTCAATGTCGATATCGACAAGGCAAAGTCCAAGACAATTTCTTTTATAACAAAGAAATTTTAAAACTATCAGAGAGGCCCATGAAAACCAACAAACCATGGATAAGCAGACAGAGTCGACAATTGAAACTCAATTTGTCTCAAGATTGATACCCAAAATCCAATTGTATGGAGACTGCATTAAGTACACGAATCAGAGATAAGAATGCATATATACAGCAGTTCGAATAAACAATGCGAGTTCAAATCGAAGTAAGTACAAGTTGCAGCAATATGCAACTTGGTAAAGCATATACACAATGATACTTAGCAGTGCATACAGAAATGAGCAAGTGCAATAGAGAATAGCAGCAATGCTCATGAATAAGAGTTAGGAATTCATACCTAACAAATCAAAGATGATCTTAAGCAAAGATGAGAGAGAAAACATCGACAAATAGTTGTAACACATGTACTATCTAAGTTATGTTTTATATTTGTTCTAAACCCCAGGCTCTGATACCAAGCTGTGACGCCCCACCTCTATACCCACGCGAGCCAAGAACACTACGGTGTAGTGTTGTCAACTAGCACGGAGAATAAGGCTGTTGAGGAGCGGCCATCAATAGTTAGGCCTTACACTAGTATTGGTTATCTCAATGGGAGTGGTATATATATATAAATATTCTTTCATTTTTCATCTCTGATTTATTTTCTCCCATCGACATACCCCAATTCCAGTATAAAACGAACTACGATGGTTCGTAATAGTTTAGAACAGTAAATATAAAATATCACACAGATAAAATAATGCGGAACACAAATCAAACAGATTGTCTCATATATACAATAACTACTGTCAGTTACAATACATTTGATACGATACATATGACACGGTACATATGATACAACTACAACAGTCGACCAAGGAAGTTACATATACAAGTACATTAACGTATTTAATATGCTTGAATACATATCTTCCTATACAATTTTACAGACTACTACAAATGACGACGACTACTTCAAAAGATATGAAAGAACTTCATAGCTCTAGCAGCAACCCAAAGCAGAATATCTACAACCTGAAATACTCGGTCTGACCCGAGTATTAAATTCAAAAGAAAATAATACTCGGGTCAGTCTAATTCAAACTCAGTTATTAGTGCACAGAAGCAATAATAATAAAATAATGAATAGACAACAGTAATTAAACCAAATCAGAATGCAATTCAGAATATTGAATTGAAATAAACATAACAGTTCAAAACATTTAAATATCAATTAAAATATTAAGTCGAGTAGGGCTGCAGTACACGCACGCGTGCACTGCCTCGCCACTACAGCATATGGAATATGCAAAAGATCAATTAATCAAAACAAGATAGATATCATAAAACCATACCGTGTGGCTGCAGTTCACGCTTGCGCGCACTGCCTTGCCACTACAGTGATGATGTACCCATTGAATACCGTGTGGCTGCAGTTCACGCTTGCGTGCACTGCCTTGCCACTACAGTGATGATGCACCCATTGTATACCTTGTGGCTGCAGTTCACGCTTGCGTGCACTGCCGTGCCACTACAGTGATGATGTACCCATTGAATACCGACAGCGATCAAAAACTGCAGAGGTCAAGTTTGGACGACATAAATGCGAACCCAAACGTACACAATGGACGTACACTACTGGTTGCACATGAATAAAATGAAACTGGGGTGCAACATGGAACAGCACCAAGTAAATGGCACAAGAGACAGTATGATACAAATGCAAGCTCAATTAAATTGAACACCACATGTAGCAAGACAACCAGAACTGTTTGGAAAGGTAAACGATATTGCAAAAGACACCAAGTGAACATGATAAAACAACCTATCACTGAAACAGTACCAGCCTGAATTAGTGAAACAAGGCTTTACATTCAAGTGTAACACAGTACAAAGCACAAAGGCTACAAGTGGAACAAGTATGTGTGTAGCAACAGCATGTTCACACAACTACACCAAATTCAACATGATGCAAGAATACTCAAAGACGCAAGGTGAACCATAGAACAACAGTCAGAATGCATAAAACTGGACAAAGCAGCACATATGCAAGGGTCACAAAGCAATGGTTCCAAAATGAAATGAACCAGAAGAAGGCAACTGAATTTTTGCATGAATGGCTACAACTCCAAACCCATGTGCAAATTGAATTAGGCAGAGACAAGTGATGGTATACAAGAGCAAGATTTAAAACAGTAAATGCATACACCAGTTAAACAGTGCAAGTATCATAAACAAAGTCGAAGTCAACTAGGCCTAACAACATGTAACAGCAGTTACAAATGACTCAGGCCATTGCACAGGAGCATCAACAACTACATATGCAATTATAATGCAACAGGGGACATGGTCAAGAAAGCAAGTATTGATGGTATGAAAATATAAGCTGAATAACTTACGTGAACTTGAGAATATCACATTTTAACATACAGTGAAAAGTTCAATATCATTGCACATAACAGATACATATGTACTCAAGTGGATATGCAATGTAAATCTGACCCGAAGCTACAGTGAATGGCATGTAACCTGATATACATACAGACACAGCAACACTACAGGTCAGAAATAATGGCCGAAGTAAGTATACAAAGGTGATGCACAATTTGACAAATGCAAACACTATGAATCTGACTACGAGATGATCCAAACGAGGCACAGTGCACAGAGTACAGGCAAGGTAAAACATGCCAGAGAATTCAAGTAGCAGTCTTGGCAAAAATCAAAGTAAGGTATAACCGAAGTCAAATGGAATCAACAGTAGCAAGTCTTAACATGAAGGTTGAAATCAAACAGAAAGCAAGTTGATAAAGCTACGGAGATAAACATCAAAATGGCCAAAATCGAACAAGTCAAGCCATAATCAAAATCAGTCAATCGGTAAAATCAAGTCAAAGACGAGACAAAGAAATCAGAATAAGCAACTGAATTCAACTGATTCGAATTAGATGTGAGAATTCACTCACCTTGTCGACGAATTGAAGGAGCAGCCGAATGTCGAAGCGAGCAATGCGAGCACCACAAGAGACGACCAACGATCGAGTAACGTCGGCCACCACAATTCCAAGCCCTAATTTGGAGAAGAGGACGAACGAGACCGCCTCCATTTTCTTCGTTCGATTTTATTTAGGTTTACGAACGAATAAATGAAAAATGGTAAAGGAACGGGTTAATAGCTAAGGAGATTATCACGGCCCAAATAAAAACAAGGGCTACTATTATATTTTCAAAGCCCACAATTTCTTTTAACAAATTTATAAAATAATTTTAATTCAAATTTAAAAAAAAACTTCAAATGGAAATTTGTGTCAATATTAATCGTTTAAATTGTCGATTATAATCGATGCAAAATATCGGGTTGTTACAGAAGCAGTTGGGGTTGCGACGTCGGTGGCGTGACGGCGTGCAATTGGGAGATGACGAAGCTTGCGCGCGTGGGTGGTGTTGGCATCGCACAACTAGGGTTTCGAGTGGAGGTGATCTGAGGTGGGCGGCGCAGCGGTGTTGGTGGCTGTGCTCGTTGGCATGGTAAGGTAATCTATTTCATTTCGTTTGTTCCTGTTTTGAAAATAAATAAATACACATATTTTAAAATTCCTAGGTTTATTTTTAATAATAATAATGGTCTGGTGAAAAAAATTTATTTAATTAGCTTATTTTAGTTATTTCAGCTAATAAAAATATTTTTTAGAAGAAAATGTTTTCAGTTTAAAACTAAGTAATTAGTAAATTAAATTTATTAAATGAAAATAATTGTTCAATTTGTTCCAAATATTTTAAAATTCAATTTTGAATTATCAGTTCATTAAATTATAAAATGGAAATTTAACGATTGATTATTTCGAATATTTATAAAATTCATATAATTGTTATATAAGGTTTAAAGTCGGGAAATAAATAGCTTAAATAAATTGTAAGTCAATTAAAATATCAACCGATAAATTTATCATGGATCACTTCAAATATTAATAAAAATCGTCTAATATTTATTCAAAGTCAAAAATATGGAAACGAGTTGAGATTGGGAAGGATTGCAACTTAAAAGCAAAGGTGAGATTTTCTCACTCATTTGGTGCCCTAGATTAAATTTAAATGTTAAATTTAAATCATTGGATGCATTTGGTTGATTTATAATAATTGGTTCACTGGATGATATTATAAACCCATATACTGCAATATTCCACATTGAAATGGAATTTATATTTTATTTTGTGCTAACATCAGTTGGTGCAGGGAAACAGGTTGGAGGGAGCCAACAGGATTCCTCAAAGATATTTATTATATATATGTTTCATATAACAGGTTGGATGAATCAATATGGAATTGCATACGAATTGAATTATATAGTGTTAAATAACATAGAAATTGAAATTTACTAATTTTTAAGTGCCATAAATAATTTAATTAAAGCAAGTTAAATGGAACTTAAATTAAAAGAATATTTCTTTAAGATTTGAATTTACTTCTATTGAGACTAAAGTAAAATTAAAAGAATATTTATTACTTTAGTTAAACTTAAAATTAGTTAAAGTTGAGTTTGAGAGAAAATAAATTATGTATAAAGACTCTAAGAAACATTGTAATCGATAAATGAATTTAAAGTAAAACAAAACTTTATTAAGAAATAAAGTAAATAGGAACTTTAATAAGAAATAAAATAAAAGGAACCTTGTTAAGAAATGAAATTTTGTAAAGAACAAATATGGGATTTTATTAAAGAATAAGAATTATAAAAATAGGATTTTTGAATAAATTGTTTTTATAAATAAATGAAAAAGAAAACTCAGGGAGTTATAAATTTATAAACGGAGTTTATAAATGAGATAGGCAGTATTAGCAAATACGTAATGAGATAAGTCATGGTAAGGACTTAATTTGAGTTATGAAAATTGGTTTTGGAAGGAAATAGTTGAATATTTCTAAAAGTAAGAAATGAGAACATGGTCAAGAGGAATCTATGAGTGAATATTGGATTTTCTAAAAATATAAAATGGTTTTAAAGGGATATTTTCAAAAAAATTACTATACTATATAATTTGTTAAGAACTATTATCTAGATTTAGAATATTTCAGAAAAGTTATTTTAATACTTAGTATTTATTATAATAAATTTTAGTTTTCTAAACCATCTTTGAAAATTTATTAATAACTGGATATGAATTCAATTTTACCGTAAACCATAATTTTGAAATAAAAACATTACTATTATTTTATAAGTCTAGATGTTTCCAAAAAGGTTTTGAAAACCCAATTATAAATCCTCTTGAAGTAAGGAAAGTGTAATTAACTTGAATAAGATCATTAGATAAGATTTTATAAAGGGTTATGAGAATTTAAATAAATTCCAAGTTTAAGATTAGTGAATTTCGAGGTGAGATAAAATTCTCAAGAATAGCAGGAATGAAACCTGAAATATTAATAAGCTAAATGGCTTTGGAAAATTTACAAATGAGATTGTAAATGATTTTTGAGGAAAGAAATAAGAGATAAAGGAATATTTCCCAAGTTTTGAGAAAACTATTGAAGTGGGAAAATATTATAAATGGTTGGCAAAGACATAAATGGTTTCATGAGAAACAGAGAAAATGGAATCCAATTTCAAGGCATTGAAATATGAAGATAATATCTTAAGTAGATATTCGAGATAAATAATTTGTGGAAATTATTTGATGGTGCTTGTGTATGATTAATTGATAGTTAAATAACCGACTATCAATATTGGACAATGCGCTGATCGTTTCGAAAAGTCCGGGATCGGATTTAATTATCCGAAAACCACTTCGATCCGGTTTGAACGATTACGAATGAAGACCGTGAAGAGTTGAAGACGGTGATTCGGTTTGTCCAGACCCAGGGCAACCTGTATGGATTGAATGCTTTCAGAACATCGTCAGGTGGACGATGAGCATTCTAAGTGGGACTCGTTCTTGAAAGGTAACGCTTAACCTCAAGCCTCGTCAACCGGGAATGGCTAAAACAGGGGAGGTGCATCAAGGCTTCGTGGGTAGCCCCCACTTGAGAGTAAGGTTTCCCCTGTCTAGATGTCCCTTTTTATTCGGCTTAGTGTGTAGTTGGTCGCGCCAAACGTGGGGTGATCTTATTTGGAACTATTCAGTAAGGAATGGTTCCGGCCTTGTGTTGCAGGGGAGCGGGCGTACTCCTCAATACTCGGATCTAGGCCAGGTACTATGACGGGCGGTAACCCCGGAGCCCAGCCATTGATGGAAATCCATTCTCCCTACGAGCCTTGTACGAGTTTTGTTTGTATTACCCACTCTGTGGCTAGTAGCTGGAATTTAATGAATGTAACAATTTCGGCTATTTTATAAGTATTTGCATATAGACCCTATTATAATATCAGAGGATTTAATAAAAATGTTTTAGCTATCGTAAGGTAAAAACCCGACATGTTTATTTGTGGCGTGGTCTTACGAGATCTTTGTTTTTCAAAGGATTTTTGAAAATATAATAATCCAATTGAGTGTGATTTTCTCAAGCTGGTTTTCCAGACTGACTCGGGTGCTATTTTATATGATGCTCGGGTCAGACCGAGTTAAACAGGTTCAGGTTTAGAGCTAAGGAGTTCAGGAGACGAGCTGATGACAGAGCCCACTTCCGTATTTGTTTATTATTTCCGCTGTGTATGGACAATTATTAGTCGTCTCTGTATAGATGTTGGTGTACGCTGATGATGGTATGTATGTATATGTATACAGTACAGATTTCTTTGTATTTAAAAGTTGTATTATATATATTATATTTTATTCCCTGCGATGTGAGATTCAGATGTTGTTTCTTTTCTTCTTCTTCTACCTCTTTCTTCTTTTACCCGAAGACTCGTACATTCGTGCCACTTTAGACTGAGCTATGGTGGAATTTTGTTAGTTCAAAGGGGAACGGATTTGCAGGCCTTTACATTAATAATACTCAAAATATTATGAAGGTGTCCTTATTTTAAAAATAAGCGTTATTTGAAATTCTTAAAGGAAACTGTTTTGAATTAAAATCAAAGGTGGTTTAAATTTAAAGAAAAAATATGGCTTGGCGGCCAAGAAGTAAATATGTATATGTGTGAATATATATAATATCAACGATGATTTGTAATAAACTCTAAGGTGTTGAGTTTTGATTTTCCCTGAAGTGTGAAGTAAAACCCCAAAGTAATATAAGTTTTGAGCTTATCAGTAGGAAGGAATTCTGATAGAAATTTGAAATTTGAAGTAAGAATTCAAATTCGAGTAAGATTGACTGAATAATTTAAATTGGATTTAACATAAAGGAAGTTAAATAAGTTTAGAATGAACAACTTGAATTGGAAATTTCAAGATGGAATTAAGATTTAACTTAGAGAAGTTAAATGGGTTGATTTGGTAGGGAATTATATGTGATTTCAAATAGGGTTGAGATTTAAGAATGGGAAGTGGATGATGAATGTTTTAAGTAAATTGGATGTTTAATTACCTTAATATCATCCTGTTATTATAAATAACTTAAAACTATGAATTGAATTATTTAAAATGAATCAAGAAATGGATTGAGATAATCTATATATCCATTACTGAGATTAAGTGGAAGTAAAACCATACTTGAAGTTGGTTAAAAGATTTTGATTTTTGGAGTAAAATTTGAAATAGAGAAGAGGAATCATTTTGGACTTAAAGATTTGAATGTTTAAGATCAATTGCAACTGAGATTGCTAAAAATTGGTTTCAAAGTTGAAATTGGGTGGTAAATTCTAACGGCCCTGACTCAACCTTCGAAAATCGGCACCGAATATGACACTCATATTCCAATGCCGCAGATCCAAACATCAAATCTAGTTCGCCTGAGCTTATAATACCATTAGGTACAACACAGCGGAAGAAAAAGAAATATACCAATATATATGACATTGATACAATGATAGATACAATATTTGATATATTATGATAAAACAGAATGATACAATAGATATCACACTATCATAGATTCAAGACACAGCGGAAAGAATATCTTCAATAGATTGCATCCTCAAATCCAACGCTCTAATCCAAAGCTAGCTCGAACCAACACCAGGTGTCACCTAGACAATCAAGTCTCGTCCTAATCCAATGACTGAACTAACTGCAGATAATCTACAAAACCTGGCCATTTGAAAAACCCAAAGTTAGACTGCCCGTGTGGAAAATTATGGGCACCCAGAGTTTAGGAAAGGAACAATAAACTCTGAGTCGGTCATGGGACTGGTATGAGTGAAAAAAACAGTTGGCCTTTAAAAACAGACAACAAGATAATTTAAAATAAATCCGCAATGCTTTTTAGAAAATGAAACTACCATAAGGCCTCCCATCGCACACACTATGCAAACGCAGAAATGGATGAGATTTCTCCTTATGATAGTCAAACATGCTTGATACGAGAAAATTTGTTTGATATTATTATTAGTGCATAGTGCAGAAACCATTTCGAAAGTATAATATAAATCTTAGCTAGCATAGACATTCCGAACTATGCCTACTATAGCTACCATCTAAATAGTGGTGACTACCATAAGTAAATGGAAGATTCTAGAACTAAAACCGTACAAGGTGCACATTGGATGAATGGATTTCCAACAAATGGTTGGGCTAAGAAACTTCCCGTTGTTCATGGGTACGCCTCTGGCGGGACGTCCCGAGAACCTAATCGGATCTCTGTCAACACAAGGCCGGGTTACCTCTGTAACTAGGTAACTACTACTCGAGCATGTCACCCCTTGACCTTTAGGATCTTTATCCGAGGCGCCTCAAAACCACAAGCAACAACCACACAGTAAATGAGATTAAAGCCACCACATAGGTAAATATCCGGCCTCCATACCATGACACCACCCTTTACCAAAAGGGAATGACACACCCTAAAGGGCGCGACCCTCATAACCTTGCTGTATCTTTCCTGTTTCGACCATTTCCGGGGTAAGAGGCCCTGATGCAGTCTCGTCCACAAAGTTACGCTTCGTACAAAAGCCATGCTTTGATCAAAAATGATCAACAAATTATCATCAACACGCAGCAGCACTCAGCATGTCACACTACAAAATTAGGAATATATCCCCGATAACCTTCAACTACATAATCTCTGAGCTCGTTGTCTCAAAGAAGGGTGTTAAGCTAAGAGAATAAATTCTCCGTCACCAACAGATATGTATTTGAAAGAAATCAGCTTTATGTCTCAAAGTGTAGTGTCAGACATACAACATACAAGCCGGTTCCGGGTTCGAACAGAACCGAAGGCACTCCCGAAAAAGCCCTTGAAAATCCGGGTATTGACAATCCCGGTCGGACTTCCCATCACTTAGGGAATCTCTATACAGGCGCAACTCGTTGTAGAGACAATCGATAGGTCATCCTATCATTCTTGCAAATACCCGGTCTTCACCATCGATCTTCAATGCTATCCATAACGACGTAACATTACTTGGAATGGGTTATATGACATAAAGTCCACCCTCGGCTAAACCGAATAATGAGCTCAATATTTAAAAACATATGGACAACGGAATTTCAGATAAGTCACAGCTTAATATCCAAACTTTTCTTTCAAATGGTTTAAATCAATTACCATTTCGAATCTTTTAAATAAAAGATTCATTTCACAAAGTTCTCAGTTTCACAAAGATCCATTCATGGATTTCAAAACAATTTCCATTTCAATTGGATTAACTCGTTAAATCTTTAAATCAAGATTTAACTTATAGCTTTCAAAAGTCGTTTCCAAGGATTCATTCAAAGCCTTCCTAAATAAATCCAATTCAAGTTGGATTAACTCGTCCGGTCTTTAAATCAAAGACTCATTTCATAGCTTTCAAAACATTCTATTCCATTTCAAACTTGAAACCATTCAACACAATTTGGAAATCCATTCTTTAAATGAAAGCTATTATTATTTGAACACGAATAGGTTTCGTTTTGGGAAAAACTGATTACAATTACATTAGTTAAAACCATTCAAGTATAAAACTTGGATTTAAATTTAAATTTCCCAAACCATACTTTTTAAATGGCTAAAAACCCGCATGGATACATTTATAACTTGTATAATCTTTTAAACCATAATTTTCAATTTTTTTTGAATTCAATTTCAAATATTGAATTCGAATTTAAATCAAATTATTTAAGTTCCGAGTTTTATTAAGTTATATAAAATAACTTTTCTTTTTGGAAAAACTTATTTTCAAAAGCTTTCAATCCCGATTCCGAAACTATTTTGGATTTAAGAATTCAATCTTTAAAATTGTTAAAAATCTATGACTTAACCGATTTCCTCCTGAAATCCATATTTGTGTGTGTATGGTGTAGTCCACGGGTTTTACATAATAGTGCAACATCATTCAGTCATCACAGATAGCAATCACAACAATGTCGATAAGCGGTATATTCCAATAACGCTTATCTATACACACAGATTCACAGATAGAAAATATGATTGCATTATAAATGAATAAATTACACTCATCATAGATCACACTGAAACAACTCATAGCACAAAGCATAGCATATCAGAATATGAAACAGTTCGACAATCAATAGAATTCAAACATGTATGAGTGAACTCAATTAATTATCTGATTGATTTAGATCAGATGGTCATCAATCATAATTAATTAACTTTAATCGATTTCAAATCATTTGATTAATGGTCCTTTAATCATTTATTAAATAAACCAACCTTTAATTATTGAATAATTGATCTTTAATTATTCAATTATCCTTTAATTAATTACTAACTTATCATTAAATATCTTTAGTTAACCACCTTTGAAATTAATTACCATTAACAATTCTTAATTATAAATAATTAGATACTTAATATTAATTTACTAATCCTTAATTACAAATTGATAAACCCCTGATTACTTAATTAATTACAATTGTAAATTAATTAACGCTCCTTAATTACTTTCCACAACAGTTAATTAATAATAATAATTATTTATCTTAATTAACATTTTAAAATCTTCCTTAACAACTTTAAATAAACTAGTTATTAACTTAAAAATCTTTAATGTTAATTAAATTTAAACATTTATCTTAATTTACTACTTAATTAAAATATTAATTAAGAAAAAAAAACATTAGACAGTATTCCCTTAAATAATTAAAACTGTTAATAAATTCTTACTTAAAATTTCAAAACATTAATTATTTCATTAAAACTAAGATTATCCTTAACATCATTAGCTTAACTTAAAATCTATCAGCTTACTTTGAAAACAAACCCCAGGAAATCCCTATGCTTTCTTGAGTTAAAACTCGGGTTCCTCTCCCATCTTCCCTGAGTCATCCCTCTCTCCCTCTCACGTACCCACTTCTTCTCTTTTTTTTCCTTTTTTTCCAGTTGAATTAAGTGCAAGTTTAAACAAAAGCATCAAGTAAACCCAGCTCACATACTCGAGTTAACACCCGAAGTAGCCCATGCATTTTCTCGAGCTCATGTACTTCTTCTTCTTCAAACCTTCAACCAGATACACACATAAGCATGTACACGTGCACGAACATCACAGCCCACTCTGGTGAACGCCGCAGCCAGCATCATCAGTGTTCACCCATATCCATTCGAACAACCTGATATGCATAATTTCGCCTAAATCAAAATCAAGCGAATTCGAGCCAATTTTTCGTCCCTGTAGCCTAACTCGAACCAACAATTTCACCTCGCGACTCCACCTTACTTTGCCTGAACTCTCGTGACTTCGCCTGGAGCTTCGCCACAACCCCACGCACCTAGCCCCCCATGATCGATCGCCTGAAACGCTTCGACGGCGATGCGACAGTACGATTTCTCAACTCGACCCAAACTAGCAGTGAAAACCCTAAATTTAATTCGTTCACCCAATTCACTCATTAGAAAAATTATTCACCGATTTTTCTGAAATCCATGATGTTCAAACTTGCTTCACATACAATTTTAACATCTAAAAATTATCAGTTAACAAAAATTGATCAAAATGTGCTTTGAGTTCAACTGCGAGCTGCACTCTACATACTTGACAAAAAATTACTATTTTTGTGTTAAAAATCTTGTTTTTGTATGTTGATTCAAGCTATATAATTGAATCGATGAATTAAGATATTTGAATTTTTCATGTTTACTGTAAAACTCAGCTTACAGAACCTACACTTCAATATCGAGCTTAAAATAAATTCTAAACCATGATTAAAGTTCAAACAAACTTGTTTAAATTTGAAATTCTAACCTTAAGAATGTGGTATGAAGATATATAAATTTTTTCTCCACTTTACTTTACTCTGTAACCAGAGATTAAGAACATACATATGAAATTAACAGCACAATCCTATAAGTACAGAGTTCTTTGCTTAAAGATATACAGCAAACACAAAACCTATGTGCAGTTTAAATTCAAAAAAGTAAAAAAAATAAAAATGATGTGTTACTCACCTTCCATATTGTAGTTCCAGGTTGATGAATTTGTAAGAAACAAAATGTTAATTTCCTTTTCTTCCAGGCTGCTTAGTTATGATGAATGAATTGAGATAGATATATATGTAGAGAAAGGCTTGTACAAGGTAATAAATTTTGTACAATTTGTTTAGAGATTTTTTTTCCTTTTTATTGACTAAAATGTTGTTTTGGCAGCTGATGTTGTTATTTTCGACTGAAATGATGTAAATTGCGTGCTAAAGATATTTGCATTTGTTTAAACTTTGTCTTGATTTGCGAGCTAATAGATATTTATATGTTTACTTCTTTCATTCCATACTTGTTTCTTCTTTTGCAAGCCTTTCATATGTATTTTTTTTCTTGTTTCATATTTTGAATGTATCTATTTCTTTTCTTTGTTTGAACGTACAAATAAATGTCTTTTTTATGCAAGCTTACACACTTGAATATATTTTCTTTGCTTTGTCATATTATGTAACGACCCTGGATTTTGGCCCTATTTATTTTAATAAATATTCAAATTAATTTAAATAAAATGTAAACTTATCCATTTGAAATGGATATAATTTTGAGGTGATTGCCATTGTTTATATAAATGGTATTTTTAAAAGGAAATTGATTTGAAAATTTAAATAAATTATCTCAATGATATTCATAATAAAATTGTCTTTTATGATTGGATTAAAATACTTTACTTTGTTTATATTTAGTAAGTATACATATGAATTATAATTTTTGAAATAGAATCAAAGTTAATCAATATAAAATATAAATGTGAAATATAAGTCAAACTTATGCATATAATTTAAATAAAATACAAGTGGAAATAAATATAAAATATAAGTCACCATATCGAATATGAATATTGATAGTCAAAGTTAAAATACAAATGAAAAAATAAGGATTAAGTATTAATGTATACTTGCAACATCAGTTTAAATTTGCAGGACCAAAGATATAAGTATAAATCTGACTAAGCACATACATGAATCATTTAAGCTAAAACAAATATTTACTTACAAAAATATCTTCATATATATGATCAAGTGTTGCCTGCAGGTATGTAATTCTAAACTTAATATCTTTGTATGCAAGACCAAAGTAAGGTAAAACCTGATAAACATGTTTATAGATTATTTGCGTTAAAAGTAATACCAGATAAAAACAAACATATCTAAAACATGTATCTCCATTCATAAGCCATATAGCCTACCTGCAAAGTTTATACCTTTACATAAATGTCTATAGACAACAAACATTTTAATAAGTTTGCAAACTAATTAAGATACAAAACAAATATGTATAAATGAATAGCTTCATGTAAGAGCCAAGTTGGCCTGCAAAGTGATAGTCAACAAACAAATATCTTTATGCATAGTACAACATAATTAAGTATGTAAACCTATTTGGTAAACAAAGCATTTAATGCTAATATCTCAACCAACTTTTTGTCAACTCAAAAATATTTACAAATCTATAAAAAAAATCAGAAAAAAAATCTCATCAAAGACAAATACAGGAGACAACAGTACCAGTTACCACCTTCCTCATACATACTATTTCTCATATATATATCTGCATCTTTCTTTTGGTTCGATCAGGAATATAGTAATACCTGAGAAACAAAAACAAGAAAAAGAAACAAATTCAATTTTTTTTTAAAAAAGCAGATTCATTAACAAAGCTCCAGGCAGTTTTCAACTACAGGTTTCAAAAGGAAAACAAGAAATTATTCTCTGTTCTACAGAAATTGCAGGTGAGTAAACTTAAATTTTCTAGCTTTAGTTAATTAAAATCAGTAAGATAATTCATGGGATTTATATATGTATTGTATGTGCTTTATTTTGATATGTATCTGTGATTTCATACAAGTTGTACATGGAATTTTGAATATGCTGTTTCTCTGCTATGTGTTATTAAATTTTTTCAACAAAACTTGTTGCTTGAATTCAATCAGAATTTTTAAACCTGTTTCAAACATATTAGTAACTTATACTTCTGCAAAATCCCGTTTACAGTCAATCAAGGAAAACATTGGTAAATTCGATCATTATGAAAAGCTAATTCAAGTTTATATCTTGAATTCTTGTTGAAATTCATGATTTTTAAAACAAAAACGAAGGTTTATAGATTGGTATTTGATGAACAGCTCAAAATTGAATAAAAATTACTCTTGCACAAATTTAAGATGATTGAATCAATTTATATTGTTAAAACTCGAGTTGAGGCAAGCATAACCATCCTTGATCTCGGGAAAAATGTGAATTAATTTTTCTATTGTGTGAAATTAGAGTATGAGATCGTATTAGCAATGTGGTTGGAGTTTTTGGGTCGTGTCTGTTAGGTGTCGTGTTCGTCATCATAATGTGACCGAGTTGCATTAAACTGTGGTGGAGGGTTGCTTGGTGGGTTGTCGAGGCATGGCCGAGGTTCGAATGCCTCCGGTGGTACGTGCGGTGGTGACAAGGATCTTTGATGTTTTTTTGTTGAGCTTCAGTTTCATGCAGTTTGACAAAATTTTGAATTCGAATTTTCTCAGGCAATTCGAATTTTGATTTCGGGCCTGACAATTTGCAACATGCCGATAGCATTGGAAGTTCGTCAGAGCCTTGTGCGCCGCCGTACACGTGTACGGCAGTGGTGGCGTATCAGTGTTTTTGAGGAGAGCACAGTCATGAGTCATTCTCGAGAATATTGGATGTTAGCTTCGGGGTTTTTGGGTTTTTGTGCGAGAAATCTTCTGATGCTTTATCTTTTAATTAAGTTTAAAATGAAAACTTGCTGTAAAAAAAACAAGAAGAAGATGAAGTTCGCGTACCTAGGTTGGTGACTCGGGTGAATTGGACGAACTCCTCAAAGTAGAACACGAGTTTTATTAGGAGAAGTATCGGGTTCTTTGCTGACTGAAGTTTAAGGTTCTCTAACGGTTAATTAAGTGAATAAGTGTTTCAACGAAGAATCACAGTAAAGTGAATAACTATTCAAAATTTAAGTTAAAACTTAATTCAAGTCTTAATTATCGTAGTTAAAGTTTAACAATAGTTAACTCGTAATTAATCATTTTAATTAACTAATTACTTTGGTTAAGGATTAACCATGTTTTTTAAAACCTTGTTAACATTTTAATTAGGTAATAAATAAAGTAAATTAACAAATAATGTTGTAGTTAGTAATATAATTGATTTTAAAGTTAAAAAAAAGACTTAGATGTGAATTAAGTGAATAATCAATATTAATTGATTATTTTCAGAAGTAATTAAGAATTATTTTTAAACTGTAATTAGTAATGTATCATAAGAAATAAATGAAATTGTAATTAACCACATAAGTTAATTAATGAACGATTAATAGTTAATTAATCAAGTGATTTAACTAAGAATTAAGAAATGGTTAATGAAGTAATTAGCAGTAAATAAATAGGTAATTAAGTTTTATCTAGGTTGTTGAGTAGTGATTGAGAGATAATTACTTAAGTAACTGAAGTTAAATAACTTGTTTAAGAAGTAATTAATTAAATAGTGAGAATAAAGTAATTAAGTAATTAAGACGTAAATATTAATTGAGAAATGATTTATTGATTAAAAAATTTAAAAGGAAGTAAGTGATTATTTGATAATTAATGATTAATTAAACAGGGTTAAGAGATTAACTCTCAAGTAAATAAATTAATCACAATAAGAATTTAAGATGATTGCTTCTGCATGTTGTATATGTAGGATATCTGTTTGTGATGTTTATTGATGATATTCTGTGATGCTCTCTGATATGCTTTAATATATCCATGGCAATTATGTATGATTTTTCTGTAATAAATGTTATATGAACCCAATCATTGAATTAAACTGTTTAAGTTAATTGGACAACTTGGCCTTTAAAATGGCGTTTGGAATTCGATGCGACCGGGATCGGGTGTCAATTTGATATTCCGAAAACCACATCGATCTAAATTAAACGTTAGGTCGTGAATTCTCAAGTGAAGATCGAGATGGTGTTTTCAGAATGCAAGGATTATCGTCGTTGACTCTGAGGGTGATTCCAAAATGAGTGTGACGAGATAATACCTTCGGTTTCGTTCGAACCCGGAACGAACTTGTATGGATTGAATGCTTCCAACACATCGTCAGGCGTACGATGAGCATTCTAAGAGATATGTCCTGTAAAGATAATCCCAGCCTCAAGCCTCATCAACCGGGAATGGCTGAAACAAGGGAGGGGCGGCAAGGTTAGGTGGGTCATGCCCAAGCAGGACGAGATATACCCCTGTCTAGATGTCCCTTTTATTTCGGCTGTGTGGGCGGTTGGATATGTGCACCAACTGCGGGGTTATCATGTTCGGGATTGTGCAGTAAGGAATGGTTCCGGCCTTGTGTGCGGTGGAGTTAGGGTGGCTCCTCGGTACGGTGATCTAGGCCACGTACTGTGACGGGCGGTACCCCAGTAGCCCTGCCATTGTATGGAATCCAATCTCCAATAAGCGCCGTACGTTTTGATTGTGCCCAACTATGTTGGAATGTGAGATGTAAGCATTTCAGCTATTTCTGTATTTTACTTGAAAACCCTAGACACTATTATAATACCACTGGATTTCCTATAAAATGTTTTGGTTAGCGTAAGGTAAAAACTTACCCGTATTTATTTGTGGAGAGTCTTACGTGATACCTTTATTTTCAAATTTCTTTTAAAATTAAACAATTTAAACCGTTTACTCATACCAGACCCATGTCTGACCCGGAGTTTATATTTTGTTTTTCATAAACTCTTGGGTACTCAAATTTTTATGAGTGGGCAAGTGATAGGTTTTGGACTTTGATTCTGGAGAAGCTGGGCGTAGGAGTGCCAGACGTATGTAGCTATATATATCTATCCAGTTCCGCTGTGTAGTTGATTTATGTTGTATCTCTGATGTATATAGTGATAGATGTATGTATGACTGTCATGTGTATTGGTATTGTATAACTCAAATCTATGTAATCTATGTAATAGTTATGTGATATATTATATTTTGTTCCGTTCCGCTATGAGATTCAGATGTTTTTTTCTTTCTTTTCTATTCTTTTCTATTTCTATCCCTTTCTTTCTTAATGATGATACGTCTTTCTGGTAGTAGAAGGGCGGGTCGTTGCATATTACTTTATAATATGAATGAATTCTATTTTTAACATGTTGTTATAATTTTATCTAATATATTCACTTTATATTTTGTAATTTATCTTATATATATATTTATATCTCTAACTTAAGTATTTATTTTATCCTACATCCAAATTTGTCTTGTATTTTTCTATATATTTATTTAAATAGTTTATACTTTATATTTATTTTTGGTGAATTTTGTAAGTACATTTTGTTTGTGTTTTATCCTACCTTGTATATTTACTTTTATTTTTAACTTAAACATTCATTTTATTATAGTTTATAGAATTCTAGAATTGTTTAATTATCTAACACCAAAGTTAATCGTATCAAAAATCCAAATACAAATTCATTTCCTAAGATATTTAAATTTAAATCCAAATTCAAATTCTGTCTTTATATACATATTTATCTCAAATATCCAAATTAATCTCAATTAATTCAAAATTTAGCATCTAATTTATGTCAATTACCAATTATTCACAAATGTTTATTCAAAAATTAAATTAATTAACAATGTAAACTTAATTAAAATTCGGGATCGTTATAGTTTTCCCCCCTTAAGAAATTTCATCCCTGAAATTTGCCAATTTAGTTTTAAAATTATCCACACACACGGAATAGACCAATAACAACTCAACTATACCGGTAAACACATAGATTCTTACGGTAATTCAAAATACACCTTGCAGTAAGTATTACTAAGAACATTCGTAGAGATGTTATAATCATTCGCCCAACCATACATATACATACATCACCTTATCAACATCTAGTATTCACGATGACCCTGAGTCAAAATACATACACAAAGCATACACTATCCAAAAGGAAATGACCTAACCAACTACAGATCCTCACTATCAGAGTCCTCTCTTTCAGGCCCTAACAATTCCCTGAGCTCTGCCTCATTGTCTGATTCTGAGACTTCCACTGGATCAGGTACTACAGGGATAAAACGTACACCATCTGGCTCCTCAATGGCATTGTCTAAATCCCAAATAACCGCGTCATCATTTTCTGACTCTACATTTTCCTCGTCTTCAAACTCTTCTTCATCCTCAAACTCTTCCTCGACCTCGAACTCCTCTTCAGCGTCGAATGCCTCCTCAGGTTCTTTTTCAGCTTCCTCCCTGAGCTCCTCAACTGCTTCTTCCTTGGGTTCCTCTTCCTGAGGTTGTGGCTGCACAATAGGCTCCACTGGCACTTCCTCATATATTGACGGCTCATCCAAATCCTCCTGAATCCTCTTAGCTAGGCCATAATCGCCAACTCTTCTGGCCTTTGATAGTGCTCCGCCCCGGCTGATACTACGGGTTCTTTACAATGAAAACCAAAATCCAAAATTAAGATCCTATAGTTCTAGAATTTTATAGGCCTAGGAGTACATCAAGGTTTACATTTCAAAATTTATTCTTCCTTTTGAATTCCTATTATTATAGATATTTTTATAAGATCATTCTTTCAAATTAATTTAAATATATATATAGTTAAAAAGTGATTATCTAATGAAGAAAATACACAGATATATATAGTAAGTTTTTACAACCTACTCGTTTCTTCATTTTATAATTCATATCTATTATCACATTCAAACTCATTCTAGAGTACTACTAACTCTATCTTTAATGAGTAATACATACCAGAGCTAATGTTATCGCTTAACCCAATCAAAATGTCAATAATAGATACAAGAACGAATCTATTAAATTTTCCACAAACACGGGTTATCCAGATCTACGAAATATGAAATGGAATTGGTTAGTTTGAAGGGATAACTAACCATTCGTAGAATATATCTGGACCCAAAAATAGACAGATATATGATACAGTTTCAAAACTTTTACTTTAGAACTGTATACCTATTAACCATAACAATCAAAGCGACTAATTCATCCAAACAAACGATTCTTGACCTATTTAGAGTTTATGTCCCATGCATATATATCAAATCTTCTTCCTGGATCTACCAGGAATCATCGAAGAATTGAAAAGAGATGTTGAACAAAAGAGATTGCTAGACGAATTCAATCTTCTACAATTTTTCAAACATTAGGTATGGAATCCAAACTTAAGTCGGAATACTCCAAAGTATATACCAACCTATCCCTCTTCGGACTTCGGTCCGCATAAGAAATTACAATAGAATTTCAAATTCGATTTTAGACAAAATCGTTTTATCGATACAATTCAAATTTAGCTTCATATTCCATTAACCAATTTAACTCAATTTAAAATTTCCAATTTATTCCAAATTTTCAATTTCAAATTTATTAAGTTTAGATCGAAAAACTGATAAGAAACCAATGAAGATACAAAGTAAGGATTTCCTACAATGATTCGTAGTGCCACCGTCACACCGAAAGTCTTCTTGTAGCTCGTAGGAAGCAATCAAAAGAATTTTGAAAGACAGATCAATGGAGATTGAGAAGAAAAAGATTGTTTCCACCGTTGCAGGGTATTGACCATTTATAGTCGTGTTCCTCCTATCTCATCCTCTTCTTGCACTCATGCTTACTATCAGCGAATAGTTAGAGAATTTTTCTACGGCATACGGACAGATATTTTAGGGATTACTCATTCTAGGGTATATTTCACCCTATCTCTAACGAGCTACCTAATGTGTTATACTTATGAGCTAAAGTTCAACCTTAGCTCTGATACCAGATGTAACGGCCCTGACTCGACCTTCGAAAATAGGCACCGAATACGACACTTATATTCCAATGCCGCAGATCCAAACGTCGAATTTGGTTCGCCGGAGCTTATAACACCATTAAGTACAACACAACGGAAGAAAAAGAATATACCAATATATATGACATTGATACAATGACAGATAAAATTTCTGATATATTGTGATACAACAGAATGATATAATAGATATCACACTATCAAAGATACAAGACACAGCGGAATGAATATCTTCAATAGATTTCATCCCCAAATCCAATACTCCAATCCAAAGCTAGCTCGAACCAACACCATGTTTCACCTAGACAAGCAAGTCTCGTCCTGATCCAAACTAACTGCAGATAATCTACTAAACCTGACTATATAAAAACCGAACTCTAGACTGCCCGTGTGGAAAATTGTGGGCACCCAGAGTTTAGGAAAGGAACAATAAACTCCGAGTCAGTCATGGGACTGGTATGAGTAACAAAAACAGTTGGTCTTTAAAAACAGACAACAAGAGAATTTAAAATAAATCCGCAATGCTTTTTAGAAAATGAAACTACCATAAGGCCTCCCAATACACACACCATGCAAACGCAGAATTGGAGGAGATTTCTCCTTAGGATAGTCAAACATGCTTGATACGATGAAATTCGTTTGATATTATTATTACTTCATAGTGTAGAAAACATTTCGAAAGTATAATATAAATCTTAGCTAGCATAGACATTCCGAACTATGCCTACTATAGCTACCATCTAAACAGTGGCGACCAACATAAGTAAATGGCAGGTTCTACAACTAAAACCGTACAAGGTGCGTATTGGAAGGAACTTCCCACTGTCCATGGGTATGCCTCTGGCGGGACATCTCGAGAACCTAACCGGATCTCTGCCAACACAAGGCCGGGTTACCTCTGTAACTAGGTAACTACTACTCGAGCATGCTTCTGGGTCGTTGCAAGTATCAAAGATAATAAGAACAAAAACATAAAACCTTGGGTCAGACAATAGTCTGGTGTGAACAACAAATGAATCTCAAAATACTATGTAGGTAAATATAGTATGGAATGTAGTTACATGAAGCCTACCTGACTTGTCCCTACAACCAAAGAGTTAGTACATAGCATTATAATTTGCTACTCTACAAATAACTTAAAGGCACTACATTCAAAATAAAGATATCAACTCTATAGGAATTCTTATCCCCACTACCTAACCCTAGTGATATCTCCAAGTGATAGCCTAGAATGAAATACTATAGCGACCATAGCAACCATAGCATCCATAAGCGATCTCCACTATCACTACATATGCTTCCAATAAATGATAACTTGTATGGGCGCCTTACAGCCAAGGAATAATGAAATCCCAATTTTTAGTGTACTCTCGTATCACGTAACCCAAGGCTTGATACAAGTCTTATAGTCCAACGCTACTAGACCCAAAACCACTGGTCCAAGATATTCAAATCTACCCCATTGATCCATGGGCATCCCCACTTACAATACCCCTACTTCAAGTTTTCATTATGCCCTTCAAATTCTTATTCCATTGATCCCTCCTCTAATGAGCCACCATGTTCAGTGAATACTCCCTTCAAGTGTGAAAAACCAAAGATCCAAACCATTTGACATGCTATAACGTTGCCATCCATTCCTCAAGTGTATCGACCCGAAATTTTCGATCCCGAAAATTCCAGATAGTTAGAGAAAAGAAGAAAGAGAAAGAAGAAGAAACAAGAACAAGACACAGAAACCTCACATTCGCAGCGGATCAAAATATAATATCACATAATAATAACAGTTATACAAAGAGAAACCGTATCTATCAATTTTTTATCGATATATCAGAGTTACAACAATTTACACAATATTGGACAGATACAATTTAACATATCTCAAATATATATAATATCATTGTGGAAACTCTCCATACGTCCCTGCCATCCAGCTCGCCTCCTGAGCTCCAGAACGTCCTTACCTGAAATCTGTAATACTCGGTCTGACCCGAGCATTACGTCAAAGTAACACCCGGGTCAGGCTGGAAACCGGCGTGAGTAAACCCATCTAACTTGAAATACAAAAGCATACAATATATATAAACCCGGGGTAACTTATATCGATTTACACTTCATAAGTCATTAGACATCAACCATTTCACACACCAATTTCTAAGTGCCAAACTTAGATTTAAATGGTCCAATTTACTTAAGTCATCCATTTTAGCCTATTAGTTCCACATTTCAAATTATAAGAATCGAAGTGGTTTCGGGCATTCACTAATACCCGACTCCGGTCTCTTGGAAACCATTGCCAGCTTAACTTAAATTATTCAAGTGAAATACAATTCTACTTTTAATACAGGATGTCACAGTAATTCACAATCAATAGATAACCACACCTTCACAGCTTAAATCAAACATACCATATCACATAGCATCACGTACCACCTATTAGGGATAATAATTAGTCAAGGCTTCCAATATCATTCTATTTATCCTTTATTTACATTTAAGTAATTAACCCTTAATTAATTGCTTTAACTAATTATCCTTAACCCAATACGGTAATTAATCTTTAATAGATATCAAATCAATAGATATCATCGAAATTCAGACATTCAACAACCCATCATCCCTAAACAAGTATTATCAATTCATATCATAATTAATTTAATTACTTAAATTAACTCCTTAAGAATGAATCACTTAATCCTACTTCTACAATCATTAATTAATTACTAACCTTAATTAATTAATTACATCCTTGATTAACTCACTTAATCAATTAATCAATCATTAATCCCAGGTTAATTACCCTTTATTTATCAATTAATAATCCTTAATTAACTGTTAATCCATCCTTGATTAAACGATAATTAATCCTTAATTACCATTTGATTAATCCTTAATCACCATTGATTAATCAATCAATTACCACCACTTAACAACTTCTTAATTAATCCTTAATTACGGATTAATTATTCTTTAATTATTAATTAAAAAAACCTTAATATTAATTCATAAAGTTTAATTACAAGTTAAGCACTTCTTAATTGTTAGTTAAGTAACCTTTAATTACTTAATTAATTACTCACTAATTACTTAATTAGTAAATCCTAACCACTTGATTGAATTAAGTTTAATTACACTTAATTACTTGATTTATGAATCCCTAATCATTAATTAATAATCTAATTAATGATTGTTTTAATCACAAATTTATAAATCTTAAATAATTAACCATTAATCCTTAATCATTAATCAATCAAGTAAATTATTTTCCTTAATTAATTTCTTAACCATTCCTTAATATAACCTATAAAAAAAATTACTTCCAAACTCGATCTTAAAATCACTTTAAATTTTTAATAAAGTTTAAATTCAACAAACTTCAAAACTTCTTAAAACATGTTTAAGAAAACATTATTAAGACATCAAGTAACTTATAAAAAGTATAAACCAATTTAAATTCCTAAATATCAAAAACAAAAATTTGTTTTTTTTAAGAAAAAAAACTTTTAAAACCTTTGATTAAATTAAAGTTATCAAACTACAGACAAACCTTACCCAACGTACTCGAGAACAAACTCGAGTTCCCCACGCCCATACTCGAACATGACTTCGAGCAATCCCATGCCAAAACCACTGACACTCCACCATCGTTTCTGTGCACATGCACGCCGCCGCTGGTTGCCTCCGACCAACGTCATCGCCTCCGGCAACTCATTCATCTCCACAGCAACCCAATTCGACCCCTCTAACGTTCATACTCACCATGAATAAAATTTGAGCATTTCTGATGAAACCAAACCCAAAACGACCATCGGCCAATTTCCTCGCCCCCAATGCTCCGACCACCAGACGTCAGTCCACTCCGGCCACACCTTGTCGAACCCTAGCGCCACTTAATTCCCAAGATATGCCACGCTCGATCACTCTGAGACTAAGCACAGACCACATACTCGAGCCCATCAAAAACTAGGGCTTGATACAATTTCCGATCACCACCAACGCCATAGCCAACTACAGTCTCAACCACCATTTTTTCCAAACCCCCATTACCTCCCCCACCTTCGGTAACAATCCCAACCACTCCAGTTGCTTCAGCCTCCAGAAATTACCCCAAACCCATTTTCTAGCAAACCTTAAAATTCACCTTCATTCCAACACTTAAAATTTTGATTTTTGTTTCAAAAATCATAAATTCCAATAATGATTCGATATATATATATATATGGATTAACATAACACAATAATTTATTTATTACATTATATAAGTTTCCTCTGCAATTTCTTGTTTACAGGTAAATTTCCAAGCTTAAATTTCTTAGACATACTTTTATAATTTAGATGAGTTAAACTTGATTAATATATTTGAAACCTAAAGCTTCAAAGTATTTATATAAAAGTTTGAATTTTAGTTTATTTATACATCCTTGTAATCAGATATGAACAGAGAAACACAGATTTCAAACATGCAGATTTAATGCATCCTTCCTACAGATTGACATACAACTACATGCAGGCATAATTATCAATCCTTGCTTTTCATAAATTTTCTCAATTTAAATCTTGCAGTTTTAAACAAATTTTGTCTAACATCTCAACCTAAAATGAACTAGAGGAGTAGCCAACTAGTTTGAATGTATTTTATACCCTGTAGTTCAAAAATAGAAAGAAAAACTGAAATGCACACATATTAACACATTTCAAAATCACAGAGGTATCATTCATGTATTAAACAAAGTATCATCCATCTCGGGCAATTTCACAGGCTATAGTCTAAAGTTTGCATAGCTTTTAAATTTTAAACAAAAGAGTTTACTCACCGATTATTTTTTAAAAGAGGCAGAGACTGGAATGCTAGAAATTTTGAAAACTAGAAGGCTTTTGATTACTGCAAGCTGAAGTTCACTGTTGTTGAGAAGATTGCCTGACAATGTTCTTCAGGTTGCTTGCTTGTCTAAGAAGGCTGCAGGCTTGTCAAAAGATTTGAAAAAAAAAATGTGTTCACAGGCTTGCATTATAAAATCTTCTACAAGTTTCCAGATTTGAAAAGAAATTGGTTACAGGGTTTTAATTTGAGGAGTTTACAGGCCTAGCTAAAGATTTGAAAAGAAATGGTTTCAGGCTAACACTTCTAGGATTTTGATTTGAATTTTTTTTTAACAAAGGTGGATTTTTGGTTTGAGGAGGATTACAGGATTTGCATTTCTCATAGTTTGAAAGTGGCTTCATGCATGAGTTTGATTTGAGTATGAGAAGGTTTCAGGTTTGAGGAATTTTTAGGTTTTTGCTCTCTTTGTTTTCAAAAGATGAGAATTAAAAAGAATGGAAAGAGAATGTATAGATATATTTTATAGCTTTAGTTTATGATTTTAAAACAAAGAAAATATTAAGAGAATTATGACACTTGTTGATTTCATAATTGCTTAGGCATACATTTGTTAAATTATGTGTTGATAATCCAACACTTGTATTTTGTATGTATAATTATATTTGTAACTAAAGTGTACTTAATATGTTTATGTATTTCTATATAATATTCTTTACTGTTAACGCTAAAACGTGAACGCTAACACCCCGGTGTGTAAAGTGTAGTTGTGAAAGCACCACCCGATAGATCGGGAAAGAATTACAAGCAAGTAATAGCAGAAAAGCAGTAAACAACAACGATTTTATAGTGGTTCGGCTTAAGGGTATAGCCTACGTCCACTCTAAGTACTTTTATTAATAATCCCGTTACAAACTGATACAATTCTTCTCAAGTACAATACACTTCAAGTTACAAGTGATTTGGAACAAGTCTTAAGCTTCAATGTCGATTAAAGTTCTTAGATTCATGTTGAAGATGTGTGGTTTCTTCGTGAATTTCTTTGATGTGTTCCTCTAATCTTGGAAGCTCTAAGTGTTGATGAAGTTCTCAATGCAGCAAGGTAACGGTGTGTGAAGAGAATGCGCCCAAAAGTCCCTTGAATGTTGGAGGTGGTTGCCTATTTATAGAGAGTTCTGGTCTGGAATTTTTGCCAAGTCCTAAGTCGTGGCCGATCTAAGTTAAGTCGTAGCCGACTTAATATGAGTCGTGGCCGGTCCATCTGGCCCCTTCTGGCTTCACAGGAGTTCACTTGCACAAGTCCTAGGTCGCCTCCGAGTCAACACTACTCCTTCTTAGTAATATGGCATCGGGCTTACACTTAGTGGCTTTAGGTCGTGGACGAGTTAACTTGGTAAGTCGCAAATCACGGTCTGAACGAGATAACTGGGGAGCTGGATCGGTTGTGACTTGGGTCGTTGCTGAGTTAACATGCGCGTGTCAAGTAGCTGTATAGGGTTTGCCTTCATTTGCCTGGGTCGTGAACGGCTTGGCATAAGTCTTAAGTCGGTTGCAACTTAAGTATAGGTCGTGCACCTTTCCATGTCCTGATCAGTTAGGTCGGCAACTCCTTTAGGTAATTAGATCGGTACTTAAGTTAGGTCAGTAGACTTCCTAAGTCGGCATCCTTTAAGGCATTAGGTCGTTATCCATTTAGGGCCTTAGGTCGGCATTCCTGTTAAGGCAGTTAGGTCGGCAACCAGTTAAGTCGGCAATCTCCCTAGACTGTTAGGTCGGTATCTATGTTGAGTCAGTAGAGTCAGTAGCCTCATTGAAGTGTTAAGTCGGTAGCCTCGTTGAAGTGTTAGGTCGGCAACCCTTTGAATCTTAGGTCGGCACCCCTGTTGAGCCTTAGGTCGGCACCCTTGTTGAGCCTTAGGTCGGCATCTCCTTGAGTCGCAGAGTCTAAACCGAGGCAGAGTTAACAATTGCCCCTCGAAGTATACGCCTACTGATTAGGTCGTGTGCATCGATAGTCCTTAACCCGTCCCCTCTTAGGTCGGTAGGTCGTACGCGACCCAATAGTTAGACCGCATCTGCCGCTTCAGTTCTCCCTACTGTAAGGTATAAAACATCCATCTTCTTCTTCCTTTTCATTACTTACTACCTTGCTCAATTCTGCCATTAAAATTCTTTCGGGCTCAAAAAAGACGATTTAATTCCAATCAACTACTGAAAACATCTGCTATTCATTGCGTAAGCGATTTCATTCTTTTTTCGACCATAGATTACCATTGATTCGTGAATTCTGTTGCCTAAACTCGAATCGCCTCCCTATATGACGCTCCATCACGAATCTCATCACGTTTATAGCTGATGGAGCCTAGGTTACTCAATCCGGCTTCAGATGATTGCTGATACAACGAAGGTGATTTATCACCTTAGGCTCGATGATCTCTGATGGCAGGGTATTGGATTTGTGACAACTTCGAACTGTTGTATTGGGTGATTCGATAGCTCGAATGAAGGCTGTTGTTGATGGAATGGTTATCGGGTTAATGGGTAGATGGAGTGTGATGTTGGTTCGGGAGCGAGTCAGTGATTTTGGGTGGCTTATCCTTTAGCCGACCTGGCTCTTAGCAACCTTAAGTCGTGGCTGAGATAGTGCTTGAAGAACACTTGCCGATTTAAACTTTAAGGCCTAAATCGTGACCGAGTTAATACTTGGAAAAGCTCCTGTCTTTCGGACCGGAGCTTACATTCTTATCTCTCCCTTGCGACCTAGAGGACTGAGTTGCCAAATTAAAATGCTTAGACTCTGACCCGCTACCGACCTAGCCTTATCTCGCGAAAAACTTTTGAACCGTAGCCGACTTAATACTTGGGGAAATCTGCCGATTCAACCTTCTACTGATTTAACCTTGAACTGCAGCCAAGTTAACCCCTAAGTCGTGACCGAGCTAAGCCCTTAAACCGTGACCGAGTTGGCTCTTAAACCGCTGCCGAGTTAACACTTAAGCTTTGGGCATGCTGACTTGTTGAGAGCATAGATCCACTTTGAGTTTCTAACTTGAACTGCCAAACTAAGTTGCCTGAATTTTGAACTGCCCCAACTTTAAATTTGCTTGAATCTCATTGTATTATTTCACAGATCGCATTAACTTATAAGCTGCTAACCTGCTGAAAATAACAAACAAAGAAAACCAAGGCGAAAATACTGCCATCGACTGCCCATGTCAGATGACAGATTAGTCAAGACAAGACAAGCAAATTAATTATATTGCATGAAATGTTTGTGAATCAATCAGTTAAAGTTAAACATTAATGCAAAGTATCAATAATCTGAACTGATCTATCTGCATCAACATCTTACTTGCATATTTAGGCTTAAAACAATAGTCCCTGAATTTCATAACTAACGAATGTTTGCTAGTTTTCATTCCAGTTATATTTGTTCACTGCTTGATTGATTTTACACAACACTTCACACACTTTAGGAAACGTGCACCTTCATGTTTGAATACCCAGTTGTTTATGTAGAATGACTTCCCACCGAGAAGAAGAAGTGGTAACTCCAGAGGAAGAAACTTTTCCGATAGTTGTTCCCATAGAGAATCCTCCGGAGAGAACCCCGACTATTCTAACTTCGAGAGCGTTTGTCCAGCTGCGCACTTAATTTGGCTTTGCTGAAAGTGATGTTCTTCTCCCTGGGCCTGGAGATACTGCTGACAATCCTCCCTATGGCTTTGTTGCAGTCAATCGCCAAATGTGCTTAAGTGGGGCGATTCCTCCTTTTAACGACTTCCTTCGAACTCTTCTCCTTCGGTTGAAAATCTCTCCGTTTCAACTTCATCCCAATGGCTATGCCATCTTGACGGGGTTATGTGTTTTGTTTAGAAGAACCCTTGATCGCCTACCGAGTTTTGAAGAAATTCGCTATCTGTGCTCGTTTGCAAAGAGTAAAGATCATCCTTCCCTTATTATTGTGAGAAGTGCCAGAAAGCGCAAGCTCATTTCCGATCTTACTGAAAGCGTTCATGGATTTTTGAACCAGTTTTTCTTTGCCCGCTGTCCCTCAGGCTTTTATGCCATCTGGAGAGTAGGAAGTAAGATTAGTGTTTCTATTTTCTCCGTTTTGAAACTTTTTCGAGATCCGAACTTTCAGTTGCTAATTTCATTCTTTGTTCCTTTCAGCACTTCCTCTCCCCTCTAGAGACCCAATTCACAAGCAAGTTTTTGAGAGGTTGAGTGCCGTGGCCACAGAAGAGAGGAGCATAAAATTTCTGTTGAGGGATGAATTTTTACATCAACATGGGCTTCTACACACTTCTCGCTCTATGCATGCTCATGAAGTTCCAACGAAAGTCCCCGATTCTCCGATAAAGACTCCTGAATCTTCGCTGGTGAAGTGCTCCACTTCTGTCGATGTTGCGGAGCCATCTGGTAAACTTGCCCCGGTTATCGAGGAAGAAGAGCCTCAGGGATCCTCTCACCATTCACAAGAATCTGGCGAAAAGGCTAAGAAATCCAGTCCTGTCAAGCAAAGCAGGGACGATACCTTCGAAGGATTGAGCGACCTCTTCGCTACTTCACAAGAGATCTTCAAAGATGACCCTACTACTGCCGGGATTTCTTCTTCAGTAGTTGAAGCTACTTCTATTTTGCAACAGCCGTCGTCGACTCAAGAGTTGACGTTAACTATTACACCCACAACCACTCCCCAAATAAAGAGTGGTTCGTAGATTAATGCGCGTAGTTTGCACAACACACACACTTAGAATTTCTCATCACTTCTATGCACTTATCTTCTTGCACTTTAAAGATTTCTAAAGCTTATTATTTTAATTCCAGATTCTCCTATGGGGCGCAGCGGCTCGTACTATGACGATTTCCAGCGCTACGGGAGGCGTATCCAGTATGATTACAGGCGTTACCTTCCTTCCTACAGAGAGTCGGATGAAGAGAGGGCTGGCCGAAAGGCTCATGAAAGGAGGACTGAAGAAGAACATCGTGAAAGAAGGGAGAGAGAAGAGCGCCATGATTCTTGGCAAAAAGGCGATGACTCTCACAAGAGAAAATCTCATGACGATCGAGGAAAAGGTCACATGAGTGAAGACTTAAGCAAACGAGCCCGTCACAGTGAAAAGCAGGCCTCTACTACTCCTGAGAAAGTTACTATTCCTGCCTCACTCGACATTCCTTCTGACTCTCCCGCTCTTGGAAAATCAGATATTCAAACGATAATTAGCAGGCCCAAATTTCAAGTTGGACCGGGTCCTGCCACTCTGTAGAGCCGATTTCCTCAATGGTGCCTTAAGGGGGTGAGGTTCGACCTAGACTTGGTCCCCATCGACAAGTCTGCTATGTTGCGCAATCTTGATGCAGTCAAGCTCGATATCGAGAGGATGTCAAACTGGCAGAAGCTTGTCGATGAGCTTCAAAGAGTTAACCGTGCCAACATAGAGGCCATGCTTACTATGGAAAACGATAAGGCCGAATGGCAAAAGGTCGTTGAGCAACACGACACCGAGATGAGGAACATTGCTTCTTACAATGAGGAGCTCGAAGCAAAAGTCGAGGAATTGAAACATGAACTTGCTGCTTCCTCTACTTCCTATTCTCAAAAAGAAGAAGTGCTCCTGAAACAAGTGAGAGACGCTCACGCTAGCCAAAGGGATGCCGAAGACAGGCTAGAAGTACAAAAAAGAATCAGTGAAGGCTATGCTACTGATATTGCTGAGCTCCGAAAGAAAAACAACTCCCAGGGGGCGGAGATACAAATGCTTAAGCTTCAGCTTGCCAAAACTGAAAGGGAGCGTGATGAGGCTGTCGCCGGCAGAATCGCAGCTGAAGAATCTCATGAGGCGACTAAAAACAGCATCAGCTCAACATTATTCGACTTCTACTTGCACAGCGTCTTGGGGCGTGGAAGCCTTGCCTTTCTAGGCCCCAAGTATGAAATCACACTGGCTGAAGTTTGGGAGACAGCACTTGATATGCTCGGTGGTAAAGGTGCTGGATATGCTGAGTCAGCCCTTGAAGAGCATTATCTTGATGACGAAGCCCGTGCCGCTCTTGCCAAGGGTAAGGAGCAGCTTGCCAGAGCGCGGGCCGGGATGGCGGAAGAAGAGCGTTCTGAAAAAGAAGTACCGCCTGCCATCTCCGAATGTCCTCTAGTTTCTCCCGAGGTGGACATTACAGGCCCTAGTGCTCATTTGTCGCCTCCTACAAGAACTGGGGTAATCACCCCTACTGATGAAGAGGCTTTGGAGGACATTGGGGCTCAGAATTATGAGATTGAACTGACAAAGCCAATATCTTCAGGTAATTTCGACATTGGTCCGATTCAGGTGGATTTCCTGCTTATTCCTCAAAAATTTGATGAGCTTCTCGATTACCTCCTGAATCTCGATGAACCCATATCTCCCTTCTTTCGGGAAGATACTAACATTTTCAATTTTTCTTCTTCTGCAGTTGAAACAACAAGTGCCGTGCAGACTTCGCCTTCTCTGGTTATTCCTCCTCCATCTCTTCAGGTGACTCCTCCTTCTGCTTCACAACCTGGGTCACAAGAGGAGAAAATTGAGGCTCTTCATGGTTTGGATGACCCTGTTGCCTCGCAGGAGCAAAAAGATGAGGGACTCGAAGGAGGCGAGATCTCTCCGGAGCGGACTCCTTCTGACGACGTAGTTTTGTCCGCTCTCGTTACTCCGGGGAGTGATTCTTCTTCGCAGAGAAGAAAGAAGCTTGGGACATCGAAGAGGAGGGGGAAGAAAATTATCACCACTAAAGAGGAACCGGAAATTGCGCCAGTTGCACCTCCCTCCCCTTCTTCCCTCATGCCTTCAGACCAACCTGGAAGACCCGAAAAGCTAACCACTCGGCCGGGTAAAGGGTCTAAAGGCGGCAAGAAGAAATGAAGAGTTGAGCTTTTTGATTCCTTTTTTGTGTAATGGTCGGATGTTGTGCAGGCACCGGCCCCTGCTTCTTATTTTGAAACCTGTATCTGCAATATCTGCAATTGAATAAAATGATTCTTTATTTGTACATACTTCTGTTTGAATTTGAGTATGCATTTATTATTCATTTTTGCACAAGTTTATTTATATGATATTGCAGCGGGCTTATGGTATGTTGTTTGAGTATTACTTTACTGATGCAGCTATACTATTATACCATGTTGCCCCCATACTTTAAGCTTGCTGCAATATTTTATACTTCGAGGGGACTCGCACTCTTATTTGCTAAAGAATAATTATTTTATTCTTTAAAGAAAATTTTTGTAGAGTACAACTCCCTTCGTATAAGTTTCTACGCTTTGTCGTTCGAAGAAATCACTTTTTCCTTTTGCTTATGTGCATATTTTACCAAGTGAATTCCTCTATGTGGTAAAGCGGACCTCTGAAGGGTACTTTAACTTCTTTTTTTTTTCTTTTTTTTTACGATCATTTTCCATAGTAGGTAAATTACTCTTCCTTTGAAAGTTAAAGTACGCTTTTGATGAGGATTTTTTTTTATACAAAGTTGTACCTCTGAGGAGGGATTTTTCACGTTTCAACACTTGGAAGTTTTATTTCAATCTCGGTGAAACGTGTACCTCCAAAGAGTTGTGCCTTTGAAGAAAGCCTTTTCACGTTTCAACACTTGGAAGTTTTATTTCAATCTTGGTGAAACGTGGGCTTCCAAAGAGGTCTTTCTTCTTGATTGTGTCCCCGGGAGGGGGTTGTACCTCTAAGGAGGGATTTTTCACGTTTCAACACTTGGAAGTTTTATTTCAATCTCGGTGAAACGTGTACCTCCAAAGAGTTGTGCCTTTGAAGAAAGCCTTTTCACGTTTCAACACTTGGAAGTTTTATTTCAATCTTGGTGAAACGTGGGCTTTCAGGAAGGTCTTTATTTTGTTTTTGCATTTCAACTTTGGTGAAGTGAAATTCCGAAGAGCTGTTGTTACACTTCAACTCCTGGCGAAATGTGCCTCCGAAGAGGGCTTTTATTTTGTTTACATTTCAACTCTGGTGAAGTGAAATCCCGAAGAGCGGTCATAACACTTCAACTCCTGGTGAAATGGGCCTCCGAAGAGGGCTTTTATTTTTATTTTTTTGCATTTCAACTCTGGTGAAGTGAAATCCCGAAGAGCGGTCATAACACTTCAACTCCTGGTGAAATGTGCCTCAGAGAGGGCTTTCATCGCCTGGAAGTTACTCTCTCATGGTTGGAGGGTCATGACTCCTCCAATCTTTTTTTGTTGAGTAGAGAACTTTCTTTTTTGTGGCGTATGACCCATTAGAGGTCTTTTATCCTCCGAAGAGTTGCGCCTCCGAAGAGGACTTGTGCTGCTGATGGTAGCTTTGGTTGTTCCTCTGTTCATTTGCTTATGCCTTTTCAGCGATCCTCTTTTTTTTTTTTTTTTTTTCCTTTTCAAGTTTTCATTCCCCTTTTCTCGCAAGTGGCTTGTTTAATCCAAGGAAGCGTACTTCATTGTCAGGCAAGTTCGTGAGAACGGGCACTAGCTTCCTAATTGGATGTTTGTTCGTTCAAACAATCTCAATTTATTAGCAAGGGCTCGTTTCTATCGAAATCATAAGCCGTTCAATTGAAGTATTTCCCATCTAGGATTTGAATTCGGGGCCTTTATGACTTGAAATTTGTTTGTTGAATGATGGTGAGAATCACTCGGTCTTATTATGCGCAAGTTTTATTTCCATTGTCTGCAAAAATTTAAATCGACATTTCAGCAATACATTTTATGTATTTTTATATCGAAAACAAAGCAAACATATAATAATAATAAGGAACACAAGATTTATAGTGGTTCGGCCATGAAATTGGGCCTACATCCACTTTATATTCTTTCATTATTTACTTGCATCAGTTTCACAATTGCTTTCAATTACAAGAATCATACATTCATAATTCTTTTTACAATGTTTCAACAAAATTTTCAAGTAAAGTATGGACGCAAATGGTTGCTGTTCCATGCCCTTGGAATTTGATCTCCATCAACAGTAGTGAGCTTGAATGTGCCGTCAAGAAGCTTCTGACCTATTACATACGGTCCTTCCCAATTTGGCCCAAACACACCTGTCGCGGTCATAATTCTTTTCAGGACTAGATCTCCAATTTCAAAGCTGCGTTGACGAACTTTGGAATTGAAATGTCTGGCTATCCTTTGCTGATGAGCTGCAACTCTGAGGTTAGCTTCATCTCTTTTTTCATCAAGGAGATCCAGCGCTTCAAGTTGTAGCTTCTCATTTTCTGCTTGATTGAAATGGATTCTTCTGTGTGAAGGGACCTCTGTTTCAACCGGGATCATTGCTTCCGATCCGTATGCTAACGAAAAAGGAGTATGCCCAGTTGCAGTTTTGTGAGTAGTTCTGTATGCCCATAGTGCAAGTGGTAGTTTATCGACCCAACCACCTTTTGCTCTTTTGAGTTGCTTTTTGATGGTTGATTTGATGATCTTGTTCACTGCTTCCACTTGCCCGTTTGCCTGCGGATGAGCTACTGCCGAAAAGCTTTTCTGGATTTTGAATCATTTGCAAAAATCCTGGAATTCCTCGCTTTCAAACTGAGTACCATTGTCTGTGATTATTTTCTGAGGCACACCGTATCTGCAAATGATATTCTTGGTCACAAAGCTTATCATTTTCTTAGAAGTGATAGTAGCCAATGGTTCAGCTTCAGCCCATTTAGTAAAGTAATCAACTGCAACAATAGCATATTTAATTCCTGATTTAGCAGTTGGTAGCAGCCCAATGAGATCCATTCCCCAAATTGCAAATGGCCATGGACTGACCATCTGTGTGAGTTCGGTAGAAGGTGCTCTAGGAATTTTGGCAAATCTTTGGCATTTGTCACATTTTCGGGAGTAATCTGCAGCATCTCGATTAATTTCTGGCCAAAAATATCCGTATCGGAGAATTTTCTTTGCTAATGTTTGACCACCTGAATGATCACCACATTCTCCTCCATGCACCTCAGCTAGGATTGTTTTGGACTCTTCCCGGGATACACATCGAAGCAATGGCATTGAGAATCCCCGTCTGTACAATTGGCCGTCCTGAATTACATAGCGAGAGGCTTTCCTTAGTAGCTTTCGTCTTTCTATCGAATTTTCTGGCAGAGAACCTCTGAGTAGGTAGTCCAGTATTGGAGTCATCCATGACTCTTGTTCTTGAGATACATTCATAATCCAGTCTATATCCATCTCGTCTATACTCGGTGCTGAAAGGACTTCTACAGGGACCAATCCCAATAGTTGAGCTTCACCAGAACTTGAATACTTTGCGAGGGAATCTGCCTTCATATTCTCTTCCCGAGGAATGTGGCTTATTGAATAGTGATCAAGTTCACATAGGAGTTCCCAAGCCTTTGACAAGTAGGAAGGCAGGTTTCCACCTTTTGCTTGAAATTCCTTCTTGACTTGGCATACAATAAGCTGAGAATCACTGAAGATCTGTAATGCTCGAATGTTTAGCTCTTTAGCGATTTTCAGACCTGCAATAAGAGCTTCATATTCTGCTTCATTGTTTGTTGAAGGAAATTCCAATCTTAATGCATAACATAATGATCGACCTTCAGGAGTTTCAAGTACCACTCCGGCTCCAGAACAGTAGTCATTTCTTGCGCCATCAACATACATCTTCCACTAGATTGGGGAATCATTGATCGTTTCTTCCTCACCATTATCTTTCTCTGTGAATTCTGCAATGAAATCAGCTAAAGCTTGTCCGTTGATTGCTTTTCGGGGGTGATAGGTGATGTCATATTGACTGAGTTCAATGTTCCATTTTAGAAGGCGACCCGAAGTTTCAGGGCGAAATAGGACTTGCTTTAGAGGTTGATCAGTGAGTACTTTGATAGGATGAGCTTGGAAATATTGCCTCAGTTTCCTTGATGCAACTAGTAGGCAATAGGCGAGTTTTTCCAACTTGGAGTAATTCAGCTCTGCCCCAGTGAGTCTTTTGCTGATATAGTAAACCAGATGTTGAATCCTTTTGTCTTCCCGTATCAGCGCTGCACTTAGAGCATGAGATGATACTGCCAAGTATATAAGAAGATCCTCACCATTGCCTGGCCTAGAAAGTATTGGAGGCGTTTCCATATGACGGATCAACTCATCGAAGGCTTTTTGGCATTCGGAAGTCCATTCAAAATTCTTCTTTCCTTTCTTCAGGGCGTCAAAGAATGGGATGCATTTATCAGTGGCTTTGGAAATGAACCGACTCAGGGCGGCGACCTTTCCGTTGAGACTCTGCAATTCCTTCTTTGTTCTAGGAGCTTTAACTTCTTTCAAGGCAGTAATTTGAGCTGGACTAGCCTCAATGCCCCTAGCACTGACGATGAAACCTAAGAACTTTCCGGACTCGACCCCAAATGTACATTTCAGAGGGTTAAGTTTCATTCTGTATTTCCGGAGGACTGCGAACATTTCTGCTAAGTGTTCAATGTGATGCGCTGCTTTCCTGGACTTCACTAACATGTCGTCGACGTAGACTTCCATAGTTTTGCCCAATTGCGGTTTGAACATAGCATTAACAAGTCTTTGGTAGGTTGCCCCTGCATTTTTCAATCCGAAGGGCATAACTCTGTAGCAATAAAGTCCAACATCTGTGATAAAGCTTGTATCTTCCTGATCCGGCTCGAGCATCATGATTTGGTTATAACCGGAGTAGGCATCCATGAAAGATAACAATTCATGTCCCGCAGTTCCGTCTACCAGTTGATCGATCCTGGGTAATGGGAAGCAATCTTTGGGGCAAGCCTTGTTTAGATCAGAAAAATCAATGCACACTCTCCATTTTCCATTAGCTTTCTTGACCAACACAGGATTTGAAACCCAATTCGGATATGTAGATTCTTTGATGAAGTTATTTTCCATGAGTCGATCAACTTCTTCTTTTAATGCTGCTGACCTTTCTGGACCTTGGGTTCTTCTTTTCTGTTTAACTGGCGTAAACTTTGGGTCAATATTCAGAGCGTGTACTGCAACTTCTGGGGATATTCCACACATATCGGCATGAGTCCAAGCAAAGACATCTAGATTTGCTTTCAGGAAAGATATCAAGATATTCTGAATTGACACATTAAGCTGTGAACCCACATTTAACACCTTATTTGGGTCCTTCGGGTCAACAGGTACCGGAACTGTCGTTTCCACCGGTACCACTCTATTCTCCTCTGCACTGGCTTTTCTGGGATCCATTTCTTTCCGTGCCCCGCTGTGCTCGCCAGTGCAGGGTCCGCCCCGTAATTGCTACAAGGCTGGTTCTTTGATGCGGACTGGGGTTGCCGCATCCTTCCCCATTTCTCTTTTTCTTGACTCTCGCAGCTCTGTCAAATAGCACTCTCGCGCAGCATTTTATCCCCTTTTATAACTCCTACTCCATTGTCAGTAGGGAATTTAATAGTGAGGCACCACGGGGCTAGGATAGCTTTGAATGTTGCGAGTGTTGGACGGCCAAGAAAAGCATTATAAGCGGAAAACTCATCGACAATCACAAATGTTTGCTTGCGGACCACTTTCCTTTCTGCTTCTCCAAGTTCTACAAGCAGATCGATGGTCCCAATTGGTTGTTTTGGCTCCCCAGTGAAGCCAGCGATTTTCTGTGATGAGGCTTGTACATCAATCATAGGGATTTTCATCTGGTCAAATGTCTTCTTGAAGAGGATATTGCATGATGCTCCGCAGTCAATGAGGACTTTTCTGACAATGGCCGGTCCAATACCAGCCGAGATGACCAAGGGATCTAGGGTAGGAGCTTCTATACCTGTGGAATCTCTGGCTCCGAAAACAATATCATCGCTGAAAGTTTTCTGTTGTTTCAGGGGCGTAGTGTCTTCTAAAACAAAGACGTCTTCTTCGGCTGGAGCATATTTCAAAGCCCTAGAATATCTCTCCATCTCACCCCAGCTCTTGCCAGCTGGGTGAGGCCCTCCTGTAATGACATTGATAACGGGCCTTCCAGATTCATGTCCCGTAGCTTTCTCACTTGTCCTGGGCTGATGAACAGGAACCTGTTGCCCCTGACTTGACGATGCAGGATTGTTGCTATTCTTCTTCACAAATTGCTGCAGTTTGTTCTCTCTTAGCAACTCTTCAATCAGATTTTTCAACTGACGGCATTCATCATTTTCATGACCGGGTTGATTGTGGAAGCGACAGAATTTCCCACTCTGTATGGCTTTTTTCCCGGTCCTCAAAGGGATAGGTTTAGGGAAATCGACGGAATCTTTAGTGGCCAGGTAGATGTGCTCCGGTGTATGTGATAATGGAGTATATTCTGATGGCTTGAAGGATCGGGGCTTCTTCAGATTACCTTGTTTCTTCCCATTATTATTCTCCCTTTTTTGCCCCACCGATTCATTCTTGCGTGGAGCGACAGTGTTGTCTTCTGCTTTCTCTAACACTGTCTTTACTGGTAAAGGACGGCTTTCCAAGCGAATGAATTCATCTGCTTTTTTGTAGAACTTTTCGAGAGAGGTTGGCTCCTTCATATTTAACCATTTCCCAAATTCGCTTGACTTATCAATAGCCCTCATCAGATAAGTCAATATCATTCGTGGTTCAGCATTGTCCACCTCAGCCAGCGCTATATTAAAGCGGTTCAAGAAGGATCTGATAGACTCACCAGGATTCTGCTCTAAACTCGATAGTGACATAATGTCCTTGGCCTTCGAAGCATATAGTCTAAACTGCTCCTTGAATTTTCTGGTCAAGTCTGAAAACTGATCGATAGATCGGACTGGCAACTTGGTGAACCATAGTAGAGCCACCCCTTCCAGGTATACGGGGAAATATCGACACTTTATTTCATCAGAGGCCCTGGCACCTGTCATGTGCCAATCATATTTATACAAGAACTCATTCGGATCACTTGTCCCTTTGTAAGCTGGAATAGTCGGAGGGACAAACTTCCTTGGAAATTCCGCCTTCAAGATTTTCTCAGTAAACGGAGTTTTACTTGGGGCGAAACCCCATTCCTTCTCATCTTCAACCCTTTGCATACTTTCTTTCATGATCTGCCGGACCATTCCAGAAAGATATTCCTCATCATGCCGAGTTCTAGATCCACCAGCCTCAGGAACTGCCTGCTCAAAGGGACTAGTAGCCCTTTCAGGAGCATTCCTTTCACTAACATCATGAATGTTGCCAGCACAGTTCCTTTCATTACAAGCTGGTTGATTGTTTGCCCCAAGTAAATCGTTCAATTTATTCAGAATCAGAGCATTCTGGGCACTTTGAGCCTCTAATTGTGCATTTTGGGCGTTTATCTGCTGGTTTAGCCCTAGAATCACAGCATCCAACTCAGCTTTCGTAACTCCAACAGACGGAGTGGGTTGATTAGGTACAGGGGAAGCGGAGGTTCCCTCTTGAATGTTTCCAGATCTGATAGATCTACTTTTCCTTCCAGGGGCCATAATTTCAGATAGACTTCTGGTTTTTAAGGAAATTCTTTCTTCAAATCTCTATGAAGCAATGATGACAGTTTACCTGAGTTCAATTCTCAGTGAAAGCACCAAAAATGTTAACGCTAAAATGTGAACGCTAACACCCCGGTGTGTAAAGTGTAGTTGTGAAAGCACCACCCGATAGATCGGGAAAGAATTACAAGCAAGTAATAGCAGAAAAGCAGTAAACAACAACGATTTTATAGTGGTTCGGCTTAAGGGTATAGCCTACGTCCACTCTAAGTACTTTTATTAATAATCCCGTTACAAACTGATACAATTCTTCTCAAGTACAATACACTTCAAGTTACAAGTGATTTGGAACAAGTCTTAAGCTTCAATGTCGATTAAAGTTCTTAGATTCATGTTGAAGATGTGTGGTTTCTTCGTGAATTTCTTTGATGTATTCCTCTAATCTTGGAAGCTCTAAGTGTTGATGAAGTTCTCAATGCAGCAAGGTAACGGTGTGTGAAGAGAATGCGCCCAAAAGTCCCTTGAATGTTGGAGGTGGTTGCCTATTTATAGAGAGTTCTGGTCTGGAATTTTTGCCAAGTCCTAAGTCGTGGCCGATCTAAGTTAAGTCGTAGCCGACTTAATATGAGTCATGGCCGGTCCATCTGGCCCCTTCTGGCTTCACAGGAGTTCACTTGCACAAGTCCTAGGTCGCCTCCGAGTCAACACTACTCCTTCTTAGTAATATGGCATCGGGCTTACACTTAGTGGCTTTAGGTCGTAGACAAGTTAACTTGGTAAGTCGCAAATCACGGTCTGAACGAGATAACTGGGGAGCTGGATCGGTTGTGACTTGGGTCGTTGCTGAGTTAACATGCGCGTGTCAAGTAGCTGTATAGGGTTTGCCTTCATTTGCCTGGGTCGTGAACGGCTTGGCATAAGTCTTAAGTCGGTTGCAACTTAAGTATAGGTCGTGCACCTTTCCATGTCCTGATCAGTTAGGTCGGCAACTCCTTTAGGTAATTAGATCGGTACTTAAGTTAGGTCAGTAGACTTCCTAAGTCGGCATCCTTTAAGGCATTAGGTCGTTATCCATTTAGGGCCTTAGGTCGGCATTCCTGTTAAGGCAGTTAGGTCGGCAACCAGTTAAGTCGGCAATCTCCCTAGACTGTTAGGTCGGTATCTATGTTGAGTCAGTAGAGTCAGTAGCCTCATTGAAGTGTTAAGTCGGTAGCCTCGTTGAAGTGTTAGGTCGGCAACCCTTTGAATCTTAGGTCAGCACCCCTGTTGAGCCTTAGGTCGGCACCCTTGTTGAGCCTTAGGTCGGCATCTCCTTGAGTCGCAGAGTCTAAACCGAGGCGGAGTTAACATTTACTAAATCTTATTTTACCCAAGTCTTATGCATTTATTAATTTCTAAAAGCAATATAATATTTTTATACATACATGTTTTTATCCTTATATTTTTTACAAACTACCTTCAATTAAGTATAACCTTTAAAGAAATTTATATATATATATACACCTTTATCAAATCTTACTTTATACCTTATAGAAACTATTATAGTGTTGAATACAGAATTCAACTTTAAATAAATCTTGAAAATCAATAAAAATATAGTTTCTAATTCAATGTATATTCATACCTATTTATATTATGATTAGAAAATTTCTTTTATGAATTTTGGAAAGATAATTTGTCCTCCTAAATAATTATAAAAGAAGATTATTAAACTAATATTATCAAACTTTAATACTTTAGTTAGGAAAATTATTAATATAAATATTTATTTAGATATTTATAATTCGACCTATTTGTTAATTTTCAATTAACAAACGCCCAAAAAATCTTGGGTTATCACATTCCACCCCCTTAGAATCTTTTCATCCTCGAAAAGGAACGAAACCAGATTAATTAAAATGCTTAGAATCATATAGATTCTCTTTTGATCATTTTTAAAACACTTTTAAAATTTACATAATATTATAAAATAGTTTTTATAAAAATACTTTTTATAACTCGATGTTTCAATAAGTCCGTCCTCGTTCTCACAGAAATTCGGTCATACGTTGATCAGGCATAAGACTGAAAATCTACAAGTGCTTGGCAGACCCGCTTTCAATATCCAGTGAAAATACTTTGAAAATAATCTTATTGAAAATTTAGAAAACATTTTTTGAAAATAGAGGATATGTCTTTGGTGAGAATGCTCTGGAAATCATCACCCCCATCCATGGTCGTAGTTAACCCGATGGTTACGTTGTCGTCCCGACAAAATCCACAGATAACTGTAGGCCTCCGTGCCCCTCGATTACACCATGGAACCCGCTACAGATCGCAGCTACAACTGGGGTTACGTAGCTATCACAGCAAAAACCCATATAACTGTAGGCATCAGCGCCCTCGAATTTCGCTGCCAAAAGAATGAAACTTCTCCACTCGACCATAGATCGCAGTCTACCGATGTTGCGTTGCCTTCCCGGCAAAATCAAGTGTAGACCGTTGACACTCATCCTCCACACGATTTTCGCTATGGTCCCCACAGTAGATCGCAGTGACATCGAGTTACACTGTCGTCAAAGCATAACCCAAATGCCCCTGTAGGCATCAGCGCCCTCGACTTTCGCTACCCAATAATCCTCAGGAACTAGTTTGTCCGGACTCCTCACAGGATCAACTTTAGAACCCCCCTTGGGGCTCAAGGCAGCACCACCCGGTGGTACTCCTGAGAAGTCCATTCCAAGGGAGCGCCTTTTTCCCCAGAGCCATCATCAAAACATTTTATACTATATATATAGTATCTTTAAATCATACACCTAGTATGATCTCATACAAAGCTCCTTTACACAAAATTGATTATCCCAAAATCGATAATTCTCAAACTAGGCTTTCCAAATATAATATTGATTTTACACAAAAATCAAAAGCCTTTCCAAATCCATAGGTTCCTAAACCTTTTTCCAAAATCCTCATATGATCCTCTATATATACAGATATATATGAAATCCTTGATAAAAAAAATCTTTGAATCAATATAAACTTGTATAAAAATCCTTTTATACCTCAAGCATTTTCAAAATCCTTTCTTTTTGGCATAGATTCATGAAGGGGAGTTTCATTTTATAAAACAAAGATACTTAACTTTGTTTACTCAAAATCAAATACTCAAATTTGATTACTCTTTTCAATATCAATTTCATTCATATCTGTACGATGTACACATACCATTCATATGCCATACCAATCTGATCGCTCACTCGATCACACAATTTCACTTCCGAACTAGTATCGTCCACCCGACTTCCTAGTGCGAACATAGATCTGGTTTCTTGACCAGAAACCGTCATTCTCCATGCATAGCCATAACTATGATAGAGAATATCCAGAACCAATCAACAATCCATATCCAGGTTCGCCGTCGAAAATCGAGTGAAAAATCCCACTCGGATTGACATACTATCTCGAAATTCTGTGCTCGAATCTGGATCAAATCATTATACGAATAGAATAACATACATACACCCTACGTATTTATCTTCATTGGTTATTAGCCAAATTAATTTCATTTCTATTCACATTCACTTTGACTTTCATTCACTTACTCACAGTTACTTCAATCCATTTGATTATCACCTCCATTCTTATCTCGATTGGGTATTTAACCAATAACAGTTTGAACTCCAACCAGTTTATTTAGAAAATAGCTTGAAATATTTAAAAATAGATAAGTAGTTGAAAAATAATTACTAGTTTGTAAAATAGCTGTAAAATAGTTCAGTAATTGTAAAATAATTGGAAAATAGTTAAATAGTCATATAAATAAATAATTGCAAAATAGCTATAAAATAGTAATTAGTAGTTGAAAATAGTAATTAGTTTATAAAATAGTTAGAAAATTGTTAAACAGTTTCAAAAATAATTGTAAAACAAGTACAAGTTTGGTTTTTAAAAGAAAGGTTGTTTATATGTAATGAATTATCTTGGAAAAATAGGTTTATATTAAAACAATTTATATTAAAAATAGTCCAGAGTCAAAACTGTTCACTTTCCAATCTCCATTCTCATTAATTCAATTTAAATTCCCCCTTCCATTTAAATTGATCCAATTTAAATTTAAATAACTTCAAATTCCATTGAAATTGATTCAACCAAAATTCAAGTTGAATTAACCTCAGTTTCTTTCCAAATTTAACTTTATTCAACTTTGATCTCGAATTCTACTAATTTCAATTCATTCCAACTCCAGTTCGAATTAATCCCAATATCAAACCCCATTTCCAAAACAAGTAGAATTATTCTTGATTTCCTTCCAAATTCAATTCAAATTCCATTTGAATTTAAAACTATTCAACTTTAGTTACAATTCCAAATTATTCAAATCAATCCAATTTAAATTTTCCATTTGAATCTTATACTCATACATCTTCAATCACCATTTCAATTAATTCAAATCAAATTTAATTTGAACTAATTCAAATTTCAAATTTAAACCATTTCTTATTCATTTAAACAATTCCAATTCACAACTTAAAGATTTTTAACAACAATTGGATGATATTATCTTATTTATTTTAAAGCATCCATTCATTTTTAATTTCTAGATCTCAAACCCATTTTGAGATCACACAAACTCCCAATTCAGATTAATCATTTAACTTCCCAAATTAAATTCCAATTCCATCTTGAAATTCCCAAATCATGTTGATCATTCGAACTTATTTAACTTCCTCTAAGTTAAATTCAATTCACTTAATTCAGTCAAACTTACCCAATTTGAACTTCCATTTCAAATTTAAACTTCACATAAATAATTTTCCCACTTACTAAGTTTAAAAACTTATCACTTTGGGCATCATACCTCATTCCAGATTTTAAAACTCAACCATAGAGTTTATTTCCTTTACACACCTGGTTACTTTTAAATTTTAAACAACCTTTGGTTTTAAATTCAAACAAATTTCTTTAAAATTTCAAACAACTTTTGTTTGAAATAGGAACTCTTTCATTCGAATATATTAAATAACATTTCTTATTTAAAATAAGACCATATTCAAAATATTATCTCCTTTAACATTTTGAAACCAATTCAAATGTTTAAATCTAGATTTCAAAACTGCACAATTTGAAACCCACATAAATTTACATCCTTTCAAACTTACAAGTTACTCTTTTTAAATGGTTATTTCTTTAAAATTACTTTTTATTGAAGAACAATCATTCCATTATTAAACACAATAACCGTCAATTTGTTTGGTTTGAAACTAATTCTAGTTCATGTTATTTTGAAATACTTCTTCAATTCAAGATTTCAATTTTAGTTTGAATCCATTTCAATCTTATCTTTATTTAATTCCAATTTCAATTTGGTTGCATACTATTACTTCTTAATTTAATTCTTACTATTACTTTTAATTTAATTAAAACTACAGCCAATTTCCTTAATATAATATATATATATATATATTTCTTATATAAGATTTATTTACTTTTGAAATCATTTAAAAAAAACTTTATATAAGAAAATAACAAGTACGCTCTCATATATATATATATATATATATATACTTAACTCATCCTAGGGTACCACTTGCCCTATCCTTAATGAGTATACCCACCAGAGCCAAGGTTCTCGCTTAACCTCGCTCTGATACCAAATGTAACGACCCGAAATTTTCGATCCCGAAAATTCCAGATAGTTAGGGAAAAGAAGAAAGAGAAAGAAGAAGAAACAAGAACAAGACACAAAAACCTCACATTCGCAGCGGATCAAAATATAATATCACATAATAATAACAGTTATACAAAGAGAAACCGTATCTATCAATTTTTATCGATATATCAGAGTTACAACAATTTACACAATATTGGACAGAAACAATTTAACATATCTCAGATATATATAATATCATTGTGGAAACTCTCCATACGTCCCTGCCATCCAGCTCGCCTCCTGAGCTCCAGAACGTCCTTACCTGAAATCTATAATACTCGGTCTGACCCGAGCATTACGTCAAAGTAACACCCGGGTCAGGCTGGAAACCAGCGTGAGTAAACCCATCTAACTTGAAATACAAAAGCGTACAATATATATAAACCCGGGGTAACTTATATCGATTTACACTTCATAAGTCATTAGACATCAACCATTTCACACACCAATTTCTAAGTGCCAAACTTAGATTTAAATGGTCCAATTTACTTAAGTCATCCATTTTAGCCTATTAGTTCCACATTTCAAATTATAAGAATCGAAGTGGTTTCGGGCATTCACTAATACCCGACTCCGGTCTCTTCGAAACCATTGCCAGCTTAACTTAAATTATTCAAGTGAAATACAATTCTACTTTTAATACAGGATGTCACAGTAATTCACAATCAATAGATAACCGCACCTTCACAGCTTAAATCAAACATACCATATCACATAGCATCACGAACCACCTATTAGGGTTAATAATTAATCAAGGCTTCCAATATCATTCTATTTATCCTTTATTTACGTTTAAGTAATTAACCCTTAATTAATTGCTTCAACTAATTATCCTTAACCCAATACGGTAATTAATCTTTAATAGATATCAATCCAATAGATATCATCGAAATTCAGACATTCAACAACCCATCATCCCTAAACAAGTATTATCAATTCATATCATAATTAATTTAATTACTTAAATTAACTCCTTAAGAATGAATCACTTAATCCTGTTTCTACAATCATTAATTAATTACTAACCTTAATTAACTAATTACATCCTTGATTAACTCACTTAATCAATTAATCAATCCTTAATCCCAGGTTAATTACCCTTTATTTATCAACTAATAATCCTTAATTAACTGTTAATCCATCCTTGATTAACCGATAATTAATCCTTAATTACCATTTCATTAATCCTTAATCACCATTGATTAATCAATCAATTACCACCACTTAACAACTTCTTAATTAATCCTTAATTACGGATTAATTATTCTTTAATTATTAATTAATAAAACCTTAATTATTAATTCATAAAGTTTAATTACAAGTTAAGCACTTCTTAATTGTTAGTTAAGTAACCTTTAATTACTTAATTAATTACTCACTGATTACTTAACTAGTAAATCCTAACCACTTGATTGAATTAAGTTTAATTACACTTAATTACTTGATTTATGAATCCCTAGTCATTAATTAATAATCTAATTAATGATTGTTTTAATCACAAATTAATAAATCTTAAATAATTAACCATTAATCCTTAACCATTAATCAATCAAGTAAATTATTTTCGTTAATTAATTTCTTAACCATTCCTTAATATAAACTATATAAAAAAAATTACTTCCAAACTCGATCTTAAAATCACTTTAAATTTTTAATAAAGTTTAAATTCAACAAACTTCAAAACTTCTTAAAACATGTTTAAGAAAACATTATTAAGACATCAAGTAACTTATAAAAAGTATAAACCAATTTAAATTCCTAAATATCAAAAACAAAAATTTATTTTTTTTTTTAAGAAAAAAAACTTTTAAAACCTTTGATTAAATTAAAGTTATCAAACTACAGACAAACCTTACCCAACGTACTCGAGAACAAACTCGAGTTCCCCACGCCCATACTCGAACATGACTTCGAGCAATCCCATGCCAAAACCACTGACACTCCACCATCGTTTCTGTGCACATGCACGCCGCCGCTGGTTGCCTCCGACCAACGTCATCGCCTCCGGCAATTCATTCATCACCACAGCAACCCAATTCGACCCCTCTAACGTTCATACTCACCATGAATAAAATTTGAGCATTTCTGATGAAACCAAACCCAAAACGACCATCGGCCAATTGCCTCGCCCCCAATGCTCCGACCACCAGACGTCAGTCCACTCCGGCCATACCTTGTCGAACCCCAGCGCCATCTAATTCCCAAGATACGCCACGCTCGATCACTTTGAGACTAAGCACAGACCACATACTCGAGCCCATCAAAAACTAGGGCTTGATACAATTTACGGTCACCACCAACGCCATAGCTAACTACAGTCTCAGCCACCATTTTTTTCCAAACCCCCATTACCTCCTCCACCTTCGGTAACAATCCCAACCACTCCAGTTGCTTCAGCCTCCAGAAATTACCCCAAACCCATTTTCTAGCAAACCTTAAAATTCACCTTCATTCCAACACTTAAAATTTTGATTTTTGTTTTAAAAATCATATATTCCAATAATGATTCGATATATATATATATATATATATATATATATATATATATGGATTAACATAACACAATAATTTATTTATTACATTATATAAGTTTCCTCTGCAATTTCTTGTTTACAGGTAAATTTCCAAGCTTAAATTTCTTAGACATACTTTTATAATTTAGATGAGTTAAACTTGATTAATATATTTGAAACCCAAAGCTTCAAAGTATTTATATAAAAGTTTGAATTTTAGTTTATTTATACATCCTTGTAATCAAATATGAACAGAGAAACACAGATTTCAAACATGCAGATTTAATGTATCCTTCCTACAGATTGACATACAACTACATGTAGGCATAATTATCAATCCTTGCTTTTCATAAATTTTCTCAATTTAATTCTTGCAGTTTTAAACAAATTTTGTTTAACATCTCAACCTAAAATGAACCAGAGGAGTAGCCAACTTGTTTGAATTTATTTTATACCCTGTAGTTCAAAAATAGAAAGAAAAACTAACATGCACACATATTAACACATTTCAAAATCACAGAGTTATCATTCGTGTATTAAACAAATTATCATCCATCTCAGGCAATTTCACAGGCTATAGTCTAAAGTTTGCATAGCTTTTAAATTTTAAACAAAAGAGTTTACTCACCGATTATTTTTTAAAAGAGGCAGAGACTGGAATGCTAGAAATTTTGAAAACTAGAAGGCTTTTGATAACTGCAAGCTGAAGTTCACTGTTGTTGAGAAGATTGCCTGACAATGTTCTTCAGGTTGCTTGCTTCTCTAAGAAGGCTGCAGGCTTGTCAACAGATTTGAAAAGAAAAAAATGTGTTCACAGGCTTGCATTAGAAAATCTTCTACAAGTTTCCAGATTTGAAAAGAAATTGGTTACAGGGTTTTAATTTGAGGAGTTTACAGGCCTAGCTAAAGATTTGAAAAGAAATGGTTTCAGGCTAACACTTCAAGGATTTTGATTTGAATTTTTTTTTACAAAGGTGGATTTTTGGTTTGAGGAGGATTACAGGATTTGCATTTCTCATAGTTTGAAAGTGGCTTCAGGCATGAGTTTGATTTGAGTATGAGAAGGTTTTAGGTTTGAGGAATTTTCAGGTTTTTGCTCTCTTTGTTTTCAAAAGATGAGAATTAAAATGAATGGAAAGAGAATGTATAGATACATTTTATAGCTTTAGTTTATGATTTTAAAACAAATAAAATATTAAGAGAATTATGACACTTGTTGATTTCATAATTGCTTAGGCTTACATTTGTTAAATTATGTGTTGATAATCCAACACTTGTATTTTGTATGTATAATTATATTTGTAACTAAAGTGTACTTAATATGTTTATGTATTTCTATATAATATTCTTTATTAAATCTTATTTTACCCAAGTCTTATGCATTTATTAATTTCTAAAAGCAATATAATATTTTTATACATACATGTTTTTATCCTTATATTTTTTACAAACTACCTTCAATTAAGTATAACCTTTAAAGAAATTTATATATATATATACACACCTTTATCAAATCTTACTTTATGCCTTATAGAAACTATTATAGTGTTGAATATAGAATTCAACTTTAAATAAATCTTGAAAATCAATAAAAATATAGTTTCTAATTCAATGTATATACATACCTATTTATATTATGATTAGAAAATTTCTTTTATGAATTTTGGAAAGATAATTTGTCCACCTAAATAATTATAAAAGAAGATTATTAAACTAATATTATCAAACTTTAATACTTTAGTTAGGAAAATTATCAATATAAATATTTATTTAGATATTTATAATTCGACCTTTATTATATTTTTAAATCTTCATTTGTTAATTTTCAATTAACAAACGCCCAAAAAATCTCGGGTTATCACATCAATCGAATGAGCCAACACCACTATCATAATCTACAGAGTTCCTTGCTTACTCGTTTTACAAACCTAGCCCCGTAACATTCAATAAATCTACTCAATACCGAGTCCAATGACTTAGCACCGAGTCATTTACTTTACCAATTTTTGCTAAGTAAATTACTATGTCTCTAGTACTCCCTTCTCAATTTCTTTGGATCCTGACCCGTTCATCAAAAGAACTCACCCCTAATCCAAAGCCTTCAACTCTAAGTTTTAGAAACAACTCTACATAATTTATAATACATAGCCAATCCTCTCAAACTTTCCTTAGTCCATCTTCATTAGCCAACACATAGAGATCCTCAAAGTCGCTGACCCTCCCTAGCCATAGAAATGCCTTGATACCGACCTTTAACTTAGTGCCTAGTTAAAAATAATATAAAGCCTCTCCTCCAAGTTAATCTAATTCCGAAAAACTTTTCCTTTGATTTTCCAAATTCACCAGCCTATCTTCCTAAACGGCCGAAACATTAGAAAACAATATCAAAGCACAATATACAAATATAGAACAACATGCATATACATTCATTCATATAAGCAATATACCAACATGTAATAAACAAACCAATTCTAGTCTAAATCTACATATTACATGTAACGAACGTGATTTTTCGACCCTCGAAAATTGGTACTAATATGTTCGCTATATTGTGTGCTAAGTAATCGAATGTCGAAAAACCTGATTGTTGGGGAAAAAGAAAGAAGGAATAAGATAAGAAGAAAAAAATAAACAAAATAGGATCCCACAGTAGAATGAATAGTCTATAATATATAATAAAACTTTACATAAGAGGAAACTATAATATATGTATATATAGACATTAATTAGAGTATACTAATCAATATCAACACGGACAATTATAACAGCCTGTCCATACAATTATTAATAAATGCAGTAACGAACATAACGGAAAATAATCAAATATATGAATACATCTATGGACCTCCAACTCGTCTCTTGAAGCTCCAAGCATCCAACTAAATTAGTAATATGCTCGGTCTTACCCGAGGATTATAATAAAATAACATCGTAGTCGGTTTGGAAAACCAGTATGAGAAAACATACCTAATTAGATGTAACATCCCGTTACTTGAAGGCCCAAAACTAATGGCTACAGGTGCTGCAGTCATCCATAGTTATTAATCCTTTAAATAACAAAGAAATTCCATATTCCATTTCAAAATATTCCAAATTAATTACATAATCCCAATTTGTAGACCATGTTTAGATAGCATATAATTATTACAAAATATACCAATTAGCACTGCTTCCAGTTTTGAGCTTAACTGTGTTAAAATTCCATCTGTTTACAATGCATTTTGGGATTTCATTTTTTCAATCCAAGAATACCTCATCTTAATTGAATCATATCTCTCTCAATCTAGGAATCATTATTTCTTTTCTTAAATTCGAGGGAAAAGAATTTGCAACAACTTTCCTGTTAAAATATTTCCAATTTTGAAGTTAGAAGGTCAAAAACCAAAGAAAGATGACCTATTTTTTAGATCTATTTTTGAGAATTCAACGTCAAAACTACACTTCTTCTCTATACTTTCAGATAACCTCCTTAGAAGGAAGAAGAAGTTGTTTGGTAATGTTTAAATGGACTATGAAGTAGTTATCGAAGCAAGGATTAGTTTGAATGTTGGTAAGAAGTGAAACAGTTTGGATATTTGTGAGAACTCTAACTTTAAACCATAATAAGTTGTTGTAAATGTTTGAAATAACTATTTGGATTCCAATGATGTTTGGATGTTTGGTTGATGAATGTTTGAAAAAGTAATTATCACCATATAACTAAAAGTGAGAAAAATCCTAAACTATAGTTATGTATATTATTGGATGATATATGTATTTGGATACGATTGTGAATGACAATTTTTATCATTTTTGAATATGACAATATGGTTGTTTAATACGGTTGTCGAATATAAATGCAAGTCACGTTAATACATGTCGATAAGCACAAAAGAAATCGGCTTCCTTTATTTAATGAAATCGTGTATATAGATTGTTTAAACCACTTAATAATGGTTTAATATGGTTTAGAAATGTTTTATACACATTTAAAAGTGTAGTGGAAAATTTTAAATGAATATTGAAAGTTTAGTAAGAAATAGGCACATCGAGTAACGGTAGTGTGTGATTTCGCACCGCAAAAGTCAAACGAATATATATAATGGAATATAGCTTGGACTCTTCAAGATAAGAATTTTCCAAACCAATATATCAACTTTTTCCAAACATAGAAAGAAAATCAAGATTTTGATAAGCAGATTATGAAATATGAATAAAGCAAGTTTTCGAAAAAATTGCGGTTTTATAGTTTAAATTCATAAAGGGATTTCTGTTAAACTAATATTTTAAATTGTTTAAAAATATGAAATTAATTCTATAAATCTTTTAAAATGTTTTAAAAGATGTTTGAGTTGTAAAAATGAATTTCTAAGTGTAGAAAAGTCGTTTTGATTAATATAGCTTAAAAATAAGCACAAATTGCAACACTTTTCATAGTATATTTCTATAACTTTTAAAATATAGCTTTAAACGTAACTATTCTTTTCAAAATGTTTTATAAATGTTTCCTATTAAATAATTAATACTTTTAATAATGATTTGGAGGTTTTATAATTTATTTAAAAGGGATTGAACAAACGATTTAACGAAAAACTGTTATAAATAAGGTGATTTAATCTAAGCTCTAAAAGCCGACGAATAAGCTAGATTTTTCTATTCGTGAGATCTAGGTGTGAAGTACTTAAACTAAGGAGATGTGTAGGTGCAACTAGTGCCCTGGCTCACCTGGCCTCTTTCTTGGGTCGGGGATAGTTAAGGTTGAAATGTGAGAAACGTGTTAAGTATAACAATATTAAATTTTCTAGATTTCAAATTAAATACAACTTTGATTATACAGAGAGGATATTTTTATACTTGGAGTCAAATTCCAAGGAGGGAACTCATATTATTCACTTAATTTAAAAGGTGATTTCACCGTTATTCCGCTTATAGTACTAGTTGAATACGGAAATTGATATTGAGTAGAATTCGAGTATTTCTTTAGATTCTGCTCGCTTAATATTTACTAGTTTTGAATTAACATACTTGATAACATTGTTTCAACTGAATCAAAATTTTGATTGGGAAATAAGAAATCTTTGTTAAAATTTATATAAATAATTTCCCAAAGACAAAATGAGGTTTAATAATTCCGTATATTCCAAAAGAAAATATATATCTCTATGAGATATTTTGATAAAAAGAAATTAATCAATTAAAGAATAATTCTCTATTCACTTAACATCTTTTTATCGATGGTTGGTCTAAATGAACCATGGTCCGATCTAGATAATTCCCATCCGAAATCCACTTCGAACCACTTTACGTATTCGTAATGAAATATGTTGAAGACAAAGACAATTGAAGATGAACATCTTCATCATGTAGGGATGCTTGCCACAGACCCTCGAGGAAATTACCATATCATATACTTATAGTGGTGGTAGTGCTCTGTTACGAAATATCTGATATGCAATGACTTCTTACTACTAATCCTAGGGGAATCCCTGACAGGATGTGGCAGGAGTGTGCCTTCGGTTCATCCTATTCCTAGACAACTTGTGTGGCAGAATGTCAGACATTCAATTTTAAAATCACATTGATTGATCTTTATAAATGTATCGTATGTATGGTGGTGGAGAAGGAAACTTGTTTTAGCTTAACACCCTTTCTTAAAATGTATAAGCTAAGGAGTTATTTTTTTTGTAAAAATTAGCTGTATGATTATGGAATGGAAATGTGGCATTCAAAGTGGAAAGTTGATGTTATGCATGAAAGGTAATCACCACCACATGCTTCATACCCGAAAATGACTAAAAATGGGTTGATGCAGCAAGGCTATGTGATTCGGAACCATTAGTGTATGATCATCCCTTTGTTGATATATTTATTTCTGCTATGACATTGGGTTTTAAAGTAATGTGGTATCTGCGAAGAGAGCTATTAAATATGTCGATAACGACCAAGGTGATGAAATATTCGGTACTATATGGTTAGAGGTAGGTTAGTCTTGTGTTGGAAGAGGCCCATTAGTTAGGCCTTGATACATTTCTCTACAGATGTACTACTAGATGGCACTCCTTTCATTTAGTCATTCATACCAAAATTCATTCTCAAATAACTGCCTTTGCAAATTTGATTGTAGAACCTACTTTGTAGTTGGTATGCCGGAATTTAATCAATGTAACAATTTCAGCTAAGATTAGTATGTTTATTTGTAAATGTTTTCAAAAAGAATGCCATTAAAAATAATATCAAATTATTTTACATAGGAAATGTTTTTGGTTATCACAAGGTAAAATCTCCTTCCGTGTTTATGTATGGCATGGTCTTATGAGTTATCATCTCTTTTCAAAACATCTGATTTTTGAGTTTCTCATACCAGTCCCACAATTACACCAAAGTTTATTTTCCTTTGACTCCACATTCCTTTATTTTTCCCTCATAGCCTAGTAGTTCAGGATTAGCTTTGAGTATTTGGATGGAGCTTTGAGCTAAAGATTTCCTGTATATAGTCATTTGTTCCCATTTCCACTTCCATTATAATTATTCATTTATTTTTCAGCATTTGTACGGATTGGTATTTGCAACTGTCCAGCTGAGCTTAGGATAGACTACGATATATGTATTTAAAATTTTGCATTATAAAGGTTATTTTTCAATAATATATGTTATTCCATTCGAGTTAGATTATTTTCAATCTACTTTTCTTTCTTGCCTTTAAAGATCCATCTTTTAATCCAATTCGGGTTGGACATGTGTGGTTTATTGTCAACTCAAATGGTCAATAAATTTGGGCCTTTACTTTTGGTGTTAGAGCTAAAGGTTAACCGAGAATCTTGCCTTTGGGGGTGTAAAGTCTCATTAGAGATATGGTTAGTAAAACTCAACGATGAGTAATTCGTTAGCGGTATCTTTACTAACATCCTAGAATGAGTCACGAGTGCTATATGTGAGCTTGTATTTGTTAATATACAAATTTTTTGGTTTTGAAAATATGTAAATAAAATAATTTTACCTAGGTTTATATTTTGAATATAAAGAATAATATTTTATATAATTATTTGATTTAGGGGATAATGATACTTATCATCATTGATTGATTGGTTGTTTAATTTCAAAGTTTGAATATGAATACCTCATGAATTTAGTTTCATAATTTGATAATGAATTATTCGATAAATAATAATTTTGGTTCAAGGTTAAATGAATTTATTTAAGATAAATAAATCTTAAAAATATGTCACGACCCGACTTTCTACTCACCAGCAGAACAACACAAGAATCTCAACAGCGGAAAACTATATCTAACATAAGTATATCTCACGACCCGACTTTCTACTCACCAGCGGAACAAAACAAGAATCTCAACAGCGGAACGAATAAATTATATTAATAACATAAGTATTTGCTTAATATACAATACCAATCAGAGATACACAGCATACACATCACATATACTAGACAGTTATAAACACCTGTCTAGTATTTACAACTCAATACAGCCACAACACAGAGAGAACACAGCGGAAAACTATATCTAACGCGGAAGCCTCCTGCTCCATTGCTCCTCCATTATTCGTCAAAGCTAACCTGAATCCCTTGGCTACTCGTAAAAATTTAAGTACCCAAGAGTTTATGAAAAATAAAAATAAACTCCGGGTCAGACATGGGTCTGGTGTGAGTAACAGGTTAAGGTTGCTTAACTTTTAAAAACCATTTGGAAGGAAAGGTATCACGTAAGACTTCCCACACATAAACATGGAAAAGCTTTTACCTTAGGCTAACCAAAACATTTGATAGGAAATCCGATGATATTATAATAATGTCTAGGGTTTTCAAGTAAATAAGAAATAGCTGAAATTGTTACATTCATTAAATTCCAGCTACTAGCCACAAAAGTGGGTAATACAATCAAAACCGTTGGCACTTATTGGATTTTGGATTCCATACAATGGCAGGGCTACTGGGGTACCGCCCGTCACAGTACGTGGCCTAGATCACCGTACCGAGGAGTACTCCCACTCCCCTACAGCACAAGGCCGGACCCATTCCTTACCGAACAGTTCCGAACAAGACAACCCCGACAGTTGTTGCAATCAACTACCCCACACAGCCGAATATAAAAGGACTCTAGATAGGGATCAATCTTGCTCTCCAGTGGGAGCTACCCACGAAGCCTTGCTGCACCTCCCCTGTTTTAGCCATTCTCGGTTGATGAGGCTTGAGGCTACGATTACCTTTATAGGACATAACACTTAGAATGCTCATCGTCTACCAGACGATGTTCCGAAAGCATTCCATCCATACAAGTTCGTTCCGGGTTCGAACGAAACCGAATGCATTATCTCGTTACACTCATTTTGGAATCATCCTCAAAGTTAACGACAATAACCCTTGCACTCTAATCCACCATCTCGAATCTATAAGCACTATTCCGTCAACTCATTACGGAATCACCCACAGAGTTATACTGACGTATAGCCCTTACACCTCGAGTCATCACAAAGCTCCATTTTGATACACGACCTAATGTTATTTGGAATCGATGTGGGTTTCGGATATCCAAATATTGAAACCCGATCCTGGTCTCATCGAAATCCAAAGCGTGTCTTTTAGGGCCAAGTTGTTTTAAAGTTTAGAACAATTTAATTCAATATTATCTATATACACACAGATAGATAATTCTCAACATCATAATAGATAATCAATATTATCATAACATCAGATAATATATATTATCAACTCAAACAGATAAATCATATTATCAACTCAATGCAACCATAACAACCAAATCACACAACAACATTTATCTCATAGCTGAGATCTCAACCATTCAGGGTAATAAATATCAATCATCATTCATAAGCAAAGACTTATTAAATCATCAGCCTATAATTAATTTAAAATGAATTAAATTAATTACTTCTTCCTTAATTAATTTTAAACTGAATTAAATTAATTTCTCATCCATATAAATCTTGCTTACACATCAATTAATTATAAATCAATTAATTAATTACCCTTAACAAGTTATCCTAATTAACCATTTTGATTAACTACCCTTTAATTACCTTTAAGTAATTAACCTCTAATTAATTTCACAAATTAATTATCCCGAACTAAACCAGTAATTAATCTGTAATTACTTCATTAATTAATCATAATTAATTACATTAATCCTTAATTAATTACATTAATTAATTTCTTCATTGATTAATTGTTCTTATTAATCAATCCTTCATTACATCATTAATTATTTAAATTAATGATCTTAAATTAATTTATTTTAAATAACTCCATTTAATTAATTATCAATTATCTCTATTGATTAATCATTCTTGATTAATCACATTAAGTAACTGTATTAAATTAATTACATCTCTTAACCATTCTCAAATAACTTAATTATCAAATCCTAAATAAATTACATTAAGTAATTAATTATTAATTACTTACTTAAGTAATTATTCAACATATAAATTACATATTAATTACACTAAGTAATTAATTTCCAAAACTCCTCCAATTAAATTACATCTAGTAATTTATTTCTTCACTAAGTAATTTTCCATTTGTAATTACTTCTCAAATCAAATCAATGATTAATTTAAATTAATTAAACTTAATTAATTAACTTAATTAATCAAAATAAACTTAATTAATTACAATTAGTAATTAATTTCCTTACTTACTTTCACTAAGTAATTCTCTTAAACAATTCAAATGATTATCTTAAATAAATTAATCCAATTAATTATTAAAATTAATTACATTAATTAATTATAAAATAATATTAAGTTAATGACCTTCATTAACCAGTAACAAATCCTTAATTACCTTTTCAAAGTAATTAATTGAATTAATCAATATTTATTTACAAAACCCATTAATTAATTCCTAATTATTAAATTAATCAAGTGATAATTAAACTTAATTAATTATTAATTACTTGATTAATATAATTCAATTAATTAATTAAATTAAATTAATCCAATCTTATTTAAATTAATTTCTAAATCATACTTTAATCAAATTTAATTAACTTATTTAAAACTTTTATTTAATTAAATAAATCCTTAATTATTTGTTTAATTAATGAAATTATTAATTGATTAAATTAATTAATTAAAATCTTAATTAACTTGATTAATTAATAAATCATTAAGTTCAAAACAACTTAATGATAATCATTAATTCCATTAATGATTTAATTATCATTATCAAAGAAATTTAAAAACAACTTGCTTTTAAATTTCCTAAATTCCATTTTTAAATTAAAATTTAAAATGAAATTAAACTTAACAAGATTTTAAATTTTTAAAATCTCTTTAGTTCTCATTTTAAAGTATCATTTACCTCTTAAAGCAAATTTAGAAAAATCATTTAACTTTAGCCTATATTCAATTAAATTTAAAATATCTTAAATATTTCAAATGACATTTAAACATTTACATTCAAATCTTATTTACATTACAACCAAAATTCAAATTCATGCTTCAGGTTTAAATTCAAAGATTAAAATTTAAAATTCTGTTATAAATCTTCATTTCAGATTTTATAAAATACTCAAACTAAAATATATCATTTGAATTTATCAACCAATTTTCATTTTGAAACTTTCAGATTCAAATTCAAATTTGAATCCAGGATTTCAAATTCAGATTTAACTTAGAATTTAAATCTTGTTTTAAAAAAAACTTACTTTCATATTTAAAAATCACACAATATCAAAACTGTGCAGGTTTCAGATTTATTAAATACTTTATTTGTTACTGCAAATTTTATTCAAATATCTGGAATTCAAACCTATTTGAATTCATAATTTAATCTTACTTAAAGTTTGAATTTAAACTTGCCTTACTATTTTTAAAATTTAATTTTAAAAATTCAAAACCTGAAAACTGTTTCAGGCTACAGAAAACACTCTGCAACTACAACTACCCGAGGCAAAAGCCAGTCTACTTCGAGTCACTCCTACTCCTACTTCGGGAAAAAATTGAAATTACCCGAGCCATCTCTCCATCACATTCCAGAACAACCCTCTCCTGTTGACTATTGTGCACATGCACAAAATCTTTGGCAAATTCCGATCATTAGTGATGATCATCACCTCCATCATCCACCCTTCAGCCCAACATGACCACCTAAGCATCAGTGATCATCCAATTCCCAAAATCATGCAGAGCAGTTTCTTATTTTTAAAAACCTGAAAACACTATACCCAGAATTCCTTAAACCTGTCAACGACAGTTTCACCTCCCTCCGACCATCTATGCAGTTGAAACTCCAGCTACTACTTTGTCAGGGACCCATCTACCTTTCCACTAAATAGCTCAACACTCGATCATGCATAGAGGTAGAAATGGTCGAATTAAAGACTTGATCAAAATCAAGGGTTACAGGCAATCTCCTAATCCACTGCCAACCAAATGAACTATACCCAAATTTTGGGTCTCACAGTAATGAACAAATCAAACTAAACTTATAATGTTTGATTCTTCTCTTAACAATCATGAACTGGTCTAAGTTTGAATTTTTAACAGTAACATGGTTTTTACCCCTAAACTAGATTTACAGAGAAGGTTACAGTACCTATTTAAATCAATCAAATTTTTATAACTTAGTTCATAACTTTAAACAAACAATATTCCCTAAATCCTAAGTTAAAATATTAATGTCACAATCTAAATTCAATAAACTAAAGAATTTACATTTTTAAACACAATCATGTTTCAGGACATATTGATTTGCAGAGAAGTTTTGTTTTCAATTTACCATTAATTTAAATTCGTATGCTTCAGTTTATTTTTAAACAAACACATTTGTTTCTAATCCGTTTCTCAGAAATGGTTAAATTATGAAACTACTAAAATTTGAATTTAAAACTTAAGTTAAGAACACAAAGGTTCTGATACTAACAGAGTATACACCTATTTAAGTACAGAGTAATTTCCAGAACTCATATACATACAGCAACAGCTTCAATAATTATCATGCATATCAAATCATTCCAGATATAATAACATGCAACCAGATTTTTAAAGAAGTTTAGACGTTACTCACGTATTTTTCAGAAAGACAGAGCCATCATGATTCAAGAAAAGCTTTTAAATCCTGTCTTTTAAATGCAGCAGCAATATGCCAATGGAAATGAAGTGATACTGCTTCTTATCCCAATCTATATGCATGCAGGCCATTTTATTATGCTCAAATTCCAGAGATAAATTGCTATGATCTTCAGGTAGTTTGAAATGCAGACTTTATTTGATTTGTTCAAAATTTTCAGAGAGGAAGATGCAGTGAGCTTCAAGTACAACTGCAGATTCCAATATGAATTTTGCAGGTTTTGTTATTGAGTGATTTCAGATTTTGTTTAGGCTTTTCTTTTGATTCAATTATCTTTTGTTTTGAAAAGGAGAATGAGGGGAAATGGAAATGTTTTTTTTAAAAGAGGCTGAAATAAATTTAACAAAATTATTAAAAGAAAATAAAGATTTAATGACACTTGTCATTGTGTTTGATTTACAATTCAACACATGTAGTTTGATTTGTTTAAGACCTAACACTTGTCTTGTTTAATTAAGTTATATATTTAAATGTTTATATAGGTTTTTCTTTAGTTTATTTTATGTTTATATATGAATATAAATGATTTACTTATTTTAAGAAAATGTAAATAAACAATTTATAAATTAAAACTTATACAAATGTTTGAAAGAATCAATTAATTTGAGTTTCAAAAGCAGTTTCAATTTAAAATCAAATTAAACTTTTGAAATCAAAATTAAATCAATTTATTTAATCTAGAAATGAAGACTATATTTCCTCTTTTTTAATTTTTCTTTATATTCATGAAAAATAGAATATTTATTAATATGGTTTAAAATAACAATTTACAATTTTATATGATTTATAAAGAAATTATAAATCACTTTTATATTTAAATGAATTTAAAGCATATGTTATCTTATATTTTAAACTTATATAAAATATTTTCAATTCATATTTAATCAAATTATATTTTAAAAAGGAATATAATCAACCTTTAAATAAAAATTAAGCTAAGTCAAATTTTTAACAATATAATATTATATTATAATTATTTACAAATCATATGGTTTTTAATTTAAATAGATTTTTAAAAGCTTAATATTAATTTAAAACATAATTTCCTAATTACTCAATATTTTATTAGAATTTAAAAACAAAACTTCATTTATTTATTAAATTCCAAAACAAAAATAAACTATAATATATACACAAATATATATATACGTTATAATCTAAACATTTATTTTAGCATTTTAAAAAGACAAATCACAAATTAAATATTATTTAAATCTGATTATTAAACCAAAACATATTTTACCAATCAATATTGTCAATATCAATTTAATTTTATATAAAGATTATTAAATTGATATTGTCAAAAATTCCGGGATATCACATTCCTTCCCCCTTAAAAGAATTTCGTCCCCGAAATTTAAAACAAAGTTAATTTAATAACCTATTTAAGATTTTAAATTTTTAAACCAAGCATATATCAAACATATGCTAACAACCATAGCAATCAATTCATCCAATCAAACAAAATTTACTATCCATACAAAATTCTGGATAGAGCTTCCTCGAGTTCCCCAAGTAAACACTGGGATACTCGCCCTATAAAACCCAAACAATCAATACTACTAAGCTGCAGAACTCCTACTCATCTAGATCTATAACTGAACAAGACATCAGACTATAAACAAGTCTGACTCAACCACCAAATCTTCCAGAACAGCTGATTCCAAAACCAGAAATAGATATACACGTATTACCTTAGAGATACGTGAAACACATCGAATTCCAGTTGTCCAAACTGGCAATTCAATCCAGAAAATCAAACACTTATCCAAAAACAGAACACAGAAGAAATCCAAAACATCTCGGAGCTAGCTTACCCAACCTTACCAAAATTTATAGCTCCTAAAACTGGGAAAATTTATCCAAAATCAGATCTTCGACTGCTTATCTCTTACCTGATCAGCTCAATCCTTGCTGATGTCTCAAGAAATAATCTAGACCAAACCCATCAGAATGATCCTCCACGATCAATCAAGATCAAGAAAAACTCCACTCACAACCATCAGAAGAAAACAAACTTCTCCTATCCGGAAAAGAAAAGCAGATGCACTTCCAATCTGCCTCCGCTGCACGACTCTGATTTGGAGTAGAAAAGAATGCTGATGAAGAACACAAGCACAACGGGACAGCATAACCAAGAAGATCTCAGATAACCAAGAGAAAACTCAGAAGTTCCTCAAATCCTGAGTTGCTTCAACAAACTCCAACTCAAGAAACCAACCTTCAACTAATAGAACCACCGGTACCACTGAATCTCTAGATGAAGACAAATTCTTGACTTCTCTGAAAATATTCAGAAAAATCTCCAACAATTCTAAGAGAACACTCAACTATCGCAAGTCACTTTTGCGATCAACTCAATCTAATTCCAAAGAAAACTATTCTCTCTTAACCAATCAGAACAGCTTATGCCGGTCTAACCAACCCATCGAAGAAATGGATTCACTCAGCTGCTTCTGAACTCCATCTCCAGAAAACTCTGCCGACACACAGCACACTCCGAACTGCACCGCTGACACCAATGTCAAAGAATTCTCAATCCAAAGCTCTTCGAGAAACTCGAACTTCAAACCAAACAGAAACATCCTGCTGAACTCAGCCACAACACCGAAGCAAACCTACTTCCTTAAACTTGTTCCAAGAAATCATCTTTGGAAACATCCATAGTCACTGCATCTCATCATGCAGCTACCATTCCCCGAGATATCAAGATATCATCACTCGCTTCTACTCAGCGAACAGAACCAAACTCTACCCATTCAACTTCAAAGATATACTCCGAACCTTAACAGGTTACCTTCAAAGATCAATGAAGTTTTTACACTACTTCAAAGCTCACTCAAGACGGTATTAGGTCTACAGTCTCGGCAGATACACTTCCAACCTCAAACGTACAAATTCCAACCAATGGTAGTCGTGTTATACACACCACTACCTCAATCTACCTTATAACTTATTGGAAAACCCGAACAGGTAACCCAACCGATAGGTAGAAATAAATAAATATATATAAATATATTAAAAATTACAAATACGCTCTCTCAAGATAGACACCACTCCAGAGCCTAGGTATTCACTCAACCTAACGCTCTGATACCAACTATCACGACCCGACTTTCTACTCCCAGAAAATCGCATCATGAATTAATAAAGAAAGGGATAGAAGAAGAAAAGAAAGAAGAGAAAGAAGAAACAACACAAGAATCTCAACAGCGGAACGAATAAATTATATTAATAACATAAGTATTTACTTAATATACAATACCAATCAGAGATACACAGCATACACATCACATATACTAGACAGTTATAAACACATGTCTAGTATTTACAACTCAATACAGCCACAACACAGAGAAAACACAGCGGAAAACTATATCTAACGCGGAAGCTTCCTGCTCCATTGCTCCTCCATTATTCGTCAAATCTAACCTAAATCCCTTGGCTACTCGTAAAAATTTGAGTACCCAAGAGTTTATGAAAAACAAAAATAAACTCCGGGTCAGACAAGGGTCTGGTGTGAGTAATAGGTTAAGGTTGCTTAACTTTTATAAACCATTTGGAAAGAAAGGTATCACGTAAGACTTCCCATACATAAACATGGAAAAGTTTTTACCTTACGTTAACCAAAACATTTGATAGGAAATCCGATGATATTATAATAATGTCTAGGGTTTTCAAGTAAATATGAAATAGCCGAAATTGTTACATTCGTTAAATTCCAGCTACTAGCCACAAAAGTGGGTAATACAATCAAAACCGTTGGCACTTATTGGATTATGGATTCCATACAATGGCAGGGCTACTGTGGTACCGCCCGTCACAGTACGTGGCCTAGATCACCGTACCGAGGAGTACTCCCACTCCCCTACAGCACAAGGCCGGACCCATTCCTTACTGAACAGTTCCGAACAAGACAACCCCGACAGTTGTTGCAATCAACTACCCCACACAGCCGAATATAAAGGGACTCTAGACAGGGCTCAATCTTGCTCTCCAGTGGGAGCTACCCACGAAGCCATGCTGCACCTCCACTGTTTTAGCCATTCTCGGTTGATGAGGCTTGAGGCTACGATTACCTTTATAGGACATAACACTTAGAATGCTCATCGTCTACCTGACGATGTTCCGAAAGCATTCCATCCATACAAGTTCGTTCCGGGTTCGAACGAAACCGAATGCATTATCTCGTTACACTCATTTTGGAATCATCCTCAGAGTTAACGACAATAACCCTTGCACTCTAATCCACCATCTCGAATCTATAAGCACTATTCCGTCAACTCATTACGGAATCACCCACAGAGTTATACTGACGTATAGCCCTTACACCTCGAGTATTCACAAAGCTCCATTTTGATACACGACCTAATGTTATTTGGAATCGATGTGGGTTTCGGATATCCAAATATGGAAACCCGATCCCGGTCTCATCGAAATCCAAAGCGTGTCTTTTAGGGCCAAGTTGTTTTAAAGTTTAGAACAATTTAATTCAATATTATCTATATACACACAGATAGATAATTCTCAACATCATAATAGATAATCAATATTATCATAACATCAGATAATCTATATTATCAACTCAAACAGATAAATCATATTATCAACTCAATGCAACCATAACAACCAAATCACACAACAACATTTATCTCATAGCTGAGATCTCAACCATTCAGGGTAATAAATATCAATCATCATTCATAAGCAAAGACTTATTAAATCATCAGCCTATAATTAATTTATAATGAATTAAATTAATTACTTCTTCCTTAATTAATTTTAAACTGAATTAAATTAATTTCTCATACAGATAAATCTTGCTTACACATCAATTAATTATAAATCAATTAATTAATTACCCTTAACAAGTTACCCTAATTAACCATCTTGATTAACTACCCTTTAATTACCTTTAAGTAATTAACCTCTAATTAATTTCACAAATTAATTATCCCAAACTAAACCAGTAATTAATCCGTAATTACTTCATTAATTAATCATAATTAATTACATTAATCCTTAATTAATTACATTAATTAGTTTTTTCATTGATTAATTGTTCTTATTAATCAATCCTTCATTACATCATTAATTATTTCAATTAATGATCTCAAATTAATTTATTTTAAATAACTCCATTTAATTAATTATCAATTATCTCTATTGATTAATCATTCTTGATTAATCACATTAAGTAACTGTATTAAATTAATTACATCTCTTAACCATTCTCAAATAACTTAATTATCAAAACCTAAATTAATTACATTAAGTAATTAATTATTAATTACTTACTTAAGTAATTATTCAACATATAAATTACATATTAATTACACTAAGTAATTAATTTCCAAAACTCCTCCAATTAAATTACATCTAGTAATTTATTTTCTTCACTAAGTAATTTTCCATTTGTAATTACTTCTCAAATCAAATCAATGATTAATTTAAATTAATTAAACTTAATTAATTAACTTTATTAATCAAAAGAAACTTAATTAATTACAATTAGTAATTAATTTCCTTACTTACTTTCACTAAGTAATTCTCTTAAACAATTCAAATGATTATCTTAAATTAATTAATACAATTAATTATTAAAATTAATTACATTAATTAATTATAAAATAATATTAAGTTAATGACCTTCATTAACCAGTAACAAATCCTTAATTACCTTTTCAAAGTAATTAATTGAATTAATCAATATTTATTTACAAAACTCATTAATTAATTCCTAATTATTAAATTAATCAAGTGATAATTAAACTTAATTAATTATTAATTACTTGATTAATATAATTCAATTCATTAATTAAATTAAATTAATCCAATCTTATTTAAATAAATTTCTAAATCATACTTTAATCAAATTTAATTAACTTATTTAAAACTTTTATTTAATTAAATAAATCCTTAATTATTTGTTTAATTAATGAAATTATTAACTGATTAAATTAGTTAATTAAAATCTTAATTACCTTGATTAATTAATAAATCATTAAGTTCAAAACAACTTAATGATAATCATTAATTCCATTAATGATTTAATTATCATTATCAAAGAAATTTAAAAACAAGTTGCTTTTAAATTTCCTAAATTCCATTTTTAAATTAAAATTTAAAATGAAATTAAACTTAACAAGATTTTAAATTTTTAAAATCTCTTTAGTTCTCATTTTAAAGTATCATTTACCTCTTAAAGCAAATTTAGAAAAATCATTTAACTTTAGCCTATATTCAATTAAATTTAAAATATCTTAAATATTTCAAATGACATTTAAACATTTACATTCAAATCTTATTTACATTATAACCAAAATTCAAATTTATGCTTCAGGTTTAAATTCAAAGATTAAAATTTAAAATTCTGTTATAAATCTTCATTTCAGATTTTATAAAATACTCAAACTAAAATATATCATTTGAATTTATCAACCAATTTTCCTTTTGAAACTTTCAGATTCAAATTCAAATTTGAATCCAGGATTTCAAATTCAGATTTAACTTAGAATTTAAATCTTGTTTTAAAAAAAAACTTACTTTCATATTTAAAAATCACACAATATCAAAACTGTGCAGGTTTCCGATTTATTAAATACTTTATTAGTTACTGCAAATTTTATTCAGATATCTGGAATTCAAACCTATTTGAATTCATAATTTAATCTTACTTAAAGTTTGAATTTAAACTTGCCTTACTATTTTTAAAATTTAATTTTAAAAATTCAAAACCTGAAAACTGTTTCAGGCTACAGAAAACACTCTGCAAATACAACTACCCGAGACAAAAGCCAGTTTACTTCGAGTCACTCCTACTCCTACTTCGGGAAAAAATTGAAATTACCCGAGCCATCTCTCCATCACATTCCATAACAACCCTTTCCTGTTGACTATTGTGCACATGCACAAAATCTTTGGCAAATTCCGATTATTAGTGATGATCATCACCTCCATCATCCACCCTTCAGCCCAACATGACCACCTAAGCATCAGTGATCATCCAATTCCCAAAATCATGCAGAGCAGTTTCTTATTTTTAAAAACCTGAAAACACTATACCCAGAATTCCTTAAACCTGTCAACGACAGTTTCACCTCCCTCCGACCATCTATGCAGTTGAAACTCCAGCTACTATTTTGTCAGGGACCCATCTACCTTTCCACTAAATAGCTCAACACTCGATCATGCATAGAGGTAGAAATGGTCGAATTAAAGACTTGATCAAAACCAAGGGTTACAGGCAATCTCCTAATCCACCGCCAACCAAATGAACTATACCCAAATTTTGGGTCTAACAGTAATGAACAAATCAAACTAAACTTATAATGTTTGATTCTTCTCTTAACGATCATGAACTGGTCTAAGTTTGAATTTTTAACAGTAACATGGTTTTTACCCCTAAACTAGATTTACAGAGAAGGTTACAGTACCTATTTAAATCAATCAAATATTTATAACTTAGTTCATAACTTTAAACAAACAATATTCCCTAAATCCTAAGTTAAAATATTAATGTCACAATCTAAATTCAATAAACTAAAGAATTTACATTTTTAAACACAATCATGTTTTAGGACATATTGATTTGCAGAGAAGTTTTGTTTTCAATTTACCATTAACTTAAATTCTTATGCTTCGGTTTATTTTTAAACAAACACATTTGTTTCTAATCCATTTCTCAGAAATGGTGAAATTATGAAACTACTAAAATTTGAATTTAAAACTTAAGTTAAGAACACAAAGGTTCTGATACTAAAAGAGTATACACCTATTTAAGTACAGAGTAATTTCCAGAACTCATATACATACAGCAATAGCTTCAATAATTATCATGCATATCAAATCATTCCAGATATAATAACATGCAACCAGATTTTTAAAGAAGTTTAGACGTTACTCACCTATTTTTCAGAAAGACAGAGCCATCATGATTCAAGAAAAGCTTTTAAATCCTGTCTTTTAAATGCAGCAGTGATATGCCAATGGAAATGAAGTGATACTGCTTCTTATCCCAATCTATATGCATGCAGGCCATTTTATTGTGCTCAAATTCCAGAGATAAATTTCTATGATCTTCAGGTAGATTGAAATGCAGACTTTATTTGATTTGTTCAAAATTTTCAGAGAGGAAAATGCAGTGAGCTTCAAGTACAACTGCAGATTCCAATATGAATTTTGCTGGTTTGTTATTGAGTGATTTCAGATTTTGTTTAGGCTTTTCTTTTGATTCAATTATCTTTTGTTTTGAAAAGGAGAATGAGGGGAAATGGAAATGTTTTTTTTTAAAAAGAGGCTGAAATAAATTTAACAAAATTATTAAAAGAAAATAATGATTTAATGACACTTGTCGTTGTGTTTGATTTACAATTCAACACATGTAGTTTGATTTGTTTAAGACTTAACACTTGTCTTGTTTAATTAAGTTATATATTTAAATGTTTATATAGGTTTTTCTTTAGTTTATTTTATGTTTATATATGAATATAAATGATTTACTTATTTTAAGAAAATGTAAATAAACAATTTATAAATTAATACTTATACAAATGTTTTAAAGAATCAATTAATTTGAGTTTCAAAAACAATTTCAATTTAAAATCAAATTAAACTTTTGAAATCAAAATTAAAATCAATTTATTTAATCTAGAAATGAAGACTCTATTTCCTCATTTTTAATTTTTCTTTATATTCATGAAAAATAGAATATTTATTAATATGGTTTAAAATAACAATTTACAATTTTATATGATTTATAAAGAAATTATAAATCACTTTTATATTTATAATTCATATTTAATCAAATTATATTTTAAAAAGGAATATAATCAACCTTTAAATAAAAATTAAGTTAAGTCAAATTTTTAACAATATAATATTATATTATAAATATTTACAAATCATATAGTTATTAATTTAAATAGATTTTTAAAAGCTTAATATTAATTTAAAACATAATTTCCTAATTACTCAATATTTTATTAGAATTTAAAAACAAAACTTTATTTATTTATTAAATTCCAAAACAAAAATAAACTATAATATATATACAAATATATATATATATACACATTATAATTTAAACATTTATTTTAGCATTTTGAAAGGACAAATCACAAATTAAATATTATTTAAATCTGATTATTAAACCAAAACATATTTTACCAATCAATATTGTCAATATCAATTTAATTTTATATAAAGATTATTAAATTGATATTGTCAAAAATTCCGGGATATCACAAAATATGTTTTTTGTAAGTGAGTTTATAAACTATATTTACAAAACATTCTTTATAAAATAAATTTTTGAGAATTTAAACTTTGATATTTTTAAAAGGAATTTCGTATGATTTTTGGAAAAGGAAAAATAATGGTATCATTTCTAAATTGGGATTTTGAAAATGAAGAAAAAAAACAATCTTATCATTAATTGATTCGAGTGGCTCGAATGTAACTAAAAATGGGCAGGAGATGTGCTCAGGTGATAAATAATTCTGTTAAATATTATCAGGATATATGATACTACTTATAATACCCAGTTCCTTGGTATCATTTTGTAGTTATTCGATCTATATAACTTTCATAAGTTAAAAGACAATATGAATCGTTAGTTAATAAGTTGATTAGTAATAAAGAAGTATCTTTATACAAATTTTAAACCAAAGATAATTTTTATCACAAATTGATAGGATAAAATGGAATTTTTGATGATTCTGGATAGTCTGGATTTCCAAAAACATGATATGGTAATGGAAGTTAAGTGTTTTATAAAAATATAAGTGATAAATTTTTTAACATTTATGAATTTGAGATAATAGTAAATTACAACAAGTTTTAATTTCGTTAAACATGCTAATGTAAGTAAAACCAATTTGAAATATGGGATGTGTATATATACTCTTAGGATGTAAAGGGGCATTAAAAAATATAGATTAAGTCATGAAATATTTATACACTTAAGTAAGGCTGTAAATGGATTTAGTAAAGAGTGAATGGTTATGAAATGCAAGTTGAATGAACCAAAGTTGTGTCTGTAGGTGTTTATAAGCTTAAGTAAAACTTAAGGAAAGGATTCCTATGTGTTATTCGTACCAAAGAAAATGTACTTGGAAAAAAACAAATGTAAATAATAAAGGACTTGGATAAAAAATTTCCTATAATTAAGAAAATAATCGATTGAAATAAATACATAAGTTGTACGAAGATCATTCTGTCGTAGGAATTTGATCTAAGATTCGAGTGCAGAACTTTCAGATGTTTACATACGCCGAAAACAGAATTTATCACTGGATTGTTAATGGCCAGCATTAATGAGGATTTTTGGTTGGCTAATTAATTTTATTGCATAATTGAGAACTGTGCAAGGGAAACAAGAGATTTTGATCTAGAAGCCCTATCAGAGTATGCACTAGAGAATTGAAGGATCGATACTAGTCCGAAAGTAAAGTTGTTTATTCGAATAGAAGATCGAGTCAATTGTTTTATACGAATGATTTGGGTGCATCTTATGGGTTTAAGTTGGTGAAATAATTTGTTAGGAAAACTCTTTTGGGTTTTAGGTCTGGTTTAATCTATGGGACGAAATTCTTCTAAGGATGGGAGAATGTAACGACCCGTTATTTTATCACTTTGAAAATGGAATATTTAATTTATTTAAATATTCAAATGTGGAATTTTCAAATTTAAATAATCGTATTTTATGTGATAAATAAGAATGGTGAACTTACTCTTAGAATTAGTTTTCAAAAATAGGGATATTAGATTTTCATCGTAAAATTGATAAAGACGGTTTCTGATGAAGTTAAGTATATGCTTAATAATCATTTTTAAAATATTTTGATGAATAATCCATCTTGAATTTATTTGATAATAATAGTAATTAAATTTATAACTACATTATAAATTATAAATTTTTTTAAACATACAACCTTTGTCATATTTTGGCAGATCGACGTTGTATTTTATAATTTTATTTAAATATTTTTAAATATAGTGTTATAACTAAAATAAACTAGTGTTAATTTTTTTTAGACGATAAGAAAATTATTTTCAAGATTTGTTTACATAAATAAATATTTTAATTAAAAAAATGAAAATGTGACCAATGATCGATTTCTCAGATTTTCAACCATTCGTCGAGTGGAAGTTGTTTTAAATTACTGCAATGTTGTTAACATGATTTTAACATATATTAACACACATTTTGAAAATTTAAAAATTTAGCACTAAAGATAAAGTGAGTTAACTTTTGAAAACTTATAAAGTAAGTAAAATCTTTTGATCCGATTTTTTACTTCTTAATAATGATACTTTAGTAAATAACATCATTACCAAGTACAAAGAAACATCTCATCTCATTAAATATTAGTACTTAGGGACCTAATCTTGCATTGGGAAGAAGGAGAAAATGTGCGGCTAGAAAGGAATTTGAAGATTAGGGCAGCAATTTTTTGTGTGTGTAAACTTCATATACAAATAACCATGCACATTCTCCCATTTCTTCACACTCTATATTCTCTCTTTTTCAAGCTTCTTCATCTTCTTCCTCTACTATCTCATGGCTTCCAAAACGTAGATAAAATTATAAGTAATAATGTTGAAATATGTACAAAATATATGAAATGAAATCGATGTCCATTCGCCTAAAAAACACACTATATTTCATATTTTTCCTCTTCATATCATGGCCATAACTTCCTAAAAAAAATGCAAATAAGGAAATTATTTCTTCAAAACATGAAGAATTCTAGTAGCTACAACTTTCTGGTTGATCACTTCTTCTCATTCTAAGCTTAGCTATACTCAAAACTTCACTCTTTCAAGTGCATACTTGAGCATGATTTTTAGACCGAGAATACCCCTTTTGCATTCGAGCATCACTCTTCTAAAACAAAACAAATTGAAATAATTCTTTTTATCAAACCTATAACGATCCCGATTTTTGAGTAAAACTAAATTTGGTAATTGGTATAAATTTGTGAATTTAAATTATAAATTATTTTTAATTTTTCAAATTTAATAGGATATTTGTTTATTTGGACATTGATTTTAAAATTTAACCGTGGATTTGAAATTCCATATTTAATATCTTATAAATTAAAAAACAACATCCCAAAAATTTATCAATTTAAATTAGTAACATCTTTAAAATTTTGGAATTTCATTTCGAAATAAATTGGAAAAAAGGTCTCAAACAAATAAAATAAGTGATAGTCATATATGAATAAATTCCAGAATAAAGAAAGATATGTATTTTAAATAAGGATTTTGATTTGAGAATTCAATAATAAATATATTGAAAATAAAATTTGATTTAAAAATTTTATGTTCTAAGAAAAATATATGTATGATTATTTATTAATTATTTTCAATTCATTTTCTTTATAAAATTGTACAAGTACAAAATAAAATGTATGAATGTAAATGTATGTAAAAATAATAAACAAAATGTATATAAAACAAGAAATAAAAGTTCAAAATAATGCATATATAGATAATTATTTATTTAAAAAGTATAATAGTAACTTGAGTTTAAAATTTAAATAAAATGTGTACTTATGCATAAAAATATTTTAACTTAAGTTCAAGTTTAAATAAGAATTGAATAAAGAATTAATAAGAAAGCATATATATATATATATATATATAACATTGGTTTGTAAATTTATAACATAAATTTTTTTTTTAAAATTGTGTAACCTCTAAACCATAATAAGTATAATTAGGATTTGAATCTAAATTTAAAATAAATGTTTAAAAACAGAAAATAAATATAATTGGTTTTGGAATTATTAAGGTGTAATTTGTATAATGTAAAAATATTGGTTAAAACAATTCTTCTTTTAACATTGTATAAAGAAAATCTATAAACATTCTTTTGTCTTGTAAAATCACAAATGCTAAATATACACAAGGGGGATGGAGTAAATTTTACAAGTATTAAATCTCATGATTATTTGTTTACAAATTGCCTTCAATATAATTAATTGGATAAAATAATAATATTTAAAAAATTACAAAACCTTTTCATCTCCCCATATGCAATTATTTAGTCTCAGCAAATCTGAAGAAAAACAGTAACAAAGATTTGAGTATCACAAACTCCAACACCCAAAGCAAAAAAAATCAGAATAAAAATCTTCCAACTCTTCTTCAATTCAAAAGAAAATAAAAATAAAAATATGAAGTTCTTCTGAAAACATCAAGCTATAGCTTATGTTCCCTTCTCTCAGCTAGGTTTTTAATGTTAAAGTTTAATGAATTTGTAACTTTGAAATCAAGTTTGAACACAAATTCAAAATGCAGATTTATAAAAAAGGGAAACAGTGCTTCATTTTTGGCCAAAGATAGTGCAGATTCTCTCAAACAAACTAAGGCAATTAAATTTCTTTAACAGATTTAAATTTGAAGTTGCTAAATAATATTTGAACAAGAGTTAATCGATTTAATTAACCAGTTGCAGGAAGGAAATCAAGATCAAGGCAAAATAGATTTCTGTTTTCAAATGTAGGAAAGTTTCCCTGTATAAAAAAAAATCAAACAGTAAGTACTTTAATATTGTTTGTATTTGGTGAATTAAGTGAATAAATTTAATAATGAATAAACAAAGATTTTTATTTACAGAGTTCCAGATTCAAAGCTTCAGGCAAGCTAAACGGAAAAAAATTAAAAAGTTCCAGACTCAAGTACGTCTTTACTTCTCTGTTGCAAATATACAGGTGAGCAAACTTTAATTTTTTAAAACCAGTTTCTTTGAATCCCATTCCTGTGAATCTGTGAATTATCGTGATGAAATTGCTTGTTATCATTGATAGATGCCTGCATGTATAGATCTACATATAAATTATGTTTGCATGCCTAAGTATGTTGTGTGCATAGGCAAAATAGCTCTCTGTTCTTATGTACAGGTTTTTAAACCTGTTTTTAAAAAAATATCCAATTACTCCCTACATAATCTGCTTTAGATTTTGATTCCTAAATGAAAAATAATCGTATGAATGTAACATCAATCTTAAAAATAAATTCAAACAGATTTATCAAGTGATTACTCCAGAAACTAGGATGTTCAGTGATGACCAAATATAAGTGGGAAATCAATCAGTTTAATTCAAAGTTTCGAATTCCTAAATTCACTCAAAATTGTAAATAATGATCTTTGATAAAGGTTTCATGATTTTTAAGTTTGAAAGTCGAACGAAATCGTGAGTTGAACAGAATGGATATTTTCGTCAAAATCCGATGATCAACGATGAGTTGGGAATCGCGGTTAAGGGTGAAGCTAGCTGGTGCAATGATGGATTTGAGAAAAATATGAATTGAATTTATAAAGTGTTACGACGATAGGAATTGGTCAATCTAGGGTTCGGTAGTAGTTTTTGGTCGATGGGATTCTCGGTGGAACCGCGTTCTCGTCAGAGGTTTTCATTCGATCGCACCGAGGGGAAGTTGTTTCGGGGTCAACGGGGTAGCTTTGGTCGTGGTGGCTGGGTCCTCGGTGGACGAGGTTGATGGCATGGGGTGGATTTAGTTTGCTGGGTTGGGTTTCTATGTCGACCTGATAACGTATTTCGATTTCGCGACGAATTCATCGATGTTGAATCGCTGAAGCATTCAGGTGGCGGATCGTCGACACGCTTATGGCCATAGAAGGGGTCAAAACCGATCTAATCGCTTGTGCGTGTGCACACGTGTGCACTGGAGGCTGGGTGGTTAAAGTGTTGGGGAAGAAGAAGGGGATACTTGGGTTTACTATCGTGAAAATGGAATGATAGCTCAGGGAAAAGAAGGAGGAGGGGAACTCGAAGTTATGCTCGAGTTTTTGTCCAATAGCCTCAGGTCTGTGGGTTTTTATATAAAACAGTTTTTTTGAACTTTAAAAAAAACCAAATCAAGTTTAAATAAATTTGTTATTTAGCTTTTTTGTCTAATAATCATTTTGTCTAAAGTTTGGAATTAGAAGAGAGGTTTTAAAATAAATCTTAAATTTAATTAAGTTTAAAATGTTTAAATTTATGTATAACCTTTATTTCAAAAGTAATTTCAAATAAACTCAATAATATTATGAAGTTAATTTTGAAAAGATGTTTTTAACTGGTAATTAACTTAAGAGTCTAAGTTAAATTATTACAAGATTTGTTTGATAAGGTTTAAAGGATAATGATAAAAGTGATTAATAAAGATAAAATGGGTTGTCTTTAAAATAAATTAAGAAATTGATAATTTGTTAATATAAGCAATTAAGGAATAATTAATTAAGAATGATTACTTAATGATTAAAGATGAACTAAAGGTGAAATTCTTAATGATTAAAGAAAATCAATCAAGAGATTAAGGGTTAATTACTTGATGCAGCTAATTTAAAATTAATAAAGGGTAATTAATTAAAGGATAAATTATTTATGAAAGTAAATTAAAGATAATTATCTTGTATAATTATATAGAAGATAATTACTTTGTGTAATGAAATAAAAGCTAATTCCTTAGTGAAATTAATAAAGGATAATTAATTAAATGGCAATCAATTAAATGGTGATTAATTAAGGTAATTAATTTAAGGTTAATTAATTATAAAGTTTAATTAATTAATGAAGAATGATAATTAATTGATGATTAATTAATTAACGATAATTAATTAATAATTAATTAATGATTAAAAATTGATTAATTAATAACATAACGAGGTTAATTAATTTATTATTAAAGGATAATTAATTGAAATAATTTGTAATGAGTGTTAATTAACCAAATTAGTAATACATAAGTAATTAATTTGATTTGAATTAATCAGACAATTAACGATCTTACTCATGAATGCTTGGATTCTATTGGATGATTGAATTGTTTGATATCCCTTATTGTGATGAGCTGTTTTGATTTGAGCTGTGGTTGATGTAATTTATTATCTGTGATATATATAGCGGTGATCTGTGAATAAAAGATAAGCGTTATAGTTTACACCGCTTATCATATATAAGTGTTATTGTTTATACCACTTATTAAATACATTGCTGTATTTGAATCTATGCTGATTGATGATGTTGCCTTTTTATTGTGTGAAACCCCTAGACCACACTTACACGCACACAAATATGGGTTGCACGTGGAAATTGGTTGAGTCACAGATGTTGAGATAGTTTTAAAATTTAAATTTTTGAATCAAATGGTTTTGGAAATGGATTGGGTTTAAAATAAAGAGCTTTTGAAAAGGAATTTCAGAGATAAAAGTTATTTTTGAATAATTTGATTTAGTTTGAAATTTGATTTAAATTTGAATTCAAAATTTGACATTGAATCCTATTTATAATTTAAAACGGGTTACACAAGTTTATATGGGTTTTAACCATTTTAAAAGTGTTGTTTTCGGAATTTAAATTTAATCCAAAGATTTTAACTTGTATAAATGAAATCGGATTTTTCCAAAACGAAAACTATTTGTTTTCAAATAATAAAATCTTTCACATAAGAAATGAACCTCCAATTTGTGTTAAAAGGAATTCAAGTTTGAAATGAAAATGTTATTCCAAGTTATGATTAAATCTTTGGAAACGGTTTGAAAGCTATAAGTTAAATCTTTAATTTAAAGATTTAATTGAGTTAATCCAAATTGAAATGGCAATTGTTTTGAAATCTATAAATAGATCTTTGTGAATTTAGGTGAACTTTGTGAAACGAATCTTTTTGTTAAAAGATTTGAAATGATAATTTGTTTAACCATTTGAAGAAAGTTTTGGATTTTAAAAGTTGAGACTTAACTAAAATCCCATATCCATATATTTTTAAAATATTGCGCTCATTATTCGGTTTAGCCGAAAGAGGACCTTGTGTCATATAAAACATTCCGAATAATGATACGACATTATGGATTGCATTTAAAGACTAATGTTGAAGACCGGGTGTCTTCGAGAACGATAGGACAACCTGTCGATTGAATCTACACTGAGTTGCTCCGGTATAGAGTTCTCCATATGTGATCAGGATTCCGATTGGAATTGTGGATCCCCGTATTGCAAGGGCGTCTTCGGCAGTGCCTTTGATTTTGTTCGAACCCAGAACAGACTCGTATGGTTGTATGACCGACACTACACTTTGAGATATTAAACCGATCTCTATCAAATATATTTTTGTTTGGTGGCGGAGAATTTATTCTCTTAGGTTAACACCCTTCTTTGAGATGTACGAGCTCAGAGGTTTTGTATTTGATAGTCATCAGTGATATACTCCCAATTTGGTAGTGTGGCATGCTGAGTGCTGTTGTGTATCATTTTTTTATCAAAGCATGGCTTTTGTATAAAGCGTAGCATTGTGGACGAGACTGCATAAGGACCTCACAACCCAGAAATGATCGAAACGGGAAAGATGCAGCAAGGTTATGACAGTCGCTCCTTTTAGGGTGTGTCATTTCCATCTTAAAAAGGGTGGTATAATGGTATGGAGCCCAGATACTTAACACATGTGGCTACTGTGAATCTATTACTTTGTGATTGCTTTGTGGTTGAGAGGCGCCTCGGATAAAGGTCCCAAAGGACCGAGGGATGGCACACTCGTGTAGTAGTTACCTAGTTACAGTGTTAACCCGCCCTTGTGTTCGCAGAGAGCTGGTTAAACTCTCGAGACGTCCTGCCAGAGGCATACCCATGGACAGTAGGAAGTTCCTTAGCCTGACCATTTGTTGGAAATCCAAATAAAACAATACGCGTCCTATACGGTTTTAGTTGTTGAACCTGCCATTTAACATGGAAACTATAGTAGGCATAGTATCATAGTACCTATGCTGGCTAGGATTAATATTATACTTTCGAAAGGTTTTCCACTATGCACTAGTAATAATATCAAAGAATTTTTCTCGTATTAAGCATATTTGACTATCATAAAGGGAAATCTCCCCAAGTGTGCGATTTTGCATTGTGTGTGTGCCGGGAGGCCTTATGGTAGTTTCATTTTCCAAAAAGCATTGCGAATTTATTTTGAATTCTTTTGTTGTTTGTTTTAAAAGATAAACTGATTTGTTTGCTCACATGAGTCCCAGGAATGACCTGGAGTTTATTGTTCCTTTCCTAAACTCTAGGTGCCCACAATTTTTCCACACAGGCAGTCTAGAGTTGGGTTTTTCAGATAGTCGGGTTTAGTAGATTATCTGGAGCTAGTTCAGTCTTTGGATCAGGACTGCACTTGCTTATCTTGGTGCACGTTATTGGGAGTTCGAGCTATTTCTGGGTTGGTTCTTTGGAGTTGGAGATTACCGGTGCTGGAGTTATCTCTTGAAGACCATATTGGAGATTTTGTTCCGCTGCTGGTGTTATCTTTTCTTTCCGCTGCTATTGCTTTGAATCATACCTCTGATATATATTGATATTCATTGTATCATTTAGTTGTATCTGAATATTATACCAAATATTGAATATCAAATGTATTATTCATTTCTTCCTCTGTGTTGTACTTAATGTGTTATAAGCTCCGGCGAACCAGATTCGACGTTTGGATCCACGGCATCTGAATACGAGTGTCGTATTAGGTGCCAAATTTTGAAGGTCGAGTCAGGGTCGTTTCGTTTGGTATCAGAGCTGAAGGTTAAAACTTTAGCTCTGGAGTATAACACATTTGGTAACTCATTAGAGATAGGGTGAAGCATACCCTAGAATGAGTATATCCCTAAGATAGCCGTTCGAACGCCTCAATGAATTCTCTTACGATCCACTGAAAGTAAGTATGAGTGCAAGAAGAGGATGAGATAGGGGATAGGGGAGTGCCACTACAAATGGTCAATACCCTGCGATAGTGGAAACAAATTTCTTCTCGAACTCCTTTAATTCGATTCCAAATCTTTTGATTGTTTCATAACAGCTCCAGAAAGAAGTTTCGGTGTATTGGTGGCCCTACGAATCCTTGTAGAAAATTCTTACTTCGTATCTTCATCGGTTTCTTATTAGCTTTTCATTTTAAACATTAATGAATTTGAAATTTGAAATTTGAAATTCTAAATTGAGTTAAATTGGTTAACAAATATAAAGTTAAATTTGAATTGTATTAATAAAATGATTTCATTTAAAACCAAATTGAAAATTCTATGGTAATTTCTTTTGTAGATCAAAGTCCGGAGAGGGACAAGTTGATATATACTTTGGGGTGTTCCGACTTAAGTTAGAATCTATACCTAGTGTTCGAGAAATTGTAGAAGATTGAATCTATCTATCTACCCTCTGGGATCCGATATATTCTACGAATGATTAGTTATCCCTTCGAACTAATCAATGCCCTTCCATATTCGTAGATTGGCGGACCAAAATATCTTGTGTAATAATTGAATGAGTTGTTCTCATGTTGTTGATATTCTGATTTGGCAAGCTAAATGCAAAATAAATATTTCGATCTGATCCGATCAATCATTTTTTAATCTATCGTCTATTCTTTCTCGTCTCCCTAGCAAATTTCGAGGATGAAATTTTTTAAGGCGAGAATCTGTAACGATCCCAATTTTTGAGTAAAATTAAATTTCTTAATTGGTATAAATTTGTTTGAATTTTTCAAATTTAATAGGATATTTGTTTATTTGGACATTGATTTTAAAATTTAACTATGGATTTGAAATTCTATATTTAATATCTTATAAATAAATAAAAACATCCAAAAAATTTATCAATTTAAATTAGTAACATATATAAACATTTGGAATTTCATTTCGAAATAAATTGGAAAAAAAGGTCTCAAACAAATAAAATAAGTGATGGTCATATACGAATAAATTTCAGAATAAAGAAAGATATGTATTTTAGATACGGATTTTGATTTGAGAATTTAATAATAAATATATTGAAAATAAAATTTGATTTAAAAATTCTATGTTCTAAGAAAAATATATGTATGATTATTTATTAATTATTTTCAATTCATTTTCATTACAAAATTGTATTAGTACAAAATAAAATGTATGAATGCAAATGTAAGTAAAAATAATAAACAAAATGTATATAAAACAAGAAATAAAAGTTCAAAATAATACATCTATAGATAATTATTTATTTAAAAAGTATAATAGTAATTTGATTTTAAAATTAGAATAAAATTTGTACTTATGCATAAAATATTTTAACTTAAGTTCAAGTTTAAATAAGAATTGAATAAAGAGTTAATAAGAAAGCATATATATGTAACATTGGTTTGTAAATTTATAACATAAGATTTTTTTCAAAGCGTGTAATCTCTAAACCATAATAAGTATAATAGGGATTTGAATCTAAATTTAAAATAAATGTTTAAAAATAAAAAAATAAATATAATTGGCTTTTGGAATTATTAAGATGTAATTTGTATAGTGTAAAAATATTGGTTAATACAATTCTTCTTTTAACATTGTATAACAAAAATCTATAAACATTCTTTTGTCTTGTAAAATCACAAATGCTAAATATACACAAAGGGGATGGAGTAAATTTTACAAGTAATAAATCTCATGATTATTTGTTTACAAATGGTCTTCGATATAATTAATTGGATAAAATAATGAGATTTAAAAAATTAAAAAAACTTTTCATCTCCCCAAATGAAATTATATAATTTCGGCAAATCTGAAGAAAAACAGTAACAAAGATTTGAGCATCACAAACTCCAACATCCAAAGTAAAAAAAAATCAGAAAAAAATCTACCAACTCTTCTTCAATTCAAAAGAAAATAAACATAAAAATCTGAAGTTCTTCTGAAAACATCAAAGCTGTAGCTTATGTTCCCTTCTCTCAGGTAAGTTTTTAACTTTAAAGTTTAATGAATTTGTAATTTTGAAATCAAGTTTGAACACAAATTCAAAACGCAGATTTATAAAAAAAGGGAAACAGTGCTTCATTTTTTGGCCAGACATAGTGCAGATTCTCTCAAACAAATTACGGCAAGTAAATTTCTTTAAAAGATTTGAATTTGAAGTTGCTAAACAATATTTAAACAAGAGTTAATCGATTTAATTAACAAGTTGCAGGAAGGATATCAAGATCAAGGCAAAATAGATTTCTGTTTTCAAATGAAGGAAAGCTTTTCTGTATATAAAAAAAATTCAAACAGTAAGTAATTTAAAATTGTTTGAATTTGGTGAATTAAGCGAGTAGATACAATAGTGAATAAACAAAGATTTTTATTTACAGAGTTGCAGATTCAAAGCTTCAGGCAAGCTAAACAAAAAAAAAGTTCCAGGCTCAAGTTCATCTTTGCTTCTCTGTTGCAAATATACAAGTGAGCAAACTTTAATTTTTTTAAAACCAATTTCTTTGAATATCATGCCTGTGAATTTGTGAATTATCTTGATGAAATTGCATGTTGTTATTGATAGATGCCTGCATGTATAGATCTACATATAAATTATGGTTGCATGCCTAAGTATGTTGTGTGCATAGGAAAAATAGCTCTCTATTTTTATGTATAGGTTTTTAAACTTGTTTTTAAAAAAAATCCAATTACTCCTTACATAATCTGTTTTAGACTTTGATTCCTAAATGAATAATAATCATATGAATGTAACATCAATCTTAAAAATAAATTCAAACAGATTTATTAAGTGATTATTTCAAAAACTAGGATGTTCAGTGGTGACCAAATATAAGTGGGAAATCAATCAATTTAATTCCAAGTTTCAAATTCATATCTTCACTCGAAATTATAAATAATGATTTTTGATAAAGATTTCGGGATTTTTATGTTTGAAAATCGAACGAAATCATGAGTTGAACAGAATGGATATTTTCGTCAAAATCCGATGATCAACGATGAGTTGGGAATCGCGGTTAAGGGTGAAGCTAGCTAGTACATCGGAGGATTTGAGAAAAATATGAATTGAATTTATAAAGCGTTGTGGCGATAGGAATTGGTCGATCTAGGGTTCTGTAGTAGTTTTTGGTCGATGGGATTCTCGATGGAACTGCGTTCTCGTCAGAGATTTTCTGTAACAACCCGGAATTTTTGACAACATATTTTAATGCATATTTAATCTAATTTAAACTAAATATAAGCTTGACAATGTTTAAAATGATGGGATCTTGGATATTTAACAGTTATATGTTTTGTAAAAGAAAGTTTTGATTTGAAATTTTTTAAATAGAATGCTTCGAAAACTATTTAAAACAAAATCTGTCTTTTACACTAAAATCAAAGATTTTATATGGTTGATATTTAATCCAGTATACCTATAAAAATGAAATTGAAATAATAATGTTTAAATTAGACAAATATAGCAATATTAAACATAAACATGGAAATCTAACACATAAGTTTAAAACAATATAATTGATTATAAACATAAACATCCAAAACAAGTATGAATCATAATTATAAACATAAGTATAAACCATAATTATAAAATAGAAAATATAACTAACAATATAAATATACGAATATAAGTTATAACTTAAAACATATAAATATAAGTATGTGGTAAATCAAATGTTTGAAATTTTAATTAACAAATATAATACAACTAATATGATAACAATAACTTTTAAGCAAACACATCAAGAAGTTGAAAAAAATATAACCTGTATATACAAATGAATAATGCGAAGAAAACAAGTCAAAGCTACACTTGAAAAAAAAAATATAAGCTAAGTAAGAAATGAAAAAAGTAACATATGTATGCTCATTAGGTTTCTAAACCAGGTTGTATAAAACCTGAAAGAAGGAAAAGTATATATAAATATCTATGCTATGAATCAAATACAAAGTTATGTGCTGCAGGAAACGTTTTATGCGTAAGAAAAGCAATGCTTCACTTCAAATTAATAATGAAAAATCTGTAGCTTGTACAAAACAAACAGAAAATCTGAAACATTTATTACTTGTTAGCATAAATGAAGCATAAGCATTTATTAGATGTAAGCAAATAAGAAAACAAGTTTTACTTTAATATCATAAAACAAAATCTAGGTTTTGTATTTATCAGTCAACATTAAATACATGCTATCTTAATTAAGAGCATAAACATTTAATAGCACAACATCCTGTTTAAGTATAGTACACAGCCGAAATCCCTATATCATTTCTTACTGCAGAATATTTTTCTTAGCCAATTAAAGGAAATGACAATACAAATACAACTGTCCATTTACAACCTACTGATTTATAGCTTCTATATATATATATATATATATATATATCTAATATATTTCATCAGTTCATTGATAAACACTTAACTAAAAACTTAAAAAAAAAAACAAACCCGAGAAAAACATTGTTCTGGCTTTGCAAACATATAAAATTCAAAACAGAAAAACAAAGGAAAAGAAGGTTTCAGGAAAGTTTTAACTGCAGTTTCTCGAACACATCATTTCTATTCAAAATTGTTCTGGTGAGTAAACTTAATTACCTTTAATTTAAACTCGTATTTTTGGCTTACAATTGGTATGTACTGAATACCTGCTTGCATAAGAATCCCTGAGTACTCTCTGTTGTTTGGTAGCATATATATTGAATATCTGAACAAAGTAAGAAAACACTTATCCTCATAATTGTTAGAACTTTGGTGTTGTTATTGATTCAAGTTGTTTATCTTAAAAATAGGCCTACAAACTTGTTTTAGAATTTAACAGTATGTTATAAGTACTGTATTTCAAGTTACAGGAAAACAAATTAAAAGGGTTCAAAATTCGAATGTTTAAACTGGTGAATTCCATGACATATTTAGATTCCATACACCTAATTATGATTTTTAACATAAATATTATGATTTTTAAACAAGGGTTTTAAGGGCAGGTTTAAAATAGAACTAAAATGTGATTTTTGTAAACTCTGGATGTTTGGGATAATTTGAACTATTGTAAATAGATATGAAGCAAGCTTGAAGAAGTATTAACACTAGAAAAATGTAAAATTATTTTTCAAATGCATAAATTTTTAGTTTGAATCGAAAATAGGGCTTGAGTGCTTGAAATTTTGATGCTCTGTAAAAATCATGTTTCGGCAGCATCATGAAACCGAGTGGAACGCGAGTTTAGTTGGAGTTAGGGGGGGTGTGAGCGGCGTACTGGTGAAGTTTCATCACCTCCGGTGATGGACGGTGGCCACACGAAGGATTTTTCAGTGGGTGGTTGTAGTTGCATGTTCAAGCATCAGGTCGAATTTTGTTTTAAACTTGTAATTGGAAATCTGAGTATTGTTTCCGATGCTTAGGGTGATTTGGGGTTTGTGGGGCTGTCGCGAGTCGCCGCGGGGGGAGCGAGCCATCGTGCACGTGCACGGTGGCGATGGAGGTGGAGCTTGCTTTCCTGTCAACGTGATGTGCTCCATGTCGTGCTCGAGTCGACCCACTATTTCTTCGGGTTTGTATTCGAGATGGGGCGTAAGTATTCATTGTTATTTTGATTATAAAAATAATAAAGTTAAACATAACTTACTGAAAGAAGAAAAAGTAAGGGAGAAGAAGAAGTTTCACGGGAAGGTCTCGGGTAGTATAAGGGGTTTACTCGAAGTAATACTCGAGTTTAAGAAAGGAGGGGGCACGGGTTTTTGCAAAATGCAGTAATGAATTTTCAAAGGTAGGCTAAGGAAGAATTTCATCAAACTTAGTGCTGAAATCTCAAGGACTGTCAAATAGTTTCAAGTTAGAAGCTTAACGATGTTTAAGTCCTTAATTATTATTTTATTAATCAAATAATTAGCCTAGTTAAGTATAAGTTAATAATCACTTTAAACTAAATTTGAAACTGGTTAACATTTGAGTTTGCAGTTAGTAGTGATTTGATTTTAAAAATTTAAAGAAAATTTCTTATAAAAAGGTTTATTATTTACATGAAGTAATTAAGAACGATTAACATTTTAAATCTTAATTAGAGTTTGGATTTCGTAGTTATTATGTGATAATTAATTAGTAGTTGACTACCCAAGTAAATTAGTCGATGATTATTAGGCAAGTAGTTAAGTATAGTTAAAGTATAATAGTAATTAAGGATTAATGGATGTGTAAGTGATAAGTAAATTGTAATTAACAACTTAAGTTAATTTATGAATGTTTAACAGTTAATAAATCAAGTAATTTAATTAATAAGAAATAATTGGATGCGTAAGTAATTAGCAGTTGATAAATGGGTAATAAAGTTTGATTAATAATTAAGATGTTAATGAAATGGTTAATCAAAGTTAAATATCTAGGTTAAGAAGTAATTAAGCTAAATAGTGAGATATATAATAAGGTATTAGTTAAGTAATTAAGAAATAGAGAATTTATGATCAATTAAACAGGGTGTAGTGATTAACTCTCTGGTAATAATATAAATTGAATTTATTACAAATGAGAATCTAAGTTGACTGCTTATGGACTGTTGTGATTGAATACCTGATTGTGATATTTATGTGATGATATTCTATGTTACTTTGTGATATGCTGTGTTATATCTATGATGCTTGTATATGTTTTATCTATGATAAATGTTATGTTAATTCAATTGTTGAATTTAAATTATTTAAACCGTTAAGTTAATTAGACAACTTGGCCATTAAAATGGCGTTTGGATTCGATGAGACCGGGATCGGAAGAATCAAATTTGATTCTTCGAAAATCACATCGATCCAATTTAAACGTTAGGTCGTAAATCCTAAAATGAAGATCGAGATGGTGTATGCAAAATGCAAGGGTTATCGTCGTTGACTCTGAGGGTGATTCCAAAACGAGTGTGACGAGATAATGCCTTCGGTTTTGTTCGAACCCGGAACGAACTTGTATGGATTGAATGCTTTCAGCACATCGTCAGGCGGACGATGAGCATTCTAAGTGATATGTTCTTTAAAGGTAATCGCAGCCTCAAGCCTCATCAACCGGGAATGGCTAAAACAGGGGAGATGCAGCAAGGTTAAGTGGGTCATTCCCAAGCACGACAAGATATGTCCCCTGTCTAGATGTCCCTTTTTATTTCGGCTTAGTGGGTGGTTGGTCGCGCCAACCACGGGGTATATCTTGCTCGGGACTGTTCAATAAGGAACGGTTCCGGCCTTGTGTAGCATGGGGTCGGGAGTGAACCTCAGTACGGTGATCTATGCCCCGTACTGTGATAGGCGGTACCCCAGTAGCCCTGCCATTGTTGGAAATCCATTTTCCCTACCAGACCCTACGGTTTTGATTTGTATTACCCACTTTGGTGGCTAATAGCTGGAATTTAATGAATGTAACAATTTCGGCTATTTTCTATTTACTTGAAAACCCTAGACACTATTATAATATCACAGGATTTCCTATGAAATGTTTTGGTTAGCGTAAGGTAAAAACTTACCCGTATTTATTTGTGGGGACTCTTACGTGATACCTTAATTTTCAAATATTTTTTTTCGAAGTTAAACAACCTTAAACCGTTTACTCATACCAGACCCATGTCTGACCCGGAGTTTATATTTTGTGTTTTCATAAACTCTTGGGTACTCAAATTTTTATGAGTAGCCAAGTGATAGGTCTCGGACTTGATTTCTGGAGGAGTTTGGAGTAGGAGATTCCAGACGTATGTAGATATCTATCTAGTTCCGCTGTGTCTGTAGATGTTATAAACTATATCTTTGATGTATCTAGAGGTAGCTGTATGTATGATTGTCATATGTATAATTATGATATATGTAAAACTATGAAATATATTTATGTGATATATTATATTTTGTCCCATTCCGCTGTGAGATTCTGGTGTTGTTGTTCTTTTCTTTCTCTTTCTCTTCCATTTCTATCCCTTTCTTTCTTAATGATGATACGTCTTTCTGGCAGTAGAAGGGCGGGTCGTCACGGTTGGTATCAGAGCATAGGTTGGTGATAACCTTGGCTCTGGTAGGAATTACTCATAGAATAGAATTTGTAGAACTCTAGAATGAGTTTGAGTGTATTAATAGATATGAGCGCGTATTTGTTAGTGAATATAAAATTATTTTTATATTGTGTTGATCTATCTGTTGAGTGTTTATGGATTCTGGTCGATGTGTGGGACGCTATTTCATCGATAGGGATTTCTAAATTCTTAAACAAGATAGACCGACACAGTATTATTTTTAAAGGTAGGGTAAATGAAATAATTTTACCCAAAATTATATTTTGATATAAGGAAATATTTTTCTGAAATAACTATATATACTTGGATGTTTGATTGTTAATAGTACAATCAAATAAAAATTTAAATGAGAGTGGTTTATAACCAAATAAAATTATTTAAGAATGATTTTAAATAAAAAGGAATATAACTGAAATCTGATTAAAATTAAAACTTAAGTCCTGGAAATTTGAAAAGTGTTTAAATGAATTTAAACAAGGGATTTGGGAATTTGAAATCTTGAAAATGTTTGAAATGTTTTTCCCAAAGACTTGAAGGCAATAATGGAATATTGTTTTGAAAGATATTGTTAAATGGAAACTGTTTGGAAAGAAATTATGGAAGCACTGAACTCACTTCAGTCGCTGGAAAATAATCCTGATGGTGATGGCCACATCATCAGTATTCATTTTCGAGTTTCTAAAGTGATGGATTGCTACCAAGATATTGGTCATGATAAATTATTTGGGCTTGTTGGGTATACAAGGTATTTTAGAAATTTTCAAAAAAAAAAGGGGAAAAATTTGGTTTGGTGAAAACAAGTGTTCGGAATTTGAAGATTTGATGTGACATACTAGGTGGATATGTGTAGTTACCATTTCAAAATAGTTTTGGAAATAAAAACTAGGCATTTGAATTCTAAGAATTCTATTTAGATAATGTGAAAGTTTAAATGAATCAACTATCGAACTTATAAAGTAAAGATGATATTAATAAGATGAAATTGGGAATTTTAACCCGGAATTAAAATTTACTTTCAGTAAATGAAAGTGAAGAAAATGAACTTGAGTTTCACCTGAGATAAGTTAGTAAAATTTAAATTGAACTTGAATTAACTTGGATTAAATTGAATATAAAATTGGAAGGTAAAATGATTGTAAATGGGAAAATGAAAATTTATACCTTAAGACGGTAAGAGCTATGTTAACTCCGCCTCGGCCATGACCCAGCGACCTAAAAAGTTACCGATTTAAGACTTAAGAGAGATGCCGACTCAATGACTTGACCCAGTTGTCGACCTAATGCTTTAAAGGGATGCCGACCTAAGGTTTAAAAGGGTTACCGACCTAACAGGTTTAAAAGGGTTACCGACCTAACAGGTTTAAGAGGCATACCGACCTAATAGGTTTAAGAGGCATACCGACCTAACAGGTTTAAGAGGCATACCGACCTAACTGCCTTGATAAGGTTACCGACCTAACCGCCTTAAAAGGAGGACGACCTAAGGCCCGGAAGGGATACCGACTTAAGGTTGAATAGTTGCCACCGACCTAAGATAGCTACCGACCTAAGTCGCCACCGACCTATAACCTATGTTAAGTCGTTCACGGTCCAAACAGAGGAAGACAGGTTCAATGCATCTACTTGGCGCAGTGGTCTCTTAACTCATACACGGCTCACGACCTAACTCGGGTCGTCCACGACTTAAAGCTACTGGGTGAAGGTTCAATGCCGCATAAGGAAGACCGGTTGACTCATTTGCGACTCAGAGGATGACTCGTGGGCGACTTAGGACTTGTACAAATAAACTCTTGTGAAGCCATGGAGGGGCCAGATGAATCGGCCACGACCTAACTTAGATCGGCCACAACTCACCTTAGACCGGTCACGACTTACGACCTAAGGGGGGATTTCCCCATAAATACCAACCTACCTCAAGCATGAAAGGGACTTTTGGCCGATCTCTTGAAGCGCCAATACTCTGCTGAATTCTCGACTCACTCAACACTTCAAGTACGAAAGACATCTCAACTAACTTCGAGAGGAAATCTAACACAATCTACATGGATTTAAAGAATTCATCTGCATCAAAGTTCTAGTTGTCTGTCTCATCGGAATTGTAATTGAAGATTGTTGTAAAAGTTGTAATCAATTCAGTAATAAAGAGAGTTAAAGTGGACGTAGGCTTACCCTAAGCCGAACCACTATAAAAACTGTTGTTTTTTCTGCTTTTTCTGTGATTTCTCTACTTGTTTGTAGTTCCCGTGTACACGGGTGGTGCTTTCACTCAACTTCAATCTACACCGGGGTGTCAGCGTCTGATTTTTACGTTAACAAGCTATATATATCTAGTCTGAAATTGTGGTTATAAGATAAAATGACTTAAATGAGCAATATAAGCTTTTAAGTAAACAAATAAGTTTTGAGCTCATATATTGAGAAATAAATTTAAAGAATGATAAGTAACTAAATTTAACTAAAGTTGAGTTGGAACAGAACTGAATTTAAATGAATTCAGTCGTGTTATAAATAATATTAAGTAGAATAAAGTTCTTATGTAAATAAGTAAATGTAAACCAAAGTAAGTATTGAATTGGATGTAAATAGAAATGGTGTGAGTTGTAAACAAATCTAGTTCAAGCATAAAATTGAATAACCTTATTATGAATAAATTCAATAATGAATTGTTAATGTAAATTAAAATTTAAGGATGGATAAAAGAATAAACTAATCAGTAAATAATTGGGATTTGATTAAAAGAAAATTAAATCAAAGATTTGAATGGAAATTGGTGGAATAGAATAAACTTAAGTTATTGGGTGGAACAGTTTGAAGAAAATAAACGACCTAAGTAAATTGTGAGATGGTTATTTAAAACATTGGTTGTCAAGTTTAATAAAATAGTTTGGAATCAAACCTATTGAAATAAAAAAAATGCAATGTAGAGATTGTGAATAAATTAATTGTGATGGACTCAAGTGTAAATTGAGTTGGAATCAATTTCAGATTTGCTATAAAGCTTAAGTGACTGTGTAACATCCCGGAATTTTTAACAATATCAATTTAATAATCTGTAGTTAAAATTAAATTGATATTGATATTCTGTTAATAATTATTCAGATAAATTTAATAATCTTCTTCAATAAATATTTAAATTGGTTATTTTATCTTTTAAATGATATAAATTGATTTCTGTTTACAATATAAATATATAGTTCATATTTTAAATAAATTGGTTTTGTTTTAAATTTAGAATAAATTTAACAAATTGATTTTATGGCTTAATAAAATGAATATTTTGTAAAATGATTTTAATTTAATAAAAGAGATTTATAAAAGCAATATTAATATTGTATTAAATAAATTTTGAATAAGATTTGTAATGTTTATTTCAAATTGAATTTTTATTTATAACTTGATTTGAAATTGTTTGGTTTTGAATTTAGTTTGAATTTAAATTCCAAAGTATAAAATCTAAATTGTTTTAATTTTAATATGTATAAGTTAATTTGTAAAACATTGTTGTTTTTATTTCTTTTGTAAATTCATAAACATATTTTAAAATAAACTAACAACTTAAACTAAGTTAACATATACATTAATTTATAATTAGTATTAACTATCTTTAAAGAAAATACATGTGTTAAATTCATATGTATTCATATAGACAAGTGTCTAATTTATGACAAATGTTAAATTTTGTTTTAAAATTTTCTTTTATTAAATCTGAAATACATTTGCATAGTTTACGTTGCATTCATATTTCACTTTTATTTTCCTTTATTAAAGAAAAATCTTTAAAACCTTAAAAATCTGAATCATTCTCATATTGGCAATCCACAAATCTGCATATCCAAAACTAAAATCCAAATCTACACTCACAAATGCATATGAAAGTCCAATACAAATCTGCATACCTCAAAATTCAAATATAGAAATCTGCATTTACAATCAAAGATCAAAATTCTGCATTTCCTCTTCAAATCAAAGCGAAGCCTGCACACTTTTATTATCTGCACTCTGTTTAAACTTGGGTTGAAAGTGCATCTGCATGCATGTGAGAATCTAGCAACTGCATCATCTACATCTATTTTCTGCATACAAGTAACTAGAGTATGGATCATGAACAACAGTGGAAGTCTAGCCTGCTTTTATTGTGTTCTGCAAATTTCAAGAATCAACAGGACTCTGCATATTTGTTTCTGCAAAATTTCAGAGGAACAACAGTGGTCTGCATTCATCAAATAAGTGAGTAACATTTAAATTTTTAAACTGTAATCAGGTTGCTTGAGTAAAATTTTGTTTGTGTGTTTGATTGTGATTATGTATGCATGTTTATTATATATTGCAGTATACCCAGATCATCTTCCACTATAAGAATCCCCTATAATTGATCTAGTTTGAGATAGTATTTGGTTGCTAGAATAATCAAAAGAAGTTGTTTATCATAGATTAGGATTCAAATTATAAAGTAATGTGTTTTCATTTCCTTAAGTTAAGATTTAAATTTTTAGGTGAGTTAAATACATGGTGTATCTCTGTAAACTCATGCAATCACATTATATGTTGTTCTTGATCAAAATCAAACACATCAATATTTAAATGCAGTTTTATAAACTTAATGTATTAATAAAAACTTGATTTTTAAATCAGGTAGTAGTATTTCTAGGTATTTGTTACAGTAACAGTTTATTATTGAACAATAATATGATTTGCGGCAAATTCTTGAAATCTGTAGTTTAAGGAAACTTAATACTTTTCTGAGTTATAGAGTAAGGAGTTTAGATCCTTAGAAAAATCTGAAATGAGAATTTTATTGAGTAGAACAGATGCAGTTTTGATTTTCAGAAATTAACCCTAGTTTTGTATGGGTTTGTGCATTGAGATGGTATGAAGAGTTGGATTGATCGAGTGTGCTAGTTTCTGGTGTATGGATAGTTGGTGTGTAGAGGAGTGCAAGGCCGGAAAGGTTGGATGTCAGGTGATCGGAGTGGCGATTTATGGCCGTTGACAGGTTTTGTGTTGAAACCTGTAAAATTTTCCAGGTTTTTAAAAATTTGGGGTTTCAGAGCTAAAATTTGAATCCATGGATTTTTGTTCGACCTGATAGTTGCTGTGGGGTATTGTTGGGTTTCTGGCAGTGGCTGGATCATCACTGATGATCGCCAGAGGTGGTGCGACATGTTTTCTGGTGATCTGTTTAGTTTTTGGTGTTGCAGAGTAGGTCTGAGATTTTACTCGAAGTAAGTAGTAAAACAACTCGAAGTAAGGAAGCTTTTGACTCGAAGTAGAATTTGTTTTCTCAGGTTGGAACTGTGATTTCCAGGTTACAGTAGAAACTATGTTGGATTTTTAAAATCTGGGTTTTCAAATTTTAAATCTGTAGTTATAGGTTTTAAATAAGGTTTAGGTTTAAAATTTAATTTTAGTTTGAATTACTAATTTGAATTTAAATTCCAGGTTTTGAGTTGAAACCTGTTTTTCTGATTTCTTTAAATCTGGGTTAAAAAAAATTTGAATCTGAATTTATGTTAAAGCAAAGTTTGAGTTTAAATGCAATTCAAGTTTGAATTACTATTTCGAATATTTAAACAGAAACTTAAGTTTAAAATTTTAACTTTATTAATTATATCATGTTGATAAGATAGTTTAAACATTATTAATAATAAGATTTTAAAAATGAGAGTAGATTTAAAGTTATTAAAAATCGGGGAATTCAAAGGTTCAACTTGAATTTCAGTATTAAATTTTAAAGGAGGTTTGAATTGAAATTTTAAATTAAAACGGAAATTTAAGTTATCAAAAGTTTTGAAATGAATTTAACTTTAAATTTTTTATATATAACAATTGTTTGATTTGTTTGATTTGCAACTTAAAAAGTTTTAAATTATTTAGAACTTTGATAAGTCTAAAATTTATTCTATTTTAACTTGAATTTAAATTTAAATTTAAGGGTAAGTTCAAAAGTAATTTGTCTTGAATTAAATTGTTTTAAACATAATTAAGTTATGTTTTATTTTGGAAATTTGATTAAGATTTATGTTTCAGAATTAATTAATAAGGTAATTAAGATTCGTTAAATTATTTAATTAATTGATTGATTTTGAAATTAATAATTGATTCTTAATTAATGATAAATGAATATTAATTATGAGATTAAGTTTTAAATTAAGGTTAATTAATTTAATAATTAACTTTAATTAATGAATGATTATAGATAATTTAAATGGTAATTAATTTAAGTTAATTACCTTATAAAATAATTTGAGGATGGTTAATGAAGGTCATTAACCAGGATCATTTAACAATTAATTAATGTAGTTAATTTTTATAATTAATTAGATTAATTAATTTAATAATAATCAATTGTAAATGGTTTGAGTATAATTACTTGATAAAGTAATTAAGGAATTAATTACTTAATGTAATTAATTTAATTTATATGATTGTTTATTTTAATTAATTAAGTTTAATTAATTATAAACACTTGAGTTTTATAAATAATTACTTAATGTAATTAATGATTTGGAAATTACTTAGTTAAGTAATTATTTAATAATTACATGATTGTAATTAGGTGAAGATGTTTAAGTATGAGGTGGTTTGGTTTAATAATTTAGTAATTAATCAAGGGATTAATTAAGAAATTAATTTAAGGATAATTAATTTGGTTTAATGTGGTAATTAAGTTAGTTAATTACTTAGAGTAATTAATTTAAGGATTAATTAAGGATCATTAATTATTTTAATTAATGATGTAATTAAAGTTGATTAGTTATGATTAATTAATCAATAATAAGTAATTAAGGGTAATTAATTAATATAATTAATTAAGGATTAGGATAATTAATTATGATTAATTAATTAATTGAGTAATTAAAGGTTAATTACTGTTTGTTTGAGGATAATTAATTTCTGAAATTAATTAAGAATAACTGCTGGAATTTAATTAAGGATAATTAATCAAGAGTGATTAATTAAAGTAATTTATGGTTGATTAATTGATTGTAAACAATTAAATGGTTAAGATAGCAAGATTTATATTTGATGAAGCAATTAATTTAATTTATTTTAAATTAATTAAAGATGGGTAATTAATTTAATTCATTTTAAATTAATTAGAGATAAAGACAATTAATTTAATTAATTTTAAATTAATTATAGGATGATGAGTAAATCATGGCTTATGTATGAATGGATGTCATTGATTGTCTTGGATGAGAACTCAGTAATGAGATAAATATATATTGTGTGATATGGATATCTATTTGATATTGATGACGTGACTTACCTGTTATATGATAATGTTGATTATCAATTGTGATTTATAAGTTATCTATCTGTGTGTATATAGATACTGTATTAAATTGTTTAAACTTAAAACAACTTGGACCTTAAAAGACACGCTTTGGTTTTCGATGAGACCAGGATCGGATTTCCATATTTGGATATCCGAAAACCACATCGATTCCAAATAACGTTAGGTCGTGAATTCAAAGTGGAGCTTTGTGAAGACTCGAGGTATAAGGACTATGAGTCAGTATAACTCTGTGGATGATTCCGTAATGAGTTGATGGAATTAGTTCTTATAGATTCGAGATGGTGAATCAGAGTGCAAGGGTTATTGTCGTTAACTCTGAGGGTGATTCCAAAACGAGTGTAACGAGATAATGCCTTTGGTTTCGTTCGAACCCGGAACGAACTTGTATGGATTGAATGCTTTCAGAACATCGTCAGGTGGATGATGAGCATTCTAAGTGATATGTCCTATAAAGGTAATCGTAGCCTCAAGACTCATCAACCGGGAAAGCTAAAACTGGGGAGGTGTAGCAAAGCTTCGTGGGTCGCACCCACTGGAGAGCAAGATTGATCCCTGTCTAGAAGTCCCTTTATATTCGGCTGTGTGGGTGGTTGCTAACTACAACCACGGGGTTGTCTTGTTCGGAACTATTCAGTAAGGAATGGGTCCGGCTTTGTGTTGCAGGGGGTCGGGAGTGATCCTCTGTACGTTGATCTAGGCCATGTACTGTGACGGGCGGTACCCTAGTAGCCCTGCCATTGTATGGAATCCAAAATCCAATAAGTGCCAACGGTTTTGATTGTACACCTATGTAGCTGGAATTTAATAAATGTAACAATTTCGGCTATTTCTTATTTACTTGAAAACCCTAGACACTATTATAATATCATCGGATTTCCTATCAAATGTTTTGGTTAGCGTAAGGTAAAAACTTTTCCATGTTTATGTGTGGGAAGTCTTACGTGATACCTTTCTTTTCAAAAGATTTTTAAAAGTTAAGCAACTTTAACCTGTTACTCACACCAGACCCATGTCTGACCCGGAGTTTATTTTTGTTTTTCATAAACTCTTGGGTACTCAAATTTTTACGAGTAGCCAAGGGAATTCAGGTTAGGATTCAGGTTAGCTTTGACGAATTATGGAGGAGGAATGGAGCAGGAGGCTTCCGCGCGTGTGTGTCTATATATATATATATATATATATATATATATATATATATATATATATATATATATATATATATATAGTATTCCGCTGTGTGTTCTCTGAGTTGTTGTATTGTGTTGTATAACTAGACAGGTGTTTATAACTGTCTAGTATGTGTTGTATATCTGTGTACTCTGATATTGTTGTAAACTATCTAATATTTATGTTATTAATATAATTTATTCGTTCCGCTGTGTAGATTCTGATGTTGTTTCTTTCTTCTCTTCTTTCTATTCTCTTTTCTATCCCTTTCTTTCTTCTTAATGATGTGACTTCCTGGTATTTGGAAGTCGGGTCGTTACATTATGGTATCAGAGCATTAGGCTGAGTGAATACCTAGGCTCTGAAGTGTATCTTTCTTAGGGAGCATTAGGTTGAGTGAATACCTAGGCTCTGTAGTGGTGTCTTTCTTGAGAGAGCGTATTTGTAATTTTTATATATAATATATATATATATATATATATATTTCTACCTATCTGTTGGGTTACCTGTTCAGGTTTTCCAATATAAGTTATAAAGGTAGATGGGGTAGTGGTGTGCGTAACACGACTACCATTGGTAGGAGTTTGAATGTTTGAGGTTGGAGGGGTTTTGTCGAGACTGTAGACCTAATACTGTCTCGAGTGAGTTCTGTAGTAATGAAGAACTTCATTAATCTCTGAAGGAAACCTGTTAAGGTTCGGAGTTCATTTCTGAAGTTGGGTGAGTAGTATTTGGATCTGTTGGTTTGGTAGAAGCGAGTGATGGTATTTTTGTTACCTCAGGAAGTAGTAGTTGCGTGATGAGATGCAGTGACTATGGATATTCCCGAAGATGTTTTCTTTGGAACAAGTTAAGGAAGTGAGTGTGCTTCAGTGTTGTGGTTGTGTTTAGCTTGAGTTTCTGTTTGCTTTGAAGTCCGAGTTTCTTGAAGAGCTTGTTTTGGAATTCTTTGGCATCTGTGGCAGCAGTGTAGTTTGGAGTGTTCTCGGAGTTTGGAAGAGATCTTCTGGTTTAGCAGTTTTCTGAAGTGGAGTTCAGAAGTAGTTGAGTGAACCCGTTTCTTCGATGGGTTGGCTAGTTAAGTTTAAGTTGTTCTATTTGGTTAAGGAAGAACAGTTTTCCTTGGATTTGGTTTGGGTGTTCGCAAAAGTGACTTGCGATTGTTTAAGTGTTCTATTGGGTTATCTGAGTTTTATGGATGTTTTCATAGAAATCGGAGTTTTGTCCCCATCTGAAAGTTGAGTTTTCTTATCATCTGGAATTCCAGGAGTGGTACCGATAGTTCAGCTTTATAACAGAATGGTTCCTAAGAGATTCAGTTGGTGTAGCAGCTCGGAGTTTTGGAGGAACCTCTGAAGTTTCTTATGGATTTGTTGAACCATATCTCTGGGATGTGTTGTCCAGTTTGTGCTTGTGTTCTTCTTCAGCATTTTCTTCTACTTTGGATCAGAGTTGAGCAGCGGAAGCAGTTTGGAAGTGTATCTGTTTTCTTTTCCCGGACAGGTGAAGAAGTTGTTATTTTCTGATGTTGAGAAGTTGAATTTGAGTTCTTGGTTTTAGTTGATCTTGAGGAGATCATTTTGTTGAGTTTATTGGTCTAGTTTGTTTCTAGAAGTATCAGCGAAGGTTGAGCTGATCTGAAAGGTTGTGTTCGGCCCAGGATCGTCTGAAGAGTTTAGTGGATAAGAGTCGGAGTGATTTGGAATCTGAAGTCGGAGATTTAATTTTGGATAAGTTTTCTCCGATCAAAAGTGTGCTATAAGTTTGGGTAAGTTTGAGAAGTTAGCTCTGAAGCGTTTTGGATCTTTTCTGTATTCTTGGAGTAAGTGATTGATCTATAGGATTGAATTGCCAGTTTGGATAACTGGGATTCGATGAGTTTCACGTATCTCTGAGGGAGTACGTGTGTGATCTATCTCTGGTTGTGAAACCAGTAATTCTAGAGTTTTGGGATGTTGAGTCAGACTCGTTTGTAGTCTGATATTTTGTCTAGTGTTATAGATATAGTTGAATAGGAGCTTTGTAGCTTCATAGTATAGATTGTTTGGATTCTCTAGAGCGAGTATCCAGGGGGATATATATACACACCTGGGGAAACTCGATAGAATTTCATCCAGATTTTGTCTGGATAATTAGATTTGTTTGATTGTTTGAATTGGTTGTTTTGGTTGTTAGCATAGGTTTGATATATGCTTGTGTTTAAAATTAAAATTTAATGGGATTATTAAATTATCTTTGTTTTAAATTTCGAGGACGAAATTCTTTTAAGGGGGAAGGATTGTAACATCCCGGAATTTTTAACAATATCAATTTAATAATCTGTAGTTAAAATTAAATTGATATTGATATTCTATTAATAATTATTCAGGTAAATTTAATAATCTTCTTCAATAAATATTTAAATTGGTTATTTTATCTTTTAAATGATATAAATTGACTTCTGTTTACAATATAAATATATGATTCATATTTTAAATAAATTGGTTTTGTTTTAAATTTAGAATAAATTTAACAAATTGGTTTTATGGCTTAATAAAATGAATATTTTGTAAAATGATTTTAATTTAATAAAAGAGATTTATAAAAGCAATATTAATATTGTATTAAATAAATTTTGAATAAGATTTGTAATGTTTATTTCAAATTGAATTTTTATTTATAATTTGATTTGAAATTGTTTGGCTTTGAATTTAGTTTGAATTTAAATTCCAAAGTATAAAATCTAAATTGTTTTAATTTTAATATGTATAAGTTAATTTGTAAAACATTGTTGTTTTTATTTCTTTTGTAAATTCATAAACATATTTTAAAATAAACTAACAACTTAAACTAAGTTAACATATACATTTATTTATAATTAGTATTAACTATCTTTAAAGAAAATACATGTGTTAAATTCATATGTATTCATATAGACAAGTGTCTAATTTATGACAAGTGTTAAATTTTGTTTTAAATTTTTCTTTTCTTTTATTAAATCTGAAATACATTTGCATAGTTTACATCTTCATTCATATTTCACTTTTATTTTCCTTCATCAAAGAAAAATCTTTAAAACCTTTAAAATCTGAATCATTCTTATATTGGCAATCCACAAATCTGCATATCCAAAACTAAAATCCAAATCTGCACTCACAAATGCATATGAAAGTCCAATGCAAATCTGCATACCTCAAAATTCAAATACAGAAATCTGCATTTACAATCAAAGATCAAAATTATGCATTTCCTCTTCAAAACAAAGTGAAGCATGCACACTTTTATTATCTGCACTCTGTTTAAACTTGGGTTGAAAGTGCATCTGCATGCATGTGAGAATCTAGCAACTGCATCATCTACATCTATTTTCTGCATACAAGTAACTAGAGTATGGATCATGAACAACAGTGGAAGTCAAGCCTGCTTTTATTGTGTCCTGCAAATTTCAAGAATCAACAGGACTCTGCATATTTGTTTCTGCAAAATTTCAGAGGAACAACAGTGGTCCGCATTCATCAAATAAGTGAGTAACATTTAAATTTTTAAACTGTAATCAGGTTGCTTGAGTAAAATTTTGTTTGTGTGTTTGATTGTGATTATGTATGCATGTTTATTATATACTGCAGTATACCCAGATCATCTTCCAATATAAGAATCCCCTATAATTGATCTAGTTTGAGATAGTATTTGGGTGCTAGAATAACCAAAAGAAGTTGTTTATCATAGATTTGTATTCAAATTATAAAGTAATGTGTTTTCATTTCCTTAAGTTAAGATTTAAATTTTTAGGTGAGTTAAATACAGGGTGTATCTATGTAAACTCATGCAATCACATTATATGTTGTTCTTGATGAAAATCAAACACATCAATATTTAAATGTAGTTTCATAAACTTAATGTATTAATAAAAACTTGATTTTTAAATCAGGTAGTAGTATTTCTAGGTATTTGTTACAGTAAAAGTTTGTTATTGAACAATAATATGATTTGGGGCAAATTCTTGAAATCTGTAGTTTAAGGAAATTTAATACTTTTCTGAGTTATAGAGTAAGGAGTTTAGATCCTTAGAAAAATCTGAAATGAGAATTTTATTGAGTAGAACAGATGCAGTTTTGATTTTCAGAAATTAACCCTAGTTTTGTATGGGTTTGTGCATTAAGATGGTATGAAGAGTTGGATTGATCGAGTGTGCTAGTTTCTGGTGTATGGATAGTTGGTGTGTAGAGGAGTGCAAGGCCGGAAAGGTTGGATGTCAGGTGATCGGAGTGGCGATTTATGGCCGTTGGCAGGTTTTGTGTTGAAACCTGTAAAATATTCCAGGTTTTTAAAAATTTGGGGTTTCATAGCTAAAATTTGAATCCATGGATTTTTGTTCGACCTGATGGTTGTTGTGGGGTATTGTTGGGTTTCTGGCAGTGGCTGGATCATCACTGATGATCGCCAGAGGTGGTGCGACATGTTTTCTGGTGATCTGTTTAGTTTTTGGTGTTGCAGGGTAGGTCTGAGATTTTACTCGAAGTAAGTAGTAAAACAACTCGAAGTAAGGAAGCTTTTGACTCGAAGTAGAATTTGTTTTCTTAGGTTAGAACTGTGATTTCCAGGTTACAGTAGAAACTGTGTTGGATTTTTAAAATCTGGGTTTTCAAATTTTAAATCTGTAGTTATAGGTTTTAAATAAGGTTTAGGTTTAAAATTTAATTTAAGTTTGAATTACTAATTTGAATTTAAATTCCAAGTTTTGAGTTGAAACCTGTTTTTCTGATTTCTTTAAATCTGGGTTAAAAAAAGTTTGAATCTGAATTTATGTTAAAGCAAAGTTTGAGTTTAAATGCAATTCAAGTTTGCATTACTGATTTGGAATCCAAATTTCAAAATTTTTAAACAGAAACTTAAGTTTAAAAATTTAACTTTATTAATTATATCATGTTGATAACATAGTTTAGACATTATTAATAATAAGATTTCAAAAATGAGATTAGATTTAAAGTTATTTAAAATCTGGGAATTCAAAGGTTTAACTTGAATTTCAGTATTAAATTTTAAAGGAGGTTTAAATTGAAATTTTAAATTAAAACGGAAATTTAAGTTATCAAAAGTTTTGAAATGAATTTAACTTTAAATTTTTTATATATAACATTTGTTTGATTTGTTTGATTTGCAACTTAAAAAGTTTTAAATTATTTAGAACTTTGATAAGTTTAAAATTTATTCTATTTTAACTTGAATTTAAATTTAAATTTAAGGGTAAGTTCAAAAGTAATTGTTCTTGAATTAAATTGTTTTAAACATAATTAAGTTATGTTTTATTTTGGAAATTTGATTAAGATTTATGTTTTAGAATTAATTAATAAGGTAATTAAGATTTGTTAAATTATTTAATTAATTAATTGATTTTGAAATTAATAACTGATTAATGAATTATCAATTTATAATTAAGATCATTAATTAAGTTATTAATTAATGATAAATGAATATTAATTATGAGATTAAGTTTTAAATTAAGGTTAATTAATTTAATAATTAACTTTAATTAATGAATGATTAAAGATAATTTAAATGGTAATTAATTTAAGTTAATTACCTTATAAAATAATTTGAGGATGGTTAATGAAGGTCATTAACCAGGATTATTTAACAATTAATTAATGTAGTTAATTTTTATAATTAATTAGATTAATTAATTTAATAATAATAAATTGTAAATGGTTTGAGTATAATTACTTGATAAAGTAATTAAGGAATTAATTACTTAATGTAATTAATTTAATTTATATGATTGTTTATTTTAATTAATTAAGTTTAATTAATTATAAACACTTGAGTTATATAAATAATTACTTTATGTAATTAATGATTTGGAAATTACTTAGTTAAGTAATTATTTAATAATTACATGATTGTAAATAGGTGAAGATGTTTAAGTACGAGGTGGTTCGGTTTAATAATTTAGTAATTAATCAAGGGATTAATTAAGAAATTAATTTAAGGATAATTAATTTGGTTTAATTTGGTAATTAAGTTAGTTAATTACTTAGAGTAATTAATTTAAGGATTAATTAAGGATCATCAATTATTTTAATTAATGATGTAATTAAAGTTGATTAATTATGATTAATTAATCAATAATAAGTAATTAAGGGTAATTAATTAATATAATTAATTAAGGATTAGGATAATTAATTATGTTTAATTAATTGAGTAATTAAAGGTTAATTACTGTTTGTTTGAGGATAATTAATTTGCGAAATTAATTAAGAATAACTACTGGAATGTAATTAAGGATAATTAATCAAGAGTGATTAATTAAAGTAATTTATGGTTGATTAATTGATTGTAGACAATTAAATGGTTAGGATAGCAAGATTTATATTTGATGAAGTAATTAATTTAATTTATTTTAAATTAATTAAAGATGGGTAATTAATTTAATTCATTCTGAATTAATTAGAGATAAAGATAATTAATTTAATTCATTTTGAATTAATTATAGGATGATGAGTAAATCATTACTTATGTATGAATGGATGTCATTGATTGTCTTTGATGAGATCTCAGTAATGAGATAAATATATATTGTGTGATATGGATATCTATTTGATATTGATGATGTGAATTACCTGTTATATGATAATGTTGATTATCAATTGCGATTTATAAGTTATTTATCTGTGTGTATATAGATACTGTATTAAATTGTTTAAACTTAAAACAACTTGGACCTTAAAAGACACACTTTGGTTTTCGATGAGACCGGGATCGGATTTCCATATTTGGATATCCGAAAACCACATCGATTCCAAATAACGTTAGGTCGTGAATTCAAAGTGGAGCTTTGTGAAGACTCGAGGTATAAGGACTATGGGTCAGTATAACTCTGTGGGTGATTCCATAATGAGTTGATGGAATTAGTTCTTATAGATTCGAGATGGTGAATCAGAGTGCAAGGGTTATTGTCGCTAACTCTGAGGGTGATTCCAAAACGAGTGTAACGAGATAATGCCTTCGGTTTCGTTCGAACCCGGAATGAACTTGTATGGATTGAATGCTTTCAGAACATCGTCAGGTGGACGATGAGCATTCTAAGTGATATGTCCTATAAAGGTAATCGTAGCCTTAAGACTCATCAACCGGGAATGACTAAAACAGTGGAGGTGCAGCAAAGCTTCGTGGGTCGCACCCATTAGAGAGCAAGATTGATCCCTGTCTAGAAGTCCCTTTATATTCGGCTGTGTGGGTGGTTGCTAGCTACAACCACGGGGTTGTCTTGTTCGGAACTATTCAGTAAGGAATGGGTCCGGCTTTGTGTTGCAGGGGGTCGGGAGTGATCCTCGGTACGTTGATCTAAGCCACGTACTGTGACGGGCGCTACCCAGTAGCCCTGCCATTGTATGGAATCCAAAATCCAATAAGTGCCAACGGTTTTGATTGTTTAACTATGTAGCTGGAATTTAATAAATGTAACAATTTCGGCTATTTCTTATTTACTTGAAAACCCTAGACACTATTATAATGTCATCGGATTTCCTATCAAATGTTTTGGTTAGCGTAAGGTAAAAACTTTTCCATGTTTATGTGTGGGAAGTCTTACGTGATACCTTTCTTTTCAAAAGATTTTTAAAAGTTAAGCAACTTTAACCTGTTACTCACACCAGACCCATGTCTGACCCGGAGTTTATTTTTGTTTTTCATAAACTCTTGGGTACTCATTTTTTACGAGTAGCCAAGGGAATACAGGTTAGGATTCAGGTTAGCTTTGACGAATTATTAAGGAGGAATGGAGCAGGAGGCTTCCGCGTGTATATATATATAGTATTCCGCTGTGTGTTCTCTGAGTTGTTGTATTGTGTTGTATAACTAGACAGGTGTTTATAACTGTCTAGTATATGTTGTATATCTGTGTACTATGATATTGTTGTAAATTATGTAATATTTATGTTATTAATATAATTTATTCGTTCCACTGTGTAGATTCTGATGTTGTTTCTTTCTTCTCTTCTTTCTATTCTCTTTTCTATCCCTTTCTTTCTTCTTAACGATGCGACTTCCTGGTATTTGGAAGTCAGGTCGTTACAAATTGTCTATTCACAATAATATTGTTGAATTGCATAAGAAATGGGTTGTTTAAAGTAAAAGAGATTAGATAAAAATTTATGAATTATTGGAAGCAAAATAGGATGATTTTGAATATGAGTTTGTTTTGCCCAAATGGATTGAATATATAAGCAAGAAAGTTGTAAATCTCTTTAAACTAAGAGAATGGTTTGAGAATTGATTGGAATTAATTGCAATAGGGATTGGAACCTTACATATGTGCTTATGAAAATATGTAACGCTAAACAAATGGAGACTTAGCTAAAACTTTTCAAATTTTGGGAGTTAGGTATTGAAAAGAAAAATAATATAAAAATTTAGCAACAAACCAATTTCAAATTGGAAATTTGAAATAAACTAAAGAATGAAACTAATTTGAAAATAATAATAGGAATGGGTATTAAATGAAAGATGGTCAATAAAATTTAATATTCAGAGTTAAAGAAAATTTGAATTCACATGGAATTGGAAATTCAAATTGAAAATAAGTAAAATAAGAAGATTAAGGCTAAAATGGTAGAGTAATAATATAAGGGTATATATAATGTTTATATTAAATTTAAGTAACGAGCGGTGAAATTCTTAAATAAAATTTGATATTGAGAAAAATTTTCCAAGTGGATAAAATCAGAATAATGTGAATAAAAGAAAATTGATATGGTTGATAATCTATGGATATAAATACGTAGGATGAATGTATATTATTTTATTCGCATGACAATTTGATCCAGATTCGAGCACAGAATTTCGAGATAGTTATATCGATCCGAATTAAGATTTCTCACTCGATTTTCGACGACGAACCATGGATTTGGATTTTGATTGATTCTGAGAAATTCTCTATCATAGTTGTGACTATGCAAGGAGAATGACAGTTTCTGATCAAGAAATCAGTTCTGAGTCCGTACTAGGAAGTCGGGTGGACGATACTAGTTCGGAAGAGAAATTGTGTGATCAAGCGATCGGATTTGTTACTGCATACGAATGGTATATGTACATCGTACGAGCTTGATTTAAATAGATTTTAAAGTTCTGTAAAGAAGTCAATAAAAATTTGGAGAGAGTTAATACTGTAAGTTTCAGAATTGAATTGCCGGAGTGGATATCTGAAATTTATTGTATATTCCATATATCTCAGGAAATTTGTTCATGATTCATCACTAGTTGTTAAACCAGTAATTCAGAAATTTGAAAGTTGAATCAAATTTGACTGTAGTCAGGAATCCAGTTTGAATTGTTGATCATCGAGAGTCAAACTCTCGATAATTTTAGGAAAGCTTATCCGGATTCGTGTTCGGATAACTAGTGATGTTTGTGAGGGGAGACTGTTTGGTTGTCTGTTAATATATGAATGATATTTATGTTTGAATAGTTGATATAACAGCTTTGGAATTATCTTTGTTCTAAATTTCGGGGACGAAATTCTCTTTAGGGGGAAGGAATGTAACAACCCGAAATTTTTGATAACATATTTTAATGCATATTTAACCTAATTTAAATTAAATATAAGCTCGACAATGTTTAAAATGATGGGACCTTGGATATTTAACAGTTATATGTTTTATAAAAGAAAGTTTTGATTTGAAAAATTTAAAATAGAATGCTTCTAAAACTATTTAAAACAAAATCTGTCTTTTACACTAAAATCAAAGATTTTTATGGTTGATATTTAATCCAGTATACCTATAAAAATGAAATTGAAATAATAATGTTTAAAATAGACAAATATAGCAATATTAAACATAAACATGGAAATCTAACACGTAAGTTTAAAACAATATAATTGATTATAAACATAAACATCCAAAACAAGTATGAATCATAATTATAAACATAAGTATAAACCATAATTATAAAATAGAAAATATAACTAACAATATTAATATACGAATATAAGTTATAACATAAAATATATAAATATAAGTATGTCGTAAATCAAATGTTTGAAAATTTAATTAACAAATAGAATACAACTAATATGTTAACAATAACTTTTAAGAAAACACATCAGGAAGTTGAAAAAAATATAACCTGTATATACAAATGAATAATGCAAAGAAAACAAGTCAAAGCTACACTTGAAAAAGAAAACAAGTCAAAGCTACACTTGAAAAAAAAATATAAGCTAAGTAAGAAATGAACAAAGTAACATATGTATGCTCATTAGATTTCTAAACCAGGTTGAATAAAACCTGAAAGAAAGAAAAGTATATATAAATATCTATTCTATGAATCAAATATAAAGTTATGTGCTGCAGGAAACTTTTTATGCATAAGAAAAGCAAAGCTTCACTTCAAATTAATAATGAAAAATCTGTAGCTTGTACAAAACAAACAGAAAATCTGAAACATTTATTACTTGTTAGCATAAATGAAGCATAAGCATTTATTAGATGTAAGCAAATAAGAAAAAAAGTTTTACTTTAATATCATAAAACAAAATCTGGGTTTTGTATTTATCAGTGAACATTAAATACATGCTATCTTAATTAAGAGCATAAACATTTAATAGAACAACATCTTGTTTAAGTATAGTACACAGCAGAAATCCCTATATCATTTCTTACTGCAGATTATTTTTCTTAGCCAATTAAAGGAAATGACAATACAAATAAAACTGTCCAGTAACAACCTACTGATTTATAGCTTCTATATATATATCCAATATATTTCATCAGTTCATTGATAAACACTTAACTAAAAACTTAAAAAAAAAACAAACCTGAGAAAAACATTATTCTAGCTTTGCAAACATATAAAATTCAAAACAGAAAAACAAAGGAAAAGAAGGTTTCAGGAAAGTTTAACTGCAGTTTCTCCAACACATCATTTCTGTTCAAAAATTTTCTGGTGAGTAAACTTAATTACCTTCAATTTAAACTTGTATTTTTGGCTTACAATTGGTATGTACTGAATATCTGCTTGCATAAGAATCCCTGAGTACTCTCTATTGTTTGGTAGCATATATATTGAATATCTGAACAAAGTAAGAAAACACTTATCCTCATAATTGTTAGAACTTTGGTGTTGTTACTAATTCAAGTTGTTTATCTTAAAAGTAGGCCTACAAACTTGTTTTAGAATTTAACAGTATGTTATAAGTACTGTATTTCAAGTTACAGGAAAACAAATTAAAAGGGTTCAAAATTCGAATGTTTAAACTGGTAAATTCCATGACATATTTAGATTCCATACACCTAATTATGATTTTTAACATAAATATTATGATTTGTAAACAAGGGTTTTAAGAGAAGGTTTAAAATAGAACTAAAAGGTGACTTTTGTAAACTCTGGATGTTTGGGATGATTTGAACTATTGTAAATCGATATGAAGCAAGCTTGAAGAAGTATTAACACTAGAAAAATGTAAAATTATTTTTCAAATGCGTAAATTTTGAGTTTGAATCGAAAACAGGGCTTGAGTGCTTGAAATTTTGATGCTCTGTAAAAATCGTGTTTCGGCATCATCATGAAACCGAGTGGAACGCGAGTTTAGGTGGAGCTAGGGGGTGTGAGCGACGTACTGGTGAAGTTTCATCACCTCCGGTGATGGATGGTGGCCGCACGAAGGATTTGTCAGTGGGTGGTTGTAGTTGCATGTTCAAGCATCAGGTCGAATTTTGTTTTAAACTTGTAATTGGAAATCTGAGTATTGTTTCCGATGCTTAGGGTGATTTGTGGTTTGTGGGGCTGTCACGAGTCGCCGCAGGGGGGAGGGAGCCACCGTGCACGTGCACGGTGGCGATGGAGGTGGAGCTTGCTTTCCTATCAACGTGATGTGCTCCGTGTCGTGCTCGAGTCGACCCACTATTTCTTCGGGTTTGTATTCGAGATGGGGCGTAAGTATTCACTGTTATTTTGATTTTAAAAAAATAAAGTTAAACTTAACTTACTGAAAGAAGAAAAAGTAAGGGAGAAGAAGAAGTTTCACGGGAAGGCTCGGGTAGTATAAGGGGTTTACTCGAAGTAATACTCTAGTTTAAGAAAGGGGGGACACGGGTTTTTGCAAAATGCAGTAATGAATTTTCAAAGGTAGGCTAAGGAAGAATTTCATCAAACTTAGTACTGAAATCTCAAGGACTGTCAAATAGTTTCAAGTTAGAAGCTTAGCGATGTTTAAGTCCTTAACTATTATTTTATTAATCAAATAATTAGCCTAGTTAAGTATAAGTTAAATAATTACTTTAAACTAAATTTGAAACTGGTTAACATTTGAGTTTGCAGTTAGTAGTAATTTGATTTTAAAAATTTAAAGAAAATTTCTTTTAAAAAGGTTAATTATTTACATGAAGTAATTAAGAACGATTAACATTTTAAATCTTAATTAGAGTTTGGATTTCGTAGTTATTATGTGATAATTAATTAGTAGTTGACTACCCAAGTAAATTAGTCGATGATTATTATGTAAGTAGTTGAGTATAGTTAAAGTATAATAGTAATTAAGGATTAATGGATGTGTAAGTGATAAGTAAATTGTAATTAACAACTTAAGTTAATTTATGAATGGTTAACAGTTAATAAATCAAGTAATTTAATTAATAATAGATAATTGGATGCGTAAGTAATTAGCAGTTGATAAATGGGTAATAAAGTTTGATTAATAATCAAGATGTTAATGAAATGGTTAATCAAAGTTAAATATCTGGGTTAAGAAGTAATTAAGCTAAATAGTGAGAAATATAATAAGGTATTAGTTAAGTAATTAAGAAATAGAGAATTTATGATCAATTAAACAGGGTGTAGTGATTAACTCTCAGGTAATAATATAAATTGAATTTATTACAAATGAGAATCTAAGTTGACTGCTTATGGACTGTTGTGATTGAATACTTGACTGTGATATTTATGTGATGATATTCTATGTTACTCTATGATATGCTGTGTTATATCTATGATGCTTGTATATGTTTTATCTGTGATAAATGCTATGTTTATTCAATTGTTGAATTTAAATTATTTAAACCATTAAGTTAATTAGACAACTTGGCCCTTAAAATGGCATTTGGATTCGATGAGACCGGGATCGGAAGAATCAAATTTTGTTCTCCGAAAACCACATCGATCCAATTGAAACATTAGGTCGTAAATCCTGAAATGAAGATCGAGATGGTGTATGCAAAATGCAAGGGTTATCGTCGTTGACTCTGAGGGTGATTCCAAAATGAGTGTGATGAGATAATGCCTTCGGTTTCGTTCAAACCCGGAACGAACTTGTATGGATTGAATGCTTTCAGCACATCGTCAGGCGGACGATGAGCATTCTAAGTGATATGTTCTTTAAAGGTAATCGCAGCCTCAAGCCTCATCAACCGGGAATGGCTAAAACAGGGGAGATGCAGCAAGGTTAGATGGGTCATGCCCAAGCAGGACAAGATATTTCCCCTGTCTAGATGTCCCTTTTATTTCGGCTTAGTGGGTGGTTGGTCGCGCCAACCATGGGGTATATCTTGTTCGGGACTTTTCAGTAAGGAACGGTTCCAGCCTTGTGTAGCAGGGGGTCGGGAGTGATCCTCGGTACGGTGATCTAGGCCCCGTACTGTGATGTGCGGTACCCCAGTAGCCCTGCCATTGTTGGAAATCCATTTTCCCTACGAGACCCTACGGTTTTGATTTGTATTACCCACTTTGGTGGCTAGTAGCTGGAATTTAATGAATGTAACAATTTCGGCTATTTTCTATTTACTTGAAAACCCTAGACACTATTATAATATCACAGGATTTCCTATGAAATGTTTTGGTTAGCGTAAGGTAAAAACTTACCCGTATTTATTTGTGGGGAGTCTTACGTGATACCTTAATTTTCAAATGTTTTTTTTTCAAAGTTAAACAACCGTAAACCGTTTACTCATACCAGACCCATGTCTGACCCGGAGTTTATATTTTGTGTTTTCATAAACTCTTGGGTACTCAAATTTTTATGAGTAGCCAAGTGATAGGTCTCGGACTTGATTTCTGGAGGAGCTTGGAGCAGGAGATTCCAGACGTATGTAGATATCTATCTAGTTCCACTGTGTCTGCAGATGTTATAAACTATATCTTTGATGTATCTAGAGGTAGCTATATGTATGATTGTCATATGTATAATTCTGATATATGTAAAACTATGAAATATATTTATGTGATATATTATATTTTGTCCCATTCCGCTGTGAGATTCTGATGTTGTTGTTCTTTTCTTTCTCTTTCTCTTCCATTTCTATCCCTTTCTTTCTTAATGATGATACGTCTTTCTGGTAGTAGAAGGGCGGTTCGTCACATTTTCGTTCGATCGCACCGAGGGGAAATTGTTTGGGGGTCAACGTGGTAGCTTTGGTCGTGGTGGCTGGGTTGTTGGTGGACGAGGTTGACGGCATGGGGTGGATTTAGGTTGCTGGGTTGGGTTTCCATGTCGACCTGATAACGCATTTCGATTTCTTGACGAATTCGTCGATGTTCAATCGCTGAAGCATTCAGGTGGTGGACCATCGACATGCTGATGGCCGTAGAAGGGGTCGAAAGCGATCCAATCGCTTGTGCATGTGCATGCGTTTGCACTTGAGGATGGGTGGTTGAAGTGTTGGGGAAGAAGAAGGGGATACTCGGGTTTACTCTCATGAAAATGAATGATAGCTTAGTGAAAAGAAGGAGGAGGGGAACTCTAAGTTATGCTCGAGTTTTTGTCCAATAGTCTCGGGTCTGTGGGTTTTTATATAAAACAGTTTTTTTTTTTTTTTAAGTTTTAAAAAAACAAATCAAGTTTAAATTAATTTCTTGATCAGCTTTTGTGTATAATAATCTTTTTATCTAGAGTGTGGAATTAGAAGAGGGGATTTAAAATAAATCTTAAATTTAATTAAGTTTAAAATGTTCAAATTTATGTTAACCTTTATTTCAAAAGTCATTTCAAATAAACTTAATAATATTATGAAGTTAATTTAGAAAAAATGTTTTTAACTGGTAATTAACTTAAAAGTCTAAGTTAAATTATTTCAAGATTTATTTGATAAGGTTTAAAGGATAATAAAAGTGATTAATAAAGATATAAAGGGTTATCTTTAAAATTAATTAAGAAATTAATGATTTGTTATTATAAGCAATTAAGGAATAACTAATTAAGAATGATTATTTAATGATTAAAGATGAACTAAAGGTGAAATTAATTAATGATTAAAGAAAATCAATCAAGTGATTAACGGTTAATTACTTGATGCAACTAATTTAAAATTAATAAAGGGTAATTAATTAAAGGATAAATTTATTTATAAAAGTAAATTAAAGATAATTATCTTGTATAATTAAATAGAAGCTAATTACTTTGTGTAATGAAATAAAAGCTAATTCCTTAGTGAAATTAATAAAGGATAATTAGTTAAATGGTAATCAATTAAATGGTGATTAATTAAGGTAGTTAATTTAAGGTTAATTAATTATAAAGTTTAATTAATTAATGAAGAACGATAATTAATTAAGGATTAATTAATTAAGAATAATTAATTAAAAATTAATTAATGATTAAAGATTGATTAATTAATAATAGAAGGAGATTAATCAATTTATTATTAAAGGATAATTAATTGAAATAATTTGTAATGAGTGCTAATTAACCAGATTAGTAATACATAAGTAATTAATCTGATTTGAATTAATCAGACAATTAACTGATCTTGTTCATGAATGTCTGGATTCCAATGGATGATTGAATTGTTTGATATCCCTGATTGTGATGCTCTATTTTGATTTGACCAGTGTTTGATGTAATTTATTATCTGTGATATATATCTGTGATCTGTGAATAAAAGATAAGCGTTATAGTTTATACCGCTTATCAAATATAAGCATTATAGTTTATACCGCTTATCAAATACATTGCTGTATTTGAATCTGTGATGATTGATGATGTTGCACTTTTATTGTGTGAAACCCCTGGATCACACTTATACACACACAAATATAGGTTACACATGGAAATTGGTTAAGTCATAGATTTTGAGATAGTTTTAAAATTTGAATTTTTGAAACAAATGGTTTTGGAAATGGATTGGGTTTAAAATAAAGAGCTTTTGAAAAGGAATTTCAAAGATAAAAGCTATTTTTGAATAAGTTGATTTAGTTTGAAATTTGATTCAAATTTGAATTCAAAATTTGACATTGAATCCTATTTATGATTTAAAAAGGGTTACACAAGTTTATATGGGTTTTGAACCATTTTAAAAGTGCTGTTTTAGGAATTTGAATTTAACCCAAAGATTTTAACTTATGTAAATGAATCGGATTTTTTCCAAAACGAAAACTATTTGTTTTCACATAATAAAAGCTTTCACATAAGAAATGAACCTCCAATTTGTGTTAAAAGGAATTCAAGTTTGAAATGAAAATGGTTTTCCGAGTTATGAATAAATCTTTGGAAACAGTTTGAAAGCTATAAGTTAAATCTTTAATTTAAAGATTTAATTGAGTAAATCCAAATGGAAACAGAAATTGTTTTGAAATCTATGAATAGATCTTTATGAATCTAGGTGAACTTTATGAAATGAATCTTTTTGTTAAAAGATTTGAAATGGTAATATGTTTAACCATTTGAAGAAAGTTTTGGATTTTTAAAGTTGTGACTTAACTAAAATCCCATATCCACATATTTTTAAAAAATTGCGCTCATTATTCGGTTTAGCTGGGAGATGACCTTGTGTCATATAACCCATTCCGAATAATGATACGACGTTATGGATTGCATTTGAAGATCGGCGTTGAAGACCGGGTGCCTTCGTGAATGATAGGATAACCTGCCTATTGACTCTGCATTGAGTTGCTCCGGTATAGAGTCCTCCATATGTGATGGGGAGTCCGATCGGGATTGTGGATCCCCGGATTGCAAGGGCTTCTTCGGAAGTGCCTTCGGTTCTATTCGAACCCGTAACAGACTTGTATGGTTGTATGTCCGACACTACACTTTGAGATATTAAACCGATCTCTATCAAATACATTTCTGTTTGGTGGCGGAGAATTTATTCTCTTAGCTTAACACCCTTCCTTGAGACGTACGAGCTCAGAGGTTATGTAGTTGATAGTTATTAGTGATATACTCCCAATTTTGTAGTGTGGCATGCTGAGTGCTGCTGTGTATCATTTGTTGATCAAAGCATGTCTTTTGTATAAAGCGTAGCTTTGTGGACGAGACTGCATCAGGACCTCACACCCCAAAAATGGTCGAAACAGGAAAGATGCGGCAATTATGAGACTTGCTCCATTTAGGGTGTGTCATTTCCTTCTGGAAAAGGGTGGTATCATGGTATGGATCCCAGATACTAAACCTATATGGTTACTGCAAATCTATTACTTTGTGATTGCTTTGTGGTTGAGAGGCGCCTCGGATAAAGGTCCCAAAGGACCGAGGGATGGCACGCTCGTGTAGTAGTTACCAAGTTACAGAGGTAACCCGGCCTTGTGTTCACAGAGAGCTGGTTAAGCTCTCGGGAAGTCCCGCCAGAGGCGTACCCATGGACAGTAGGAAGTTCGTTAGCCTGACCATTTATTGGAAATCCAAACAAAACAATACGCACCCTGTATGGTTTTAGTTGTAGAACCTGCCATTTAACGTGGCAACTATAGTAGGCATAGTATCGTGGTACCAATGCTGGCTAGGATTAGTATTATACTTTCGAAAGGTTTTCCACTATGCACTTTTAATAATATCTAATATTTTTTCTCGCATTAAGCATATTTGACTATCATAAGGGGAAATCTCCCCCAAGTGTGCGATTGCATTGTGTTGTGCCGGGAGGCCTTATGGTAGTTTCATTCTCCAAAAAGCATTGCGGATTTATTTTAATTTCTTTTGTTTTTTTTAAAAGATAAACTGTTTTGTTTGCTCACACCTGTACCACGACTGAGCTGGAGTTTATTTTTCCTTTCCTAAACTCTGGGTGCCCACAATTTTTCCACGTGGGCATTGTAGAGTTGGGTTTTTCAGATAGTCAGGTTTAGTAGATTACCTGGAGCTAGTTCAGTCTTTGGATCAGGACTGCATTTGCTTATCTTTGTGCATCGTTATCGGGAGTTCGAGCTATTCCTGGGTTGGTGCTTTGGAGATGGAGATTACCGATGCTAGAGTTCTCTCTTGAAGACCATATTGGAGATATTGTTCCGCTGCTGGTGTTATCTTTTCTTTCCGCTGCAGTAGTTTTGTACCATATCTCTGATGTATATTGATATTCATTGCATCATTCAGTTGTAACTGAATACTGTACCAGATGTTGAATATCAAATGTATTATTCATTTCTTCCATTGTGTTTTACTTAATGTGGTATAAGCTCCGGCGAACCAGGTTCGACGTTTGGATCTGAGGCATTTGAATATGGGTGTCGTATTCGGTGCCGAATTTCGAAGGTCGAGTCAGGGTCGTTTCAAAACCATGTAGAATTCTAGTGGCTACGACTTTTATCTTTAGCCTTTCTTCCTATTTCAAGTTGAACTATGTCAAAATTCCACTTTTTACAGTGAATTTTTTAGCCTCATTATTGTTAATCTGAGAATACCTCTTCTTCATTCAATTATATCTTCCTTAAAAAACTCAAAATCAGGTTAAAATTTTTTAAATTCAGTAGAAAAAATTTGAACCAAATTTATAGTTATTTTTTTTTTTCAGTTTTGAGAGTAAGAGAGTCAAAAATAAGAGAAATGATGACTTATTTTTTGGATCTAGATTTGGGAATTCATGGTCCCAATTCCATTATTTCTTCTCCATACTTTCTACTAACCTCTATCTCAAGCCTTGGCCAAGCACTTAGAAGGTAAAAGAAGTTGTTTGGGCAACGTATAAATGGAGTACGAAGTAGTTACTAAAGCATGGATTAGTTCGAATATTGGTATGAAGTGAAATGATTTAGATATTGGTCAGAACTCTAACTTTAAACCATTATAAGTAGTTTAAATATTTAACATAACTATGTGGATGCTAATGATGTTTTGATGATTGGCTAATGAATGTTTGAAAAGGTAATTGGAGCCATATAACTAAAAGTAAGAAAAATCCAAAACTATAGTTATACACACACACACACACACTATTGGATGATATATATGTTTGGATGTGATTGCTAATGACAGTCGTTTATCATGTTTGAATATAATAATATAGATGTTTATATGGTTGTTGAATATATATACAAGTCACGTGAATTCGTTGATAAGCGCAAAAGAAATTACTTTCCTTTATTTAATGAAATCGCGTATATGGAATGTTTAAACCTCTTAAAAATGGATTAATATGGTTTATAAAGATTTTGTAAATATTTAAAATTGTTTTGCCAAAGTTTAAATGAATATTGAAAATTTAGTCAAAAATAAGTGCGCCGTATGACGGTAGTTCGCGATTTTGTGCTATAAGAATCAAAAATATATATAATGGATTATATATCGAAATTATTTAAGATAAGTAGTTTCCAAACTATATATCCATATTTTTCACATAAAGCAAGAAAATGAAGAAATTGATAAGTAGATTTTGAAATATAAATAAAAATAAGTTTTCGAAAAAATCGCAATTTCGCAGTTCGAAATCCATAAAGGGATTTCTATTTTAATAATATTTTCAAATTATTTAAATACACGAAATTAATTATATAAATATTTTTGTTAACGCTTAAAATCGAACGCTAACACCCCGGTGTGTGAAGTGTGAATGTGAAAGCACACCCAACGGTTCGGGAACAGAATATCGGCTAAAATAACAGAAAAGGCAGCGATTTTATAGTGGTTCGACTTAAGAAGTAGCCTACGTCCACTTTAAGTATCCTTATTACTGATCTTGTTACAAAACGATACAATGCTCTTCAAGTACAAATCTCTTTAGTTACAAAACACTTTGAGCAAGTAGCTTAAGCTTCGATGTAGATGAAAGTCTTCGAATCCATGTCGGACGTGTGAAAGCCTTTCAAAGTAGCTTGTAGTGTTCTTCGAAACTTCAAGTATAAAGTCGGTTTAGAATCTGGCAGAATATCGGTGCTTGAAGAGATTGTCCAAAAAGTCCTCTCCACGTTCAATGTAGGTTGGTATTTATAGAGAATTTTAACCCTTAGGTTGTAACTCGTGACCGACTTAGGGTAGGTCGTAGCCGACATATGGAGTCCAGCTCGTAGCTTGGTAGAAGTTTGCTTATCTGTTCGAATTCATGTTACAAGTCCTAAGTCGTGTACGAGTTAACTAAATGCGGCTTCTTATCTGTTTTCTTAAGTCGTGTACGACTCATCATAGGTCGTAGGTCGAACGACCTAAACTAAGTCTTGGCTTGCGGCTTAACTGGAGTAAGTTTGCTCTTTTGGATTCACATCTCAAGTCCCAAGTCGCCAACGAGTTAACGAATCATGGCATGGTATAGAACTTGCCTCTGTAGTCTTAGGTCGTGATCGACCTAGCATAGGTCGTAAGTTGGTTGCGACTTAAGTGTAGTTGTCTTTACCTTTTCGTGCCTTGAGTCGTTAAGTCGTAGACCTTTTAAGTCTTTTCGTCTCTTAAGTCGTAGATTGCTTTAAGTCGTAGACCTGCTTGAGTCGAAAACTATTTAGACCGTTTCAATTCTTAAGTCGTGTAGACCTTAACTCGTTAAGTCATCCAAACCTTAAGTTGTTAAGCCGTGGAGTACTTGAGCTGTTAGATCGTGGTGACCTTAAGTCGTAAGTCGTTCATGCCTTAACTTGTTAAGTCGTCACATACCTTAAGTTGTGAGGTTTCCTTAACTCGTTAAGCCGCGCACGATGCTTGAGTCGCATACCTTGCTTGATTCGTACAGTTCTTAAATCGTAGAAAATTGAGGGTTAACAATTTTCAAACACTAATTGTAGAAAAGTCGTTTTGATCAATATAGCTTGAAAAAAGCATTAATTGCAACACTTTTTATAGCACTTTTCTATAAGTTTTAAAATATAGCATTAAACTTAACTACTCTTTTCCAAATCATTTATAAATGTTTCTTAATGAATAATTAAGCATTTTACTAATTATTTCAAAGTTTTATATTATTTAAAAGAGATTGAATAAATGATTTTAAGAAAAGCTGTTATAAAGAAAATGTCTTAACCTTGGCCGTAAAAGCCAACGAGTTGGCTCGATTTTCAAATTCGTGAGATCCAAATGCGAGGGGCTTGAACTAAGGAGATTTTCAGGTGCAACTAGTGACCTAGCTCACTTGGCCTCTTTTCCGAGCTAGGGGTAGATAAGGTCGAAAGGTGGAAATGAGTTGAGTATAAAAGGATCAAATTTTCCAAATTTTAATTAGTACAACTTTGACTATATAGAGATGATCTTCTTATATTTGGTATTAAATTATTGGGAGGGAACTCATACTATTCGTGGAATTTAAAAGGTGATTTTACTGTTATTCCACCCATAGTACTTGTTAAATGTGGAAATTAATATTGAGTAGAGTTGGATAATTTCTACAGATTATGATCACTTAATATTTACAAGTTCTGGATTAACATCTTAGATAACATGGTTTTAACTCAATCTAAATTTTTATTTGGAACTAAGAAATCATTGTTGAAATTTAAATAAATAATTATCCAAAGGTAAAGTGAGGTTTAATGGTTTTGTATATAACAATAAGAAAATATATATCTCTATGAGATATATTGATGAAAAGAAATTAATCAATCAAAGAATAATTCCCTGTTCACTTAACATCTTTTTATTGATGGTTAGTTCAAGCAAACCTAGATTGGATCTACATAATTGCTATCGAAAAATTACTTCAAATCAATTTACATATCTGAAGTGAAACTTGTTGAAGATAAAGGCAATTGAAGACGAAGATCTACATGATGTAGGGCTGCGTACCACTAGACCCTTGGTGAAATTACCAATCATACATTTATTGTGGCAATAGTGCTCTATTACAAAAATTCTCGATACTCATGGACTTCTCGCTATTAATCCTATGGGTAATCCCCAACAGGATGTGTGCCTTCAGTTTGTCCTATTCTTGGATAACTTATATAGGCGAATGTTTGACGTTGTGTTTTAAAATCAAATTGATGGATATGTATAAATGTATCATCTGTTTGGTGGTGGAAAAGGCAACTCCTCTTAGCTTAACACCCCTTCCTGAGACGTACGAACTTATGAGTTGTATGTTTGCAGAAATCAGATGTTTGGTGATGGAATGGCAATCTGGCATTCAAACTGGAAAGTTGATGTTCTATGTGAAAGGTAATCACTACCTCAGGCCTCACACCCAGAAATGGCTAAAATAGCGTTGATACAGCAAGGCTAGGTGATTCGCAACCATTAGGCAATGATCAACTCCTTCTTGATATATTTATTCCAGCTATGATATCGGGTTTAGTTAATGTGGTGTATGCGAAGAGAGCTCTTGGGTAGGTCGTTACCGACCGGGGTGATGACATATTCGGTACTATCTAGTTAGAGGTAGGCCGGTCTTGTGTTGGTAGCGGACCATCAGTTGGGCCTGGGTACCTTCCTCTAGGGATCTATGGTCAGATGGTAGTCCCTTTAATGAGTCATTTGTATAGGAAACCATTCTCCTATAAGTGCCTTTTTGATTTTGATTGTAGAACCAACATTGTAGCTAGTATGCCGGAATTTAATTAATGTAACAGTTTTGGTTAAGATTAATAAGATTATTTGTAAATGTTTTAAAAAATGTCATTAAAACTAATATCAAATGATTTTACATGCCAAATGTTTTTGGATATTATAAGATAAAAACCATTTCTGTGTAAATGTGTGGTGTGGTCTTATGAGATGCCTGTTCTTTTCAAGACATCCGTATTTTGAGTTTCTTACACCAATTGCATGACCAACCCGGAGTTTATTTTAGCTTTCTCCTTAAACTCGGAGTGCCCTAATTTTTCCCACGCAGCTTAGTAGTTTAATTTTTAGCTTGGAGTATTTGGATGGAGCTTGGAGCTGATGATTTACTATAGATAGTCATCCGTTCCCGTTTCCACTTCTATTATATTTATTTGTTTATTTTTTAGCATTTGTAAGGACAAGTATTTGAATATGCTCAGTAGAGGTTGGACTTTGATATATCTATTTTAAAATTTTCCCTGTATAGATTATTTTTAATATAATACGTTATTCCATTAGGGTGTGATTCTGTTTTGTCTATTTTCTGTCTTACCTTTAAAGATCCATCTTTTTGTTCAGTTCGAATTAGACATGTGTGATTCACTGTTAACTCAGTGGGTGCGGAAATTTGGGACTTTACATCTAGGTCTTTACAGTCACCTCATTAAGCTTGCGATAATCCACACGCAACCTTAAAGATCCATCTACCTAAGTTGCAAATACTACGGTGCACATCATTATATATACTCCTTCGAATGAACTCTCTCCTTATTTGGTCATTCACTTGCACCTTTAATTCCTTCTGCTCTCTGAGTGCCATACGCCTCAAAGGCATAACTATAGGTCTAACTTCCTTCACTGGGTATATCTAAAACTGAATCTCTCTATGCAACGACAATCTGGTCACTTCCTCAAATACATCCAGATAATCTCCAGCGATAGGCAAAGAGTACAACCCCTCCTATGGAACTTCAGGAAAGTATGGGAAATTAACCATCGCCCCATCCTCTGGTAGGCCACCAATGACTACCATTCATCCTTCCACATCTTCGATTGTCACCAGTAGCTTCTCACAATCCACTATCGCTGGATACTTTTTAAGCTAGTTTTTTAAGCTAATCTATTCCAAAGGTGATTTCAAACCGAAAAAAACTAAAGAAAAAGCAATCATAAACAAAAGAGTATCCATGAATCAATAATACTAGGCCATGACAAACCATACAAAGGATAGTATCCATGAATCTATTCCAAAGTTTCGTGCCTTTGACATATGGCCACTCCCAGTTTGGCCCAAACACACCTGTGGCTGTCATAATTCTCTTCAGGACTAAGTCCCCAACTTCAAAGCTGCGCTGACGAACTTTGGAATTGAAGTGCCTGGCTATCCTTTGCTGATGGGCTGCAATTCTAAGCTTAGCCTCTTCTCTTCTTACATCAAGGAGGTCAAGCGCTTCCAATTGCAGTTTTTCATTCTCATCTTGATCAAAATGGATCCTTCTGTGTGAGCGAACTTCCGTTTCTACTGGAATCATTGCTTCTGATCCGTATGCCAATGAAAATGCAGTATGCCTAGTCGAAGTTTTGTGGGTAGTTCTTTATGCCCATAGTGCAAGTGGCAACTTATCGACCCAACCACCTTTTGCTTTTTCTAGCTGCTTTTTGATGGTTGATTTGATGATCTTGCTTACTGCTTCCACTTACCTGTTTGCCTGCGGATGAGCCACTACTGAGAAGCTTTTTCGGATCTTGAATCGTTTGCAGAAATCTTGGAATTCCTCACTTTCGAACTGCGTACCATTGTCTGTGATTATCTTCTGAGGCACACCATACCTGCAAATTATATTTTTAGTCACAAAACTTATCTTTTTCTTAGAGGTAATGGTATCCAATGGTTCAGCTTCAGCCCATTTAGTGAAATAATCAACAGCAACGATAGCATATTTAATCCCCGATTTGGCAGTCGGCAAAGGCCCAATGAGATCTATCCCCCAGATGGCAAACGGCCATGGACTGACCATTTGTGTTAGCTCAGTGGAAGGTGCTCTAGGAATTTTGGCAAATCTCTGGCATTTATCACACTTTCGAGAATAGTCAGTAGCATCTCGATTAATCTCTGGCCAAAAATATCCATAACGGAGAATTTTCTTTGCTAAAGTTTGACCTCCTGTATGATCTCCACACTCCCCTCCGTGTACTTCAGTTAGAATTGTCTTGGCTTCTTCTTTAGTTACACAGCGGAGTAGTGGCATTGAAAATCCCCGTCTGTACAATCGGCCATCCTGGATCATATATCTAGAGGCTTTCCTTAGCAGCTTCTGTCGTTCTTTTGAACTTTCAGGGAAAGAACCATTGAGCAAATATTCAAATATTGGAGTCATCTGTGATTCTTGCTCTTGGGATGCATTCATAATCCAATCAACATCCATTTCATCTGTGCTCGGAGCTGACAAGACTTCGACGGAAACTAATCCCAATAGTTGAGCCTCACCAGTACTTGAATAGTTTGCGAGAGAATCCGCCTTCATGTTCTCTTCTCGGGGTATATGGCTTATTGAATAACGGTCAAAATCTTCAAGAAGCTCCCAGGCTTTTGATAAATAGGCGGGTAGATTCCCTCCTTTAGCTTGAAATTCCTTCTTGACTTGGTAGACAATAAGCTGAGAATCACTGAAGATCTGCAATGCCTTGATGTTTAGTTCTTTAGCGATCCTTTAACCAGCTATGAGAGCTTCATATTCTGCTTCATTATTTGTCGAAGGAAATTCTAGTCTCAGTGCATAACATAGCGATCGCCCTTCTGGGGTTTCAAGGACAACCCCTGCTCCAGAACAGTAATCATTCCTTGCGCCATCGACATACAATTTCCATTGGATTGGGATGTTATCAGTGGCTTCTTCCTCACTAGCACCTTTATCCGTACATTCTGCGATGAAATCTGCTAAGGCTTGTCCATTGATTGCTTTCTGGGATGATAAGTGATGTCATATTGGCTGAGTTTAGTATTCCATTTCAAAAGACGGCCCGAAGTCTCAGGATGGAATAGGACTTGCTTTAGAGGTTGATCAGTGAGGATTTTGATGGGATGACCTTGGAAATACGGCCTCAATTTTCTTGATGCGATTAACAAACAATGGGCGAGCTTTTCCAAACTTGAATAGTTCATCTCTGCCCCAGTGAATCTCTTGCTGATATAATGGACTGGGCGTTGAATCCTTGCATCTTCCCGTACCAACACTGCACTGAGAGCATGAGATGAATTTGCCAAATACATGAAGAGATCTTCACCGTTGTCAGGCTTTGAAAGTATCGGAGGCACTTCCATATGACGAACCAACTCATCAAATGCTTTCTGACATTCAGGAGTCCACTCAAAGTTTTTTCTTCCTTTCTTCAGAGCATCAAAGAATTGAATGCATTTGTCAGTAGCTTTTGAAATGAACCGACTCAAGGCAGCAACCTTTCCATTGAGACTTTGCAATTCCCTCTTCGTTCTAGAAGCTTTGACCTCTCTCAGGGCAGTGATCTGAGCAGGATTAGCTTCAATGCCCTTAGCGCTCACAATAAAACCCAAAAACTTTTCGGACTCCACTCCAAATGAACATTTCAAGGGATTAAGCTTCATTCTGTACTTTCGAAGTACTGCGAACATCTCTGCCAAGTGATCCATGTGGTCCACTGCTTTCTTAGACTTCACTAGCATATCATCAACATAAACTTCCATTGTCTTGCCAATCTGCGTTTTAAACATGGCATTAACAAGCCTTTGGTAAGTTGCCCCCGCATTCTTAAGTCCGAAAGGCATCACTTTGTAGCAGTAGAGACCAACATCGGTGATGAAGCTTGTGTCCTCTTGATCTGCCTCATGCATCATAATTTGGTTATATCCGGAGTATGCATCCATAAAAGATAACAATTCATGCCCCGCCATCCCGTCCACCAACTGATCAATCTTGGGCAGCAGGAAGCAGTCTTTGGGGCAGGCTTTGTTCAAATCTGAAAAGTCAATGCATACTCTCCATTTTCCGTTAGCATTTTAACCAGCACTGGATTTGATACCCAATTTGGATAAGTAGATTCTCTGATGAAACCGTTCTCCATGAGCCGATCCACTTCTTCTTTCAATGCTGCTGACCTTTCTGGACCTTGAGTTCTTCTTTTCTGTTTCACGGGTATAAACTTTGGATCAATTTTCAGAGTGTGTACTGCAATCTCTGGGGATATTCCACACATGTCAGCATGAGTCCAAGCGAATACATCCAAATTTGCCTTCAAAAATGAAATCAGAACATTCTGAACTGTTGTGTTGAGTTGTGAACCCACATTCAGCACTTTGTTTGGGTCCTTTGGGTCAACGGGTACCGGCACTGTTACCTCTACCGGTACTACCCTATTCTCCCCTGCACCGGCTTTCCTTGGATCCATCTCTCTTTGTGCACCACTATATTCACCAGTGCAGGGTCAACCCTGTAATTGCTACAAGGTTGGTTCTTTGATGCGGACTGGAGCCGCCGCACCTTTTCCCGCTTCTCTTTTCCTTGATTCACGCAACTCTGTAAGATAACATTCTAGCCCCGCATCTTGGTCTCCTTTAATAACACCAACTCCATTATCTGTGGGGAATTGTATAGTCAGACACCATGGGGCAAGAACAGCTTTGAATGCAGCAAGAGTTGGTCGGCCTAGATAGGCATTGTAGGCAGAGAATTCTTCAACAATTATAAAGGTTTGCTTTCGAGCCACCTTCCTCAGCCCTTTTCCAAGTTCTACAAACAAATCTATGGTCCCAATCGGCTGTTTGGGTTCTCCAGCAAACCCAGCAATCTTAAGTGATGAAGCTTGAACGTCAGCCATTGGAATTTTCATCTGATCAAAAGTCTTCTTGAAGAGAATGTTGCATGAAGCTCCACAATCAACTAGAACTCTTCTCAGAGTAGCCGGCCCAATGCCAGCGGATATGACCACAGCATCTATGGTAGGAGCCTCGATACCTAAAGAATCACTCGCACTGAATACAATATCATCAGTGGAAATCATTTGTTGCTTTAAAGGTGCATCATTTTCTAATACAAAAACATTCTCTTCAGCCGGTACATGCCTCAAGGCCCGGGCATACCTTTCCATCTCGCCCCAGCTTTTGCCTGCTGGGTGAGGCCCTCCAGTTATTATATTGATGACAGGTCTTTCTGACTCATGTTCTACGGCCTTCTTTCTTGAGCCAGGACGGTGAGACGAAACTTGTTGTCCTTGAGTCGACGAGGCTGGGGCATTTCTATTCCTTTTCACATACTGTTGGAGCTTGTTCTCTTTCAAGAGTTGTTCAATTACCTATTTAAAATGACGGCATTCGTTGGTGTCATGGCCGGGTTGGTTGTGGAACCGGCAGAACCTTCCACTTTTTTCCATCTTACTTCCCACTCTCATTTTAGGTGGTGTCGGATAATTGACATCATCCTTGGTCGCAAAGAAGATACTCTTAGGGGTATCGGTCAATGGCGTGAAATTGAAAGGACGGCCTTTCTTAGCATCTCCTTGTTTCTTTCCACCATCATTTCCCCTTTTCTAAGTGTTAGGTTCTTTCTTGTTCGAAGCAGCACCATTGTTCCCGGCTTCTACTGATACCGCCTTAGCCGGTGTTTGGAGGCTCTCCAAGCGCATGAATTCATCCGCTTTCTTGTAGAATTTGCCGAGCAAGTTTGGTTCTTTCATTTTCAACCATTATCCAAATTCGCTTGATTTGTCAATCGCCCTCATCAAGTATGTTAGGACCATGCGTGGCTCGGCACTATCTACCTCAGCCAATGCTATGTTAAAACGATTCAAAAATGATCTGATGGATTCTCCTGGATTTTGCTCTAGACTTGACGGCGACATTATATCCTTTGCTTTTGAAGCATACAATCGAAATTGCTCCTTGAATTTCCTGGTCAAATCGGAAAACTGATCAATGGACCTGACCGACAGCTTTGTAAACCACAATAGAGCCACACCTTCCAGATATACCGGGAAATATGGACATTGGATTTCATCAGACGCTCTGGCACCCATTATATGCCAATCGTACTTATACAGAAACTCATTAGAATCGCTTGTCCCTTTGTATGCCGGAATAAAAGGAGGAACGAATTTTCTTGGGAATTCTGCCTTCAAGATTTTCTCAGTAAACAGAGTTTTGCTTGGAGCAAAACCCCATTCTTTCTCATCTTCATCCCTTCGCATACTTTCCTTCATGATCTGACGAACCATGCCTGAGAAATATTCTTCATCATTTAAAGGCTCTGGAGGGCAAACATCAGCCATTCTCTTTGAATTCCGTCTTGACAACCGTTCACGGAGGGTCGGCTGCGGTCCTGATCCTCCAGCCTAGAGGGGTGTCTTTTCCACAGGGTCTGCGGCTCTTTGAGAAACGTTCCCTCCTACACCATCTTGAACTCCCGCTGTAGGGTTTCCATCATTATTAACCGGTTGATGGTTAGCCCCAAGTAGATCATCCAACTTACTCAAGACCAGGGCGTTCTGGGCGTTCTGAGCCTCCAACTGTGCATTCTGGGCATTCAATTGTTGATTCAACCCCAAAACTACGGCGTCCAATTATGCTCGTGTAAATCGAACAGTTGGAGCTGCTTGACTTGAAGGAGGAGAGGTAGCGGTATTCTCTTGAACATTGTCGGATCTTACAGAACTTCGTTTTCTCCCAGGAGCCATTATTTCCAATAAACTTCTGGTTTTAAAAGAATTCCTTTCGATAACTTTTTTAGAAGCAATAGTGAGACCAACTTGTGTTCAATTCTCAGTGAAAGCACCAAAAATGTTAACGCTTAAAATCGAACGCTAACACCTCGGTGTGTGAAGTGTGAATGTGAAAGCACCACCCGAGGATTCGGGAACAGAATATCAGCTAAAATAACAGAAAAGACAACGATTTTATAGTGGTTCGGCTTAAGAAGTAGCCTACGTCCACTTTAAGTATCTTTATTACTGATCTTTTTACAAAACGATACAATGCTCTTCAAGTACAAATCTCTTTAGTTACAAAACACTTTGAGCAAGTAGCTTAAGCTTCGATGTAGATGAAATTCTTCGAATCCATGTCAGACGTGTGAAAGTCTTTTAAAGTAGCCTGTAGTGTTCTTCGAAACATCAAGTATAAAGTCAGTTTAGAATCTGGCAGAGTATCGGTGCTTGAAGAGATTGTCCAAAAAGTCCTCTCCACGTTCAATGTAGGTTGGTATTTATAGAGAATTTTATCCCTTAGGTCGTAACTCGTGACCGACTTAGGGTAGGTCGTAGCCGACCTATTGAGTTCAGCTCGTAGCTTGGTTGAAGTTTTCTTATCTGTTCGAATTCATGTTACAAGTCCTAAGTCATGTACGAGTTAATCGAATGCGGCTTCTTATCTGTTTGCTTAAGTCGTGTACGACTCATCATAGGTCGTAGGTCGTGAACGACCTAAACTAAGTCTTGGCTTGCAGCTTAACTGGAGTAAGTTTGCTCTTTTGGATTCACATCTCAAGTCCCAAGTCGCCAACGAGTTAACGAATCATGGCGTGGTATTGAACTTGCCTCTGTAGTCTTAGGTCGTGATCGACCTAGCATAGGTCGTAAGTCGGTTGCGACTTAAGTGTTGTTGTCTTAACCTTTTCGTGCCTTGAGTCGTTAAGTCATAGACCTTTTAAGTCTTGCCATCTCTTAAGTCGTAGATTGCTTTTAGTCGTAGACCTGCTTGAGTCAAAAACTGTTTAGACCGTTTCAATTCTTTAGTCGTGTAGACCTTAACTCGTTAAGTCATCCAGAACTTAAGTTGTTAAGCCGTGGAGTACTTTGAGCTGTTAGATCGTGGTGACCTTAAGTCGTAAGTCGTTCATGCCTTAACTTGTTAAGTCGTCACATACCTTAAGTCGTGAGGTTTCCTTAACTCGTTAAGTCGCACACTCTGCTTGAGTCGCATACCTTGCTTGAGTCGTACAGTTCTTAAATCGTAGAAAATTGAGGGTTAACATTTACCCCTCGAAGTACACGCCTAGGTCGTAGGTCGTGTGCTTCGACTTATCTTAACTCCTGTGCCGAATCAAGTTCCACTGCCCCGAGATATAAAAGGCTTAGGTCGCTTCTTCTTCACCTACTTGCTTCCCTGTTTACTTCCGCCATTATTGACCTTCGAAGCTTCCAGAAACGAATCCAATCAGTGTACCTCGTCACCAATCAAGTTCCTACAATCTTCATCATCACACTGCGTAAGTAAACTCATTACTCACTCGATTTCACGATTACCGCTACCTTTCGAACATGGACTTCCCACTTTCTAACCCCAATCCAGATCCTCACACCATACTTCATCTCAAATCACGTTACGATCGATTGCCGACAAACTTGGAGCGGTTCGATCAAGTTTTTAGATGACTTGCAAGGGGAAGACGATGGGTTACCATATTTCGGATCAGCTGATCCGCGAATTTAGAGGAGACGATATTGTCCTATACGGGTTAACGGGTTAGGCGGATGACGGGTTACTGATTTAAGAAGAGGTCGACCGGTCAAAGGAAGCGTGACATTAGCTTGGACGCGACCCAGTAATTTTAAGCGACCCAATAACCTCCACGACTTAACTCTGGACCGACTTACCAACTTTTGCGACATAAGTCTTAAGTCGTGGCCGAGATAGGACTTGGAGAATTTCACGTCGCTTCGAACTGAAGTCTTTTCCCCTTACTACGCCTTACGACTTAAAGAACCAATGACTTAAGGCATTAACGACTTAGAGCGCAAACGACCTAACTTAACTTGTCCCACATTCTTTAGGTTGGGGACGAGTTAGCACTTCGAACTGTCATGAAGCATAATTCTGACTTGAACTTTAACTTGAATTGCTGAAGTAAACTGCCTGAATACTGAATTGTTTGGACTTTGAACTGTTTAGTCTTTAAACTGTTAAACTTTATTGCATTCTTTCACAGATCACTTTTGACTTGCAAGCTAACAATCTGTTCAATACATCATTTACAGAAAATTGGGACGAATATACTGCCACTGACTGCCCATATCAAATGGCAGATTAGTTAACAACAGATAATCAACTTAAATAGATTGTGTGAACGAAGTGCTTTTAAATCATCAAATTCAAGTAAAGTATTAAAGCAACATTGAAATAGTCAACTGAAACTGCCCAGTTTGCGCTAATACTATACCTGAACTTTAAATTAATAAGTCCTGAAATTTGGTAATCGATCAATTGTCGACTAGTTTAATTCCAGTTATATTTACTTATTATTTTTATTAGTTCTGCACAACACTTCACACTTTTAGGAAACGTGCACCTTTACATTTGAATATCCAGTTGCTTGTGTTGAATGACTTCTCAACAAGAAGAGATAACAGTCCAGACTGGAGAAGCCACTCTTATTCCGGCTCCCCTAGTTAAGACTCCAGAGGGAGCCTCTACCACTTTATGATACAAAGTTTTTCGTCAGTTATGCATCCATTTTGGCATTGCTGAATCGGATGCCATTCTTCCTGAGAAAACTAACACTGCTGATGTGGCACCTCCTGGTTTTGTAGCGGTTAACCGGCAAATGTGCCTGAGCGAGGCCATTCCCCCTTTCAACAACTTTCTCCAGAATCTTCTTCGTCAACTAGCCATCTCCCCATTCCAGCTACACCCCAATGGCTACGCCATTCTGATGGGGCTGTGTGTGCTATTTAGGAGAACATTTGATCGACTTCCAAGGTTCGACGATATTTGCTTCTTATGCTCCTTTACCAGGACTAAGGATCACCCTTCTATCACCGCCGTGAGAAGCGCCCGAAATCGCAAATTGATCGTTGGCCTTCCCGACACTGCTCATGGGTTCTTAACTCAGTTCTTCTTTGTCCGCTGCCCCACGGGATTTTATGCTGTGTGGAGGGAAGGAAGTAAGATCATCCACCTTTACTTCTTCTATTCTCTGAGTTTTGCGAAGTCCGAATTGCCAAGTGTTAACTTCGTTTTCTAATTTCTGTGTGCCCCCCTCCTTCTAGAGATCCTAGCCACAAGCCAACTCTTGAGAGGCTCATGGCTGTACCGGTTGAAGAGCGGGACATGAAATTTTTGTTGAACGACGAATTCCTCCACTAGTTCGGACTTCTTCATCCTTCTCGCTCCACTCAGCCTCATGAAGTCCTTGATTCTCCAGCGGAGGCACCAGATGTCTCAATCCCTGCTGAAGCGCTTATGCCAAAGGAGCCCTCTACTGAAACTTTACTGGCGAAGTGCCCCACACTTACCGATGTTGCGGGTCCATCCAACAAATCGGCACTTGCCCCAGTTATTGAGGAGGAAGAAACTGAAAGTGCGTTGTATATACAATTATATGTGCTAATATAGTATACACGGATCGTTTAATATGGATTACAATACAAATGCAGAAATAGTTGATAATAGCATTGTAAATAAAAAAATAGAAAAATCACACCAGAGATTTTTATACTGGTTCGGAGCACCGTCCTACGTCCAGTCCCAGACTACTATCTGGATTTTCACTAATTACAACCTCGCTTCACCCGGAGGAACAGGTTTACAATTACCCGAACAGCCGAACGGGATTTCACGCCTCTACAACACTGAGGGCTTCAACACTTGCCTCTTACAATACTGAGGACTTCAACAAAAAAACAATTACAATTGTTGTTGACAACTTGTGCTCTTGTAAACACGGATTTGTCACTTGTAGTACACTTTTCCTATAATCTTATCCTCAAATTGTGAATGATGTTTGTGAAGATTATGGAATTTATATTGCTTATTGAATCAAAATATATGAGATAGTGTCAATGATTCAATAAGGAATGAAAGTAGTTTAGAGCTTTTTGAATGCAAGTGAATTCAAAGAATAGATAGAGAGCATATATAATCTTAATAAAACTTATTATTTTAATCAATGATATTGATGTGTATTTATAGAGAGAAAATAGTTATAACCCTTGGTGAAAAGTTGCAGTCAAAAGTTATGATCATTGATGAAGAAGAAGAGACGCAACTATTGAAGAAAGATGTGTCTTTTGGAAGAAGTTGTTCTCTGTTTAAAAACGGTCGACAGGTCAAAAACTAACCGGTAGACAGGTTTTTAAAAATATAGTCGTTATGTACATGTGTGCACGTTTATTGTGCACATTCAACAGGAACGGTCGACCGTTCATTTTTGGACCGGTCGACCGGTCTCTGTTAAGTTGCACAATAAAGTGCACAACCTATATAAATGTGTATATATATATATATATTATATTTTGTGCATGATTATTTGAGGATAGATTTTGACAATTTTATTACTATTATAACATCAAATAATCAACCTATAATCTAGAGTACCATATGTACGTCTTGATTTGTCGATCGCTTTAATATTGTTGTCAGCAATCAAAATCTTCATAGAAGCTGTGACTCAACATTCTCCCCCTTTTTGATTGATGACAATATAAAAACTCAAGTATAGGATCTCCCCCTGAATATGTGATTTCCTGCAGACAATTATTAGCTTCTTTCATCCTGCAAACAATTATTAGCACCTTTCTCCCCCTTTGTCATCGACAAAAAGGAGTAAACAATAGAAAATATAAACCAAAGAGAACAATGCATACATTCAAACACAGGATGTTTTGATGAAGTACAATGCAAGTCATAGTCTACTACGAATAAAAAGATGGACACTATTTAGTACAAGTGCCATATATGTTTTTAAAGAAATGAAAAGAAAAAACAAACTAACTTCATTCCGACTGAATCTCTTCCTCATCATCATCATCATCATCATCGTCGTCGTCATCGTCGTCGTCATCATCATCGTCATTGTCCCCACGACCTTGTCCGCTTGTACCACCGGATTCCTCGGATGTCGACCAAGTAAAAGTTGGAGGAGCCGGACGTTTTCCGGGGTCTTGATGTTGGGTCGAGACGGATGTGCTACATGATATAGCATCCCATATAGCGCCGAAGAATGACTTTACCTTATTGAATCGTCTATCAATTTTCGAATCCATTCGTTTTAGTCTTGATTCAAGTAAAAATTGATTCCGAGCGATGGTTTCAAGAGATTCTCTTGTAGATGATTTAGATTTCAATAATCTAACATCTTCAGAACGACGACGAGATGGTGGAGCTTGTTGTTCTTGAGTATCGCGTTGTTGCCATTGTTCGAATGGCATAATATGAACATATGGAGGAGGAAGCTTCATCCGTTTGATAGTAGTGGAGTCAATACACTTTGGTGTAGAATATGCCGAATCCGGGGGTGTGACTCCACATGCAAGCAACATACGCATAATATACTCGTTATAGAAGAAATGTGGACGAGTAGAGTTATTTACCTTAAGAATTTCATCGAAAATCATGTGAACCCAATTTATTTCGATATCATCGTAGATAGCATAAAGAGCCTTGAAATTCTCTTTGTAAACGGCATCATAGTTTCCTAATCGAGGAAATAGAGAGTGCATTAGGACATGGTGTAACAACCTTGCAGTCGGTCGTAGCCCAATCGATTTGGTGCCGTTACTATCATCTTCTATAAATTTATGACTCGTACTATTCCGGGTGAAAACTTCACAAAATGTCGATGAAAACTCTTCACCCCTATTCGGTATTCCCAAAATAGAAGTAATTCTATCATAAGTGAGATAGATTCGTTTGCCACATACTACTGACCAAATAACTCCATTTGGATTTTCCGGAGTATATTCCTCTAAATTCATATTCGCATAAAATAGCTTAATCATCAAATGATTAATTTGTACGCTATTTACAGAAAAATCAATAAGAGGAGAGATACGAGATCTATTTGCTAATCTTTGAATACCGTATGCGGTGAAATCGTCGAATTTGATGAATGAGCCTGGATGGAATTTGTAATTTGTCATTTGATTCCATCTAGTTACTGCAACCGGAGATTCTAGCCATTTTCTAGCAGAGAGAGTAAGAGAAGAAGTTTCTGATGTTGCTCTTTTCTTTGATTTTTTCTGAGGAGGAGCCATTGAAGAGAATTTGAGAGTTTGTGAAGCTTGAGAATATGAACTAGGGTTTGGAAATGGGAAAATTTTCAGTAGAGAGTAGAAAGTAAAGAGGGTTGGTGGAAAAAATATATACGTGAAGTATAAAAAAAAGAAATAACTGCCGACCGGTCGACCGCTTGCGTATTGCCGGTCGACCGTTTTCAACCAGAGAGCAAAACGGTCGACCGGTCATATTTCAGGCTGTCGACCGGTTTGGCTCTGTGTGCAAAAATGCAGAATTTGGCAAAAATTTTGAAAACGAGTCGAATGAATATATTATATATTATGTTATTATTGCAAAAATATACTGTATTACAAGAATTATATATGAAAGCAAAATAATATACATTATGGAATTCTAATGAGAAGATGAGTTGTTATTAGAATTCTTGTCGTTTTCAATGCGTTTAGCCCACGGACTCCACTTATATCGAGCTCCTTCATTCTCGTTATAGTTTTTATCCCAAGAGTTTGGAGTTGTTGAAGTCGATGGTCTTGACGGCATTGGTTCATGAACATCGTGTTTGTTTGAACCGCAGAAGAATGAAGCCATTCGTTCTAAAGCGGATAAACGAGTTGAAGTATGTTGAAAGTGCGTTGTTGTTCATGGTATAGTAGGTTTTGACCATAATGTAGTTGTCGTTGAAGATCAATTTGATGCTTTTGGTAGTGATGAATTTCATCGATTTGCGCCTTCGTGCGCGGAGAGCAGAATAGTGCTTTCTTTGCACGCTTGGATGTTGGAGTATGGCCAGGTGTGTGAAAACAATGGTGAGGGCATTCCGGCCTTTGTTTCGGTGTAATCGGAGAATATTGTTCCTCCGACTCCGAGCTAGTGATAAAAATATGAGATTCCTCTGCGCATTTGTCGCAAATGTGTGCCATGGTAGCTTGTTTAAGGTGATTTATAAATTTTCAGCAAGAAGGTGAATGAATGAAAGTGTATTTTTCAAACGTTTATATAGAAAAAAAGTTTGCTAATGAACTTGAGGATAGGATTTGTTAGAGATAATTAGCCGTAAACAAAAACAATGATAGATAAAAAAGTTATAAAAATAGGTATAGTTTGTTATAGGCTGAAATTTAAGAATTATTTGAAAAATATATAGCCTAAGTTTGAAGGTTACTTATTCTATTCTAGATCTTTCCGAGATACTAAGCCAAGCTCTCTTCGTAGTTTGATAAAACTAGATTCAAGTAATGGTTTAGTGAAAATATCGGCTATTTGATTGTCAGTGTGAACATATTCAAGATGTATATTACCTTTTTCAATATTATCTCTAAGGAAATGATGACGGATATCAATATGTTTGGTTCTAGAATGATTTACTGGATTTTTAGAGAGATTTATTGCACTCGTGTTATCACAGTATATAATAGAATTCGATAAATGTATATCGAAATCTTGAAGTGTTTGTTGCATATATAGTACTTGAGTACAAGCGAGAGCCGCTGATATATATTCAGCTTCACATGTTGATAGTGAAACACAATTCTGTTTCTTACTAAACCAAGAGACAAGTGATTTTCCAATAAAATGGCACGTACCACTTGTACTTTTTCTATCCGTCCGTGAGCCACCAAAATCAGCATCACTATATGATACTAATTCAAATGGACATTCTTTTGGATAGAAAAGACCAAAATCTTTGGTATTATTAAGATAACAAATTATACGTTTCACTGCTCGTAAATGTGATTCCTTTGGATCGGCTTGAAAAAGAGCACATAAACAAACACTCATTAATATATCTGGACGACTAGCTGTAAGATAAAGAAGAGAACCAATCATGCTTCGATATAATTTCTGGTCAACATTCTTACCACTTTCATCTTTTTCAAGATGTGTAGTTGTACTCATAGGAGTTGGTTTACCAGATGTATTTTGTAATCCGAAGCGTTTGATAAGATTTTCACAGTATTTTTCTTGATTGATAAAAATACCGTTTGAAAGTTGTTTGATTTGAAGTCCAAGAAAATAAGATAGTTCTCCCATATGAGACATTTCGAATTCTTTGGTCATAATACTTGCAAATTCCTTGCACAGTTTATCGTTTGTTGAACCAAAGATGATATCGTCTACATATATTTGGATAACCAGAATATCATTTCGAGAATGTTTAATAAACAAAGTTTGATCGACTTTGCCTATTTCAAATCCTGAATTAATAAGATAGCTACGTAAACGTTCATACCAAGCACGAGGTGCTTGTTTTAAACCATACAGAGCTTTCTTAAGTTTGAACACATGGTCAGGATATTTTTCATGTACGAATAAAGGTGGTTGTTCGACATAGACATTCTCTTTGATAAATCCATTGAGAAAAGCACTTTTGACATCCATCTGATAAAGTTTGAAATTATGATAACAAGCAAAAGATAATAGAATTCTAATAGCTTCTAGTCGAGCAACTGGTGCAAAAGTTTCTTCATAATCGATACCTTCTTCCTGATTGTATCCTTGTGCTACTAATCTTGCTTTATTTTTGGTGATATTTCCTTGTTCGTCAGCCTTATTTTTATAGACCCATTTAGTACCAATTACTGACTGATCAGTTGGTCTCGGAACAAGTTCCCAAACGTCATTGCGCTCAAACTGATTTAGTTTTTCCTGCATGGCAATGATCCAGTAATCATCTGTAGCAGCTTCTTTTGAATTCTTGGGTTCGATATTTGAGAGAAAAGCGACATGACCCATTTGATTGAGTTGACTCCTTGTTCTGACATGTGATGTTATTTCACCTATTATATTTTGGGCCGGATGGTCTCTTAATATTCTTGGTGGTGATTGTAATTCACATATTTGAGGAGTATTCTCAATAATTACTTCTGAGTCAGAATCAGTATTTGAGATGATTGGATTATTAATGACTATTGATTCGTCATCATCTGATATTGTGTGAGGATGCTGATAGATTTCATCAAAAGATACATGAAGTGATTCTTCAATAGTTTTGGTTCGTTTATTAAATATTCGATAGGCCTTACTTCGTTCCGAATAACCGACAAATATTCCTTCATCGGCTTTTGGATCGAATTTTCCAAGCTGGTCTTTCGTATTTAAAATAAAGCACTTAGAACCAAAAACTTTGAAGTATGAGATTTTGGGCTTTCTTTTGTTAAACAATTCATAAGGAGTATTCTTGGTAAGAGGTCTTATGGACACACGATTTAAAACATAACAGCCAGTTGCAACAGCTTCTGCCCAGAAGTGTTTTGGTAAGGTGGTTCCATTTAATAATGTTCTTGCACATTCTTGTAAAGTTCGGTTCTTTCGTTCTACTACTCCGTTCTGTTGTGGAGTTCTGGGAAACGAAAAATTATGATATATACCTTTCTTTGTACAAAAATGTTCAAATTCATTATTTTCAAACTCTCCGCCATGATCACTTCTTATATTTTTAACTTTAATCCCTTTTGATTTTTGAATTCTTTTGACGAAAGATTTGAAATGATCGAAAGTATCACTTTTATTTTTTAAGAAAATTGTCCATGTATAACGAGAGAAATCATCAACAATTACAAGCACATATTGACTGTGATTTATTGATTGAACTCTAGTAGGTCCAAATAAATCCATGTGCAGTAACTCAAGCGGTTGTAATGTTGATATGACTTTCTTGGATTTAAATGATGATTTGGTCAATTTTCCTAATTGACATGCATCACAAATGTTGTTAACTTTAAAACTCATTTTGGGTAGTCCTCTAACTAGATTGTTTTTGGCTAGCTTGTCAATAGTTCTGAAATTTATATGACAGAAACGTTTGTGCCATAGCCATGGATCATTGTCATTAGCCATAAGACACATATCTGAATTATGATTAATATTCATATTTAGAATATATATATTTCTGTCTCTATAACCTTCAAAAACCAAATTATGATCTTTATCTAAAATACTACACTTATTATTTGAAAAGGAAATTATAAAACCCTTGTCACATAACTGACTAATACTAAGTAAATTGTGTTTTAAATTTCTAACTAGCATGACATTAGTAATAAGAGGTAAGTTAGATGTACCACAATTGCTCACATCGCCTTTGCCGATGATATAACCTTTTGAATTGTCTCCAAAAGTGACTGAGCCACCATCTGAGTATTTAATATTTGTTAGTAAGCTCTTGTCTCCCGTCATATGCTTTGAGCAACCACTGTCCAATATCCACTTTCCTCTTTTCTTTAGTGGGACCTGCAAACATAGAATTAAGTTCATGGTACCCACTTTTTATAGAGTCCTAAGAGTTAGGTCTTAGGAGTCCAAACCCATTTGGGTCCGGTATCCCCTTTATATATATAATTGTTATTAAAATGTACATTATTCATGAATTGCTGAATGTATTTGTTCCTAATCAAGTTATTATTTGTTTTAGGAACCCATATTTTGATAGTCTTGACATTTTTCTTTTGAAATTTCACAACTGGTTTTGGTTTGAAATATAATAAACTAAGATTTTTCTTAGCTTCAGTTTTTTGTACTTTCTTCTTCCTTTTATTTCTAAGATGTTTTTTAGTTTCATGTTTGTTATATCCCAAACCTTGTTTATCTGAAATAGATTGTGAACTTTTAATGATTTTAGTCAAATTTTCTCGACCTTTGTTAAAGTTAGAAACATTTTGAGTAATGTCATCAAATTTTGTTTGTAAACTAGCTTTTTCTAGGTCTAGAATTTTGACTTTTGCTTTAAGTTCATGATTTTCAGTAGTGAGAGCGTTATTTTTCTCTTTTTGAGCTTCTATTTCTTGACTCAAAAGAGATATTTGAGAGTCAACATTAGATGATGATTCTTGAGTATTTTCAAGTTCTTCTTCTAATATTTTCTTCTCATCTTTTAACAAATCTCGTTCAAACTCTGCTTTACTTAAATCTGCTTTGACTACTTTTAATTGACGTTTTAAGTCTTTATATTTGACTATCAACTCAGCATTAATATCAAGTAATTCATCAAATGTAGGAATTTGTACCTCATCTTCTGTTGCCATAAAACAAACATTAGCTTGTTCATTCTCCGAATCACTTTCACTTTCTGATGAAGATGACTCTGAATCATCCCATGTTACTGAGAAGGCTCGTTTCTTTGATTTGTCCTTCTTATATTTGAATTTGTCATTTTCTGACTTTTTCTTTTGTTCTGGACAATCCTTCTGCATGTGTCCCTTTTTATGGCAGTTGAAACATTCTATAGCAGATGAAGATGGTTTATTTGATCCAGGTTTCCTTTTATTGTAGCGACTGGCTTTTCGATATTTTAGGAATTTTTTGAAACCTTTAGCAATGAACGCCAAATCTTCATCTTCAGAATCTGATTCATTTTCATCTTTCTCAACATGAAATGCTACATTTTTCTTTTCTTCTTTCTGTTCTTTTCTAGCCTGCAAATTTGCTTCATAGGACATTAAATTTCCTATCAATTCATCTGGCTTCATGACGGAAAGATCATTAGCTTCTTCAGTTGCTAATACTTTTCCTTCCCATTCATTAGTCAGAGAATGTAGGACTGTTGAAACAACATCAAAATCAGAATACTTTTGTCCTAACCCAATAAGTGCATGGTGAATAGTTTGAAACCGTGAATACATGTCATTGATTGTTTCATTTGGTTTCATTTTGAAATTTTGAAATTGACTTTTCAGCATGGCTATTTTGGCTTGTTTAACCTTGTTAGTACCTTCATGAGTGATTTTTAGCGTTTGCCAAATTTGATATGCAGTAGTACAGATACTAACACGATTATATTCATTTTGGTCTAATGCACAGAACAACATATTTATTGCTCTTGCATTTACGGCTGCTGCCGTTTTCTCAGCCACAGTCCATTCTGAATAATCAGTTGTTGGATTCACTATTTCTCTTTGAGTAGCATTCCAAGCATCATAGCTACTTGATTGCATAAAGAATGACATACGTGTTGCCCAATAACTATAGTTAAGACCATTGAAAAATGGAGGTCTTTGTGTCGATTGCCCTTCTGTGTAAGTGGTGTTTTGAGTGCTAGTACTTGCGTTATTTGCCATATTACAAGAATATATCAAATAACTGTGTTACGGTTATATGATGACCGTGCTCTGATACCAAATGAAAGTGCGTTGTATATACAATTATATGTGCTAATATAGTATACACGGATCGTTTAATATGGATTACAATACAAATGCAGAAATAGATGATAATAGCATTGTAAATAAAAAAATAGAAAAATCACACCAGAGATTTTTATACTGGTTCGGAGCACCGTCCTACGTCCAGTCCCAGACTACTATCTGGATTTTCACTAATTACAACCTCGCTTCACCCGGAGGAACAGGTTTACAATTACCCGAACAGCCGAACGGGATTTCACGCCTCTACAACACTGAGGGCTTCAACACTTGCCTCTTACAATACTGAGGACTTCAACAAAAAACAATTACAATTGTTGTTGACAACTTGTGCTCTTGTAAACACGGATTTGTCACTTGTAGTACACTTTTCCTATAATCTTATCCTCAAATTGTGAATGATGTTTGTGAAGATTATGGAATTTATATTGCTTATTGAATCAAAATATATGAGATAGTGTCAATGATTCAATAAGGAATGAAAGTAGTTTAGAGCTTTTTGAATGCAAGTGAATTCAAAGAATAGATAGAGAGCATATATAATCTTAATAAAACTTATTATTTTAATCAATGATATTGATGTGTATTTATAGAGAGAAAATAGTTATAACCCTTGGTGAAAAGTTGCAGTCAAAAGTTATGATCATTGATGAAGAAGAAGAGACGCAACTATTGAAGAAAGATGTGTCTTTTGGAAGAAGTTGTTCTCTGTTTAAAAACGGTCGACAGGTCAAAAACTAACCGGTAGACAGGTTTTTAAAAATATAGTCGTTATGTACATGTGTGCACGTTTATTGTGCACATTCAACAGGAACGGTCGACCGTTCATTTTTGGACCGGTCGACCGGTCTCTGTTAAGTTGCACAATAAAGTGCACAACCTATATAAATGTGTATATATATATATTATATTTTGTGCATGATTATTTGAGGATAGATTTTGACAATTTTATTACTATTATAACATCAAATAATCAACCAATAATCTAGAGTACCGTATGTACGTCTTGATTTGTCGATCGCTTTAATATTGTTGTCAGCAATCAAAATCTTCATAGAAGCTGTGACTCAACAGAAACTCTTTCTCGCTCTGAAGATGCGGCCGATCTGAAAGCCGAAAAAGAAACTCCTGCCGGGCATGGCGTTGATGATACTTTTGAGGGGCTAAGCGACCTGATCATAACTTCACAGGGACTTTTTAAAGATGATGTCCCTAAAGCTTCTTCTCCTGTTTTCGAGGCGACATCCACTTTTCAGCAAATTTTGACGCCTGCCACTCAAGTCACTACCACACCTGTGCCGAAGAGTGGTTTGTAGCCTGACGCGTGTAGTTTGCACACCACACACACATAGGATTTTCAGCACTTATTCGTACTTAACTTCTTTTCTCTGAAGACTTTTAAGACATGTCTTTTTTTTAATTTCAGATTCTCCGATGGGACGCAGCGGCTCTTACTACGACGACTTTCAGCGCTACGGGAGGCGTAATCAATATGACTATAGGCGCTACCTTCCCGTTTACAGAGAAACTGACGAAGAGAGAGCCGCTTGAAAGGCTCAGGAGAGGAGGGCTTAAGAAGAGCATTATGAGAGGAGAGAATGGGAGGAGCACCATGATTCTTCCCAGAGAGGTGACGACTCTCACAAAAGAAAGTCGCATGACGACTGGGGAAAAAGTCATGTTGTTGAGGACCCAAGCAAGCGTGCCAGGCACGGTGAAAAGCATTCATCTACAACTTCTGAAAAGGCCGCTGCCCCCGTCTCACTTGACATCCCTTCCGGCTCTCCTGCTCTCGGGAAGACAGACATTCATACAATAGTCAACAGGCCTAAATTCCAAATTGGACCAGTCCCGGCTACTCTACAAAGCCGGTTACCGCACTGGTGCCTAAAGGGAGTGCGGTTCGATCTTGACTTGGTCCCTATTGACAAACAAGCAATGCTGCAAAATCTTGATGCTGCTAGACTTGATATCGAGCGGATGTCAGGATGACAAAAGCTTGTTGATGAGCTTCAGAGGGTCAACCGCGTGAATTTAGAGGCCATGCTGACCATGGAAAATGATAAGGCCGAGTGGCAAAAAAATTTAAGCCAGCATGATACTGAGATGAGGAACATCGCTGATTACAACGAGAAGCTTGAAGCGGAAGTTGAAAAACTTAAACAAGAGCTTGCTACTTCTTCTACCTCATATACTCAAAAAAAAAGTACTTCAAAAGCAAGTTTGCGATGCTCACGCTGCTCAGCGACATGCCGAGGCACAACTTGAGGCTGAGCAGAAAACAACGGAAAGGTATCGTACTGACGTTGCAGAGTTACGGGAGAAGGTCAACTCCCAGGATTTGGAGATTATGAGGCTAAAGGCCCAATTATTAAAGACCGAGAAGGAACGTGATGAAGCTATCGTTGGAAGGCGGGCTGCCGAACAGTCGCATGAGGCGACTAAAGCCAATGTCAACTCCACTTTATTTGACTTCTACGTGCATAGCGTTATAGGGCGTGGGAGCCTTTCATTCTTAGGACCGAAGTATGAGATTACCCTAGCCGAGGTTTGGGAGTCAATTCTTGACATGCTTGGAGGTGAAGGTGCGGGCTATGCTGAAGCATCTCTTGCAGAACACTTTTTAGATGATGACGCCACAACTGCTCTAGCCCGGGGAAAAGAGCAGCTTGCCAAAGCACGAGCTGAGGCAGGGGAGCAGCACTTTGTGAAAGAAGCACCATTAACTGCCCCCATCCCTCCTTCGGTTTCGGCCGATGTTGACATCACAGGATCCGGTTCTCATTCTCCGTCCCCTGTTAAAGTTATAACTGAGATCACAAGCACGCAGGGTGGAGATGAAGGCGAAGAGAGCGCCGTAGCACAGGCTTATGAAGTGGACATTAGGAAGCCGACTTCTCCAGGTAACTCTACTGTTAATTTTGCCCAAGTGGATTGCTTGTTTGCTTCGACCGAGTTTAATGAGCTTCTCGATTATTTTTCAAATCTCAATGAGCCTTTATCTCCTCTCTTTACTGATTATAATCTCTTTTCTTCTGTAGAGAAAGTGCCTAGTGTCATAGAAACTTCTCCTCCCTTAGCTGTTCCTCCTCCAACCTTCCAAATTACTCTTACTTCCCAGCCGGGATCGCAGGAAGAATTAATAGGAGCCCTTCAAGGCTTGGACGATCTAGCCGCTTCACAGGAGCAGAAGGCCGGAGGACTTGAAGGAGGTGAGGTATCTCCAGAGCGAACCCTTTCTGATGACATAAAATTGTCTGCTCTTGTCACTCCGGGGAGCGAGTCTTCTTCAAGAAGGAAGAGGAAGCGTACAACTCCAAAAAAGAAAGGGAGAAGCATTTCTGCTACTGAAAAGGAAACAGAAGTTGATCCAGCACCAGCTCCCTCTCCTTCTCCTCCTACTCTCCCAAGCTGTCCTGAAAAACTACCTATTAGGTCAGGTGAAGGCTCCAAAGGTGGTGGTAAGAAGAAGAAGTGATGAGCCCTGCTTCCCCTTCCTTGTTTTTACTTTTTGCGTTTTGCTTTTTGTTTGTACTGACCGGACGTTGTGCGGGTACCGGCCCCCGTATTTATTTTATTTTGAAACCTGCATATGTACATAATTTTCATAATGTTGAATAAATGTACATAATTTTCATGCTTGTACAAACTTCTGTCTGTGTTTGAGAATGCATCTATTCTTTTCTTCTCTTTTTTTTATATATGCAAGTTTCTTTATATAATATTACAGTGAGCTTGTGGTATGTTGTTCGGGCGTTGCTTTTACCAATGCAGCCATACCGTATTGCCCCCATACCATAAGCTCATCGTAATGTTTCCAATCTTGAGGGGACTTGTACTCCTATTTTTGGAGAATAATTATTCCATATTTGTGGAAATATCATTTCTCCCTAAACAGAGTACACCTCGTTTCATATGAGTTTTTACGCTTCAACCTTCGGAGATATCACTTTTTCTTTTGTGCATATATACATTTTTACAAAGTGAATTCTCCTATGTGGTAGAACGGGCCTCCGAAGGGCACTTTAACTTTTTCGAGGAAGAGTATTTTTAAGAATAGATGAACCAATCTTCCTTTGAAAGCTAAAGTGTGCCTTTAAAGAGGGCTTCCTTTTTTTAATTGCAAAGTTTTTGCACTCCTCTTTTTCTTTTTTTGAAAAAATTCACTTTTTCTTTGGCTAGTGAGTTTCACTTCATAGTGCAGTGGGCCTTTCGAAAAGAAAAAGGGGTTTCAACCTGCTTGAGCCTCTAATGAGAGTTTTTGATTGTGCCTCTGGGAAGAGGTCTTTTGGTTTGATTGTGCCTCTGAGAAGAGGTCTTTTTGTTTGATTGTGCCTCTGAGAAGAGGTCTTTTTGTTTGATTGTGCCTATGGGAAGAGGTCTTTTGTTTCTGCCTCTTGGGAGAGGCTTTTATCTTTTCCATGTTCGCTGCGAAGCGGGCCTCCAAAGACGACTTTTCACATTTCGACTCGTGTGAAGTTTTATTTCAGATCACGGTGAAATGTATGCCTCTGAGTAGGGCTTTTGCCTGGAAGTTTGGAGCTTCTTTCTCTTAGTTGGATGGATTCACGGGAGTGTATCACCGATCAGTCCGCAACTTTATGTCGAGAAAGAACTCTCTTTTTCTGGCGTGGCCCGCTCGAGGTCTTTTAGCATTTCAACTATGGTGAAATGGGCCTCCGAAGAGGGCTTTTCATATTCCAGCACTTGTGAAGTTTTATTTCAGATCTCGGTGGAATGCGTGCCTCCGAGTCTACCTGGAAGTTTCTTTCTCATGGTTGGCCGGATTCACGGGGCGAGCGCAAGTTACTTGGATGTTTGTTTACGTAGATCATCTCAACTAGTGAATGAGCGCCTTGCCTTCCACTTGGGAAGGTGCCTCTGGTCGTCTCATGGACTCACGGGGCGGACGCAAGTTACTTGGACGCTTGTCTACGCAAACTATATCAACCGGTAAACAAGCGCTTTGCCTTCCTGTTGGGAAGGTGCTTCCGATCATTCCATACCATGTTGAGAAAGTCTTCTGGCATGCCCCATTTGAGGTTTTTATCCTCCGAAGAATTGTGCCTCTGAAGAGGGCTTGTGCCTCCGAAGAGGTCTTTTGCTGCATGATGCTTGCTCGCCCATGTCTCTTTGCCATCTATTCATGTCGGCGATCCCCGTTATCTTTTCCAAATATCATCCCTTTTTAGTTGCCAATAATTTTCCTTATCCAAAGAAATATACTTCATAGTTAAGCGAGTTGGTGGTGGTGGATACAGGCTATTTAACTGGATGCTCATTTGTACAAACATTCGCAGTTAGTTAGAAATGGTCCACTTCCAGCCACATCGCTAACTTTTGTTCGAAGCACTTCTTTCGTAGGTGTTAGCGTTTGCTTGCTGGGTGATGTCGGAGATCGCTTGGTCATGCGATGGGTAAGTTTTGTTTTTATGGACTGCATTATTAAATCGACATTTTCAGTAACACAATTAACGTATTTTATATGTCGAAATTAAACAAAGCAGTTAATTGTGTTACTCAAAATGTCGATTTAATAATGCAGGCCATAAAAAAAAACTTACCCATCGCAAGACCAAACGATCTCCGACATCACCCAGCAAGCAAAGGTTGACACCTACGAAAGAAGTGCTTCGAACAAAAGTTAGCGATGTGGCTGGAAGTGGGCCATTTCTAACTAACTGCGAATGTTTGTACAAACGAGCATCCAGTTAAATAGACTGTGTCTACCACCACCAACTCGCTTAACTATGAAGTATATTTCTTTGGACAAGGAAAATTATTGGCAACTAAAAAGGGATGATATTTGGAAAAGATAATGGTGATCGCCGACATGAATAGATGGCAAAGAGACATGGGCGAGCAAGCATCAAACAGCAAAAGACCTCTTCGGAGGCACAAGTCCTCTTCAGAGGCACAACTCTTCAGAGGATAAAGACCTCAAACGGGGCATGCCAGAAGACTTTCTCAACATGGTATGGAATGATCGGAAGCACCTTCCCAACAGGAAGGTAAAGCGCTTGTTTACTAGTTGAGACAGTTTGCGTAGACAAGCGTCCAAGTAACTTGCATCCGCCCCGTGAGTCCATGAGACGACCGGAGGAACCTTCCCAAGTGGAAGGCAAGGCGCTCGTTCAATAGTTGAGACAATCTATGTAAACAAACGTCCAAGTAACTTGCGCTCGCCCCGTGAAGCCGGCCAACCATGAGAAAGAAACTTCCAGGTAGACACGGAGGCACGCATTCCACCGAGATCTGAAATAAAACTTCACAAGTGCTGGAATGTGAAAAGCCCTCTTCGGAGGCCCATTTCACCATAGTTGAAATGCTAAAAGACCTCGAGAGGGCCTCGCCAGAAAAAGAGAGTTCTTTCTCGACATAAAGTTGCGGGCTGATCGGTGATACACTCCCGTGAATCCATCCAACTAGGAGAAAGAAGCTCCAAACTTCCAGGCAAAAGCCCTACTCAGAAGCACACATTTTACCGTGATCTGAAATAAAACTTCACACGAGTCGAAATGTGAAAAGCCCTCTTTGGAGGCCTGCTTCCTAGCGAACAGGGAAAAGATAAAAGCCTCTCCCAAGAGGCAGAAACAAAAGACCTCTTCCCAGAGGTACAATCAAACAAAAAGACCTCTTCCCAGAGGCATAATCAAACAAAAAGACCTCTTCCCAGAGGCACAATCAAACCAAAAGACCTCTACCCAGAGGCACAATCAAAAACTCTCATCAGAGGCTCAAGCAGGTTGAAACCCCTTTTTCTTTTCGAAAAGCCCACTGCACTATGAAGTGAAAGTCACTAGCCAAAGAAAAAGTGACTTTTTTTCAGAAAAAAGAAAAAGAGGAGTGCAAAAACTTTGCAATAAAAAAAGGAAGCCCTCTTTAAAGGCACACTTTAGCTTTCAAAGGAAGATTGGTTCATCTATTCTTAAAAATACTCTTCCTCGAAAAAGTTAAAGTGCCCTTCGGAGGCCCGCTCTACCAGATAGGAGAATTCACTTTGTAAAAATGTATATATGCACAAAAGAAAAAGTGATATCTCCGAAGGTTGAAGCGTAAAAAGTCATATGAAACGAGGTGTACTCTGTTTAGGGCGAAATGATATTTCCACAAATATGGAATAATTATTCTCCAAAAACAGGAGTACAAGTCCCCTCAAGATTGGAAATATTACGATGAGCTTATGGTATGGGGGCAATACGGTATGGCTGCATCGGTAAAGGCAACGCCCGAACAACATACCACAAGCTCACTGTAATATTAAATAAAGAAACTTGCATATATATAAAAAAAAGAGAAGAAAAGAATAGATGCATTCTCAAACACAGACAGAAGTTTGTACAAGCAAGAGAATCATTTTACTCAACGTTATGAAAATTATGTACATTTATTCAACGTTATGAAAATTATGTACATATGCAGGTTTCAAAATAAAAGAAAAGCGGGGGCCAGTACCCGCACAACGTCCGGTCAGTACAAACAAAAAGTTAAAAGCAAAAAGTAAAAACAAGGAAGGGGAAGCAGGGCTCATCACTTCTTCTTCTTACCACCACCTTTGGAGCCTTCACCTGACCTAATAGGTTGTTTTTCAGGACGGCTTGGGAGAGTTGGTGGAGAAGGAGAGAGAGCTGGTGCTGGATCAACTTCCTTTTCCTTCTCAGTACCAGAAATGCTTCTCCCTTTCTTTTTTGAAGTTGTACGCTTCCTCCTCCTTCTTGAAGAAGACTCGCTCCCCGCAGTGACAAGAGCAGACAATTTTATGTCATCAGAAAGGGTTCGCTCCGGAGATACTTCGCCTCATTTAAGTCCTCCGGCCTTCTGCTCCTGTGAAGCGGCTAGATAGTCCAAGCCTTGAAGGGCTCCTATTAATTCTTCCTGCGATCCCGGCTGGAAAGTAGGAGTAATTTGAAAGGTTGGAGGAGGAACAGCTGGGGGAGGAGAAGTTTCTATGACACTAGGCACTTTCTCTAGAGAAGAAAAGAGATTATAATCAGTAAAGAGGAGAGATAAAGGCTCATTGAGATTTGAAAAATGATCGAGAATCTCATTAAACTCGGTCGAAGCAAACAAGCAATCCACTTGGGCAAGATTAACAGTAGAGTTACCTGGAGAAGTCGGCTTCCTATTGTCAACTTCATAAGCCTGTGCTTCGGTGCTCTCTTCGCCTTCATCTCCACCCAGCGTGCTTATGATCTCTGTTATAACTTTAACAGGGGACAGAGAATGAGAACCGGAGCCTTTGATGTCAACATCGGCCGAAATCGAAGGAGGGATGGGGGTAGTTAATGGTGCTTCTTTCACAAAGTGCTGCTCCCCTGCCTCAGCTCGTGCTTTGGCAAGATGCTCTTTTCCCCGGGCTAGAGCAGCTATGGCATCATCATCTAGAAAGTGTTCTGCAAGAGATGCTTCTGCATAGCCGGCGCCTGCACCTCCAAGCATTTCAAGAATTGACTCCCAAACCTCGGCCAGGGTAATCTCATACTTCGGTCCTAAGAATGAAAGGCTCCCACGCCCCATAATGCTATGCACGTAGAAGTCAAATAAAGTGGAGTTGACATTGGCTTTAGTCGCCTCATGCGACTGTTCGGCAGCCTGCCTTCCAGCGATACCTTCATCACGTTCCTTCTCGATCTTTAATAATTGGGCCTTTAGCCTCATAATCTCCAAATCCTGGGAGTTGACCTTCTCCCGTAACTCTGCAACGTCAGCACGATACCTTTCCGTTGTTTTCTGCTCAGCCTCAAGTTGTGCCTCAGCATGTCGCTGAGCAGCGTGAGCATCGCAAACTTGCTTTTGAAGTATTTCTTTTTTTTTGAGTATATGAGGTAGAAGAAGTAGCAAGCTCTTATTTAAGTTTTTCAACTTCCGCTTCAAGCTTATAGTTGTAATCAGCGATGTTCCTCATCTCAGTATCATGCTGGCTTAAAATTTTCTGCCACTCGGCCTTATCATTTTCCATGGTCATCATGGCCTCTAAATTCACGCGGTTGACCCTTTGAAGCTCATCAACAAGCTTTTGTCACCCTGACATCCTCTCGATATCAAGTCTAACAGCATCAAGATTTTGCAGCATTGCTTGTTTGTCAATAGGGACCAAGTCAAGATCGAACCAAACTCCCTTTAGGCACCAGTGCGGGAACCGGCTTTGCAGAGAAGCCGGGCCTGGTCCAATTTGGAATTTAGGCCTGTTGACTATTGTCTGAATGAATGTCTTCCCGAGAGCAGGAGAGCCGGAAGGGATGTCAAGTGAGACGGGGGCAGCGGCCTTTTCAGAAGTTGTAGATGCATGCTTTTCACCGTGCCAGGCACGCTTTCTTGGGTCCTCAACTACATGACTTTTTCCTCGGTCGTCATGCAACTTTCTTTTGTGAGAGTCGTCACCTCTCTGGGAAGAATCATGGTGCTCCTCCCTTTCTCTCCTCTCATAACGCTCTTCTTGAGCCCTCCTCTCCTGAGCCTTTCGAGCGGCTCTCTCTTCGTCAGTTTCTCTGTAAACGGGAAGGTAGCGCCTATAGTCATATTGATTACGCCTCCCGTAGCGCTGAAAGTCGTCGTAATAAGAGCCGCTGCGTCCCATCGGAGAATCTGAAATTGAAAAAAAGACAAGTCTTAAAAGTCTTCAGAGAAAAGAAGTTAAGTACGAATAAGTGTTGAAAATCCTATGTGCGTGTGGTGTGCAAACTACACGCGTCAGGCTACAAACCACTCTTCGGCACAGGGGTGGTAGTGACTTGAGTGGCAGGCGTCAAAATTTGCTGAAAAGTGGATGTCGCCTCAACAACAGGAGAAGAAGCTTTAGGGACATCATCTTTAAAAAGTTCCTGTGAAGTTATGATCAGGTCGCTTAGCCCCTCAAAATTATCAATACCGCCATGCCCGGCAGGAGTTTCTTTTTCGGCTTCCAGATCGGCCACATCTTCAGAGCAACGAAGAGTTCCTTCCTCCTCAATAACTGGGGCAAATGCCGATTTGCTGGACGGACCCGCAACATCGGTAAGTGCGGGGCACTTCACCAGTAAAGTTTCAGTAGAGGGCTCCTTTGGCATAAGCGCTTCAGCAGGGATGGAGACATCTGGTGCCTCCACTGGAGAATCTGGGACTTCGTGAGGCTGAGTGGAGCGAGAAGTGTGAAGAAGTCTGAACTGGTGGAGGAATTCGTCGTCCAACAAAAATTTCATGTCCCGCTCTTCAACCGGTACAGCCATGAGCCTCTCCAAAGTTGGCTTGTGGCTAGGATCTTTAGAAGGAGCGAGGAGCGCTGAAATGAAAAAACGAAGTTAACACTTGGCAATTCGGACTTCGCAAAACTCAGAGAATAGAAGAAGTAAAGGTAGATGATCTTACTTCCTTCCCTCCACACAGCATAAAATCCCGGGGGGCAGCGGACAAAGAAGAACTGAGTTAAGAACCCATGAGCAGTGTCGGGAAGGCCAACGATCAATTTGCGATTTCGGGCGCTTCTCACGACGGTGATAGAAGGGTGATCCTTAGTCCTGGTAAAGGAGCATAAGAAGAAAATATCGTCGAAGCTTGGAAGTCGATCAAATGTTCTCCTAAATAGCACACACAGCCCCATCAGAATGGCATAGCCATTAGGGTGTAGCTGGAATGGGGAGATGGCTAGTTGACGAAGAAGATTCTGGAGAAAGTTGTTGGAAGGGGGAATGGCCCCGCTCAGGCACATTTGCCGGTTAACCGCTACAAAGCCAGGAGGCGCCACATCAGCAGTGTTAGTTTTCTCAAGAAGAATGGCATCTGCTTCAGCAATGCCAAACTGGATGCATAACTGACGAAAAACTTTGTATGATAAAGTGGTAGAGGCTCTCTCTGGAGGATTAACTAGGGGAGCCGGAATAAGAGTGGCTTCTCCAGTCTAGACTGTTATCTCTTCTTGTTGAGAAGTCATTTTACACAAGCAACTGGATATTCAAATGTGAAGGTGCACGTTTCTTAAAAGTGTGAAGTGTTATGCAGAACTAATAAAAATAACAAGTAAATATAACTGGAATTAAACTAGTCGACAATTGATCGATTACCAAATTTCAGGACTTGTTAATTTAAAGTTCAGGTATAGTATTAGTGCAAACTGGGAAGTTTCAGTTGACTATTTCAATGTTGCTTTAATAATTTACTTGAATTTGATGATTTAAAAGCACTTCGTTCACACAATCTATTTAAGTTGATTATCTGTTGTTAACTAATATGCCATTTGATGTGGGAAGTCAGTGGTAGTATATTCGTCCCAATTTTCTGTAAATGATGTATTGAACAGATTATTAGCTTGCAAGTCAAAAGTGATCTGTGAAAGAATGCAACAAAGTTTAACAGTTTAAAGACTAAACAGTTCAAAGTCCAAACAATTCAGTATTCAGGCAGTTTACTTCAGCAATTCAAGTTAAAGTTCAAGTCAGAATTATGCTTCATGACAGTTCGAAGTGCTAACTCGTCCCCGACCTAAAGAATGTGGGACAAGTTAAGTTAGGTCGTTTATGCTCTAAGTCGTTAATGCCTTAAGTCATTGGTTCTTTAAGTCGTAAGGCGTAGTAAGGGGAAAAGACTTCAGTTCGAAGCGATGTGAAATTCTCCAAGTCCTATCTCGGCCACGACTTAAGACCTATGTCGCAAAAGTTGGTAAGTCGGTCTAGAGTTAAGCCGCGGAGGTTATTGGGTCGCTCAAAATTACTGAGTCACGTCCAAGCTAATGTCACGCTTCCTTTGACCGGCCGACCTCTTCTTAAATCAGTAACCCGTCATCCTCCTAACCCGTTAACCCGTATAGGACAATATCGTCTCCTCTAAATTCGCGGATCAGCTGATTCGAAATATGGTAAACCATCGTCTTCCCCTTGCAAGTCATCTAAAAACTTGATCAAACCGCTCCAAGTTTGTCGGCAATCGATCGTAACGTGATTTGAGATGAAGTATGGTGTGAGGATCTGGATTGGGGTTAAAAAGTGGGAAGTCCATGTTCGAAAAGTAGCGGTAATCGTGAAATCGAGTGAGTAATAAGTTTACTTACGCAGTGTGATATGAAGATTGTAGGAACTTGATTGGTGATGAGGTAAACTGATTGGATTCGTTTCTGGAAGCTTCGAAGGTCAATAATGGGGAAGTAAACACGGAAGAAAGTAGGTGAAGAAGAAGCGACCTAAGCCTTTTATATCTCGGGGCAGTGGAACTTGAATCGGCACACGAGTTAAGATAAGTCGAAGCACACGACCTACGACCTAGGCGTGTACTTCGAGGGGCAAATGTTAACACTCAATTTTCTATGATTTAAGAACTGTACGACTCAAGCAAAGTATGAGACTCAAGCAGAGTGCGCGACTTAACGAGTTAAGGAAACCTCTCGACTCAAGGTCTGGACGACTTAACGAGTTAAGGTCTACACGACTTAAGAATTGAAACATGTTAACGCTTAAAATCGAAAGCTAACACCCCGATGTGTGAAGTGTGAATGTGAAAGCACCTCCCGATGGTTCGGGAACAGAATATCAGCTAAAATAACAGAAAAGACAGCGATTTTATAGTGGTTCGGCTTAAGAAGTAGCCTATGTCCACTTTATAGCTTTTCATTATTCACTTGCTTTACAATTGCTTTCAATACAAGAATCATATATTCGTAATTCTTTTACAACATTTCAACAAAGCTTTTAAGTAAAATATGGATGCAAATGATTGTTGTTCCGAGCTCTTGGAATTGGTTCTCCTTCGACAGTTGTGAGTTTGAATGTGCCATCAAGAAGTTTCGTGCCTTTGACATATGCCCCTCCCAGTTTGGCCCAAACACACCTGTGGCTGTCATAATTCTCTTCAGGACTAAGTCCCCAACTTCAAAGCTGCGCTGACGAACTTTGGAATTGAAGTGTTTGGCTATCCTTTGCTGAAGGGCTGCAATTCTAAGCTTAGCCTCTTCTCTTCTTTCATCAAGGAGGTCAAGCGCTTCCAATTGCAGTTTTTCATTCTCATCTTGATCAAAATGGATCCTTCTGTGTGAGGGAACTTCCGTTTCTACTAGAATCATTGCTTCTGATCCGTATGCTAATGAAAATGGAATATGCCCAGTCGTAGTTTTGTGGGTAGTTCTGTATGCCCAAAGTGCAAGTGGTAACTTATCGAACCAACCACCTTTTGCTTTTTCTAGCTGCATTTTGATGGTTGATTTGATGATCTTGTTTACTGCTTCCACTTGCCCGTTTTCCTGCGGATGAGCCACTGCTGAGAAGCTTTTTCGGATCTTGAATCGTTTGCAGAAATCTTGGAATTCCTCACTTTCGAACTGCGTACAATTGTTTGTGATTATCTTCTGAGGCACACCATACCTGCAAATTATATTTTTAGTCACAAAACTTATCATTTTCTTAGAGGTAACGGTAGCCAATGGTTCAGCTTCAGCCCATTGAGTGAAATAATCAACACCAACGATAGCATATTTAATCCCCGATTAGGCAGTCGGCAAAGGCCCAATGAGAACTATTCCCCAGATGGCAAACGACCATGGACTGACCATTTGTGTTAGCTCAGTGGAAGGTGCTCTAGGAATTTTGGCAAATCTTTGGCATTTATCACACTTTCGGGAATAGTCAGTAGCATCTCGATTTATCTCTGGCCAAAAATATCCATAACGGAGAATTTTCTTTGCTAAAGTTTGACCTCTTGTATGATCTCCACACTCCCCTCCGTGTACTTCAGTTAGAATTGTCTTGGCTTCTTCTTTAGTTACACAGCGGAGTAGTGGCATTGAATATCCCCGTTTGTACAATCGGCCATCCCGGATCATATATCTAGAGGCTTTCCTTAGCAGCTTCTGTCGTTCTTTTGAACTTTCTGGCGAAGAACCATTGAGCAAATATTCAAATATTGGAGTCATCCGTGATTCTTGCTCTTGGGATACATTCATAATCCAATCAACATCCATTTCATCTGTGCTCGGAGCTGACTAGACTTCGACGGGAACTAATCCCAATAGTTGAGCCTCACCAGTACTTGAATACTTTGCGAGAGAATCCGCCTTAATGTTCTCTTCTTGGGGTGTATGGCTTATTGAATAACGGTCAAAATCTTCAAGAAGCCCCCAGGCTTTTGATAAATAGGCGGGTAGATTCCCTCCTTTAGCTTGAAATTCCTTCTTGACTTGGCAGACAATAAGCTGAGAATCACTGAAGATCTGCAATGCCTTGATGTTTAGTTCTTTAGCGATACTTAAACCAGCTATGAGAGCTTCATATTCTGCTTCATTATTTGTCGAAGGAAATTCTAGTCTCAGTGCATAACATAACGATTTCCCTTCTGGGGTTTCAAGGGCAACCCCTGCTCCAGAACAGTAATCATTCCTTGCGCCATCGACATACAATTTCCATTGGATTGGGATGTTATCAGTGGCTTCTTCCTCACTATCACCTTTATCCGTACATTCTGCGATGAAATCTGCTAAGGCTTGTCCATTGATTTCTTTCCGGGGATGATAAGTGATGTCATATTGGCTGAGTTCAATATTCCATTTCAAAAGACGGCCCGAAATCTCAGGACGGAATAGGACTTGCTTTAGAGGTTAATCAGTGAGGATTTTGATGGGATGAGCTTGGAAATACAGCCTCAATTTTCTTGATGCGATTAACAAACAATAGGCAAGCTTTTCCAAACTTGAATAGTTCATCTCTGCCCCAGTGAATCTCTTGCTGATATAATAAACTGGGCGTTGAATCCTTGCGTCTTCCCGTACCAACACTGCACTGAGAGCATGAGATGAAATTGCCAAATACATGAAGAGATCTTCTCCGTTGTCAGGCTTTGAAAGTATCGGAGGCACTTCCATATGACGAACCAACTCATCAAATGCTTTCTGACATTCAGGAGTCCCCTCAAAGTTTTTTCTTCCTTTCTTCAGAGCATCAAAGAATGGAATGCATTTGTCAGTAGCTTTTGAAATGAACCGACTCAAGGCAGCAAACTTTCCATTGAGACTTTGCAATTCCCTCTTCGTTCTAGGAGCTTTGACCTCTCTCAGGGCACTGATCTGAGCAGGATTAGCTTCAATGCCCCTAGCGCTCACAATGAAACCCAAAAACTTTTCGGACTCCACTCCAAATGAACATTTCAAGGGATTAAGCTTCATTCTGTACTTTCGGAGCACTGCGAACATCTCTGCCAAGTGATCCATGTGGTCCACTGCTTTCTTAGACTTCACTAGCATATCATCAACATAAACTTCCATCGTCTTGCCAATCTGCGGTTTAAACATGGCATTAACAAGCCTTTGGTAAGTTGCTGCCGCATTCTTAAGTTCGAAAGGCGTCCTTTGTAGCAGTAGAGACTAACATCGGTGATGAAGCTTGTGTCCTCTTGATCTGCCTCATGCTTCATAATCTGGTTATATCCGGGGTATGCATCCATAAAAGATAACAATTCATGCCCCGCCGTCCCATCCACCAACTAATCAATCCTGGGCAGCGGGAAGCAGTCTTTGGGGCAGGCTTTGTTCAAATCTGAAAAGTCAATGCATACTCTCCATTTTCCGTTAGCTTTTTTAACCAGCACTGGATTTGATACCTAATTTGGATAAGTAGATTCTCTGATGAAACCGTTCTCCATGAGCCGATCCACTTCTTCTTTCAATGCTGCTAACCTTTCTGGACCCTGCGTTCTTCTTTTCTGTTTCACGGATATAAACTTTGGATCAATGTCTAGAGTGTGTACTGCAATCTCTGGGGATATTCCACACATGTCAGCATGAGTCCAAGCGAATACATCCAAATTTGCCTTCAAAAATGAAATCAGAACATTCTGAACTGTTGTGTTGAGTTGTGAACCCACATTCAGCACTTTGTTTGGGTCCTTTGAGTGAACGGGTACCGGCACTGTTACCTCTACCCGTACTACCCTATTCTCCCATGCACCGGCTTTCCTTGGATCCATCTCCCTTCGTGCGCCACTATATTCACCAGTGCAGGGTCAACCCTGTAATTGCAACAAGGTTGGTTCTTTGATGCGGACTGGAGCCGCTGCACCTTTTCCCGCTTCTCTTTTCCTTGATTCACGCAACTCTGTAAGATAACATTCTCGCCCTGCATCTTGGACTCCTTTAATCACACCAACTCCATTATCTGTGGGGAATTTTATAGTCAGACACCATGGGGCAAGAACAACTTTGAATGCAGCAAGAGTTGGTCGGCCTAGAAAGGCATTGTAGGCAGAGAATTCTTCAACAATTATAAAGGTTTGCTTTCGAGCCACCTTCCTCAGCCCTTTTCCAAGTTCTACAAACAAATCTATGGTCCCAATCGGCTGTTTCGGTTCTCCAGCAAACCCAGCAATCTTAAGTGATGAAGCTTGAACGTCAGCCATTGGAATTTTCATCTGATCAAAAGTCTTCTTGAAGAGAATGTTGCATGAAGCTCCACAATCAACTAGAACTCTTCTCACAGTAGCCGGCCCAATACCAGCGGATATGACCAAAGGATCTATGGTAGGAGCCTCGATACCCAAAGAATCTCTGGCACTGAATACAATATCATCAGTGGAATTCTTTTGTTGCTTTAAAGGTGCATCATTTTCTAATACAAAAACATTCTCTTCAGCCGGTACATGCCTCAAGGCCCGGGCATACCTTTCCATCTCGCCCCAGCTTTTGCCTGCTGGGTGAGGCCCTCCAGTTATTATATTGATGACAGGTCTTTCTGACTCATGTTCTACGGCCTTCTCACTTGAGCCAGGACGGTGAGCAGGAACTTGTTGTCCTTGAGTCGACGAGGCTGGGGCATTTCTATTCCTTTTCACATAATGTTGGAGCTTGTTCTCTTTCAAGAGTTGTTCAATTACCTCTTTCAAATGACGGCATTCATTGGTGTCATGGCCGGGTTGGTTGTGGAACCGGCAGAACCTTCCACTTTTTTCCATCTTACTTCCCATTCTCATTTTAGGTGGTGTCGGATAATTGACATCATCCTTGGTCGCAAAGAAGATGTTCTCAGGGGTATCGTTCAAGGGCGTGAAATTGAAAGGGCGGCCTTTCTTAGCATCTCCTTGTTTCTTTCCACCATCATTTCCCCTTTTCTAAGTGTTAGGTTCTTTCTTGTTCGAAGCAGCACCATTGTTCCTGGCTTCTACTGATACCGCCTAAGCCGGTGTTTGGAGGCTCTCCAAGCGCATGAATTCATCCGCTTCCTTCAAGAATTTGTCGAGCGAGTTTGGTTCTTTCATTTTCAACCATTTTCCAAATTCGCTTGATTTGTCAATCGCCCTCATCAAGTATGTTAGGACCATGCGTGGCTCAGCATTATCTACCTCAGCCAATGCTATGTTAAAATGATTCAAAAATGATCTGATGGATTCTCCTGGATTTTGCTCTAGACTTGACAGCGACATTATATCCTTTGCTTTTGAAGCATACAATCGAAATTGCTCCTTGAATTTCCTGGTCAAATTGGAGAACTTATCAATGGACCTGACCGACAGCTTTGTAAACCAGAATAGTGCCACACCTTCCAGATATACCGGGAAATATCTACATTTGATTTCATCAGACGCTCTGGCACCCGTCATATGCCAATCGTACTTATACAGAAACTCATTAGGATCGCTTGTCCCTTTGTATGCCGGAATAGTAGGAGGAACGAATTTTCTTGGGAATTCTGCCTTCAAGATTTTCTTAGTAAACGGAGTTTTGCTTGGAGCAAAACCCCGTTCTTTCTCTTCTTCATCCCTTCGCATACTTTCCTTCATGATCTGACGAACCATGCCTGAGAAATATTCTTCATCATTTAAAGGCTCTGGAGGGCAAACATCAGCCATTCTCTTTGAATTCCGTCTTGACAACCGTTCACGGAGGGTCGGCTGCGGTCCTGATCCTCCAGCCTGGAGGGGTGTCTTTTCCACAGGGACTGCGGCTCTTTGAGAAACGTTCCCTCCTACACCATCTTGAACTCCGGCAGTAGGGTTTCCATAATTATTAACAGGTTGACGGTTAGCCCCAAGTAGATCATTCAACTTACTTAAGATCAGGGCGTTTTGGGGGTTCTGAGCCTCCAACTGTGCATTCTGGGCATTCAATTGTTGATTCAACCCCAAAACTACGGCGTCCAATTCTACTCGTGTAACTCGAACAGTTGGAGCTACTTGACTTGAAGGAGGAGAGGTAGCGGTATTCTCTTGAACATTGTCGGATCTTACAGAACTTCGTTTTCTCCCAGGAGCCATTATTTCCAATAAACTTCTGGTTTTAAAAGAATTCCTTTCGATAACTTTTTGAGAAGCAATAGTGAGACCAACCTGAGTTCAATTCTCAATGAAAGCGCCAAAAATGTTAACACTTAAAATCCAACGCTAACACCTCGGTGTGTGAAGTGTGAATGTGAAAGCACCACCCGACGGTTCGGGAACAGAATATCAGCTAAAATAACAGAAAAGACAGCGATTTTATAGTGGTTCGGCTTAAGAAGTAGCCTACGTCCACTTTAAGTATCTTTATTACTGATCTTGTTACAAAACGATACAATGCTCTTCAAGTACAAATCTCTTTAGTTACAAAAAACTTTGAGCAAGTAGCATAAGCTTCGATGTAGATGAAAGTCTTCGAATCCATGACGGACGTGTGAAAGTCTTTCAAAGTAGCTTGTAGTTTTCTTCGAAACTTCAAGTACAAAGTCGGTTTAGAATCTGGCAGAGTATCGGCGCTTGAAGAGATTGTCCAAAAAGTCCTCTCCACGTTCAATGTAGGTTGGTATTTATAGAGAATTTTACCCCTTAGGTCGTAACTCGTGACCGACTTAGGGTAGGTCGTAGCCGACCTATTGAGTCCAGCTCGTAGCTTGGTAGAGTTTTCTTATCTGTTCGAATTCATGTTACAAGTCCTAAGTCGTGTACGAGTTAACCGAATGCGGCTTCTTATCTGTTTGCTTAAGTCGTGTACGAATCATCATAGGTCGTAGGTCGTGAACGACCTAAACTAAGTCTTGGCTTGTGGCATAACTGGAGTAAGTTTGCTCTTTTGGATTCACATCTCAAGTCCCAAGTCGCCAACGAGTTAACGAATCATGGCGTGGTATTGAACTTCCCTCTGTAGTCTTAGGTCGTGATCGACCTAGCATAGGTCGTAAGTCAGTTGCGACTTAAGTGTAGTTGTCTTAACCTTTTCGTGCCTTGAGTCGTTAAGTCGTAGACCTTTTAAGTCTTGCCATCTATTAAGTTGTAGATTGCGTTAAGTCGTAGACCTGCTTGAGTCGAAAACTGTTTAGACCGTTTCAATTCTTAAGTCGTGTAGACCTTAACTCGTTAAGTCGTCCAAACCTTAAGTTGTTAAGTCGTGGAGTACTTTGAGCTGTTAGATCGTGGTGACCTTAAGTCGTAAGTCGTTCGTGCCTTAACTTGTTAAGTCGTCACATACCTTAAGTCGTGAGGTTTCCTTAACTCGTTAAGTCGCGCACGATGCTTGAGTCGCATACCTTGCTTGAGTCGTACAGTTCTTAAATCATAGAAAATTGAGGGTTAACAATTTTCAAACACTAATTGTAGAAAAGTCGTTTTGATCAATATAGCTTGAAAAAAGCATTAATTGCAACACTTTTTGTCGCACTTTTCTGTAAGTTTTAAAATATAGCATTAAACTTAACTACTCTTTTCCAAATCATTTGTAAATGTTTCTTAATGAATAATTAAGCATTTTACTAATTATTTCAAAGTTTTATATTATTTAAAAGAGATTGAATAAATGATTTTAAGAAAAGCTGTTATAAAGAAAATGTCTTAACCTTGGCCCCAAAAGCCAACGAGTTGGCTCGACTTTCAAATTCGTGAGATCCAAATGTGAGGGGCTTGAACTAAGGATATTTTCAGGTGCAACTAGTGACCTAGCTCACTTGGCCTCTTTTTTGGGCTAGGGGTTGATAAGGTCGAAAGGTGGAAATGAGTTGAGTATAAAAGGATCAAATTTTCCAAATTTTAATTAGTACAACTTTGACTATATAGAGATGATCTTCTTATATTTGGTATTAAATTATTGGGAGGGAACTCATACTATTCGTGGAATTTAAAAGGTGATTTTACTGTTATTCCACCCATAGTACTTGTTAAATGTGGAAATTAATATTGAGTAGAGTTGGATAATTTCTACAGATTATGATCACTTAATATTTACAGGTTCTGGATTAACATCTTAAATAACATGGTTTTAACTCAATCTAAATTTTTATTTGGAACTAAGAAATCATTGTTAAAATTTAAATAAATAATTATCCAAAGGTAAAGTGAGGTTTAATGGTTTTGTATATAACAATAAGAAAATATATATCTCTATGAGATATATTGATGAAAAGAAATTAATCAATCAAAGAATAATTCCATGTTCACTTAACATCTTTTCATTGATGGTTAGTTCAAGCAAACCTAGGTTGGATCTACATAATTGCTATCCAAAAATTACTTCAAATCAATTTACATATTTGAAGTGAAACTTGTTGAAGATAAAGGCAATTGAAGACGAAGATCAACATGATGTAGGGATGCGTACCACTAGACCCTTGGTGAAATTACCAATCATACATTTATTGCGGCAGTAGTGCTCTATTAAAAAAATTCTCGATACTCATGGACTTCTCGCTATTAATCCTATGGGTAATCCCCAATAGGATGTGTGCCTTCAGTTTGTCCTATTCTTGGATAACTTATATAGAGAATGTATGACATTGTGTTTTAAAATTAAATTGATGGATATGTATAAATGTATCATCTGTTTGGTGGTGGAAAAGGCCACTCCTCTTAGCTTAACACCCCTTCCTGAGACGTACGAACTTATGAGTTGTATGTTTGCAGAAATCAGATGTTTGGTGATGGAATGGCAATCTGGCATTCAAACTGGAAAGTTGATGTTCTATGTGAAAGGTAATCACTACCTCAGGCCTCACACCCAGAAATGGCTAAAAAAGCGTTGATACAGCAAGGCTAGGTGATTCGCAACCATTAGGCAATGATCAACTCCTTCTTGATATATTTATTCCAGCTATGATATCGGGTTTAGTTAATGTGGTGTATGCGAAGAGAGCTCTTGGGTAAGTCGGTAACGACCGGGGTGATGACATATTCGATACTATCTAGCTAGAGGTAGGTCGGTCTTGTGTTGGTAGCGGACCATCAGTTGGGCCTGGGTACCTTCCCCTAGGGATCTATGGTCAGATGGTAGTCCCTTTAACGAGTCATTTGTATAGGAAACCATTCTCCTATAAGTGCCTTTTTGATTTTGATTGTAGAACCAACATTGTAGCTAGTATGCCGAAATTTAATTAATGTAACAGTTTTGTTTAAGATTAATAAGAATATTTGTAAATGTTTTAAAAAATGTCATTAAAACTAATATCAAATGATTTTACACGCCAAATGTTTTTGGATATTATAAGATAAAAACCATTTCTGTGTCAATGTGTGGTGTGGTCTTATGAAATGCCTATTCTTTTCAAGACATCTGTATTTTGAGTTTCTTACACCGATTGCATGACCAACCCGGAGTTTATTTTAGCTTTCTCCTTAGACTCGGAGTGCCCTAATTTTTCCCACGCAGCTTAGTAGTTTAATTTTTAGCATGGAGTATTTGGATGGAGCTTGGAGATGATGATTTACTATAGATAGTCATCTGTTCCCGTTTCCACTTCTACTATATTTATTTGTTTATTTTTTAGCATTTGTAAGGACAAGTATTTGAATATGCTCAGCTGAGGTTAGGTTGGACTTTGCTATATGTATTTTAAAATTTTCCCTGTATAGATTATTTTTAATAAAATACGTTATTCAATTAGGGTGTGATTCTGTTTTGTCTATTTTCTGTCTTACCTTTAAAGATCTATCTTTTTGTTCAGTTCGAATTAGACATGTGTGATTCACTGTTAACTCAGTGGGTACGGAAATTAGGGACTTTACATCTAGGTCTTTACAGTCACCTCATTAAGCTTGTGATAATCCACACGCAACCTTAAAGATCCATCTACCTAAGTTGCAAATACTACGGTGCACATCATTATATATACTCCTTCGAATGAACTCTCTCCTTATTAGGTCATTCACTTGCACCTTTAATTCCTTCTACTCTCTGAGTGCCATACGCCTCAAAGGCATAACTATAGGTCTAACTTCCTTCACTGGGTATATCTAAAACTGAATCTCTCTATGCAATGACAATCTGGTCACTTCCTCAAATACATCCAGATAATCTCTAGCGATAGGCAAAGAGTACAACCCCTCCTATGGAACTTCAAGAAAGTATGGGAAATTAACCATCACCCCATCCTCTGGTAGGCCGCCAATGACTACCATTCATCCTTCCACATCTTCGATTGTCACCAGTAGCTTCTCACAATCCACTATCGCTGGATACTTTTTAAGCTAGTTTTTTAAGCTAATCTATTCCAAAGGTGATTTCAATCCAAAAAAAACTCAAGAAAAAGCAATCATAAACAAAAGAGTATCCATGAATCGATAATACTAGGCCATGACAAACCATACAAAGGATAGTAGAGCCACCAATAGGGTTTGTCACAATCAGAGGTCGGTTTATTATCTCTGATCTTAATCCTAATGTGCCTACGTGGTCACCATATATGAATGAATTTGAAGCGTCGGTATAAAAAAACACGAATAGAAACATCTTAGTGCAAAGCATACCTTGTATAATGACTCACATTCCTTTCTCCTTCACTGAGGGAGCACTTAATGAAGTCGGGATATCATCCAAACAATATGCTCTTACAACCTGCTTATCCTTCACCAATTCTGGACAATCCGTCTTCAAATTGTGATGACCCTGACTCGACCTTCGAAAATCGGCATCGAATACGACACTCGTATTCAAATGCCACAGATCCAAACGTCGAATCTGGTTCGCCGAAGCTTATAACACATTACGTATAACAACACAGCGGAAGAAAGAAATGAATATCAATATATACAACATTGATACAATATCCAGATACAATGATGATACAATAGAATGATACGATACATATCAATACTATCAGAGATACAAGACACAGCGGAAAGAATATCTTCAATGCCAACTCCAAGAACTCCATCTTCAATTTAAAGCTAGCTCAAACTTCAGATCACAATGCACAAAGCTAAACAAGGCATTCGTCCAAGACTGAAGGAGATCTCGAAGACTGAAAGCTACCAATCCAAAGACTTCGAAGGCTATCGAATCTACACATATTAGTTGATTATCTGAAAACCCAACTCTAGACTACCCGTGTGGAAAATAGTAGGCACCCAGAGTTTAGGAAAGGAACACTAAACTCCAGGTCAGTCATGGAACTGGTATGAGCAAACAAAAATAGTTTTATCATTAAAACAAACAACAAAGATTTTTAAAACATTGAAATGCGTAATGCTTTTTGGAAAATGAAACTACCATAAGGCCTCCCGGCATATACACAATGCAATCGCACACTTGGAGGAGATTTCTCCTCATGATAGCCAAACATGCTTAATATGCAAAAATCTTTTTAATATTATCATTAGTGTATAGTGCAGAAAACATTTGCAAGTATAATATTACTCTTAGCCAGCATACGTACCATTATAGTATGTCTACTATAGGTACCATATTAGATGGCAGGTTCTACAACTAAAACCGTACAAGGCACGTATTGGTGATTGGATTTCCAACAAATGGTCAGGCTAAGGAACTTCTTGGGCCACATGGGTATGCCTTTGGAGGGACGCCCCGAGAACCTAACCAAATCTCTGCCAACACAAGGCTGGGTTACCTCTGTAAAAATAGGTAACTACTGATACAAGTATGCCATCCCCCGGTTGTAAACAACCTTTATCCGAGGATCCTCAATACCGACAACCACAAAGTAATAAATTTGCAGCAACCAAATAGGTAAAATATCTAGGCTCCATACCATGATACCACCTCTATCCAGAAGGAAATGTACATACCCTAAGGGGCGCTACCACCTATAACCTTGCTGCATTCTTCCTGTTTCGACCATTCCGGGGAGTGAGGCTCGACGAAGACTCGTCCACAAAGCTACGCTTTTCACAAAATCCATGCTTTGATCAACAAATAATCAGCAGCACTTCGTATGCCACATTACCAAATTGGGAATGCATCACTAGTAACCATCAACTACATAACCTCTGAGTTCGTACGTCTCAGAGAAGGGTGTTAAGCTAAGAGAATAAATCTTCTCCACCAAACAGAAATGTATTTGATAGAACCCAGCTTTAAATCTCAAAGTGTAACGTTAGACACACATCCATACAAGTCTATTCCGGGTTCGAACAGAACTGAAGGCACTTCCAAAGAAGCCCTTGCACGTTCGGATAATTCCTAATCAGTCCGGACTCCCCATTACAAAGGGTGCTCAAATCTCTATACTGGGGATCAGCCGATGCAGAGACATTCGACAAGAACTCCTTTCGTTTTCGAAAATATCTGGTCTTCACCACTCATCGTCAATTGCTATCCATAACGTCCTATCATTATTTGGAATGGGTTATCTGACACAAGGTACTTCCCCGGCTAAACCGAATAATGAGCACAATATTTAAAAACATATGGATATCGGATTTTGTTAAGTCACAACTTATTACCCAAAAAATTTCTTTCAAATGGTTAAACAATTTACCATTTACAAATCTTTTTGAACAAAAGATTCACTTCACAAAGTTTACAAAGTTCATAAAGTTTACCAATCTTTCACAAAGATTCATTAATATCTTTCCAATTCAAATCCTTTATACAAAAGATACGCTTTTCAGATTGCTTTTCAATTTGAAAACAAACTTCACCAATCCTTAACAAAGATTCATCCATAGCCTTTCAAAACGATTTCCCTTTCAAATTGGATTAACTCATCCAATCAAAGATTCAATTCATAGCTTTCAAAAATCATTTTGCAAAGATTCATTCATAACTTTCAAAGCCATTCTATTTCAAACTTGAAATATTTTCATCATAATTTGGAAATTCTTTCCTTATATAAAAGCTATTATTATTTGAAACCACTTGTTTCCATTTCGGAAAACCCGATTGTATTTGCATGAGTTAAGGCCTTTCAAATATAAACTTGGGTTAAATTCGAATTCTCAAAACCATACTTTTAAAATGTTTTAAGAACCCATACAAACACATTTATAGTTTGTATAACCTTTTTACATCATAAATTCTAAACATAGAATTCAATTTCAAATTTTGAATTCAAATTTTAAATCAAATTTCAAAACTAAGTCAAGTTATTCAAAAATAAATTTTATCTTTGAAATTCCTTTCCAAAATCCTTTCACTTTAAACCCAATCCATATCCAAAACCATTTGGTTTAAAAAATTCTATTTTTAAAATTATTTCAAAAATCCGTGACTTAACCAATTTCCTCGTGCAATCCATATTTGTGTGTATGGTGTAGTCCAAGGGTTTTATACAATAGTGCAACAACATCGATAAGTGGTATAATCTACAACGCTTATCTTTTTTCACGTATTCAGAAATAAAGTAAATTTATCAATCACAAAGATTCACCATTACGATTCGATGTGGGTTCGGATAACCAACTGGAATCCGACTCCCTGTCGCATCGAAATTCGAATGTCATTTTTCGGGCCAAGGGGTTTTCATATTCATACAACAGTATATTCATCACATATATAATAGCTCGGCACAAAGCATTTCATATTACATAGCATCACATCACATATCAAATATATCAATCCATTACACAACATTACATAGTAGAGATATCAAACAATTCACAACAACTCAATAGACTACAGTCATCCATAAGGAAGATAAATTAGTTATCTGATAATTTCAAATCAGATTGATTACTAATCCTTGTTAATTAACATAAATTAATTTCAACCATCTTAATTAATTTTCTTAAATCATTTACTAATTAACCATTAATAATAAATTGATCAACTTGATTAACTAATCACACAAATATGCATTACAATTTAATTTAATTACATTAGGTAATTAATCTTTATTTAAACCGCACTTATTAATCACTCTTGATTAATCACATTCAGTAATTAACTACCCTTAATTACTTCATAAAATAAATTAGTTACTCCTAATTAATTATCCTTAATTTATCCCTTTATTAATCATATAAAGTAATTTAATCAAAATTACTTCCATTATTAAATCATCTTCCACTAATTACATCCAGTAATTGTCATCAATTACTTTACTAAGTAATTATACTTCAGTAATTACATTAAGTAATTATTATCAAATCATCCATTGATTAAATTAATTAAACTTAGTTAATTAACTCAACAAATCACGTTAAACTCAATTAATTACATTTAGTAATTAATTCCTTAATTACTTCCATTAAGTAATTACACTTAAACAATTTCACAAATGATAGCCATTAATTAATTAATCTAATTAATTACTAAAATTAATCAAATTAATTAATTATTAAAAAATCTTAAGTTAATGACCTTCATTAACTATTAACAATCCTTTAATTACTTTTCTTAAGTAATTATACTTACACTAATCAATATTAGTTACAAATTGATTAACCTTTACTATTCAATTTATTAATCCTTAATTATTTAATTAATTAAGTTCTAACTATAACATAATAAATCCTTAATTACTTGATTATTAAATCTTTAATCATTAATTTAATAGCTAATCTTATCCAATTAATGATTTCTTAATTACAATTTAATTATTCTAAGAATAGTTAATCTTAAAACTTTAATTAATCAAATTAAAACCATTAATTACTTTAATTTAATTATCCATTTCACTAATTAATTAAATAAATAAATTATCCATTTTAATTACCTTAATAATTTAATGAATTACAAATCATTAAATTCTAATTTACTTTAAACAAAACAATTCAAACATTTAATTTAACCTTTAAATCTTTGAAAACCCTTTTCAAAGGTATTTAATAAATCTTTAACATATAGTTATTTTAAAAACTTAATTATCATATCTTTAAAACTTATCTAATTTAATTATATTTTAAGCTTATTTTTACTTTGTTTTTAAACTTAAAAACATTACCTTTGAAAACAAAGATATCCAAACTTTAAAACTTAATTAACATATCCTTAAAAACATTTCACTTCAATTCACCTTAAAACTTTGTTGAACTTTTATTTTAAAAATTATACCACTTTCAATATCTTCAACTTTAAACTTGTTTAAAGTTTTCTTTTAAACAAAATTGTTTAAAACCCGAAAACCTTTTTAACAGATTAAAACTTTTGAAAACACTTACATAACTCGAGTCGAACACCAAAACAACGCTAGCCTGCCTCGAGAAAAATCCTCACAAACTCGAGAACCGACCCGAGCAACTCACCCCTACCATGACGTGCATGCGGTGCACGTACACCAGCATGCCGACCACTAACGATCGTCGTGACCACCTTCGATGACCACTCGAACCCCTACAAACTCAAGCGAGAACCCTAATCAGAAGCAACATCGTCCAAATGAAATCGAACCCATCTTGACCAAGTCCAGAAACCATTACTGCTGGAAATTCGCACCTCACCATCGCCTCCGACCTTGAGAAGTCCTGCCGTCATCACCAAAGCTTCGTCGAACCATCCACCAGCCATCCTCATTATTGCGATCAACTCTGATTCCCAATGGCCATCGCTATTGCCCTACAAACCGCCTCGTTCTCAAATGACCAATGAACCCTATATCACCAAAATTCCATCGCCTCGACCAACGATAAAATCCACCTGCATTTTTCCTGCACACCCCATCAATCAGACCACTTCCAGTCCAAAAATCGAACAACTGCACCATGCCATTCATCGGCAATCAACCCAAATGCCAAAAATGAACAACACAAGAATTCACAAGAATTATTGAACTAAAAATCATGAAATGAATATTAGAATTCATGATTTCCAGTCACGAATTCATTCCTGTAACCCAATTTAGAAATTAAAATAGTTGATTTTTAACCCATATAAGAATTTCACTGTTATTTAAAATTTAAAAAAAAATTAAATTTAAAACCCTGGAACTATTTTTAAATCCATTATCATACAATAAAAAGCAACCTTCATTTTGATATCAAAGTCTAATATTAATTGGATTGGGAGATTTTTATTTTTTCAAATTCAAGCTAAAGCCTAAAACAAGAACAGGGGCAAATGTATACAGGCATACACATACGTTTTCTATGAACATGTAGGCATATTTACTCAATCATAAAATCATATTTCACATCACAGCTTCAAAAATCATTACACACTACTTAGATTTAAACATGTTAAGGGTTTAAAATGATGTTTGCTCATCTGTGCTTGAAGAGAACAGAGACAGTGAACCTGTTATTGATTTTGAAGTTTGGGAATGCTATTCACTTTTGATCTATACTTTGATTACTTTTTCCTGTTTTCCCAGGTTTTGAAAATTCCAGGTTTGAGGTAATTTGAAATTTGCATAATGCTTTCAGATTCTGGATTTTTTCCTTGAGTTTGATCTTGCTTTATCTTCTCTCTGATTTTGATTTTAAACTTCATTTGATCTGCTCTGTCTAGATTTTGAAAATCTAGGATTGCTTGATCTTGTTTCTTTGATTTTCAGGTTGATGTCATGAGACTTTGATGTTGAAATGATTTTGTAGTTTTGTTTTTTTTTTTAAATTTGTTTCAGGTTGTTGCTTCCAGATTTTTTTTCTTTAATTTCAGGTTTCAGGTTTGGATTAGATAAATTTGGAGATGGAAGAAAACTTAATACATTAGCCTGGTTTGTGTTTATTTGTAAATTAATATCTTAAAAAAACAATATGCCACTTGTTTATTCATTTTACGCTTGTTATTCTATTTACCTCCTTATCTTACAACTGTCAAATGTAATTTTAAATTGTGTTTTAAACCTTGGTTTATAATTAATTTATAACTTTGTTTTTAATTCTTACTTTATTTTATGAAACATGTTTTCATCTATGTTATGTATTTTAAATCTTATACTTCATTTCAAAAGATATACTCACATTAACAATGGAAGACAAAATTTTATTACTTTTCAAATACATAGAGATTTGAAATCCAATTTAGTTGCAATACATTTCTATTTGAATTTCAAAGCAAATTTTCAAATTAGTTCACAATTGTAAATGAATACTTTCCTTTTAACATTACCATATGTTTTAATGTTACATACAATCTATGTTTTTATTATTTTCAAATGGTATTAGGCTTTATTAAAAAGATAAATACATATTAAGACTTCATATTCATACATTTTAATTTGTACTTATACAAATTTATAACAAATGATTTTGAAATCAAATTAGATTATATACCTACAATTCTAGTTAAATACATATATATTGTTTTCTAAAATATAACTTTTTAATCCAATTAATTTTATAAAAATATAAATCATTGAATTTCAATCTCAAAATCAAATTTCAAGTGATAATCTATTTGTATAAGTAAACATACACCTTATTTATTTTGGAAAATTCACCCAAAAATCCTATTCACAATATATTTCATTCTTAGAATTTCTAACTTAAAATTCAATTCAATTTTATTTTTATATATCAAATTCAAAATAAAATCTAAATAAATTCACAATTAAATCCAAAATTAAATTTATTTCCAATTTCAATTTGATTTAAAAACAGGAATGTAACAGATCCCCCTTAAGAAAATTTTGTCCTCGAAATTTGCAAGGAGACAACAATAGATAGATGCACAAAGATAGAGAATCGACCGATTATCTTTCTGTATTTGGCTTACTAAATCAGAACATCAATAATGGATACAAGAATGAATCAAGATACACGGGTCACCAGAACTATGGAATATACAGGGGTATTGGTTAGTTCAAAAGATAACTAACCACTTGTTGAATTTACCTGCACCCAACAGAATAAACAGATATATGGATGCAATCCAAAATTTTTAGTTTAAACAACCAAAATATACCTATCAACCATAGAAACCAAAGTAAAAAATTCATCCAAACAAACAATTCTGGCCCATCTGGAGTTTGTGTCCTATGCAAATATATCAAAGTTTATTCCTGGAGCTGCCAGGAATCGTCAAGGAATTGAAAAGGCGAATCAAAGGAGATTGATAGAGAAAGTTGTTTCCGCTATTGCAGGGTACTGACCATTTGTAGTGGTACTCCCCTGTCCCTCATCTCGTCCTCTTCTCGCACTCATACTCACTATCAGTGGATAGTAAGAGAATTTACTGAGGCATTCAGACGGATATCTTAGGATATACTCATTCTAGGGTATACTTCACCCTGTCTCTAATAAGTAAATTAATGTGTTATACTCCTGAGCTAAAGTTCAACCTTCAGCTCTGATACCAAATGTGACGACCTTGACTCGATCTTCGGAAATCGTCACCGAATACACCACTCGTATTCAAATGCCGCAGATCTAAATATCGAATCTGGTTCGTCGGAGCTTATAACACATTAAGTATAACAACGCAGCGGAAGGAAAAATGAATATCAATATATACAACATTGATACAATATCCAGATACAATGAAGATACAATAGAATGATACGATACATATCAATACTATCAGAGGTACAAGACACAGTGGAAAGAATATTTTCAATGCCAACTCCACGAAATCCATCTTCAATCCAAAGCTAGCTCGAACTTCAGATCACGATGCACAAAGCTAAACAAGGTCAGTCGTCGAAGATTGAAGTAGATCCCAAAGAATGAAAGCTACCAATCCAAAGACTTCGAAGGCTATCGAATCTACACCTATTACATGATTATCTGAAAACCCAACTCTAGGCTGCCTATGTGGAAAGTAGTAGGCACCTAGAGTTTAGGAAAGGAACAATAAACTCCAGGTCAGTCATGGGACTGGTATGAGCAAACAAAAATAGTTTTATCTTTAAAACAAACAACAAAGAGTTTTAAAACATTGAAATCCGCGATGCTTTTTGGAAAATAAAACTACCATAAGGCCTCCCGGCACACACACAATGCTATCGCACACTTGGGGGAGATTTCACCTTATGATAGTCAAACATGCTTAATACGCAAAATCTTTTTAATATTATCATTAGTGCAGAAAACATTTGCAAGTATAATATTGATCTTAGCCAGCATTCATACCATTATAGTATGCCTACTATAGCTACCATATTAGATGGCAGGTTCTACAACTAAAACTGTACGAGGCGCGTATTGGTGATTGGATTTACAACAAATGGTCAGGCTAGGAATTTCCGGGGCCACATTGGTATGCCTTTGGAGGGACTTCCCGAGAACCTAATTGGATCTCTGCCAACACAAAGCCGGGTTACCTCTGCAGAAATAGGTAACTACTGTCACGAGTATGCCATCCCCCGGTTGTAAACAACCTTTATCCAAGGATCCTCAGTACCAACAACCACAAAGTAATAAATTGCAGCAACCACATAGGTAAAATATATGGGCTCCATACCATGTTACCACCTCTATCTAGAAGGAAATGAACATACCTTAAGGGGCGCTACCCCCTATAACCTTGCTGCATTCTACCTGTTTCGACCACTCCGAGGTGTAAGGCTCGACGAAGTCTCGTTCACAAAGTTACGCTTTTCACAAAAGCTATGCTTTAATCAACAAATGATCAACAGCACTTCGTATGCCACATTACCAAATTGAGAATGTATCACTAGTAACCATCAACTACATAACCTCTAAGCTCGTACGTCTCAGAGAAGGGTGTTAAGCTAAGAGAATAAATCTCCGCCACCAAACAGAAATGTATTTGATAGAACCCTGCTTTACATCTCAAAGTGTAACGTCTGACACACATCCATACAAGTCTGTTCTAGGTTCGAACAGAACCGAAGGCACTTCCAAAGAAGCCCTTGCACATTCGGATAATTCCTAATCACGTCCGGACTCCTAATCACAAAGGGTGCTCAAATCTCTATACCAGGGATCAGCCGATCCAGAGACATTCAACAAGAAATCCTTTCGTTTTCGAAAATATCCGGCCTTCACCACCGATCTTCAATTGCTATCCATAACGTCGTATCATTATTCGGAATGGGTTATTTGACACAAGGTCTTTCCCCGGCTAAACCGAATAATGAGCCAATATTTAAAAACATATGGATATGGGATTTCAGTTAAGTCACAACTTATTACCCAAAACTTTTCATTAAAATGGTTAAGCAAATTACCGTTTACAAAACTTTTTGAACAAAAGATTCACTTTAAAAAGTTTACAAAGTTCACAAACTTTACCAATCTTTCACAAAGATTCATTAATATCTTTCCAATTCAAATCCTTTATACAAAAGATATGCTTTTCAGATCCCTTTTCAATTTGAAAACAAACTTCACCAATCTTTAACACAGATTCATTCATAGCCTGTCAAAACTATTTCCTTTCAAATTATATTAACTCATCCAATCAAAGATTCAATTCATAGCTTTCAAAAATCATTTCCAAAGATTCGTTCATAACTTTCAAATCCATTCTATTTCAAATTTGAAATCTTTTCATCATAATTTGGAAATTCTTTCCTTATATAAAAGCTATTATTATTTGATACCACTTGTTTCCGTTTCGGAAAACCCGATTATATTTGCACGAGTTAAGGCCTTTCAAATATAAACTTGGGTTAAATTCAAATTCTCAAAACCAAACTTTTAAAATGTTTTAAAAACCCATACAAAAACATTTATAGTTTGTATAACTTTTACATCATAAATTCTCAACATTGAATTCAATTTCAAATTTTGAATTCAAATTTTAACTCAAATTTCAAAAATAAATCAAGTTATTCAAAAATAACTTTTATCTTTGAAATTCCTTTAGGCCTTTCACTTTAAACCCAATCTATATCCTAAACCATTTGGATTTAAAAATTCACTTTTTAAAATTATTTCAAAAATCCGTGACTTAGCCAATTTCCATATGCAATCCATATTTGTGTGGTGTAGTCCATGGGTTTTACAAAATAGTGCAACAAGATCGATAAGCGGTATAATCTACAACGCTTATCCTTATTCATAGATCACAGATAAAGTAAATTTATCAGTCACAAAGATTCACCATTACGATTCGATATGGGTTTCGGATGACCAACTGGAATCCGACTGCCTGTCGCATCAAGTCAAATGTCATTTTTCGGGCCAAGGGTTTTTCATATTCATACAACAGTATATTCATCATAGATATAACTTCTCAGCACAAAGCATTTCATATTACATAGCATCACATCACATATCAAATATATCAATCCATCATACAGCATTACAAAGTAGAGATATCAAACTATTCACAACAACTCAATAGAGTACAGTCATCCATAAGGAAGATAAATTAGTTATCTGATAATTTCAAATCAGATTGATTACTAATCCTGGTTAACTAACATAAATTAATTTCAATCATCTTAATTAATTATCCTTAAATCATTTATTAATTAACCATTAATAATAAATTGATTAACATGATTAACTAATCACACAAATATGCATTGCAATTTAATTTAATTACATTAAGTAATTAATCTTTATTTGCACCACACTTATTAATCACTCTTGATTAATCACATTCAGTAATTAACTACCCTTAATTACTTCATTAAATTAATTAATTACTCTTAATTAATTATCCTTAATTAATCCCTTGATTAATCATATAAAGTAATTTAATCCAAATTACTTCCATTATGAAATCATCTTCCGCTAATTACATCCAGCAATTATCATTAATTATTTTACTAAGTAATTATACTTCATTAATTACATTAAGTAATTATTATCAAATTATCCATTGATTAAATTAATTAAACTTAATTAATTAACTCAACATATCACATTAAACTCAATTAACTACATTTAGTAATTAATTACTTAATTACTTCCATTAAGTAATTACACTTAAACAATTTCACAAATGATTATCATTAATTAATTAGTCTAATTAATTACTAAAATTAATCGCATCAATTAATTATTAAAAAACTTAAGCTAATGACCTTCGTTAACTATTAACAATCCTTTAATTACTTTTCTTAAGTAATTATACTTACACTAATCAATATTAATTACAAATCGATTAATCTTTATTATTCAATTTATTAATCCTTAATTATTAAATTAATTAAGTTCTAACTGTAACATAATTAATACTTAATCACTTGATTAATAAATCTTTAATCATTAATTTAAAATCTAATCTTATCCGATTAATGATTTCTTAATTACAATTTAATTATTCTAAGAATAATTAATCTTAAAACTTAATTAGTCAAATTAAAAACATTAATTACTTTAATTTAATTATCCAATTCATTAATTAATTAAATAAATAAATTATCCATTTTAATTACCTTAATAATTTAATGAACTACAAATCATTAAATTCTATTTTACTTTAAACAAAACAATTCAAACATTTAATTTAACCTTTAAATCTTTGAAAACCCTTTTAAAAGCTATTTAATAAATCTTTAACATATAGTTATTTTAAAAACTTAATTATCATATCTTTGCAACTTATCTACTTTAATTATATTTTAAGCTTATTTTTACTTTGTTTTTAAACCTAAAAACATTATCTTTGAAAACAAAGATATTCAAACTTTAAAACTTTTAACATATCCTTAAAAACATTTCACTTCAATTCACCTTAAAACTTTGTTGAACTTTTATTTTAAAAACTATACCACTTTCAAAATCTTCAACTTTAAACTTATTTAAAGTTTTCTTTTAAACAAAACTGTTTAAAACCTGAAAACCTTTTTAACAGAATAAAACTTTTGAAAACACTTACATAACTCGAGTCGAACACCAAAACAATGTTAGCCTGCCCTGAGAAAAATCCTCACAAACTCGAGAACTGACACAAGCAACTCACCCCCTGACATGAGGTGCACGCGGTGCACGTACATTAGCATTGCTGACCACTGATGATCGTCGCGACCACCTTCAATGACCACTCAAACCCCTACAAACTCAAGCGAGAACCCAGACCAAAAGCAGCATTGTCGAAACAAAATCGAACCCATCTTGACCAACTCCAGAAACCATTACTGTCGAAAATTCGCACCTCACCATCGCCTATAACCTTGAGAAGTCCTGCCATCATCACCAAAGCTTCATCGAACCATCCAGCAGCCATCCCCATTATTGCGATCAACTCCGATTCCCAATAGCCATTGCCATTGCCCTGCAAACCACCTCGTTCCCACACGACTACGGAACCCTATATCACCAAAATTCGATCGCCTTGACCAACGAGAAAATCCACCTGCATTTTTTCTGCACTCCCCATCAACCAGACCACCTCCAGTCCAAAAATCGAACAACTCCACCATGTCGTTCATCGGCAATCGACTCAAATGCCAAAAATGAACAACACAAGAATTCCCAAGAACTATTGAACTAAAAATCACAAAATGAATATTAAAATTCATGATTTCCAGTCACGAATTAATTCCCGTAACCCAATTTAGAAATTAAAATAGTTGATTTTTAACCCATATAAGATTTTCACTATTATTTAAAATTTTAAAAATATTTTTTTTGAATTTTAAACCCTGGAACTATTTTTAAATCCATTATCATACAATAACAAGCAACTTTCATTTAGATATCAAAAATATTGATTGGATTGGGAGATTTTGAGTTTTTTAAATTCAAGCGAAAGCCTAAAACAAGAACAGGGGAAATCTATACAGGCATACACATACATTTTCTATAAACATGCAGGCATATTTATTCAATCATAAAATCATATTTCACATCACAGCTTCAAAGACAGTGAACCTGTTATTGATTTTGAAGTCTTGGAATACTTTTCACTTTTGATCTATACTTTGATTACTTTTTCCTGTTTTCCTAGGTTTTGAAACTTCCAGGTTTGAGGAAATTTAAAATTTGCATAATGCTTTCAGCTTCTTGATTTTTTTCCTTGAGTTTGATCTTGCTTTACCTTCTCTCGGATTTTGATTTTAAACTTCATTTGATCTGCTCTGTCCACATTTTGAAAATCTTGAATTGCTTGGTTATGTTTCTTTGATTTTCAGGTTGATGTCCTAAGACTTTGATGTTGAAATGATTTTGTAGTTTTGTTTTTTTAATTTATTTCAGGTTGTGGCTTCCAGATTTTTCTCTTTATTTTCAGGTTTTAGGTTTGGATTAGATAAATTTGGAGATGGAAGAAAACTTAATACATTAGCCTGGTTTATGTTTATTTGTAAATTAATGTCTTTTAAATAAACAATGTGCCACTTGTTTATTCATTTTACACTTGTTATTCTATTTACCTCCTTATCTTAAAAATGGCAAATGTTATTTTAAATTGTGTTTTAAACCTTGGTTTATAATTAATTTATAACTTTGTTTTTAATTCTTACCTTATTTTATGAAACATGTTTTCATCTATGTTATGTATTTTAAATCTTATACTTCATTTCAAAAAATATATACTCACATTAACATTGTAAAACAAAATTTTATTAGTTTCCAAATACATAGAGATTTGAAATCCAATTTAGTTGCAATACATTTCTATTTGAATTTCAAAGCAAATTTTCTAATTAGTTCACAATTGTAAATGAATACTTTCCTTTTAACATTACCATATGTTTTAATGTTACATGCAATCTATGTTTTTATTATTCTCAAATGGTATTAGGCTTCATTAAAAAGGTAAATACATATTAAGACTTTATATTCATAAATTTTAATTTGTACTTATACAAATTTATAACAAATGATTTTGAAATCAAATTAGATTATATACCTACAATTCTAGTTAGATACATATATATTGTTTTCCAAAATACAACTTTTAAATCCAATTAATTTATAAAAATATTAATTATTGAATTTCAATCTCAAAATCAAATTTCAAATGATAATCTATTTATATAAGTAAACATACACCTTATTTATTTTGGAAAATTCAAATATACCCAAAAAACCTATTCACAATATATTTCATCCTTAGAACTTCCAGCTTAAAATTCAATTCAATTTTATTTTTATATTTCAAATTCAAAATAAATTCTAAATAAATTCACAATTAAATCCAAAATTAAATTTATTTCCAATTTCAATTTGATTTAAAAACAGGAATGTTACACAAATGCCAAGGCTTTTCACAATTGTATCACTTCTTCTCGCTCACTTTGCATTCCATAATCAAGTGAAATTTCTTCTTGCACCCATAGCAAGTAGTTTCCCATTCAACTTTCTTTTGGAAATTTTTCCCTTGAGATACTTCCTCTTTCCCTTTTACATTTTCTTGCCTCTATTGCGGGGTTAAGTTTTGGCTCTTCCATCTCAGCAGAAACAGCAACAACTGTTCTAGCCTTTAGATATAGATTCTCATGGAAAAGAGCTTTCTCAATAAGCTTCCCAAATGGCTCTTCAATGTGTCTACCAGCTTCTCCTTAAGATTGTCATCCAGACCAATGGGAACTTCTTATTCTTTCTCAATGGAGTGTCAATAAATGACATACCAAACTTTGATAAAGTATTAAATTCTATAACATACTCAAAAATTGACCTCTCTCCTTGATTAATGTCAGCAAACTTCCTAAACAGCGCCAACATCTGAGCGGTTGGAATGAACTTCTCTTCAAACCTTGCTTTGAACTGGTCCTAAGTAAGCTTATCTTCTACAGTAGCAACAGTAATGGCCCACCGGTTCATAGCTTGTTCTTGAAGTTTTCTAGAGGCCCGTTTCCTTTTTATAGCATTATCCACTTCCATATCACCAAAGATGCACTCACAAATATCTAATCAATCTTTTACTTTTATGATTGCTCTGTTGAATGTAATGGTTTTCCTCCTAGAGTAGAATAGTCCTTGCCTAACTTGACAAAACCAACCCTAGGCACTTGTATAGGAGCACTTCCTCCAACACCCATACCAAGAGCGGTTGTCTAAACAGTCCTTATCATAGTTGCAATCATAGCATTCCACGTCGCTTGAACTTTAAGTGTAGCAGTTCCTAACACTGCTCCTTCTTCCACTCGATGTAGAATTCTTCATAGTATTTCTTATGTGTTGGTTCATTCTTAATCTGTAACAAGAATGATCAGTCTCTCGTAAAGAAAACTGTGTCCATGGTGCTCGTTTGCATGCAAATTAATTACATAATATAGTACTATATAGCATTGAAAACCAAAATATATAACATGTACAAGCTCCCTCGTATATCTAAACATTCAAGATCCATTCTAACCTACTACTGTATCTCTACTAGATCACGTTATCAAGAAAGGTTAATCATATAACAAAAGCTTTGATACCAAATGGGATGACTGACCTAAACCACCAACACCAATAATATCAAAATAGTATGTTGTAACCATGCTCGGTCGATGTACGATAATCATCTGGGTCGAAAATGAAACATATATAGCATATAAACTATCATATATCTCACAATGCGTGGGTAAAATATATTATCATGGATTTAACATGAGAGATAGTTATAGCTATATGAACAAGTCATCAATGTAATAGATCCACAAAGTTATACATCAAAAGCGTTAGAGCTTATACAATGAAAATAAACCAAACAACTATCTCATAATAAGAAGTAAGAATCACTTCTAATGCTCCCTAGTGTTGCATAATAGAATAAGCATAAAAATCCATGTAAGTTTATAATACAAGATTGCTCCATCTAGCTTGTCCTCCGCACAATTACTGCATTATCTAGACCTATTATCTAGTCTACTCATTTAAGAATACCCAAGACAATGAATGCAAAATCATAAAACCATGGGTCAAACAATGGTCCAGTGTGAGTGGTAAATAAATATCAAAATACTATGTGATAAGTACGATAAAGAACAGAGGTGCACGAATAATACCAATCCTATCCCCGCAACCAAAGAGTTAGAAAATAACATATAATATGCTACTCTATAAAATAACATAAAGGTACTATACTCAAAATAAGGGTACCGACTCTCCAGGTATTCCTATCCCAATACCTACTCCAAATGATATCTCCAACTGATAGCCCAGAAAACAATTAAAGCAACCATAGCAACCGTATCATCCATCAAGCAATCCCCACTATCACTCCATATGCTTTGAGTATATGATAACTCATATGGCAGCTTTATTGCTAGGGATTAATGTAAATCCCATTTTTATTATACTCTTGTATTACGAAGCCCAATGCTCGATACAATTCTTGTAGACCAAAGCCAGATACTAAACCCAAAGCCACTGGTCCTGGCTATTCACACCCACCCTATTAATACAAAGGTATTTGCACTAATGAAATCCCTACCTCATGTACAATAGAAAGTGCTCCGAGCATCTAAGATTCCATAGCACATATGTTCGAGCCCTCCTTTGCTCCATTAGGATTTGAGCCCTTTGTTTTCTCAATTTAGTTTCCATTATTCGAAACCCTTTGCATTCCTATTACACGGCTCCCTCTTTTATCAAGCACTTATCTTCTATGCCTACTCCCTTTATGAGTCACAAATCAAAGATACAAAGCTTTTACTATGTTGTTATATTGCTATCCAATCCAAAAGCGAATAAGCCAACACCTCCAATATGATCGAAGAGCGCCCTACTTGCTCCTATACAAGCTTAACTCCATAAATTTCAAAAAACCAACTCAGTATAGAGTCAACTGACTTAACACCTAATCATTTACTTAGCCAATTTTGGCTAAGCAAATTAGTCTGCCTATGGTACTTCCTTCTCAAGTGCTTTAGACCTCGACCCATTCATCAAAAAAACTTGGCCCCCAATCCAAAGCTTTCAACTTCAAGTTCTAGAAACAACATGGCATAATTCCCAGTACTTTGCCAATACTCTTGAACTTGCCTTGGCACGTCTCCGCTAGCAAATACCTAAAGATCCCTAAAGTCGCCGGCCCATCCAAGCCATAGAAATGACTCGATACCAACCCTTCAACTCATGAATCGAGCTAAACACTCTAGAAATTATGAGGTGCAACTTATTCTGCAAGCTTCCCCTGTACTCCAGAGCCTCTCCTCTAGGTTTCATCCAATTCCGACCAAATTCGCCTCCGATTTGCCAAATTTGCCAACCTATCTACCTAAACATCCAAACACAAGTAAACGACACCAAGGCACAACATATAAGCATAGAGTAATATGTGTATGCATCCATTCATAGAAACAATAAAAAAGCGTTTGACAAACAAACCAATTCTAATCTAAATCTACATATTACACGCATTTGTAAATATGAACAAGGGAATTAGTAAATCGTTTTTGAAAACCATTTCAAAGATTCACAATTTAGGTCATAACATATGAAAACATATAATTAAAATTAGAAAAAAATTTAATGCAAAAATTCATGTTTAAAAAACATGTAATTCTACATGTAAACATGCATAGGACAGTGAAAAGGCATAAATCACTCACCAATTACCAAAATCAACCAATTATTACACAGATCCAATGTGGACTACAAAATAAAGCAATGCAAATCAACCAAAACGATTATCTCCATCTTTTATTTGATGACCTTCTCTCTAATTAGTTATTTAGCAAAGGTTAGATAGTTGTTTGTGTAATTTTGAATGAAATTGGGGTTAATTAGAGTTTTGATGTGATTTGGGACAGTGGGAGAAGTTTTAATTTGACTCCTACAACCTTTATTTATAATAATCTCGAGTTAGACAAAGAACCTACTTATGAGCTTAATTAATTACACACTATAATGGCTAGCAGATGTCTAAATTTAAACCAGGCATAACCTTCGAACCGTAAGTCCGATTTTCTACTGTGACCGTTCTATGAAATCGAAAACCATCATCCTAAAGCAATGAAACAAGTTTGAGACCTTAATTAAACTTATATCAAAAGTTAAAGTACAAAAAAGACTTCTAGGGTCAAAATGGTCACATGGAAATCTAAGAAAAATCTGAAATGTGTAAAATATCACTATGAGTCGTATTCTTAAATTGTAGAATCATATGAACTCATATCAATGAAATAAAATTATTTTACGATGCTATGATACATAAAATACAGGTAGTTACATCATTAGTACAATAGAAACATATGAACATTGATGTTACATGTAAATTTGAAGTATGTATGTTCTGAGCAATAGTTCTTTTTTCATTAACAGACAATTATGCCTAAGGCTGACATGTTTTGTGAAGGCTATAATGGTGTTGTTAAAGAGCCCTTGGCAAGATGGATGGTTGGTAATCTACTATTAAAAGAGTCCTTAGTTGGTTGGAAATCTACTGTTAAAAGAGTCCTTGGTACCATGGATGGTTGGCAATTTGTTCTTCATTTCCACTCTCTATATATTCACTTTGATCACTACTTCTCTTGATTAGCAAAAGTAACTGATAACAATGAAGCACAAATATATGCCTTGTTTATTACTCTTTCTAATCATGCTTCTATTTTCATTTATCAAAGCACCATAGGAGTTCTTTTTACTCTTTTCAACTAGGTATATGTTGAATTGGATGTATAGCCTAACTTGTTTGATGTATATGATGAATTTGTAAGATGAATTGTCCAATTTTAATTTATTAGATTTCTTCTCTATTAGCATTACTGTTTTGATGTATATGTTGAACGACATTGATCTATGTGCTGTGCATTGATATATGAGTTGTATTTGCCGCAATTTTTTTTCTTCGATTGACATTTGCTTCGATTTCTATGTGACAACCAAAGACAATAAAAAATTCGTATTTGATGATGAATGTAGATTTGCTTCAATCGTTATGTTAGAGCTAAAGAAAAAGTGGGTCATTTGCTTTGTTTTGCATGAAATAACCGGAGCAAAAGCCTTAATCAATTGCTTTGTTAGTTTAAAGAACCAAAGCAAATGAACACACACTGCTTCACTTCAACAACCAAAGAAATAGATTTTGGACTATTACTTCATCTTTATTTGTTTCGGTTTTTGAACCAAAGCACCAGTTGGTTAAGAACTGAAGCTAATAACTTATTTTATTATAGTGAAACTGAATACGAGGAATGAAATGAAATTAGCCAAACCTAAACGAACACAGTGCATTAAAAATGACTAATTGGTATTCTTATACATCATAATGAAACTACGAATTCCCTATCAATGTCGAGAATGGATAATCCTCAGGTATCAATTAAACCATTAAGAATAATGATTTTATGATATGGTATGATGCACAAATTCAAAATTGATTCCAAGTGAATTATAAAAATATGTTTTTTATATTTCAAAGGGATATCATCCATTAGCTGCAAATTAGACTTTAAGAGTAAGACTATTGTGGTTGGAACATAATGTGCAACATTGATAAGAATAACATCGTAAATTTCAATCATTGAAATTTGCGTAATAGATTCATCATTCAATATGCTCATGTTATTTCGGATGTACTGACATAATTGTCGCTTGGTATGATATCTTACCTTGATACATATGTATTGTAATGGAAACTCCAAATAATGATTTGGAATAAACTATTTGCACATAACACCCAAAGTTTCTCAAAGTTAGTGGAAGCGATTTTGAGTTTGTGTATTTTCGGATAAGAACCAAGAAATGATACGAAAATATCATTATCTAAGCATCATAATCGAGTAACTATTTTAATAAAAATAACAAAAAGTTTTATTTTCAATCAAAATTCATAGGAAACATGTGTCCGTAAGAAAGAATCGCTAAAAGTTATATAGATATTTCTAGACTATAAGTTAACAACATACCATCGATTGTTAACGATGTAATTACATAGAAAGAAGTAATATTTCGGTTGTTTAATACTTGATATTGGGTTTATAAATTGTATCTTTTAAATTTATCATAAATGGTTGGGAATATCTTAAACGATATGCAAAACACATAGCAAAATGTTTAATAGCGAATATGTAACATGGATTCTTTATGCTTTAGCAATAGGAATTATCGTACATATTGTATTCCCTAAAATATCATAATTTTCTTATGAATTTTATAAATCAAATATCAAATCCAAATTAGGATCACTAAATGGTAATATAGAGTATTCTCAAATGTGTAAAAAATAACAGAGAATTATTTATGGAAACAACAAACTCCTCATAAAGGAGTGTTCAGAGTTGAACGCCATACATGCTATCAAGTATAGCGTGTCAAATTTAAATTAATTTAAACCCATAATTCAAAAACTTCAAATTAAAAGTTTTTCAAACAAAAAGTTGTTTCTAATCAATGAAAATGCTAAATACATTGCCTTGAATGGCGCCTAAATAAAAGCATTGTTTAGTAAAATATAAATTCATAGATTTATAACTGAGCTAGGGATAATTCCAAGTATTGAGAATACAATATTATTGTTGTATGAAAGCAATGCAATGATAAGAGCTCAATTAGAGTCAAGAAACGTTCACCGACTAGTTCCACATGATCAATGTAGTTTATCAACATCAAGAAGAGTTGATTAACAAAGTAGACAATTAAACTATATTTTATATCAATATAAAGTGTCTAACTCGATCAGTTCTCAGCAACTGATTGAAGAGACCTGACTGAGATTCCATAATTGAGCCCAAGTGCAAGTGAGAGCATGATGAGGTGGGGGTATACCATATTGCAATTATGTAATTACTGTGTATATCTAACTCAACAATCAATTTTTTTCAAAATAAAATGTTTTTTCCTTTTATTATATACTAGATATAATGTGTAAAATTAGTTAATTTAAATTAAAGTAAATTTAATAGGAGATCTATATATGGTATGTTTTGTGATAGTAGTCAAAATGTGTCGTAATCATAAGAGATTTAACACCTTAAATACATTTTAAATATTCCTAATCAAGATTTATAGAGACTAGATATCAATATATTCATTAAAACTAAAGTACATAACGCTCCACAAATGTTAGGCGATGTATTAATCATATTTTCTAAGGGCGCCGATGGGTTACGTACCGATTGCTATTGGATAAATATAAAATGACATACTCGATAGTTCTATATTGGTTAGTATGACTAAGGTCAAATAGAAAACATCGATGTGAAAAAATTACATAGTTTTCATGACCTGAAAATACCACTGCTTCTCAATGTGAAAGCTCCACTTTGATTATAGTCAAATCATGGTGCAACATCCATCGAACGACAATAGTTTGGTCAAATGAAAGCATTGGAAGTGAAGCACTATTCAAGAGAGGATTCTTCAACTCAGTTATTTAAGATTAGTATCACAGTCAACTGAAGTCAACTTGAAGACAAATTCTTTGATGAAAGAAGTATAGTTAATAGCTATTAATATTGAACACAGGACATTGCGTTTGGACTATAAAGTTGAATATGGACGATACTCGAATTTGGACAATTGCCAATTCCATAAGTCCTAAGGATGTAGCCTTGACAAAGAGAATTGGAATATAAATAATTGGCACCACAATGTAAGGATTAATAAATTAAAATTGGATTTTACCAAAAAACGCAAGTAATAAATTTGGCATAATATTACAGCACATTTTAAATGAAGTGTGAATATTAATATTTGAATTATTTGATATTAATTATTGACCAAATTTACACCTATCGGTTACACAACCGAAATGTTTAGTGATCATTTTCACCCTAAAATTTAATTAATTTTTAAATTTTATAAATTAATCAAGTTAATTAATATTTGTGAAATATGAATTGCAAAATTTTGTTTGATGAGACTTAAATAATATTAAATAGTGTGCATTTAATAGTTCTGTAAATATTATTCGATGTACAATATTGATATGTGTTCAAAATTAGATTTAAATGCAACAAATATTTTTCGGAGTTAAAATAGTTTCGGGGCCTAGAACGGGGCTTGGTTCAACAGCCATGGAGTGGCAAATTGGATTCGGCCATATGACAGTAGAGATGAAGGAAATTATAAATTCAAAAAGGAAAAAAGGAATAAAAAATAAGTGGATCTAGATATTCATTTGACTCCCTAGTCTCTCTCTCTCTCTTATATAATCCCTCTAACCCCTGCTCTGGTTTGATTTATGCCCTCTACTCTTATTGCTATTCCAGGCATCCATATGCTCTTTTAAACTTGAAAAATCAAGTCATAAAGTCAAATATAATTTGCCCGATTCAATCGTCCGTAGTAAGGTAATTCGGGAGCTGGCAACTTCGGAATTGGTTCAAGGAGTCTATTTCTTTATTTCAACATGTGAACTTTAGGAAACGTGAAAGGTAATTTGCTAGACTATTATAATATACTAATGTTTGTATGATCTTTGTTTCATATGTTGCTTAGTTAGAATTATAACAAATCAATATATTGATAAAGTGTCAAATGTTGATGGTTGTGTATATAAGTGCGTGTACATATGTGTGTAACAAATTATTTTTACGTATGTTTGCTAGCATTGGGCTCTTGGCCTAAAATAAAAAAAATTCATTTCTTGAAATTAAAAATAATGTTAAATGATCTTTAATTACTCAATGTAATTTGGAAACATTTAACATAATATAATGTAAGTTTTAAATATTTAAAAAATGTATTCACACTAAGTATACTTTCAACAATAAAATAGTTATTATTTTTTAAATATATACATATATACATATAACTATTAATTCTAAATTGATGATGAAAATATAATGTGTGTGTATTCATTTGTAAATAATAAATTTTATAAATTTTATGTTTAAAAATATAATCTATTTATTTTATTATTAGTTTTCTACTTGGTTTTATAATTACTAAACATTTTAATAATAAAATACATAAAAAATGTAAAGTAAATTAAAAAATACCCAGGCAGTGTGCTTTATAGAAAAATGTTTTAGTATACAATATAGTATTATTTTTTATATTCTTATACACATACAAACATATATATATATAATTACGATATATATATATATAATTACGATATATATATATAATTACGATATATATATATATAATTACAATATTTAATTACAACCGATTATACACATGTTTATATATATATATCGAATATATCAATTAATTTAAAAAATTCTTCAATTTTCATATTATAATATATGTATTCTCAAATTTATTTTTATAGAAAATTTATAATAATTTTATCATTTAGCTAATTTCAAACATATATACATATATATTATAAATCTTTAAATAAATTATTTGCAATTACTATTTCAAAGCATGTATAACATACTTTTGTAATTATATTTTACATAATATCATTTGTTAACTCCACTTTTTCAGCAAGGCCGTGATATCAAAATATGGACCGAGAAGACAATGATAGTTCGTCTCGAAGAATGGTCAACTCAACATCTCAACAAAGCAAGTTCTGTTGAATGGCTTTTCAGATAAGATCCCCTACGGAGGGGGGGTCCGGGGGGGTGCCAACCCCCCAAGGTGGGGGTGCGGGGGCAACGCCACCGCTACGGTGATCGACCTAAGCTGGACCAAAGGTATACGACCTAAAGCTTCAACGAGTTAACGGGTTAGAGGACTAAGCGACCTAAGAAGAACTCGCGACCTAAGCTGGACCAAAGGTCAGCGACCTAACGGGTTAACCTATCAGCGACTTAAGGCATAAAGCGGCTCAACCGAGTTAACGAGCTAACAGGAGAAGCGGCCTAACGACTTAAGGAGTCCACGACCTAAGGACTTAAGGAGTGCCACGACCTAACGACTTAAGGAGTGCCACGACTTAGCGACTTAAGTGTTGGACGACTTAACAGCTTAAAAGGTTGGACGACTTAAAGAGTTAAAGGTTGGACGACTTAATGGTTGAAGGGGCTTCACGACTTAGAGAGTTAAAGCGGCAGCGACTTAAAACTTTCACGACCTACTGTAAGTCGTTCACGACCTTGTACTTAGAGATTTAACTATGCCGCTTTCCATAAGTCGCTAATACCTATCAGTTAGTACAAATGGACATGTGCGAACCAGCTAGGTCGTGACTCCTAACGCCTTAACCCGCTAACGACCTACGACCTATCCTAAGTCGTGACCCACGACTTATGACTTACCTTAAGTCGTAAACGACTTAAGGCCTTTGAAGAATTCTCTATAAATACGGCCTGGGCTCCAAACATAGGGGGACTTTTCGCTCATTCTTCGAAGCGTCGATACTCTGTCATTCTCTCGACTCAAACAGCACTACAAGCACTCCAAACGCCAAAGATGCTACAACAAACTTCAAGAGAAGATTTGGATCATTCAACATAAACTCAAAAGATTCTTCTACATCAAAGTTTGAGCTACTAGTCAAAAGTGTGTTGTAATTGAAGTGAATTGTAAAGAATTGTAATCAAATCATCAATAAAGGAATTTAAAGTGGACGTAGGCTCGATCTTAAGCCGAACCACTATAAAACTGTTGTCTTTTACTACTTTTCCGTGATTTCTCTGCTTATACTTTGTTCCCGTACCAACGGGTGGTGCTTTCATACTTACACTACTTACACCGGGGTGTTAGCGTCAGATTTTTACGTTAACATCATTTATATAGTAATTTGATGCACGCATGAGCCAATTTTTAGATAATACATTTTTATGTACGAGGAGCTAACATGTCATTGTCGCGTGTTAATCCTACCACCTATACAAAGTCATCAAACAATGCACACAATATCATGTTGCACATGCATGTGCACATATGTATATATAACACACACATATACAAAATTTAAATTATATAAAATAAAACTTTATTTATAAATCTACATAAGTTTTGATTTTATTTAAAAGCAAATTTAGAAAACTTTTAAATGAATTAGACTACATATGCCCAAGAAAGATCTAAATGGAGTAAATTTTTGAAATTTAATAATCTACCATGATACTACTGGCCCAATTCCAACAATATCAAATATTACCCCTGAATAATTCTTATATTCAATAATTTTTTGTGATTACATTCTTACTTTGGTTGTACCACATCTAATCCTAAGAATATGCTAGTTTGATAATATATGTTAAAATTTATGAATAGAGTAATATATTACCTATTAAGCATGGAATATTTTATCATATGCATATGGGTTGAGATATGGGAGCATAAGCAAAATTTACGATACATATGAAATCAAATTAGTCATAATCACTTTTTCACGAATATAAAGAGGAGGTTCCTAATACGTTTCCTTTCAATATTCTAAAACTCCACAAAATCCATTTACTGAGTTTACCTGATCAGTAATTAAACTTGTATTATTTGGTTATATCGATGCTTTTGTCTATGAGTATAGTTAAAATAAATTATTCAAAATTTTTGAACATTGTTCATTTATGCCAACAAGTGTCGATCTCAAGGATCGAACTCATGACCTTTAATCAAATAGTTTCAAATACCAACCAAATAAGCCAAACATGTTGAAGCGACATTCACAACTTAATTCCCTTCAGGAGTTTACCGATCTATCAGATTCTCCTGAGTATATTCGAAAACAAAATTGTTCAAAAAACATACCGAATAATAGTTAAACAAATTATACATAAGAATTTTATTTCCAAGGAAGCACAGATGGATCCCTATTAAAATCAATCATAATGATTTTTCCATCAATAGAAATGGATGTGTAACTTGCAAGGTTGACATCAACATCAAATATTCCAAGGGTGGAATCATACTTCAACCATTGAGATGCTCATTTGAAAACACTAGTTTTGTTAATATTATTGACATCAAAGGGAGAGTTAATGTGTCCATGTTTGCATCTCAAAAAGTTTCAGCCCATTTGCTCGAACAAGTTAATTGCTTCATTTTTTTTGTTACTCGCTTTTTGTTGCCTCCATTGCTTAACACTATAATTTCATCCTTAAAAATGTGAATTTCATTTTTTTGATCAATTATTATAGAAGTATATATCTACATTACAGATATTCGCATAGATACATGTTGATGACATACTTCCTCTACATGCTGATATTAATGAATGTATAAACATGCAAAAATTGAATATGTGTCATTTATGTCCTAAAAAGATGATGTATCTACTAAACTTAGATGATTTTTGCATGTTAAGTAAAGACAGATATTGATTACATAATTACTCATGAGTCGTATATTAGCCAATTGTAATATGCGTATATCGTTAGTATTGTCCTCAATTAACGCATTGTTTTAGAGATATATTTGTACAAATATAATAAGATAAGTGTTTGGAAAAATAACAAGATATGTGCATAATATTAGTTATTCTACTCTTTTACATGATACTCTATAGTACATTAACATGTCATATCGTTCGATACCTACGGCAAGATTGGGTGGGTGATGTAGCTTGTGTGATTATAGGTGAGATAAGTAGGTTTTGTTATGGGGTTTCATATGAGGATGTTACATATGCAAGAAATCAAGTATGCTCCATGTTGTTAATTTTTATATGCTAGTCTTGTGCATATTAGACAATAAAATTTGAAAACCAAAAGTGGTATTACCATTAGGCTTGAAAAGTTTAGCTACCAATTATGAGTTTAAACTCGATATAATTAGCATTTTCGGTCAGCTATGACATTAGAAATTGAAATACAGATCTTTTCATACATGCCTTGTCACCCTATGTTATATATCCTTACCTACCGAATTTGACCTAATCCATACCTTCAATTTTGTAAATACGTACTATGTATAGACACTTACAAACAAATATACATACCGTGACAACCCACATTTCAGAAGGTTTTAATCGACATCCTCACATGTCCAAGTTAAATAGTCTGAAATATAGATAATTAATGGGGTTAATTAAGAAAAGTAAGAACAGAAGAAGAAAACAAACATAGAATCTCGCAATGGAACGATAATATATAATAGTCAAATAAATGGTTCATGATGTTATTTATACAATACATTTGATTATAATTTATACAACAATTGTCAGAGTTATATGTACATCATGGATAAATAAATAATGTAGCAAACAACATGATGCAGGAATACTAACTGTAAAAATGTACCAAATCTTCATCTTCGTCCTCTAGAATAAATCATCAAAAAGCTGAAAAACTCAGGGCTGACCCGAGCGTAATGAAAAGACAAAACATTCGAGTCGGGACTAAAATATCCTTATGTAAGTGAAATTGATATGGAATAAAATTGAGTGTAACGGCGTCAGAGATGTTTATGAGTTTTCACATCTCCTATCTAGTGTATAACGTGTCTGCAATAACTCAAGAGATGTTACGGATTTTCCATCTCTTAAGGATCCATTAAAATATTTATATGTAGTACAATATTCTATATACATAATGTCTAATAAATAAAATAAATATTAAAATAGCTTTATGGCTTTATATTGATCCCCCTTAAAATGTTTTAAAGCATTATCGTACAGTATTCATATAAAACACCAATTAAACGTCGGTGGATAGGGATGCACCATGATACGACAACAGTAAACCAAAGTCGTATGCGTCTCGTTTAGGGATAAAAGTATGATAAAGCAAGGCAATGCCCAAGGTAGGATACTGCCAGTTTACCCTTCTTGCCTGGCGGTAAAGCATCATAGCCATGATCGCCCACCGTGTCTAACATTCCAATAAAATCGGAGTGTGCGTACTAACCAATCACAATGTAAAAGACGATAATACGAAGAAGTGAGTTCACTCGGGATAGCTAGACCACATGGCCGGTACGTCTCTTGTCTTAGTCATTTCCAATTGGAACAAGTGTCATGCTAATCCATCATCGTTCTCTTTCTTCAAATTCAAAAAACGATGCCAAATCCAACCACTACCTTCTAGCTCATCACTCCACATACACAATTGTCAAAGTGGTTCCGTTATCGACAGAGAGTATGCCTAGGCCTTGTCGCTTTAAAACCTAAATCGTTTCACACAACGGTTGGTGCTTTTACATTTCGAAAATAGTTCATACTTAATATCAAAATATCATATTCGCGTCAAAATCAAATCCATTTTGAAATCATCGTATTTACACAAAATACACCATTTCATTTCAAAATCCTTTTCGTCTTAATATCTCAATTTTGTTTCCAAAATTGTTTCAAATTTCAATTTTCTGTTATAACTTCATTTAGCGCACTTCATATTTGAATCCATGATTTAAAAATAACATTCCAAACCTAACTAGTTTGAATAGTTTCAGAATAATTAAAATAATTAAAATAGTGTAAATGGTTAAGGTAGTTAAAAATAGTTTAAATGATTAAAATAGTTTATTATAAAGTGGTTAATTATTAAAATGGTTTATATTGCAAAATAATTTAGAAAACCAAAATAATTTATATATTTAAGAAGATAACTTTAAATAGTTTTCTATTAAATAATTTATTTGAAAATAGTTTCAAAGTCAAACTGGTTCAATTCCAACTTTCTAATTCAAATCAATTCCAATTCCATTCAATCGATTCAATTTCCATTTCAATTCAAATTAGTTTCATCTTCGATTTCAATTAATTCAATTCTACTTTCAAATTCAATTAACTCAGTTTCAATTTCAAAATTAAAACCATTCCAATACAAAATCAAAACCATTTCAATTTACCAATTTCGAGTTAGATTTTCAAAATATCAATTCAAAACATTTAAATAAAATTATCCTTCAATATTCGATTTAAAATCTCAATCTGTGAATATAATTCAATTCTGATCTGAAATCATTTTTATATCACTTTTACTTAGTAATATTCAAAGTTCGAATAAAATCCAATCCTTTTATAAACAAATCAATTTACGAAATTTAATCATATTTCGATTATAACTTCAAAATCCTAACTTCGATTATTTAAACAATTTCAAATTAAAACTATAACATTTCGAGCTTAAGTTCGAAAATAATTCGATCTCAATAAATTGGATTTTTATTTCTTTTAAATCAAGCAATTAAATAATTTCAATTTTTTTTTAAAATCCTTTATTTTTACCAATCTGGTATCGGTATATAATCTTTTATCCTATGGCCAAGTGATTAGTTATTTCAATTTAATTTGAAGGATTAATATATCATTTCAATCCAAATCACTGTGTCAAAGGTATACATCATTTCAACCTATTTCTTAATTTATTCGAAATAACTCAATTTATAGTTTTATACTCTGTAAATAAAATACAGGTTGGTAGAGGATATATGTAAATAAATAAACATCCAAATATCAACCAATTTGCATCCATCACAATCAATAATATAAACGCACAATATAATTCATAATAGTTTCATAGTTATTAATATTGGATAATCTACTGGCAATTCAATTTCAAATTTAACAGTCAATTTTAATTTATAATGGTTAATTCAAATGACAATCAAATTTATTAAACAAGGAACAATAAATTTATTTCACTTCATAATTTCAAATTTAACCAGCACAACAATATTTTTGTACATTATGAGTGTTATAAAACACTCACCTTGAATTTTCAATTTTAAATCAAATCGAACCATGTTCGATTTAGCCTAAAATTTTAACTAACTCTAAACGAATCCAAATTACCACCATAAGGTAGTGCTCATCGCATCATCTCTGTTGTCGCTTGTTTCACCCATTTTCGAACATGTATGAATAAGATACGCATTATCAAAGTTTACATGAACTTAATATCATAATTAATTACAAAATATATTTAATTTAAATCAAGATTAATCGTGGCCATCCATACTCAGATCTGAGATCAAGGCCACAGGACCCGTTTCCTCCTTGATCTCTTTGTATGTGATCCAGGTCAGAAAACCCAACTTCATGCGACCTACAAACGATGGCCGTGACCACACAGGCGACCGAACAACGATCGACTACACCTACATCGAAGCTGCTTCCACCGCGCGCCCATATGTAGAACACGCATGCTCAACTAATCGACAATAGCTCAGAAAACCCCTCAAAACACACGTTGAACACAACCATCCCCTAACTCCATTCGATGGACGGTAGACGATCTCCACCGTCAGATGTGAAGAGGTCAACGTGTTCTTCAATTTCCTAGTTGGGAGTTTTCAATGATTGTTTACGGATTAGGAGAAATTTGAGGAAGAAGATCCATTTTCAGCCACTGGAGATATGTGGAAGCATGGTTGTAATAAAAAGCTAGGGTTTACTGTGCTGTATATTTATATACGTGCAAATACATTATTTTATTATTATTTTCAATATTTTCTAGACAAACTCCAAACAAAGCATGCTGCCAGGCATTTATATTTTTTTACCCCTATTCCAAGCACAATCGATCATATTTCAGGGCCTAATTTGATCGTATAGAGAAGATAACTTTTTTTAATCGAATTAAAATATTAAATTTTCAATAATTATTTCAACGCGTTTCTATCCCGTACGACCAAACGGTAACTCCAAACACTACAAAATTTGAAATCCAATAACAATACACCATTATGAGTCCAACTGAACTGGTTTCATCGAATTCTGAGATCATGCCCCGGATTGCTATTTTAACATCTCAATTATAATATAAAAATTTCAATTTCTAATTGTTCACTTTCAAATTCAATTTTAAACGTTGACAATCTTCGTTGTTGTTTAAAAAAAATTTAAAAAAACTTCCACATCATTTTAACCATATTAAATTCAAAAATAAATTATTCAAATAATTGCAATATTAAATTTAAACAATTTTGATTATTCAATGAATCACTGTCTTTTGGAAAATAAGTTAATGAACATATAAAAGATTTATGTTTCAAAATGAATTTAAATTATAGAAAAACCATTTTCATTTTTAGTCATTCAATTCCCGTTATTCAGTTTCACTAATGATTTTAAGCATGGCCAATATTTAGAATTTATTTTAATACTCGTTATCGCAAAATCTTTGGAATTAACCATTTCCAAATTTTATTCAAGTTCATATCCAATAATTTACATTCAAGATCACTAATTTTATTTTATTTTTACCTATTTTTATTCAATAATCATATCAAATTTAATGATTTAAAATAGTAAAAAATATGGGTCGTTACAATTTCCCACACTCAAATATTTTCGTCCTCGAAAATACATTAAGTAAAGAATTTAACATTTAATTTATTTCCATTCGAAAACTTTTACTATGTTAAATATATTTTCTTCTACGCTACTATGATCGGCTTACGGAAAATACAAGTTAGTTGCCAAACATGCTAAAAAAATTTAAATTTCAAAAAGATTCCGACATCCGGATTTACGGAAACTTTCGACCGAGTCTCCTTTGTGCGCCTCGATCGAAACAACAACAAAACGCCTCTATGGGCCCAAACCAACAAAAGAAACCAAAGCCAAGTGGATCCATCATAAAACCATCAAATCAATCGACAAAAAAAACATGTACCTTTTTATAGGGCAATCCAAATTTTTCCTGATTCTAAATACCTGCATCTTAATTACCAATGATATCCAATCATATAATTTAAAATCATTTTATATTTTTTAATTTCAATTTCCAATATTTTCTTTTCTTAAGACCGTATGATGTACATGTATCATTCGTACGTAATATCAAATCTTATCGCTCACTCGATCACACAATTTCACTTTCGAGCAAGTTTCGTTCACACGACTCCCTAGTGCGGACTCAGATCTGGTTCCTTGATCATAAACTGTTATTCTCCTTGCATAGCTATATACTATGAAAGAGAATTCCAAAATCAATCAAAAATCCATATCTAGTGTTTGTCGTTGAGAATCGAGTGAAAATTTCCAATTCGAATCGATATAAATTATCACGAAATTCTGAGCTCAAATCTGGACCAAACCGTCATGCGAAGAAAATAATGTATGTAAAACTTACGTATTTATGTCTATTGATTCTTAGCTATACCAAATTCCTTTGTTTACATATACTTCATTTCCATTCAATTATTCAATTCATTTTTTTCAATTGATTTATGTTCATTTCAAACTCATTATGCTCACATCCACTTACTTGTTTTCAATGAATTCACATTCTATCAGTTTACATTCCCTAAACAAATCTATTTACATTTACGTACCAACATTCATTTTATTCACATTCATTCTACAACATAATTCCATTTCCATTTTAAGTTAATGTTATTTCGTTTAACTTGTTCTACCAATCTATTCATTAACTATTCCATTTATGCATTTCATTTTACTTTACTTAGATTAAAATATTCTTTTTCTACCATCCAATATAACAAATTTAGAATTTTTTTTACTTATCTTCATCAAATCTATAGGTGGTATACATTGTAACACCTTTAATTCTTATGTCTTCACAAATACATAAATAGAAATATTCATTACTTGCATTAAAATTATTAATGAACATTTTCTTGTATCATTACTTAAGTTCTCTACAACTTAATTCACATTTATTCCCACACGCTTTCATTTGATATCAATTTATTTTGTGAAACATCGCATTTATCATTTTCTTAAGTCTATAATCATTTTAAAATGGCTCACTTCCTTTTATTACAACTTATGCAATTTCATAATTATCTCCAAAGGCTACAATCTAATGTCAACCATTCTTTGCAAATTTATTTGTTATTTCCATTATGTATTATGCAAACAGTTAGATAGCAAATTTCAAAATCTAAACTCCTGTTTTAATCTCAAATCAATTTGAAATTATATATATATATATATATATATATAAATTTTTTATATCAAATCAAGATTTTAAATTTCTTAAGATCAACATATCAAAACAAAACTCCATTAACAATCATTAAGGTTGCAATCTATCACTTGAAAACTCAAAAATGAACACCAATGATGTCACGATCATCATCAGAATTATTTTCCAACGACCAAAGTGAGTCTATTACTTTCATTTCTTTTGAAAACTATTTTTGAATATTTTCATTCAAAAATACTTCCAAAATAATACTATCATTATTATTTTCTCCCAAACACTTTGAAACACATTTCCAAAATCCCTTAAGATTTAAAAATTTCCAAATACTTAGTCCAAATCCGTTTGAAACATTTCCTAAAATTTTTGGGATTGAAATTCTGGTTTGAATCCAATTTTAGCTCCAACTCTATGCATAATCGTACTTATACAATTTCTATTTAGCCAATATCCCGTTTCGGATTTTTAATATCTTATTTTGATTAAAATATTAACAATTAAACGTTCCATACTATAATAATTTTGTAGAAAATATTTCTTTTATATCAAAATATAGTTTGCGTAAAATTATTTTGTTCACCCTCTTTAAAGTAATAATACATCGGTTTACCTTCTTTAAGAGTTTAGAAACCCCTATCGATACTATTGTACTTTCCGTATCGATCAAAATTCATAAACATTCAACTGATAAGTCAACACAATGTAAAACATTTCATATTCACTAACAAATAAACCCTCATGTCTATCAATACACTAAAACTCATTCTTGAGTGCTACTGACCCTATCTCTAATGAGTTACCCCAGAAAACTAAGGTTATCGCTAAACCAAAGCTATGTTACCAACTATGACGACCCACATTTTGAAAGTTTTAAATCGACAATAATCCACACATGTCCAACTTAAACAATCCAGAAGATAGATAATCAATGGGGTTAATTAAGAAAAATAAGAACAGTAGAAGAAAACAAACATAGAATCTCGCAGCGGAACGATAAAATATAATAACCAAATAAATAGTTCGTGAAGATATTTATACAATACATTTGATTATAATCTATACAACATTTATCAGAGTTATATATACATTAGGGATAAATAAATAATGCAACAGACAACATGATGTAGGAATACTAATATTAATAATATACCAAAGCTTCATCTTCATCCTCCGGAATAAATATTCAAGAAGTTTAAAAACTCAGGGTTGACCCGAGCATAATGAAAAGACAAAACACTCGAGTCGGGACTAAAATATCCTTATGTAAGTCAAATCGATATCGAATATAACGTGGGTCTAACGCCGTCAAAAATGTTTGTGGATTTTCACATGTGTATAACGTGCGTGCAATAATTCAAGAGATGTTATGGGATTTTTCATCTCCTAAGGATCCATAAAAATATTTATATGGAGTACAATACGCTATATATAATGTCTAATCGGTATAATAAATATTAAAATAGCATTAAGGCATTACATTAATCCCCTTTACTTTTTTTAAGCATTGTCATACAATTTGCATATAAAGCACCAATAAAGGGACGGTGGATAGGGATGTGCCGTGATATGACAACGCTAAACCCAAATTGTGTGGGTCTCGTTTAGAGATTAAAGTATGACAAGGCACGTGAGGGAATGCCCAATGTAGGATACTACCAGTTTACCCTTCCCAACTGGTGGTAATGCATCATAGTCATGATCATCCACCGCATCCAAAACTCACATAAAATTGGAGGGTGCGCACCGATCAATCACAATGTAAATGATGTAATACGAAGAAGTGTGTCTGCCTGGGATAGTTAGCCCTTTGGTCGGTACAGCTCCTATTTTAGTCATTTCCAATTGGCACAAGTGTCAGGCTAATTCATCATCATTCTCTTTCTTTAAATCCAACAAATGACACCAAATCCAGCCACTTCATTTTGGATCGCCTCTCCATGTACACAGTTGTCAAAGTGGTTCCAGTATCGAGAGTGGGTATGCCCATATCCAGCCCCGATTTTTTTAACAACCAAACATCGTTTTACACACCGGTTGGTGCTTTTACATTCCAAAACAATTCAAACTTGATATCAAAATATCATGTTCACTTCAAAATCAAATCCGTTTCGAAATCATCATATATACTCAAAATATACTCTTTCATTTTAAAATCCATTTTGTCTTATTATCATGATTTCTTTTCCAAAATTGTTTCGAATATCAATTTTAGTTTATAACGTTATTTAACCCGCTTCGTTTTTAAATCCATCATTTTAAAATAATATTCCACTCTTAACCACTTTGAATTTTTGAAAAGTAGTTTGAATAGTTTTAAAATAGTTTAAATAATTAAAATAGTAAAAAATAGTGTAAATGGTTCAGATAGTTAAAAATAGTTTAAATGGTTAAAATAGTTAATATAAAATTGTTTATTTACTAAAATGGTTTATATAGAAAAATAATTTGGAAAACCAAAATAATTTGTATATTTAAGAAGATAGCTTTTAAATATTTTTATATTAAATAATTTATTTGAAATAGTTTCAAATTCAAACTGGTTTAATTCCAACTTCCCAAATCAAACCAATTCCATTTCCATTCAATCGATTTAATTTCGATTTTAATTCAAATCGATATCAACTTCGGTTTTAATTAATTCAATTCCACTTTCAAATCTAATTAATTCAATTTCAATTTCGAAATTAAAACCATTCAATGCCAAATCAAAACTATTTCGACTTATCAATTTCCAGTTCGGTTTTCAAAATATCTATTCAGAATAATTAAATAATTATCCTTCAATATTGAGTTTGAAATCTCAATCTTCAGATATAATTCAACTCCAAGCCCAATTTAGAAATTTGGTTTTATTCTCACCTTTACTTAATAATATTAAATGTTCGAATAAAATCCAATCCTTCAAAAATAAATCAATTTACGAAATTTGATCATATTCCGATTGTAACTTCAGAATCCCAGCTTCAATTATTTAAACAATTTCAAATTAAAACTATAACATTTCGAGCTCAAGTTCGAAAATAATTCAGTTTCAGTTTCAAATTTAACTGTCAATTTTAATTTATAACGGTTAATTCAAATGACAATCAAATTCATCAAACAACAACCAATAAATTCATATCACTTCATAATTTCAAATTTAACTAGCATAACAATATTTTAGTATGTTGTGAGGATTATAAAACACTCACCTTGATCTTTCAATATTAAATCAAATCAAACGACGTTCGATTTAACCTAAAATTTTAACTAGCTCCAAACGACTCCAATTTAGTTCCATAATGTAGTGCTTGTCGCCATATTTCTATCACCGCTTGTTTCGTTCAGTTTCAACTCGTATGAATAAGATACGCATTATCAAAGTTTACATGAATTTAATATCGTAATTAATTAAAGAATCTATTTAGTTTAAACCTAGGTTGTCCATGGCCCCTCATATTCAGATATGAGATCAAGGCCGCACGATCCCTTTCCTTCTTCATTTTATCGTACATGATCTAGGTGAGAAAACCCAACTGCACGTGACCTACAAACGATGGCTGCGACCACCGTAGGCGACCGAACGACGATCGACAACCCCCACACCGAAGCCCCTTCAACCATGCACGCTTAACTCGCCAACCACAGCTCAGAAAATACCTCGAAATGCATGCCAAACACAATCATCCCTTAACTCCATTCGACAACAATAAATGATCTCCACCATTCGATGTGAAGAGGTCGAGGAGTTCTTTAATTTCATGTTAGTTTTCGATGATTGTTTACAAATTGAGAGAAATTTGAGGGGGAAGAAGATTAATTTTCGGCCATTAGAGATATGTGAAGGTGCGGTTGTAATTAAAGGCTGGGGTTTACTGTGCAGTTTATTTATATACGTGCATACACATTATTTTATTATTATTTTCAATTTTTTCTAGATGAACTCCAAACGAAGCACGTCGCTAGACGTTTATAATGCTTTACCCCAATTTCGAACAATCATACATGTTTCAGGGTCAAATTTGATTGTTCGAAGAAGATAGCCTTTTTGAATCATATTAAAATATTAAATTTTCGATATTTAATTCAACGTGTTTCTGTCCCATACGACCAAATGGTAACTCCAAACACTACAAAATTTGAACTCCAGTAATAATATACTAATACCGATCCAATGGAACTAGTTTTTTTTGAATTCCGAGACTGTGCACTGGATTGCTATTTTAACGGCTCAATTACAATATAAAATTTCCAACTTTTAGTTATTCGCTTTTAAATTCAGCTTTAAATGTTAACACTATTCACTGTTGTTTAAATAAAATTTAAATCAACTTCCAACATCATTTTAATCATATTAAATTCTGAATTGAATTATCAAGTAATTGCAATATTAAATTTGAGCAATTTTGATTATTAAATAAATCATTACCATTTGAAATATAAGTTGATGAACTTATAAGATTTAACTTTTAAAACGAATACAAATTATAGAACAACTATTTTCAGTTTACGGTCATTCATTCCCCGTTATTCAAATTCACTATTGAATTTAGATACGGTCAATACATTGAATATATTTTAGCACTCGTTATCGCAAAATCTTCGAAATTAGTTATTTCCAAATTTTATTCAAGTTCATATCCAATAACTTGCATTCAAGGTCGTTAATTTTTTTTATTTTTACCTATTTTATTCAACAATTATATCAAATTTAATGATGTAAAAATGGTCAAAAATACAGGTCGTTACACTATAGAGAGCAAAAGAGTAGAAGAAATATGGTGTTATTTGAGTCTATGGAAAATGTCATTAGACATTTGCAGCTTTCTTTAACTATCAACGAAGCGCTAGATTTAGAAAACTCAATTGGTTAAACCAACTTGAGGCATTGAACGGAAATGTATTCACATAAAAGCAGCATTAGCTATATGTAAATTTTAACATGTACATTGAGGTTGTGATTATATCATGCGTCTGTAGGAGTGTTGAACTTAGTACATTTAGTGATGCACCAGGAAATGCTTCTTTGGATTCAATTTCTCCATTGGATACGATTCGTAGGCATCAAGTACACACATATTCGACTATGAATTTAGATAAAAAATATTTCCAAAACTAGTAAGAATGATTTGTCAAAAGAATTTAAGGTTAAAATAGCTCAAAAGTATTTGGAAAATGAGCCAAGAAAGAATGGATAGATGATTATAGAAATGACGATGTATGCTCTTAGTGAAAAAGTAATTGATTGTTCGGTATGTATGTTTGACCTTTTGTTTCTATTACTTTATTTTCATTTGAGCCATCAAACCGATTTCAGTAGATCTCAAAAGTCTCTTTCCTAGTTGAAATCAGTTTCCAATCTTGCCAGATTAAGCTTAACCTAAATTTAGACATGCCACTCAGATGTAAGCATGAAATGTTCAAATAAAGGGCATCACGATAATAAACAAAATATGGTTAGTAGATAGTAAGTTTATTGGATTTAAGGATTTAGCATTTTTTGAATAATCTATTTATGCTCTTGTATTTCTTAATTAGGTGTTAAGAAGGAACTTGCCTTCTGGGTTGTAGGTACTCATTTTTCATCGCAACCGGTATATAGGTGATGATACTAACCTTCGATTTCAAGTTAAGAACTTCATGTAAACCGTATTTACTCTAACTAATTTGATGATTTTTTCCGAATACACATCATTTGAACCACATAAAATTATTTCTTTACAATTTAATGGTGTTAACATTGTATATTCATCTACTTAAAATGGTTATATATGGATGAGCTATATTAGTCATCTTTTCATATCTAATAAAAATAATATATTGAAGAAAAAAGATGGAGAACAATATTACAAATAATTTAACTATTCAAGCAAATATGGTTGAGCATCGTAATATTACACGTACATCATATAAATCATTTCACATCTAATGACATTGTTATTATATAATTAAGAGTTAGTTTACATTATTAATTTCTAAACTTTGTTACATGTAATTAGGCTTTGTTTGAGAAAACAAAAACCACAACAAATATTTATGCATGATTAACTCTAGTCATGATATATATCATACCATTTTGTCGACACTAGTTGTGTGAACTTAGCACTAGTGTATGTACTTGTCTATGAGTGGTTATGAACTATGTGTGAACTATTCTGCTAAATCTTAATGGACTGTGTGTGAACTTGGACATTTTGTTGAAAAACTATTATATAGTAAATATCGTAATTGTTTATGATCGTATTATGTTTTTCTATTACTTTATGCGAGCGTTTATCAAAATGCAACAGAAACTCATTCAAAAAACACTACCAAAAATATAAAAGGAAAGCTAAATTAAATAGTACTAAATTTATCGGTTGCTTTTACCAAAATGCAGGAGAAAGTTCAATGCTTTTTCTACACCTTATATAACTGGGTTTATCAAAATGCTTCTACAATCTTTAGTAACATTTTTAGAATGCTACAAAATGCAATTTTTGTAGGTATTGGAAAATACTACATTGTTAATTTCACGGTATTGTTTTACCAAAACATAATAAAAAGTTCTAAGTTTTAATTACACCTTTCATAATAGTGTTTATTAAAACAATGCTAAAAGATCTACTAGCATTTTAGGATGCTTCGAATACTATAATAAAAATAACATTTTGAAACTTACAATGACCGATGTTATAGAGCTTTGACAGCAGTTGGCCAATAGCTATAATATGCGAACTTGTAATAAGATCGAAGCAATTCACAATTATTTCAGACCGTTGCATGAGACCATTGAAATAAAGTTTTAACAACTTCTTTAGCCTGTCATAATAGGTCTTTTACAACTATTTTGCTCGTTGTAATAGGTATTTTACAACTGATATTTTCGCTTTATTAAAAAGGAAAAATTTCATATTCACCGATGTAGCTAGCACTTATATATTTTATATCATTTTCTCATGACACAATTTCACATCCATATAAAAAAGGAGTTTGTACTCACATTTTTTCCCACACAAAATATAAAGTATAAATGATTGAAATAATTAACCAAAATAAAATATATAGGCCCTAACTCCAATTAAAAACCGCAAGACTGGCTCAACATCAAGCATGTACACAAAGAGGAGTCACAAGAAATTAGTCTAGTGGATCAGATTTTGAATTTCTTGGCCATATACTTAGTATATCTATTATCTAGTTTCTTGCCTTTTTTGTTCTTTCCTTTGGAATTATAGTTATCAAATATTTTCTTTGATTTCTTATCAAGCTTACCTAGCATCATTGCTCTTGATTTTTTTATCCTTTTTAGCATATGCATCCTCTTGGTTTTGCCTTAAATGAAAATAGACATGTCCTATCAAAATGAAAAACCAATGATCAAAGACGAATCTATGCATAAGAAAATCTAAAAATGTATTTATTAAATAATTATTTCACGACCCAAAATTCAACGATTGAAAATCGACATCAAATACCTTACTTGTATTCTACTACCGGAGATTCAAACGTTGAACATTAATTCGGATGGAGCTTATAACAATATTAGATGAATATAAACAGTGGAAACAAAAGAGATATCATATATCACAACACAAATACAACATCATCACAATATTCGATTACAGCAGATGAACTCCAACATCAGAGTGATATACATAAGGTACAATAACAGGATAATTACCCTACAGCGGAACAATAACAGCGACATCAAATATTTCCAACATACTTCGACTTTGAGAAGATTCGCCAAAAACTCCAAACACTTCAAAAGATTTCCAAGGCCAAAAGTTACCAAGTTCGATAGCTTCCAAAAGACTTCAAAATAATCCAAGCTAGCTCCAAAACACGGATAATCTGCTTCTAGGCTGCCCGTGTGGAATTTTTAGGCACCCAGAGTTTAGGAAGGGAACAACAAACTATGGGTTAGTCATGGGACTGGTATGAGTAAAAAAAATAGTTGTTTGTACAAAACAATTTTTCAAAAGAAATCCGATATACTTTTGGAAAATGAAACTACCATAAGACCTACCGCCATACACACAATGCAACCGCACAATTGGAGGAGAATTCTTCTCATGATAGTCAAATATGCTTGATACAAGAAAACTCTTTTGATATTATTATTAGTGCATAGTGTAGAAAACATTTCGAAAGTATAATATTAATCTTAGCCAGCATACAACCATTATTGTATGCCTACTATAGCTACAATCTAAACAGTGGTGACCACCATAAGTAAATGGCAGGTTATACAACTAAAAGCGTACAAGGCTTGTATTGAATGATTGGATTTCCAACAATGTTCAGGCTAAGGAACTTCTTTATCAAATGGAACGCCTCTTGAGGGACGCTGCCAGGAACCAAGTTGAATCTCTGCCAACACAAGGCCCGGTTACCTTTGTAACTAGGTAACACCTACAAGTATACCATCCCTGTCGTTGCCGACCTTTATCCCGGGATTCACCAACAAATAGCAACAACCACAGTTAAATATCTAGGATCTATACCATGATACCGCCTCTTATCCAGAAGAAAATGGACATACCCTAGGAGCGCGACCCCTAAAAACCATGCCGCAACATTCCTGTTTCGACCATTATCGGGTTGAGAGGTTCGATGAAGTTTCGTCCACAAAGCTACACTTTTCAAAAAAAGCCATGCTTCAATCAATAAATGATCAGCAGCACTCAGCATGCCACACTACCACGTTGGGAGTATATGACTAATAACCATCAACTACATAACCTTTGAGCTCATACGTCTCAAAAAAGGGTGTTAAGCTAAGAGAATTAATTCTCCGCCACCAATAGAAATGTATTTGAAAGAAATTAGCTTCATTTCTCAAAGTGTAATGTCACACCTACGACCATACAAGTCTGTTCCGGGTTCGAACAAAACCGAAGACACTTCTAAAGAAGCCATTGCAATCCAGGCATCCACTATCCCGATCGGACGCCCCATCACATATGGAGACCTCTATACCAGAGCAACTTAGTGTAGAGTCATTCGACAGGTTATCCTATCGTTCTCAAAGACACCCGGTCTTGACCATCCTCAAATGCTTTCCATTTTGTTGCATCACTACTCGGAATGGGTTATATGACATAAATTCCTCTTCTAACTAAACCAAATAGTGAGCGTTTAGTTCAAAAACACGTGGATATATCAATCACAAAGATTCACCATTAAGGTTCGATGTGGGTTTCGGATAACCAACTAGAATCCGACTCCCTATTGCATCGAAAATTCAAATTCCGTTTGATGGGCCAATGGGTTTTCATATTCACACAGAAACAAATCACAAATATCACAGATTGGCACAAAGCTATTCACATCACAAAGTATCACAATCACATAACAGGGGTATCAATCATCTCAAGGCACTTCAATAATAATCAATCATCTAACAATGAGATGAGCTAACAGTGTAATTATAATCAATTTATCACATAATTATTTTCATTAGTTATCTTTAATTAATGATTAATTATCCTTAAGTTTAAATTAATTATTCCTTAATTAATGATTAATTATTCTTAATTTTAACTTAATTAACCCTTAGTTAATTAAATCTTAATTATTAATTAATTAAACCCTTAATTGTTAGTTAGTTAAATCCTTAATTATTAATTAATTAAATCTTAATCACCTTCATCAATTAATTATTCCTTAATTAATATCTTAATTAATTTATCTTTAATTATAAATTAATTAACTTTAATTTATAATTAATTACTCTTTAATTAATTATTCTTTAATTATTAAGTAATTATAAATCATTAATCTTAATTAATCATTCAATAATTATTAAAAAAATTACTTAATAAACTTTTTAATTAATTATGATTAACATAAGAGATTAAGGTTAATTAAGAATTAAAAATCAATATTTCATCTTAATTTACTTTTAATTATTTATTTCAAATAATTAATTAATAAATAATGTTATAATTAAATAAATTGAACTTGATTACTTATAAAGATATCTTTCTTAAAATTTTATTAATCCAATACTTAAATTAAAACCATTATTTAAAAGCCTTGATTTAAAAATGTTTAAAATGTAAATCGTGTTTTAAAGGTAAAAAACCGTTTTATAAGACAAACCTGAGACCTACTTCGGGTGTTCCCCGAGAAAAATGCCTATTGACTTCGAGTTGTCACCAAAACTCACCCCAACTTTACATTTTAGACTTAGATTTTTGTTTAAATCTTTTTATACCCGGTATTCATTCAAAAATATCTGAGATCCTTCTCGAGCAAGCACCTTGATCCCCCGAAGACCCCTTCGAGACATCACCATTCCTTCCCTTTACAAGGCTATTAACATAGAACTCGCATCGTGCATACGCACAAATGGAACGGCTACCTCTGGCCAAAGCTTCAGCCATCATCAAGCTATCGACCGCCTGACCAAACCTCCAGACCACCTAGAAACCATGAACTACGTCGAAGTCGCAAAAGAGTATCCTGACCCAACTTGAAATAAAGGTTCGATCAACCAATCTTCCTCATGCTTCCACCTCCTTCCGTCAAAAGTCACGCGACGCTGGCCAGAACAATGGCGAACCCCTATGCTTCGAATTCCACTAGTGCGAACGGCACCGGTCCATCAACGATGATGGAGCGACACCTTTTTCGACCATGACCCAATATGGGTTTCAAACCCTAAATCGATTCCGACCTTCTCCCACGATGATCAAAAAATTTTCTAATCATTTTTTCCTCGACTCGAACATCGCCCAGCTACCTCCAGTAGTAATCCCCATATTTCATTTTGCTCTGATTTCCAAGAAACCTTAGAAAACCCCAAAACGATCAGCCCAAGATTTCTCCCTATTTGTTAACTTAAAAATCCTGATTCTACTTTCAAAAATCATTGTTTTCGAAAACATTTTGCAACATAAATTTAAAACCTAAAATTATGATGTTTGAATTTCCATAGATATTGGAGTTTCCTGTTTTTTCTACTTACAAGAAAATAACATTAATCAATTTTTCAAAAATTTATTTTTAGGATCTAAATCTTGATTCAACAAACAAGTTTTGTTTAGATTCAGATCCTTAAAGAGGAACAGAGAAAGGGCTTTTGATTTTACAAATAGGTTTACTCTGTAAACCTGGAAGAAAGCATTACTGCCTGTAACTGACATGCATTTAACAGCCCGCACCTTCCATCCTCGCCAAGAACCAGATCTAATACCACCACGGATAAGCTCGACTCGGCCCCAACCTACACCCTAAGCGCGCGGGACCTCGGCTATGAGCTTATCTCGAAAAATGTGCCCAAACGTAAGACCTACTCGAGCCGATCCAGACCTCCATGACAAGTTTCGAGCCAGTCCACCGTACAAATGTGAAGCCCTCGTCGAGTACTTTGATTATCTAGTTGGAAGAATCACGAATAAATGCGTAGATTGATTGAAAATTGAGGGAGAAACAGGAACGTTTTCGGCCATGAAAACATGAGCGGCGGCTGAAGACCAATGCTAGGGTTTGGGAAAAGAAATCGGGTTTAGATATATATATATATATATATATTTAATATTATTTTAATACTGTTCTCCAAATTTTAACGACCTATGCAAAAGAACTCCAAATCACATGTACCAACAGGCATTCCTAAGGTTTTTCCGCGTTACGGACACAATGGAATAGGTATCGTAAGCTAATTTAGTCGTACGTGTGAGTTACAGAATTAAACGATCAATTTTAAATTAAATCGATTAAAATGATTTTTATGCGTTTTGAGCTGCCACGGTAAAATGACAACTCCGATTGCTACGAAAATTGAAATCCGGCAATAACTAACTATTACGGATCCAATGGAACTGGTTTCGTCGAATTCCGAGACTGTGCCACGGAAGGCTATTTTAAGTCGTCTATTAAATCGAGAAATTTTCAAAATTAACGAAGACGCTTAAAATTTCACCTTTAAAATTTCAATAACTTAATAATAAATTACATAAAATTTATAATCACATTAAAAATCATTCTGGCTCATTCCAGACCAAAATCTGATTAAATTGCAATTTAATAATATTAAATTCTCTTATTAAATTAATATAAAATCCCAAATAATAACTTATTAACTTTTAAATTCATCTAAAAACCCAACCTCACTATTTAAATCCAAATGGACTAAAAATAAATTTTAAAACGATTTTTATCACTATTGACATCTAAATTCCCAAATTGTTTCAGTCCAATATTTAATTACTATTATTCATTTCAAATTAAATGTCCACATTAGAAATTTTAACTTGTTATTTTAGTTTAAACCAATTCCTTTTAGTTCAAAATAAATCTTAAACCCATAGTAAACATTTAAAATGAATTAAATGTTCAAAAATCCCGTGTTAAAAATTCCGGGATGTCACATTCCTCCCCCTTATAAAAATTTCGTCCTCGAAATTTACTGAGGTAGAAGAATGCTCCTACACTCATTAACTTAACCCAAACTTCTTTAGTTAAAACTTATATACACTTCCCAAAACCCTTTAGCTCAAATCCAAACTCATTTGCTTTATTTATACTCAAAAGTTTTTGTTTCAATATTATCTCAAAAACAACTTTTCAAGTTAATTTTAAATTTTCATATTCCAAAAATTTTCTAACTCCCAAAATTTCCGAAATTTTTTGGCAGAGTCTCCCTTGTACGGAAGAGCTTTTGCGATATCACGGTACAAATAAATATATATTCATCGACCCACACAGTCGGAAACCAAAATATATCACAATATATATCATTTCCCAATTATATTTGCGTAGGCGTACCTTTTTAGCAAATTTTAATAGCAAGCGGCTAATATAACGCATATACACGCTCCAACTCTCTCGAACGCCTCCAGTGCCAGTACTTACTTAACAAACTCATCAGTTTTCAAAGATATGAACATTATAACAATATTTCCAATATAAATGTAAGCCAACATATCCATTTACATCCCAAACAACACTTTGCATAATTTCATAAGTAAATCATATTTTAAAGCATATACAAAGTTCCTTTTTTAATGCCAAACTCCAAGTTATTTCACACAAAGGATTTTATATATACAAGTTTCGCTATGTTCCATTCATATTCTACCCATTTCCGAATTGATTTCCCAGTCAATTTCCTTTTTAATTTCATACATTTGCACTTCTATTATGACTTACTTACATTTATACTCAAATCCATTTATTAAGATTTTAGCCCATTCTACTTTCATCCAAACCAACTTCATTTTACTTCACTTGAATGATTTACATTCAAGTTTACTATATACCATTCATATTTATTACAACCAATTCATTTCTATTTCAATATGATTAACATATGCCTTACTTACATTTCTTTATTTTAACTTACATTCCCAATTTGATTTACAATTAAATTTTATCTTAAACTTGAATCATTTGCATTCCTTTTATGATCCATTTCCCTTCATATGCAAAATCACTTAATAACACTTCAGTCCATTCCAATTAATTCTAAACCAATTCAGTTGCTGTTTAGACAACTCAATTCTGAATACATGCAAATACTCATGTCATTCAAACAAAAATAATCACCACTTAAGCTCATAACCATTTTGAAATAGTAAATAATTCGTACTCTCCTGGTATATCAAATCAAATCTCCAGATCTCCATAACAACTTGGTTATACCAAAACCATTTTCCCATTTTGAATTTTCCAAAACACTTGTTATACCCAACAAGTCCCAAACAATATCATAACTAATAAATTTGGTAGCAATCCATCACTTTAGAAACTCGAAAATAAATTCTAATGATGTGGCCAGCATCATCGGGATTATTTTCCAACGAATGAAGTGAGTTCAAAGCTTCCTTACTTCCCAAATTTGTTTCAAAACAGTTCCCATTCAAAAATTCTGTCCAAAATAATATTCCATTATTGCCTTCAAACACCTTAGCAAACATTTCAAACTCTCCCAGGATTTCAAATTTCCAAACTTTGTTTTCAATACATTTAAAATCCTTTTTAAAACTTCCGGGTTTAAATTCCGGCTTAATTCAAATTTAGTTATCATTCCTTTTATATAATTTATATTTGTAGAATTTTATTTTCATGATAACTATTTCAAATTTCAGGTTAAATTTTAGATTCTTATTTGATTTAGACATTAACAACCAATCATCCAAATATATATATATAATAATTTCAGAAAATTATTTCCTTTATATCAAAATATAATTTTGGTTAAAATTATTTCATTTACCCACTTTAAAACAATACTATGTCGGTTTATCTTGTTTAAGAGTTTAGAAATCCCTATCGATACGGTTGTACTTCCCGCACCGACCAGAATTCATAAACACTCAACTGATAAGTCAACACGGTATAAAAACATTTTTATATGCACTAACAAATACGCTCTCATATCTATTAATACGCTCAACTCATTATAGAGTACTATTGACTCTATATCTAATGAGTAATTCCCCCCACCAAAGCCTAGGTTGTCGCCAACCTAAGCTCTGATACCAAGTGTGACAGCCCGCACCTTTAATCCTCCCTTAGAACCGGATCTAATACCACCACGGAGAAGCTCGACTCGGCCCCAACCTACACCCTAAGCGTGCGCGAGCTCGGCTATGAGCTTATCTCGAAAAACGCGCCCAAACGTAAGACCTATTCGAGCCGATCATGACCTCCACGGCAAGTTTCGAGCCACTCCACCGTACGGATGTGAAGCCCTCGTTAGTTGGAAGAATCGCGAATAAATGCGTAGATTGATTGAAAATTGAGGAAGAAATAGGAACGTTTTCGTCCATGAAAACGTGAGCGGCGGCTGAAGACCAATGCTAGGGTTTGGAAAAGAAATTGGGTTTATATATATATATATATATATATATATATATATATATATATATATATTTAATATTATTTTAATACTGTTCTCCAAATTTTATCGACCTATGCAAAAGAACTCCAAATCAAATGTACCAACAGGCATTTCTAGGGTTTTTCCGAATTTCGGAAACAATGGAACAGGTTTCGTAAGCTAATTTAGCCGTATGTGCGAGTTACGGAATTAAACGATCAATTTTAAATTAAATCGATTAAAACGATTTCTATGCGTTTCGAGCTGCCACGGTCAAATGACAACTCTGATTGCTACGAAAATTGAAATCCGGTAATAACTAACTATTACTGATCCAATGGAGCAAGTTTCGTCGAATTCCGAGACTGTGCCACGGAAGGCTATTTTAAGTCGTCTATTAAATCGAGAAATTTTCAAAATTAACGAAGACGCTTAAAATTTCACCTTTAAAATTTCACTAACTTAATAATAAATTACATAAAATTTATAATCACATTAAAAATCATTCTGGCTCATTCTAGACCAAAATCTGATTAAATTACAATTTAATAATATTAAATTCTCTTATTAAATTAATATAAAATCCCAAATAATAACTTATTAACTTTTAAATTCATCTAAAAACCCAACCTCACTATTTAAATCAAAATGGACTGAAAATAAAATTTAAAACCATTTTTATCACTATTGACATCTAAATTCCCAAATTGTTTCAGTCTAATATTTAATTACTATTATTCAATTTCAAATTAAATGTCCACATTAGAAATTTTAACTTGTTATTTTAGTTTAAACCAATTCTTTTTAGTTCAAAATAAATCTTAAACCCATAGTAAACATTTAGAATGAATTAAATGTTCACAAATCCCGTGTTAAAAATTCCGGGATGTAACAATGCAAATACAAATATCTGTATATGGTATACATGCAAGCTTTTCCAACAGCCATATATTCATCATTTAGCACATTCATCAACAGTTCAACCCACATTCAAGCTTTTAAAATGGCGTTTTCTCACTTGATGTCTGAGAACAGAGGGGAGTCTAGAAATTTATTAAATTTGAAAAACTGGAAATTGTTCCTCTGTTTGATCTTTGTTTTTGACGTCGAAACTTTGATCTGCTGAGTTGATCAGGAAAACTTGATTTGAAGCTTGCTGATGTTGTATTTACAGATTTGAGTTTGAATTCTTGCTTTCTTTTGACTGCTTCAAATTTTTTGTTTAACTACAATTTATTCTATTGAATTCCAGGTATGATTTTCTGATATGTAAGAAGTGTTCAATTTTTCTGGTTTTAACTATTCGCTCTGATTTTTCTTTTGAGTCTTATTTGTTGATTTTCTGTTTTTTATGTTTGATCAGGTAAAAAAATGAGAGAGGAATGAATTTAAAATATATACTTGCCTTAGTTTTCTTTAATTTGAAAAATGAAAAGAAAATATAAAATTTTGACACTTGTTCACTTTAATGTTTCCTTTGTTAACACTTGTTAATTCATTTACTAAAATTTATACACTTGTTAAATTAGGTGTCTTATTAATTAACACTTGTAATTTTTTATAAATTACATGTTTAAATAAAATTTTGTTTACTTTTTCATATTCGTATAATTACATTCCTTTACTATATCTATACTACTTTTAAAAGAGAATGTTTTAATACTAATTTATACCTAAATAAAATCATATACATATGTTAATATTTTGAATCCGAATATTTTTCTTAAGATATTTATTTAAATTCAAATTTGAATTACAATTCATTCTATATATATAAATAAATAAACATAATATTCATTTGTTTTGAAAATATAATTTAATTCAAATTAACTCCAAATTTTTATACTAATTATTAAATTTAAATTTTCTTTAAAAAAAGGATCGTTACAGATTCCCCCTTAAGAAAATTTCGTCCTCGAAATTAGAAAGAGAGAGAGACAAATAAAGAATATAAGAACATAGAAAAAGATAGAGCATGGCTTACCAGTTAAGTCGAATATCCACTCTGCAATTGGGATAGGGCTTCTGCATGCTATCCTCTGTTTCCCATCTACAGTCATTTGGATCACCGCCTCATTGCACTTTGACTAGTTTCACAACTTTATTCCAGAGCTGCTTTTAATCACGATCAATTATCTTCAATGGATCTCTCTTTACTGCCAAATTTGGTGTGATCTTCAAATCCTGCTAAGCAGCCTCTTTAGTGATACTATCTGGATCGTGCACATATTTTCGAAAATGTGAAATATGAAACACATCATGTACACCACATAACTAGCTGGGTAGCTGCACTCGATAAGCCAATGGACTGATCCTCTCTAGAATAGGAAAAGGACCAATATAACGCGGTTCCGGCTTTCCAGCTTTCCCGACTCTCAACGCACCCCGCATTAGAGAAACTTTGAGGAATACAGAATCTCCAAATTAGAATTCCAGATCTCTTCTTCTGCGATTAACATAACACTTCTAACGACTATGAGCCATTCTCAAATTATTTCGAATAAATTCAATTATTTCTGTGGCTTCCTTATCATATCTGGTCCAAGGATGAGTCTATCACCTGACTCGATCCAGCATGCAGGTGATCGACATGGATGACAATATAAAGCCTCGAAAGGAGCCATTTCAGTACAGGCCTGCTAGCTATTATTATATAAGAATTCAACCAGATGTGAAGGTTCCTCCCATGAACCACCAAAGTCGAGAATACAAGCGCACAAAATGCCTTCTAATATTCGATTAATCCTTTCAGTCTTCCCATCAGACTGCGGATGGTATGCAGTGCTGAAGTTCGGTTCCCAATGCGGCTTGAAGTGCCTTCCAAAATCTACTAGTGAAGATCTGATCACTATCACTCACTATACTGCTAGGTATACTGTGGAGATTAAAAATCTCTTTTATATACAATTCGTCCAAACTTGTCACTGTCCGGGTAGATTTCATTAGAATGAAATGGGCAGTCTTAGTTAAGTGATCCATGATAACCCCAATTGCTTCATTCCCCTTTCCAGTGCGGGGCAACCCATCTATTAAATCCATAGATATTTGATCCCACTTCCACTTTGATACCTCCAATGTTTGGAGTAAACCCACCGTTTTCTTCTGATCACTTTTAATTTGTTGACAAGTAGCACAACGACTCAAATAGATAGATATGTCACTCTTCATTGTTTTCCACTAGAAAGTTCTTTTGATATCTTTATACATCTTATTAACTCGTGGATGGATACTGAGTGTAGACTTGTGACACTCGTCCAACACTTCAAGTTTTAGATAAGGGATATCTGGAACACATATTTTGCCTTTCAGTCTTATAATTCCTCTATCATCGACTTCAAAGCTAGAAGCTTTACCTTGACATATTCTTTTATTGATTTCTCGAAGAAACTAATCTTCTATTTGCTTTCTTGCGACCCTTTTAAAAAGGGTAAGAGTGACAACAAGATGAGAAAGAATAGCGTGTTTCCTACTCAATGCATCGATACCTACATAGGCTTTTCTAGGCATATACAGAATATCTAGGTCATATGATGCTAAAAATTCCAACCAGCGTTGTTGCCTTAGATTTAAATCCTTCTAGGTGAAGAGATATTTCAAAGATTTGTGGTCGGTGAAAAATTCGAAATTTTCACCTAAAACAAGGAGAGTTTATTAAGTATAACATTTAAGTTAAGTAAAACTTTTAAATCTTCTAGGAAAGCTGAAAGAAATTCTTACCCAGAAGATTGTGTTGCCCAATTTTCAAAGCGAAATTGCTGCTAAGAGTTCGAGATCACGGGTAGGGTAGTTTTTCTCATATGGACGTAAATGTCTACTTGCATAGGCAATTACTTTCCCATTCTGCATTAGCACCACACCCAAACCATCACCACAAGCGTCATTATAGACAGATAAGCCTAGGTTCCCGTTAATAATAGCGAGAACAGAAGCAGTAGTCAATCTCCTCTTTAATTCTCGGAAAGCTTCATCACACTTCGGAGTCCATTCAAATTTTGCATTCTTCATTGTTACCTTAGTCAACGGACTAGCTATCTTAGAAAAATCCTGAACAAACTTCCGGTAATATCCCACTGAACCCAAAAAAATTCGAACTTCTTTCAGAGTTGTGGGTCGTTTCCCGTCTAGAATGGCGGTAATTTTGCTAGGATCTATAGAGATTCCCTCTTCATTAACAATGTGCCCGAGAAATCTGACTTCCTTGACCCAAAAATGGAATTTGGAAAATTTGGCGAACAGAATGTTCCTCCTTAATATTTCCAAAACAATCCTTAGATGCTCAGCATGCTCCTCTTCGATTTTGGAGTAGATCAAGATATCATCAATAAACACAAGAACAATTTTTTTTTAATACTTCTCGGGATACACGACTCATTAAGTCTACGAAGTATGCGGGCGCATTTGTTAGTCCGAATGGCATGACCAACCATTCGTAGAAAGTGTTTGGACCCCTGGAAGCAGTCAAGTGAACACAGTCTTCGGCATTTCGTAGCTGATGGAATCCTTGAGCTAAATCCATCTTTGAAAAGAATCGAGCGCCGTGAAGTTAATCAAATAAATCATCAATTCTAGGTAAAGGAAATTTGTTTTTGAGCGTTAGTTTACTGAGATCGCGGTAATCTACACACTATCTTAAAGATCCGTCAGACTTAGCTACAAATACCACAGTTGAACCCCATTCGACAACACTAGGACGTATCAATCCTTTCTCTAGCAATAATGGGTTTGGTTGACTAATTCTATCCATTCTCCGAGTGCCATCCTACGACTTGCGTGCCCGACAGGATGAGCATTTGGACCAAAGTCAAATATCCGTATATAATATACATACAAGCCTTTCCTATAGCCATATATTGATCACTTAGCACATGCATCAACAGTTCAATCCAGATTCAATCTTTTAAAATGGTGTTTACTCACCTGATGTCTGAGAACAGAGAGGAGTCTGGAAATTGATTAAATTTGAAAACTGGAAATTGTTCCTCTGTTTGATCTTTGTTGTTAATGTTTAAACTTTGACCTGCTGAGTTTATGAGTAAAACATGACTTGAAGCTTGCTGATGTTTGTTTACTGATTTGAGTTTGAATTCTTACTTTCTTTTGACTGCTTCAAATTTTTTGTTTAACTGGAATTTATTTTGTTGAATTCAAGGTTTGATTTTCTGATTGTAAGAAGTGTTCGATTTTTCTGATTTTAACTATTTTCTCTTATTTTTCTTCTGAATCATGTTAGATGATGTTAACGCTTGAATTTGAACGCTAACACCCCGATGTATGAGTTGTAATTGTGAAAGCACCACCCGACGACTCGGGAACAGATTACAAGCAGATAATAGTAGAAAAGAGGTAAACAACAACAATTTTATAGTGGTTCGGCTTTAGGGTATAGCCTACGTCCACTTTAAGTACTTTTATTAATAATCTCGTTACAAGCTGATACAATTCTTCCCAAATACAATACACTTTGAATTACAAGATACTTACAACAAGTAGCTTAAACTTCGATGGAGATGAGAGTTTTCGAATCCATGTTGGATGTATGTGATCTCATCTTGAAGTTGTTTGTAGCGTTCTTAATATCTTGAGAGCTTCAAGTGTTGGATTGGATTAGTTTGGAATGCAGCAGAGTAACGGTGTTTGAAGGAAATCAGCCAAACAAAGTCCTTTTTTCAGTTGGAATTAGGGGTGTATTTATAGGCTTTGCTCGGACTTAGGTCGTAGGTCGTGACCGACCTAAGTAAGGTCGTAGGTCGTCTCCGACCTATGAAGCTCCGGTTTTCCTTTTTCATGAGTAGGCGCATGCTTTTTTCAACAAGTTCTAGGTCGTGCGCGACCTAACACTCAGCGGCATAGTAGAGGCGGCCTCTTTATTTACGTGTTTAGGTCGTTAGCGACCTACCCTAGGTCGTGAGTACTTTCCTGTGGCCATAGCTGATCTTAGGTCGCTGAATCCCTTAGGTCGCGAAACTTCATAGGTCGGTGAACAGTTAGGTCGCATAAAGTCTTTAGGTTGCTTGCTTGCTTATCTGGTTAGGTCGTGAAGCTTGGTAGGTCGCGGCCTCCTTTAGGTCGCAGCTCTCTGTTAGGTCGCGAAGCTTGATAGGTCGCTCCATATCTTTAGGAATTAGGTCGCTACTCCCCATAGGTCGTAGGTCGTGACAATGCTTAAGTCTTTAGGTCGCATAGCTGCTCCGTGGAGTTAGGTCGCTAATACAATTATGCCGTTAGGTCGTTGAGACCATTAAGTCGTCAAGTACTCTTAGGTCGTTGGGCTGCTGAGTTATAGGTCGCGGAGTTTTAGGTCGTGGTAGAAATAGGAGTTAACATTTGCCCCTCGAAGTACAGGCCTATGTGATAGGTCGTGTGCTTCGACTTAACTTTGCTAGGTCGTAAGCGACCTAAAACATACGCTAACTCGCGTGTCTACTCGCCTTCTTCTTTTAGCTCCATATAAATTGCTAGGTCGTTTCTTCTCCATTACCTAACTGCTTCAATTTCTTGCTCTGCCATTAACAGAATTCTGCGATTTCAAAGACGAATTCAACCAAATCATTCATCAATTCCTTCTTGCTATCAAATTACGTAAGCATCTTCGATCTTTATTCATTCCATAACCACCATCGAACCACGAACTCCAACCTCTGAACCTCAAATCGATTTTGCGCGTCGCGCTTCACTTTGAGTTGCGCTGTGATCGATTTTTGATCGTTACTGGTTATTGTGGTTGTTGCGATTTACGAACGCACAGTAGTGAGTTAGATTTATGATAGATCGGAGATACTTTGGATCGGTTTTTCGAATGGTTTGGTGGTATGAAAAGATGATGAACTTCACGAATAGGATGATGGATTTTGGTGTAGTTGATAGCGGGTTATCAGGTCCGGTGAAGCATTGCGTGGAGAGGAAGCTAGCGACCTAGTGAATTTGAGCAACTTAAGATAATTCGTGATCTAAGAACCCTTGCGACCTAAGGAATAGTTTCGACCCATACTAGGTCGCTGAACGACCTAATATTTGCGCGACCTAAGACTTTTCATGAGCTAAGAGTTACTCGAGCTAGGAACCGCACGACCTAATTTTCTTGCGACATAGACTCTAGGTCGCGGCCGAGCTAACACTATGACGAGATTGAAATGCCTTATCCTTTACTTTGCACAGCGCGACCTAAGAAGGTTCCGACCTATGCTAGGTCGCCGGGCGACCTAGGACTTGTGACATTTTGAGACAACTTTGATTGAACTGTTTGAACTTGGATTTTGTTGTACTTCCTTGCAGATTATCTCTAATGCTAATAACCTGTTAAACATAATATTTGCAGAAAACTGGGACGAATATACTGCCATTGACTGCCCACATCGAATGACAGATTAGTCGATAAAGAGTAATTAACTTAAATGAATTGTGTGAATGAAATGCCGTGAACCAATGAATTCAAGTGAAGTGTTAAAGCAAAACTAAAATATCCAGTTAAAGTTGATTCGTTCGCATTAACACTTCACTTGAGCTTTATATTAACAAGTCCTGAAATCTCATAGTCGACTAATCGTCAACTAGTTTAACTTCAGTTATGTTTGCTTTCTTTTTTTTTTTAAAGTTCTGCACAACACTTCACACTTTTTAGGAAACGTGCACCTTCTCATCTGAACATCCAGTCGCTTATGTAGAATGATGTCTCAACAAGAAGAGATGATAGAACACGCTGAAGGGGTTTTCCCGATTGCTATTCCACTAGAGAATCCTCCGGAAAGAACTCCTACCCTTTTGAAACAGCGGGCGCTTAATCAATTATGCGTTCAATTTGGCATTGCCGAGGCAGAAGTTCTACTCCCTGGACCAAATGACTCTGCTGATAGACCACCTTACGGTTTTGTTGCCATTAATCGACAAATGTGCTTGAGTGGAGCAATTCCTCCTTTTAATGAATTTCTCCGGCAAATCCTACTTCGACTGACGATCTCTCCTTTTCAGCTGCACCCCAATGGCTATGCTATTTTGATGGGATTGTGTGTTCTGTTCAGGAGGACTCTTGATCGTCTTTCGAGTTTTGAGGAAATCTGTTACGTGTGCACTTTTGCGAAGAACAAGGACCATCCTTCAATTGTACTTGTAAGGGGTGCGCGGAACCGCAAACTTATTTTGGATTTGCCGGAGAGTGCACATGGATTCCTGAATCAATACTTCTACATTCGTTGCCCCGCAGAATTCTACGCAGACTGGAGAGTAGGAAGTGAGATCTTTTTTCTCTTTAATTTTATTCTAAGTTTTACCTGGTTCTTATTGCTAGATGTTGATTCCATTCCTTAACTTTCCAGCACTTCCTCCTCCTTCTAGAGATTCCAGCCATAAGTCAGTTTTTGAAAGGCTAAGCACTGTGGCTGCTGAAGAAAGAAGCGCAAAATTTCTATTGACAGAAGAACTTCTTCATCAGTTTGAGCTTCTACATCCTTCTCGTTCCACTCAAATACATGAAGTTCCAACGGAGGTTCCTGATTCTCCGACAAGCACTCCTGATGCCCCAGTCTCCACTAAAGAGCACTTGCAGGGAGGAACCTCTATAGAAACTTCACTAGTTAAGTGTTCAATTCCGAAAGATGTTGTGGGGCCATCTGACAAGTCTGTACTTGCCCCAGTTACTGAAGAGGAAGAACCCCCTCGATCTACTAGTGAAGGAGTTAAGAAAGCAAGCTCCAAA